>CM061540.1:86346512-87546512 GCA_030864215.1 Capsicum pubescens
TAGAGCAATTATGATCTAGAAGTCGATCCGAGGCAAGTGTTCAGATCTATTATGACATAGCCTTGAGGCGCTCAACGGACCCTTTAACCTTTTAAAAACCTTTTTGGGCTTTGGATTGATCCAAAAACGACGTTTTTGTGCAACCTAGTGTATATTCATAGAAGTTATTAGATGGAGCTCTTTAATTTTTTACCTAGAAGATTGTAATTACTCTATTCCAAATCACACTAGTAGCCATTAGACATTACTAAGAGACATCCCCAGTATATATATATTTAGTGATTCAAGGGTTTCTTTTATTAGTTTTAATACTAATAACTAATAAGAATTTTGTTTAATTGAATTTTTTAATTTTAATATTTAATATAAATAAATAATAAAAATATAAATAAATAATAAATAAATAGAATAAAAAGAAGTCTATTTTGTCCTCTATCTGTCTTTTTTATTCCTAAAAAATAGCAGATGAATATAGAAGTGAAATAGAAGGCTTAGAAGGGAGATAATGAAATTATGTGATTGGGTCTTCCAAAAGCAAAGGAATGATCCGTTTTTTAGTTAACTGATCTGATGGGTCCAACAAACAATTAATTATAACAAATATCTAAATTCTAAATAAAGGATAATAAATAAATGGGGTCTTCTTTTATTCGAAACGTCTCGTGATCTTCAACCAATTATGCGCTTCAATATAATTACCGGGAGTAAGCGCTATAGCCTGTTTCCAATACTCAGCGGCTTGATCAAACCAAGCCTCTGTAATTTCAGAATCTCCCTATTGAATGGCCTGTTCTCCCCGGCCAGAATAGGTAGTTCAATTCCTTCCCTTAGAACCGTACTTGAGAATTTCTTACCTCATACGGCTCAGCAGTCAATTCTTTTGGTTTCCCATTTTGATCTATACTATATCTATCTAATCAGATTTCTCATGGATCTATCCCAGTTTTAGGGTTAACCAAAAGAAAAATAGGTTAATTACATGAGTTTCAACATGAAATTTGGATGAATAATCCGTTTATTTAGTTTTATCTTTTTTCCCACCTTCAGAAGAATAAAGCATAGGCATTTCTACTACTGGTAGAATTTTTTGAAAGGTACTATCTCGGTTTCATAGATAAATTTATATAGAATCTTTGAAAAAGACTTTCTTTCATAAGAAAGAAAATACTTACTATCTTTGGGATCTGATCCTACACCGCTGCTCAAGACTTTAGTGGATCGACTCTATTACATAAGTTAATTCCTAATTCTTATCTCACATTATGAGATAAGTACGCAGTTATTATTGTATCGGCCCAAAACCTCGCTAATTGATCTTTACGGTGCTTCCTCTCTCTCTATCAATTAAAGCCTTATATCCATAGAAAAAGTTGCTAGGCATTTTTATTTTTTCCTATTTTTACTTCTATGAAGTTTCTTTCTTTGCTACAGCTGATAAAAATCGTTGTTTTAGACGATGCATATGTAGAAAGCCTATTTTGTTCTAGTAGTTACTTTACTAGATTTTTCTTTTTTTTCTTTCTATAGTGGAGATAGTCGCACGTAATGACAGATCACGGCCATATTATTAAAAGCTTGTGGTAAGAATGGGTTTCGTTCTAGTGCTCGAAAATAATATTCCAAAGCTTTCGGATGTTCTCCATTACTTGTGTGGATAAGCCCTATATTATAGAGTATATAACTTCGATCATAGGGATCAATTTCTAGTCGCATAGCTTCATAATAATTCTACAAAGCTTCCGCGTAATTTCCTTCGGATTGAGCCGACATCCATTACGGTCGTCATTCAATTGAAAGAATCTCCGTTCCAGAACCGTACGTGAGAATTTCACCTCATACGGCTCCTCCCTTATGTGCATAATGAGAATAATACATAGAATAAAAAAAAAGATTTAATGATGAAAATATTCTCATTATGAACTCAGCAGGGCTAGTGTTTTTACAAGAAATCTCTAGCCAACCTTCCTGCAAGAGATTCTTTCTTAACATCAAGCCTATTGGGACTAGATAGAAATGATAAGATAACTCCAACAATTTCTTTGTTTTTAACGCCTCCTAATTTACAGGAATTAGTCACTTCAATAGCCTTCGATGGTTATACGGGTATCCAAAGGATGAACGAGATGGATGTTTGTTGTCCCAACCATTCTTTTAGTCCCAAGCCCGCTAAGGGAAGGGCTGACTTAGAAAAAAGTTTTCGTGTTGTTGATTCCTAGGTGTAGCGCTTCTTCCCCTATGCTGCCTATTAGCGCTAGTAGAGTAGGATTGACCCGTAATACAGAACCTCTAGGCGTAACCTTTCGCTTAATACTAGAATCGAGAATTGAAACATAGCATATGAGGTTGCATTAATCGAGGATACACGACAGAAGGAATTGTTCGATTTCCAAACTTCACCTTCAAAAAGCGTAGATTTTTTTTTTAATTTTCTCGAATCACGTGTTTTTCTCCTCGTAAGACTGAGAGAAATGAATAAATATGAAATAAAAAAAAAGAATCAAATCGCACCATCTCTGTAATAGGTAAATGCCTCTTTTTCTCCTGAAGTTGTTGGAATTACTCGTAATAAGATATTGGCTACAATTGAAAAGGTCTTATCAATAAAATTTCCATTTATACGTGATCTAGGCATAGGTAGCAATCCATTCTAGAATTCTTCTCATTACCTCTCGTGGGAAAAAGATCCCACAAAGAAAAGAATTGTATAGTACGAAATAACATAAAACCTTATTTTTTTTTAAGAAAAAAACAAAAGATATGAATCCTTTATTCCAATTGTTCCTTTTTGACAGGAGTCGCTAAGAAATAAGAAATATTTCAACGCGATTCGATTTCATACTAATGTAGTAGTATAGGATGTAGTAGTATAGGAACTATTCCGATTTCGGTGAAGTTACAAATTAGAAGAACTTGAGAAATTTTGATTGAATCGTGATACAAATTACAAAGAAGAAAAAAGATCGAATAATCATTCTATGATGAAAATAGAATAACTGACAATTTTGTGTACATAACGGGTATACACTATACAATCAAATCTCAATTTTTTTATGAATTTCTATTCTAATAGAGGGGTAGGTATTTGTTGTTGAGAACTCCAAAACCGAAAAGGAATTTGAAAAATTTTCTGGTATGGAATCATAGTCTATATCTATATAATTATAATTATGATTTAAGAGTAGCCATTAACTATAGTCTAAAAGATATAGACCATCAATCAGTTGATTCGTTCTAATTCATTGAATTAATCCGTTATAAAAATATCAGAAAAAGAAGGGAACGTTGCTTTTGCAAACATGAATTGAATTTTTTTAACAATTTTTACTAAAAATTCTATCTTTATCCCGGAGCCTCGAAGGAAAGAAAAATTGTTCTTTGCTTTGACTTTGATGAAAAATTTTCAGTGAAAGTTAAAATGGATTGGTCGTACCTAGTCCAATAATGGAATATGGGTTATGACTGACTCGCTATTCACTCGGTTTTGGGGTCATAATCATTATGTAGGAGAGATGTCCGAGTGGTTCAAGGCGTAGCATTGGAACTGCTATGTAGGGTTTTGTTTACCGAGGGTTCGAATCCCTCTCTTTCCGTACCTTCGTTTAATTCACCAATTTTACTAACAACAAGGGCTCAAATAGCAATGGATACCATTATTCCAACAGCTAGACCCTTCTTTGATCTAAAGATATAGATTCTCAATTCCTAATTGCTTTGATGCGTAAAATAGAATACTAAAAAATAATCATAATCAAAATACTGGAAAGAAAAGAGTAGACAAGGAATGAAAACAAGGAATGAAAATAGATCCTTGGTCTATGATACAAAAATGGGGGAAATC
Source organism: Capsicum pubescens (assembly GCA_030864215.1). Classification (NCBI taxonomy): domain Eukaryota; kingdom Viridiplantae; phylum Streptophyta; class Magnoliopsida; order Solanales; family Solanaceae; genus Capsicum; species Capsicum pubescens. The sequence goes on from CM061540.1 coordinate 86,350,351, forward strand.
CAGATCAAACTCGGATTTATCTTACTTAACCTTGGGTTAATTTACTTCGCCTATTATCTTACTTAACCTTGGGTTAATTTACTTCGCCTAAAGGGAAGAAAATTTTACGAACCCTTGGTTTTAGTCTGAGGTTTAAGTCTGACGAGAATAATATTCTACGACTAGCAATTCATTTATTTTCAAACCGACCCATTTACTATCTATTATTTGATTGACTAATCCTTTATATTGGAATGGGTGAAGGGTCAAATGATTTGGTAATTCCTCATGAGGGGATGAATCTAGAGAAATTTGTATCAGAGCTCTGGATTTTTGTTCATCCTTTGCCGTAATACTATCTTGGGGTTTGCAGCGATAACTCGGTATATCTACTATATGACCATTAACTAAAATATGTCGATGGTTAACTAATTGACGGGCTGCGGGAATAGTTGAAGCCATACCCAATCGAAAAAGGATGTTATCCAAGCGCATTTCAAGTAATTGTAGTAAAACTTGACCTGTTGACCCCTTGGCTTTTCCGGCGATACGAACGTATTTAAGTAATTGTCGTTCTGTAAGACCATAATGAAAACACAATTTTTGTTTTTCTTCTAGACGAATACAATATTGAGATTTTTTTCCGGAACGCGATTGGTTTCTAAGATCATTTACGGTCCTAGGATTTTTATTAGTTAGTCCTGGTAAAGCCCCCAGGCGTCGTATTTTTTGAAACGAGGTCCTCGGTAACGCGACATAAAGACTCCTTATTCTTATTTCTTATTTAGTATTTCGAATTAATTCTTATTTCTATTTATTTTTTATTGAATTTTATTTTACAGAATAAACCTAAACTAAAACTAAATTGAACTAAATGAAGCGAAGTTTACTGAAATAGTGTACTTGTACTATTACTATTTAATATAAATACTATAAAGAAAAGAAGAATGGGGTGAATTGGATAAATATACAGAACCCCTTCTATTATATATATAATCCTTTCCTGACATAATTGGAAGTTCCTATAATAAATTAATAGATTTTGGAAAAGGAGGAAGGCGCTATTTCCCTATTCTTTGATTTCAAAGAAACATTATCAATCATCTAAAAAATGAAAAAAAAAGAATAGGGAAAAGCCGGCTATCGGAATCAAACCGATGACCATCGCATTACAAATGCGATGCTCTAACCTCTGAGCTAAGCGGGCCCACATCACAGAAATCTTATATGCATAGTAATTGCCTAAACTACTGGAATTGGAATTATTAACTATTCAATATTATATTGAATATTCTAGATTCTAGAGCATAAGGATTACTATAGCGATCTAGAATTTTGATTTATCACAATTCTAATACTAATATCATTAAATAGTGATTGCAAATATTGTTAATATTCTTTTTATTTTCATTTTCAATTTGAATGGTAAATATTCTTTTTCATTTCTTTTTTTGGCATTTGAAATCTTTTTTATTACAGTTCTATATTTGATTCTATATCATATATATCTCTCATTCTATATTTATTTCAAAATTGTTTAATGGAATGGTTAGTTATAATTAATGAGACATTCCTCCGCTTTCAGGCGAAAGTGAAGATAAAAAACAAGAATCGATCGTTCAAGTATTCCAAATTGAATGGAAAAATGACAGGAAGAGGAACATATAGATGGGGTATAGATCCATCTATATTGAATTGCGGATTCCGAAATGATAAAATCATTTTTGATTGGATAAAAAAAGGTCGCCTATAGAAGATAGTTAAGAAAATCAAAGAGGAGAAAACACGTTTTCGAGATAGGAATCGGTATCTAATGAATTCAATGGTTCCAGTATAAATGAAAGAAAAAGAAAAAAGAATGACATCACAACGAGATCCTAATCTCAAAACAAAAAGAAAGGGGGATATGGCGAAATCGGTAGACGCTACAGACTTAATTAGATTGAGCCTTGGTATGGAAACTTACTAAGTGATCACTTTCAAATTCAGAGAAACCCTGGAATGAACAAAAATGGGCAATCCTGAGCCAAATCCTATTTTCTGAAAACAAATAAAGGTTCAGAAAAAAAGGATAGGTGCAGAGACTCAATGGAAGCTATTCTAACAAATGGAGTTAAATGTGTTGGTAGAGGAATCTTTACATCGAAACTTCAAAAAGAAAAAGAATGAAGTGAAGGATAAACGTATATACATACGTATTGAATACTATATCAAATGATTAATGACGACCCGAATCCCTGATAATCTCATACTCAGCCTCCGGTCCACAATTATCAATATCAATCCTACGGTGGCACGTAGTTTCGGGGGAAATACCACATTTTTCGCTCGGTGCTAAATACTACTCCTAGACACAAGCTCAGAATGCGTTAGGAAATCCACCACAAACATCCAAGGGTCTATCATGAAGACCAAATCAAATCTTTTTCTCGTTTATTAAATCATAATCAATTTGTGGATTCCTAACTCGACTCAAATCAAATCAATCTTTTTCAATATCAAAATGCATCAATTCATTAAGTCATGGCAACATCAATAACTTTGAGGAAATATCAAGACTCATTGTAACAACTCAATTCTCATGAATCAATATACTCAATAATCCAATTTGTCATAAGGAAGCTTAAAGCGTGACATATATCTTGAAAGCACTTAAAATACCAACTCACGGTAGGAACTTGAAATTCACAATATTAAATATCAAGTCATAACTTGGAAATTGTAAAATAATCATGTATAACAAAGCTTGAACAATTTATATTCTCATAATCTCATGACGAAGTAATTTGGGTATAAACCCACTTGCAAAATCATATAAATCCATAATAAAAATCAAAGCTTTGAGCACAAGAACGAAAGAATTGCTCTTGTTCAAAACCCCACATACCTTAATCTTTGAAATTGGTTGAACTCTAGTGCTTGAGACTTTACTCACACTTGTAATAAAAATATTCTTGAAGCCCACTCTATGAGGAACTTGATTCTTGAAGGAATCTTGAAGATTTATGGATGATTTTTGGAAGATTAATTTCCTTAAATAAAACCCTAGATATATTTCTTAAGAGAATTGGAAGAGAGAAATGAAGAAATTAGGTTTTGGATGAGGATTCTCATATATATAGAGACCTCCAAAAATAGGGAATGACCAAAATACCCTTACAAAAATCGTCCATCAATTGCTGAAAAAAATAGCTGACGACATCCGTGACCAGCCATCAGGCCCGTGATAGGCCATCACGAATTGTCGTCACAAAAAGGGTGGATTTTGTGACTTTCTTCCTTAAGGTGACGACAATTTGTGACGGGCCGTCAGGCTTGGGTAGAAATAGAAAAAGGATTTTGAAATAACCTTGGGATCAAAATAAAAATACACAACCATAAATAAGGTCACATAAGACAGAGTGAACCCTGGATCAAATAAATAATAAACGTCTTATGAAAAAAGTTGCAACGTACTAATCACAACATCAAGCGATGCCTCAGACTCTTTTCGGGTAGCAAGAACATATTACTTATTCTGTCCTGTATCTGTACTAGAAGCAAAAACAGATGTAGAAGCAGCACCCTTTGGTGCAGGAGCAGCTGAAGAGGCAACCGAAACCTTGTTCTCCACCAAAGAGTCCTTATCAATAGGATAATTTTTAAGCATATGACCTGGATGACCATATTTGAAGCACATGTCCCTTCCTTCATTGCAGAAACACCGATGGAACCTACCACAACACATGCAAGGAGCACATGATGAGATCGACTGAGCCCCACTAGCCTAAGATTGGGCACTCTTTGCCTTGAAGTTATTTCCACCCTGCTGACGCCTATCACCCGACTGCTTTGGTTAGGGAGCACTAGCTGTAGAGAAAGAACTAGAACTCCCTAACTTCTTCTTTAGCCACTTGCTACCATCCCGACCACTTTGCTGTTGTCCACCCTGCTCAGAGAACCTGGATTTCTTACCCTGCCTTTCACCTATCTCGACCTGCTTTCTATTGTTCTTTTCCACCTTTTGCACATGAATGATCAACCTAGAAATATCCATGTCATTGATCAGCAATGTAATCTTGCTTTCAAAGATCAAATCCCGAGACAGTCCTGAAGCAAACTTTCTCATCCCGGCCCTCATATCAGAAACCAATTCTAGATCATACCTAGACAACTGATGGAACTTTAAGGCATACTCCTTGATTAGCATCATTCCCCATTTCAGATTAACAAATTCCTTCGTCTTTGCTTCCCTCAACTCCTGAGGAAAGAAGCGGTCTAGAAAACTAATAGAGAAAGTCACCCACAAAGATGACTTCGTAACATCACCCCTTGCCTGATCCCATTCCTCGTACCATTGGTACACCACATCCTTTAGCTGATAGGTAGCAAAATTCACCCTTTCCACATTCGTGGCCTGTATGACCTTGAAGATCTTTTTCATCTTATCCCAAAAACCTTAAGGATCCTTCTCCACCTTAACACTAGTAAAAATTAGAGGACTCAACCTCATAAACTAGCCAATACTTATGGCCTCATAAGATGCAATACCATATACACCACACTCAGCCTGAGAAGCTACCAAATGAGCAATCACATGAATCAACTAACAAAACTCTACATTTGTCACGTCTACCTGAAGAGAACTAGTTGGAACCGGTGGAACTCTAGATTTATCAAGGACTGGACTCCTAGACCAAGTATGGATCCCCTGAGTAGAACACGTCCTATAAATATTATCCCCAATTGGGATAGAAGAGTTTTCGTGCGCATTAGATAGTCGAGGCATGATCAGAAAGACAAGCAAATGGAAATTAGAGGAATCCAAGACCTCTAAATCCAACATAGAAAATAGAACATAAAGAAGAGAAACATTTCCTAAATGCCTTGTAGCCTCTCTCTTATGAGTGTGGCGCGTTACACACCCTTAATAGAGACTCTACTAGACACAAATTTGTGGACTCCCAATTGACCATGAACCTAAATCTATGATACCAACTTGACACGACCCAAACTAAGGCCTTGTCATAATGGGCATCCCAAGTCCAACCAAGACCTGAGACCACCCCCGTTACCCAACCCGATCACCGAACGCATACCCTGAGTCAGATAAATTCTAAAAATATAACAAAATAGCATATTTGTTCCAATCCAGACTCTGGGATAGGTCCATAACTATGACCAACCCAAGCGAGTCCAACCATCCAATATCCAACTAGTAACCAATACTAAAATCAAAATAATAACCAAGTATGAGTCCATACTATTAAAGGATAGAATAATCATAAATACAGTATAATGGTATCATCCCCAATATCAATACCAATACTAAGGCTGAAACTAATACTGGCATCGTCTATTCTAATCTATAGTAGTTCCACAAAGCCTCTAACCAAAAGTAAAACAATATTTGGTTGGGACATGCCCCTAACCATAGCCAAAACCAATATCTATAAAATAACTAGGGTATGTAAAGACATCCATGATATAAAATGGAGCCTTAAGGAATATGAAAGCTCACTACTTCAATCCAATAGCTGATCCAAATTCCAATCACTAAGAAGAAGGAGTAGAATGGCTGGTTTCTACTTTGCGTGGGGATACAACCACTTGAAGATGGGTTTACGGGTGAACACTAGCATGTACTCAGGATAAGCATAAAATAATGACAACCTTTAAAACCAAGTAAACCAACCATATGCATTCACAACCATAAATATATATATATATATGATATATATATATAAAACCATGCTGGGAAAGGGAATTGGGTTTAGCATGCCTTAAAACTATTAACCTAGAAATGTACAACTTAGATATCCTAAAACCACCCACGGTCTAAATGGGTACAGTGTAACACCCTGAATGGGCCCCGATGTGTGCAGCCGCATGAACCGAAGATACCATAGGAGTAGGGGAATCCCAAGTACTCTTCGCTCTCCATGATACATATGTACAAGTGTACTTAAGGGATTCCCATGTACCCCATAAGTATCATATATGGTCGCCGTGACCAACCCTCATGACAACAAATATGAGTTTTCGTGTCCGTCTATTGGACTCACACCTTCACGGTTAGCTATCCCACTCCATCATTATTGACCAATTAAAACCATTTCCATATAACCAAAACCACTATCCCATTTATTATTAACCAAGGCTATTAGTAATGGTATCATCATAACGACTATAGCTTGCAAGTAATGTCCTTAGCCATCCATTTTAAGAAAAAAAGATTCTCATGTATCCATACATTACACTATCAAGCTGACTTGAGGGAGTCCCATATACCCCACAAGTGATCATTATTATGTTTGCTTAGGGGATTCCATTGTACCCTAGAAGGCTTTCAATTAGACCAATCATTACCACCAAGACCTTACCATTTAACCATTTTAAACTATTTATACCATTTAGGGTTCCGTTACCAAGTTATAACATGCAATAGTTCAATGAAAGTCCAACAATTTAACCAAAAACATTCTCATAGGACTTTTAATAAACATGTTAGGGGAATAGTGTTTCCAAAGCCAAAACCATGTACCAATTAACCATTCCATGCAACCAAATGTTCAAACCACCATAATAACATGAAAACCATAAGTAAAAGACATGGGAAAACCATAACCAACCATTGTAACCAAACCCCCTAACATATATTTTAAAACCCAAAACCATACAATATTTATGACATGAAAAAAATTCATAAAAAATGACTTTAGTTGGAACTAACAATGGGGGAGGAGTAACATGCCTTAGATTGAGAAGGAGATGCAAGTAAATCACCCCTATAAGCCTCAATTGACCACCTTGAAGGAAACTCTAGCTTTTGCTTAACCCAAGAGCCTTGGGAGATTTTGAAAAAGTTTAAAATGTTTGATTGATTGCAAATAGGTTAATGAAGCCCCCAAAAAGTGTTTTAACTCATGGCATCCCAAGGATTTATAAGAGGAAATATCCAAATTACCCCCAACTTAAACTGTATTAATTTCCCGCATGAGGGTACGACCACCCTCCATCTGTACCCTAGGGTACAAGTGGTACCCCAAGAAAAGTCTCAACCCCTACACTAACAAACCTACGACTCCAAAGTACCACTCGTATCTAATCATACAATTGGTACCCTTAACTCGTACCTTAGGCAGAATCAAGAAGGGTTGACACTGCCCAACATAGGAGTTAGACTATATCACTCGTACACTATCTCACGACTCATGGTGTGCCACTCATACTCAAATCCAAGTTAAGTTACTAAGTTTCTTATTAAGTAAAGAAAAACCCAACCATACGACCCATCACTCACCATACGACTCGTACCCACCCAAGTCGTACCCATTTCAGAAACTCAACCACCTAACACCACCCAATACTAGACAATATATGACTGGGTCCCCCTGACCCGTACCCTCACCATACGACTAGTGTGGTGAGTGGTATGATGTCTAGAAAGTCCAAAACCTAGGAAATTTCTAAGGACCAAAACGCGAGGGTATTTTAGAGCGGCTAAAACCCTTAGCTAGGGTTGTAGGAACCCTATCATATTAATGAAGTAGGGGAAGTGCTAAGTTATTCTAAAGTAGTATCTTTACATGTATTGTATTATCTTTCGTTTAATAGATGTCTTTGATGTTGAAAATAGTAAGATCTCGCCTAGAATATCACTACTTACTCTACAGGAGGAGTAGTGACTAGGAAAAAATAATTACAATAGTAATTTGAAGATTAATTGCTAATCTAGGCCAATCAGTATCATCTATGTATGACGGTTTATCTATAATCTAATAACTTAAGACTCAAAAGGTAATAGTTAACTGGGATCTAGGATAAGGGTTAGTAAGGCGACATCCTGATACTAAAAAGATAAATGATAAAATCATTCAATGAGTCCACAAGATAGTTGATAGTACATAACTTATCAGATTCTACATGCAAGGTACTGGGTTAGTTCAATAAAGCACAATAATCCTACTAAGTTGAGAAGCCAGGGGGAACATAATCCTAATGTTCGTTTTTTGACCATTTACAACCAAAGTTAAGATTTGATACCTGTTTGAGATTACAACAACAAAACCACTATTTATTTTAGTTCTTCCCATTGATTTTAGCAAACTAGAGATGCAAATCCACGTCTTTCTTACAGGTTTGACCCCAACCTAGTTGGGTTACTTTACTTGACAACGACCTTTTTATCCTTCAGATAGAGGTGTATTTTGGGCATTGATCAAAATTTTGGCACCATTTCCAAGGAAGACGGTGTGAGTTATGGTTTAAAGTTTGTTGGAGTTTTTAGGTCTTTATTTTTCTATTCTTAGTTGGGTATACACTATTGTATGCCTAACACCAGGAGTCAAGGCAATCCCTTACTCCCATTGAATCCTAACCCAGAGAGATTGTCACAGCCTAATGGTATGATGAATGAACCAGTACATACACGCCATCTTGAAGGGGTTTGGGTTGATCCTAATGCTCTTCTTTCACCTGCTTCAGGTGATCCATAGAATATTGCTAATTGAAAGACATTAGATGTTAGCAGATATTGCTAACTAGAGAAGGGACAAAGAGGCCCGGTTAGCTCAGGAGGCAGCGTTAGCCAGGCTAAGATCGATAGTTGATCATCGAGAAACACTCGACGATAATTGAGATAGAGTTTGAGGTGGTCAGCCTCAAGTGATCCCAACATTCAATTACTTTCAACCATAGGAAGATGAAGAGGATATGGGATACGTTTAGCCGACAGAAATAAGAGCTATCATTCCTCTTACATTGCCCCCTAATGTGAAATTTGACATAACCAGTGTCATAATCCAGCTTCTGAATTTGAAAAGAGTATTTTTGGGCTTGGATACAGAAGATGCAAATATGTATCTTGATAATTTTATTGGGATCTGTGCTTCTTATACTATTTTAGGATAGATCAAAAGGAACTCAAATTGAGGTTGTTCCCTCTCTCGTTGATTGGAGAGGCTTCTTTTTTGGTTGGGGAAACTTTTGAGAGGATCTATTACCACTTGGAATGAGTTGCATTAGAAATTCTTAAGCCATTTCTTTTTTTCGGTCAGAATGTTGCAGTTAAAAGATGAGATAAACTACTTCAGGTAGCTACATTCGGAGTCGATGTGTAAGGCTTGGTTCCTATTTAAGAAGAAACTGAGCATGGTACCCAATCATCATATTTCAAGGACGATCTCACTGAATATATTCTATATAACCTTGAATATTAGTTCTCGAGCCATGACAAACACAATCGCTGGAGGTGCGTTCATGAGATTACGCTGGAAAGCAGCTTCTGATGTTTTAGACTAGATCTCTCTTACCAACTGAGGGTGGCATACTTGGGAGGTAGAGAGGGGTGCTGGAACTTATGCCATTGGTGATTCTGGTGATCATAGAGTAGTGGATAATTCTGTGGCGTAAGAGATTACATAGATGAGGACTGATATTGGGTTGCTTGCTAAGCAGTTCACAATAGTGAACTCCGAGAAGGTAAACATAGTAGGTGCATAGGGTTCAGCCTCCAGAGCTTATGATTTTAATTTGGAAGAGGAGGCTAAGTGTTTTGATTGCAAATTGGCAGGTCTCCGAGCCAAAGGGCAGGGAGCTGAAAGATTTGTTGAAATTAGTTGAAAATATAGGTATGATGATAATTTTAAATTTATACCAGTATTTTACTCCTTAATATTGTAATTATTTCATAAAATAATTAATTCCAGGTATACATTTTGGATTAGTGTCCAATACGTTGAAGGAATTGTTATAAAGAAATCAAAATAATCAAAGAACGTGTGATATCATATGTAACATAAGAGATCAACATTATGAAACGAAACTTGTGAAGGGGTCTATGAAATTATTCTACAAATAAATAAATTAACCTAGAAAGCAATACCAAATCCTCCAATAAACTAAAAAATGAAAATTGCAAAGAATACATCTCTAAATGTGATTCAATATTGATTTTTTTTTCACAATTTTGTAAAATTTAACAATCAGAATTTGTTAAGTATTTTATGAAGGTCAATTGTACTCATATTTATCAAGTTTAAAATATCAAAACTACTCAAAAATATATATTTGAGAGGCCATTTTGAACTTACCTTCAAATACAAAGGATCTTTTTTTATTTATTTATTACATATTTTAATTTAATTTTGTTAAAGGAACTTTTGTGAAAGATAAAACAAAGTTAAATGACTTTTGTGTAACAAAACAAAGAATAATGACTTTTGAGTAATGAACATAAAGTAGAATGACCATCCATGAAATTTACTTGTAATTTTATAAAATCTCTTTTTGTTCCTTAGTAGATTTTTTTTACATATTTCTTCTATTAAAATTTAATTATTCTTTATTTCTCTATTTTAGCAATAACGAAATATTTATTATTTTTTTTCTATAGTATGTTTTGCATACAAAAAATTATATTTTTTACTCCTAATATATAAATACCAACTTTTTATCGATCTCACAAGGTTATTATAGTAATTTTAATGAATTTTTAATTGGCTAAAATGATAACATGAGTTTGATAAAGATGAAGTATTTTCTTCTTGCCACATGGACCTTTGTACTTGGTGGTGTGTTACAATATGAAAAATGATTATTGAGTTTTTCTTGTATTTTTAATTATTTAACTAATTTTTTTTTAAAAAATGGAGTAGGAAAATTACTGCTTTACTTTACTAATATATATAAGGGAGAATGAGGAACTTTTGTAGTACTCACAAGATAATTTTTGTCAGTTTTATAAAGTTAGTATCCTTGTATAAGTGACATGTCTTATTATTTAACATTAAAATTTTGTTCTAGGCTTTCATGCTATCCCTTATTTAGTTGAAATATTAATTCAATTGTCTTCATACAATTTGATATATTAGAAAACTTTTAAGTTGTTTTGCAAGACTGAAATTCAATCTCTAACTCCCCCTCCCCCCTTTTTTCTCCCTCACTCCCCTTATTATGTGGTAAATATATATGTGTTGCAAGTATTTATATATATATATTTTTAACTTTGTCGATAAAATATTAATTTATAAACACATATTGATTCAAATAGAAGTGCAATATTCAAGAAATTAATCTAACATATGGTTAAGTGGGGCTTTGAGCTAAAAGTGAAAAAAGAGTTTGAAAATGAGGTGTAGGTGACTCATGTCTTAATAATTGAGTGGAGGTGAAAATTACTTTATTATGGATTAAGAAAGTTGGGGAAATTTGAAAATAACCCACAAGTTTTTAAATTTATACTTTGATCCAAATGTTAGTTAATATAACGGGAAACAGAGAAAAAAAACACGTTTCTCTCTCTTCTCGTCCGTTGTTGTTTTCTCTCTCTTCACGATTTTTGTTTTTTATTATTGCTGCTTCTTTGTTCATCATCTTCTGCTTCATTATCATCATCTTCTACTTCATTATCATCATCATCTTCTTGTCGGCCATTGTTGTTGTTTTTACCGCTACTGCTGCTACTTTACTTGCCCAAGTTTTTAGGTGAGGTTTTGTTTCGTACATCACTTTGCACTTTGGCATTACTTTATAGGTGACTTTGGTAAGTAAAATTATGATTTTTAGTTGAATTTATCATCTGGGTACATTGCTACTGCTGTTTTTTCAACAATGGATAGAATCCGTTCATGAATACAATAAAAGAGCCCACATTTAAACAGATAACTCGGTTGTTGTAACAAATACATATTATGTTGCAACAGAAGACTCATATGTTGGATTCATGTTTACGGTTCTTTAGTGCTCGTAACATGAATCAAACAGATGGTTAATCTGTTGTAACAGACGTGTTATCTGTTGCAATAGATAATTATTTTGTTGCAACAAAATATTTATCTATTGCAACAGACTATTTATCTGGTGCAACATATCTTTATTCTCTTGCAACAGATGAGTAACTTGTTTGAAATAACACAATACAACTTCTCCCACAAACCCAACAGATAACCCATATGTCTCAACTCTTGCTATTGATACTGGATTTAAATTATTTTTAATCGTTACATGTTTGTTGAGAAGAAGAAATAGATAGAATGAAAATTAAATAAGAATTAAAACATCAAAGTCGATCAAACATAAATTTTTTAATAAACAAAAACAAATAAAAATACATAGGCTAAAAAAATAATTTGCCTTCACGAGGTAGGGGGTTAAGGTCTGGCGATACACCACCGTTCCTAGATCCCACTTGTCGGATTATACAGGGTATGATGTAGTTTTTATTTTTGTATTTTTATTTGATCAACTTTAATAATTTACTAAGTGCTTAATTAATATGATCTAATAGAGGTCTATACCTGAGTATTAATGAATGCATTAGGTCAAGTTTTAAGTTTCAACTCTTGCAATTGCTACTGGATTCAAATTATTCCTTAACCGTCGACATGTTTGTTGAGAAGAAGAAATAGACAGAATAAAAAATAAATAAAAATTAAAATGTCAAAGTCGATCAAACATAAATTTTTTATTAAACAAAAACAAATAAAAATACATAGGCTAAAAGAAAAAAAATAATCTAATTATTAGTATCATCATTATTGTTAGCCGACCAATCTTTAACCGACATCAGCAGTGCCCTCCTCAGCCTTCGGATCTCCCGGAGCATCTTGGCTCTCATTGCAGACAACTCCTATTGAAGGTCATGAACCTAAGTTTGAAGCTCCTACATGGTGTCTTATAAAATAGCAACGTCCCACACCGGATCAACCATATCTAGAACACAAATGAATTGACAAAAAACGTTAAAACAAAAGTAAAGTAAAGAATCCGAATGTAATACAACATACACTACCAATTGGGTATATTTACACAAAAAACAAAAAAAAAACTTACCTAAATCAGGAAAGAGAAAATGGTTGAAGGTATAATATGAAAGACAAGATGCAAGAAATAAATTTAGTAAAATGAATGAGTAAGGAGAGATCTATTTATAGAGGATTGAATTTGAATGAGTTAGGAAAAAAGGCACGACTGTTCACCTCCATTTATTAATTACATACAAACTGGTGACTTTTTGATTACTTTGAAAAGTTATGACTTAATTAAATGAAGCTGCTGACTCACTTTTTGATTATTGTGATAAGTCATGAATTTTCAGCTTATTATTAGTAATTATTTCTTTGCATATTTTGAGTTACTTTGTGCAGTTGATGCATGAACTAGGCTTTCTTGAGACTTATTTGCAGTGGGTCACAGTGTGTGTCAAAAGTGTTAGTTATATTATCTTTTGATCAATGGCGAGTCTACTAGTCCTTTTCTCGCTGCAAAAGGGGTAAAACAAGGGGACCCCATTTCCCCTTTTTATTTTCTATTAGAATAGAGTACTTAAGCAGGTTATTACAGCAACACAAAGAAGATAAGTTATTTACCCAACTGCGATAACAAATATACCATCTGTTGCAACAGATCAACAACCTGTTGCATTAGATAATCTATCTGTTGCAACATATAATCTATCTTTTTTAATAATCATGATATCTTTAATCCAATTTTTTATTATATAAATTTAAAAAACAGATTTAAAAAAAAAATGGCGAAAAGTCATTACTTGTCGCCTATTTTATATTAACATCAATTATTCAAATTAAATAACTATTTTTTTACGTTCATAAATTATGTTTATCATTTATTTCCCTATTATTTTCTGTGAAAAGAAATGACTTAATTAAATGAAGCTGGTGAGTTTTTACAAAAAGTCACGACTTGTCACCTTTTTTTAACAATCATCATATACCTTAATCCAATGTTGTGACTTTTTAATTATACAATAAATAAATAATTTAAAAACAAAAATGGTGAAAAATCACAATCAGCTATTAAAATTAAATAACCGTTCTTTTACGACTATAAATTGTGTTTATCATTTATTTTCTTATTATTTATTTATGAATTATTTTTCATATTAAATAATTAAAAAGTCATGACTTCACCCTCAATAATAACAACAACCCTTTTTTATTAATAACCACCTGTTGCAACATATGATCCATCTGTCGCAACAGATTAACCATCTGTTGCAACATATGGTTCATGTGTTTCCACAAACGCTCAATTCCTACCTTCAACCATCGACATATTGAGAATAAGAGATAGACAGAATAAAAAGTAAATATTAAATAATAATTATAAATCCAAAGTCAACCAAACATATTGAATCCATTATATACAATAAAAAAACATACCCTTGAGTAGATCCGATATAATAAAACAAAAAACATAACCTAATTATTATTATTATCATTATTGTCAACCGTCCCAACGGCATCTGGAAGCAGCAGGGCCCTCCCCAGCCTTGATCTCATGTCGCCCAACTCCCACCGGAGTTCATGAATCTGCCTTTCAAGTTCCCGCAAGGATTCATGCAAAATCACCTTGTCCAAATTCGGATCAGCCATATCTAGAAATGGAGTTATGTATAAATACATTCCTTAATTAAATAAAACTGGTGAATTTTTGAATATCTAAATTAAAAAAATTAATCTAAATACATCATTTTATCTTTTATTGTATTTCGGAAAGAAAAGAAAATTGCTTTAAAATAAATCTAACAGATGGGTAATCTGTTGCAAAATATATTATAGATGGGCATATGTTGCAATAGATTTATCATCTGTCGTAACAGATGTCTATAATTGTTTGATAATCTTAATAGATGTGTCATCTATTGCGAAAGGTTAGTCATCTATTTATTCAAATCAAGCCACAGATGGGCTAAGAAGAATAAGGTGCGTGTAGATGGATGGATCCACTTTCACGTGTGTGAGTAATATATTACTGATAAGGTCATCGGGACAACACACATAAAGTATAATGATTTTGTGAATGCAGTTTTTAACCGATTAGGCATTGATCATTCAAATAAGATCCTGCATTATATAGTTTAGTTTGATAGGTTTGAATTGATGAGGCTGAGGGACCCATAAAGATGATGATGATATCCTATACGAATTAATGATATTGTTGCTCATGTTTATGCGTGTCAAGTTTTATAAAGGGATCAATATTTGGTGTCATTGTAGAGATCCAATAGCGATTGGACTAACTTTTGGGGGTGCATTGGACTCTAAGATGGCCTTCGAAGCCTCCCACTGCTTCAACCAAGAACGGAATACCAATAGAAATTCCCCTCATCCAAATTTATATGGAAGGGTTGTTCGAGAAAATGATTATACGCCAGAAAAAGCTGTAGGAGAATAATTGCGAGGGAAAGGGGGAGTTGATAAAAACCTATATCATCTAAGAGCTAATTAAAGAGTAAAACATAGGGTACCAAGGAACTTCTAGCAAATCTGGCCGATGAAGATGAATTAGAACACGAGAACTCTGAATCAAGTGCAAATATAAAAGTGTATCCAGTAGTGAAAATCTGTTTGTTGTCTATCAGAAAGAAAATTAGTGTAGCTGGGCACTTTGCTGGGGAGCTAGGACTAGGTAGCGTGGTTGGGATGATCACCTACATAGAAAATAATAGAGCACAAAAAAGTAGCTTTGCGGGTACTGAGGGTTGAAATAATGTACCGTAAGTAAAGAAAACTTGGACCAAGAACAACTGCATTTAAAATAAGTAATCTAAGTGAAAACGACAATTTCTGAATTTTAAATTGCATCCCAGGCCTTCTTATTTGTGGTTTCGATTTGATTCACTGCTATTGACCTGATCGAAACCACAAACAAGATTGAGTATGATTAATTCCTTAGAAATATGGATATAATTGATTATGTTTTCTTTCCTTAGCATGCTTTCAACATATCTTGGAGAAGATCAGATGCTTACTGTAGTATGTGAATTCGGATAAGTTTTAAGCTTGCCTCCAGCTTTTTGATTTGGGATTCAAGGTCGTCGTTGCCATTTTTGAGGTTAGGATAGAGTTCTTGGTCTTTTGTGAGCTGGTCAATCAGGGAGGAACACTTTTTTTGAAGCTGTGGCATTGTAAAAGGCCTTCAGAAGGCTTCCAGAATAGTTTCTTCGAAAGGCTTAAATGATACATAGAGGGTCGCTATGTTTTTTTTAGGTCAATGTCTTGATGCACACTCAAGTAGTGGTCCCAACAATTGAAAAACTAACTTTCTCGAACGTTGTTCAATGCAGCTTATTCAACCATCCTTCAAAGGATTTGATAGGCTATCCTTTGGGCTATCCTTTGAAGGTTGGTAGAACTAGATGCATTGAACAACGATTGAGAAAGTGAGCTATTCAACTGTTGGGACCATTTCTTGAGTGTGCATCAAGACGTTGACACAAAACAAACATAGCGACCCTCCATGTATCATTTAAGACTTCTAAAGAAAGGCTTCTGGAAGCCTTTTATAATGCCATAACTTTGAAGAAAGTGTTTCTCCCTCATTGACCAACTCACAAAAGATAAAGAACTCTACACCGACCTCAAAGACGGCAATGACAAGCTTGAATACCGAATAAGCAAGCTGGAGGTAAGCTTGAAAATTATTGGGATTCACATACTACAACAAGAATATGGTCTTCTCCAAGATATGTTGAAAGCATGCTAAGGTAAGAAAACAGGATTAATTATATCCATATTGCTAAGGAATTAATCTTACTCAATCTTGTTTGTGGTTTCGATCAGGTCAATAACAGTGGACCGAATTAAAACCCAAACAAGAAGGCATGTGATAAAATTTAAAATTTAGAAATTGCCGTTTTTGCTTAGATTGCTTATTTTAAATACAGCTGTTCTTAGGCCAAGTTTTTTTTACTTATGGTACATTATTTCAACCCTCGGTGCCCGTAAAGATGCTTTCTTTGTGTTCTGCTATTTTCTATGTAGGTGATCATCCCGACCAAGCGCAGCTCCTCAGCAAAGTGCCCAGCTGCACTAATTTTCTTTATGAGAGACAACAGATAAATTTTTAATACTAGATACACTTTCATATTTGTACTTGATTTAGATTTCTCATCTTCTATTTCATCTTCATCGGCCAGATTCTCTAGAAGTTCCTTTCTACCTTATGTTTTCCTTTTCAATTAGCTCTTGGATGATATAGGTTTTTATCAACTCCCCCTTTCCCTCGCAATTATTCTCCTACGACTCTTTCTAGCGTCTAATCATCTTCTCAAGTAACCCTTCCATATAAATTTGGATGAGGGGAATTTCTATTGGTATTCCATTCTTGGTTGAAGTAGTGGGAGGCTTCGAAGGCCATCTCAAAGTCCAATGCACCCCAAAAGTTAGTCCAATCGCTATCAAACCATATTCATGGTCCCTCATCCTTATCAGTTCGGACCTATAAAGCTTAATTATAAAATTGAAGATATCTTGTTTGAATGAGCAATGCCTCTTCGGTAAAAAATAGCACTCACAAAATCAGTGTATTCTATGTGTGTCTTAATGATAATATTATCAGTAATACATACCTCTCACATATGAAGTTGTTCTATCTGCAAGCAGTTTATTCCTCTGAACCCATCTTTACTATAGCCTCTTGTGTTGGTCGGACAAAAGTTGATCGACATTCATTTTCTTATATCTTCAAACAAGAGAAAAATAATTCTTGTTAAATAAGAGAAGAACAGAAAGAACAGTATCCATCTGCTACAATAGGTTACCAATCTGTTGCAATAGGCTCCACATCTGTTGCACCAGTTTTCCATCTATTCAACAGATTGTAAATCTATTGTAAGAGATGTGGAGGTTATTGCAATAGATGTGGAGTCTGTTACAACAGATGTGTAAACTATTGGAATACATCAAACCAACCTTGGTAGTGGTTTGATTTGTTCCAACAGTCAACAACAACATCAACAAAAAACGAAAAACAAAAAATAAAGAAAAAACATCAAAAATAAAGAAACAACATCATTTGTTCCAATACCATAAAAAACGAAACACCACAAGTTCTAACAACACCAACCCCACAACCAACATCAATAACAACATCAACAAAAAAGAAACAAACATAATACATGCCAAAAAAATACGCCAACAAGGCTTTTAAACTTTTTCAAACAAATGACTTCTTTTGTATATTTTAATAATAACAACGGTTTGTTCATTCAAGACTTAAAAGTAACCTTTCTTTAAATTGTTTAAATAAATATGATATGGGTAAAGGGTAATTAAAGAGCAACAGTGAACCATACCTGCAATGTCAAAAGTAAGGGGATCCAAACAACATTTCAGTTGAGAAAAGATATAGATCGGTTGAGATAAAAAAGGATCCTTATGAGAAACAGGAAATAAAAGAGAGTAAAAAAGGAGACGGTTGTGATAACCCTAAAGAGAAGAGAAAGAAAAAGAAGAGATATAAATAAACTTTGGGCTGAAAAAGAGATAATTCTAGACATGGGTTTAAATGTTCATTGATATTCATTAATAACTTGAGGGGCTCGAGGAATACGGGTGATACTGAAAAGACAAGATAAGACTACTCAAGGATGAGATTTTTGAGTTATCGAAGAAATTTTTTTACCGCCTTAGTAGTATTAAAATTAAAAAAAAAAGATTTTCAAACAAATATGTCATTTGTAGCAACAGATAGCAATATCTGTTTGAAATTTTCCAACAGCTCAGTCATTTGTCGCAACAGATGCAAATGTCTATTTGATAATTAAATCAGATAGGTAATCTATTGCAACAAATCTCAATATCTGTTTGAAAATTTCCAACAGCTCAGTCATCTGTCGCAACAAATACAAATATCTGTTGAAAATTTCCAATAGCTCACTTAGAAAACTTAATTTGGAGAATACAACTTTATAAAAAATACAATACGGTCTCTTTTTATATTTATTAATTTTTTAAACATTTATTAAAATTATTTTATAAATTCAAAAACTTTTTCTCTCATCAAATCCTCTTTTTCTCTGAATTTTTCTTCATAATTTTCAAAAAAAAAGTTTGGGCCGACTCTTGCTTGTCAAGTCAAAATTTTTTTGTTTCTCCTGCTCAGGTAAGTTTAATCTTCTTCCCCGATCAGTTTTGATTCATTTTAGTATTTTTTTTGTTTCCACTTTGTGTTGGGGTTCTTTTAGTCAAAATTTGAGTTTTTTTAGTTAACATTGTCGATTCCGCATGTTTAATCGTATTTTGCTTTGGATAATGACTAAAAAATTTTTGTATTTATATTGTGTATTATTTTGAATTTGTTGTACTGAATTGGACCCATTTTAATGGTGTTCTTGTTGTTGTAAATTGCACTGCCAATAACTAGAGAAGTTGAAATTTGATTTGCATGTTTGATCCAATTTCTCGTTTTTCTTAATAGACCAGTGATCGATAGATCGACCACTGCAGATTTGTTTTTGCTGCATTTTTTTATTTTATTAATAGACTAATGATTGATAAATTGACCACTACATATTCATTTTTGGTTGTAGATCATAAATAGTGAGAGTTCATAGAGCAGTTAAAAGGCCTGCTTCCACTGCTTCTAGAAGTAGGAAGTGAAAAGTTGAAGAAGTTTTCAAAACTTCAAAGAGAAAAAAGTTGTAGTCGATGAATTCGAGTCAAAAACTGAATAAAAAATCCTTGTCAATATTTTTGAATATGACGATAGTAGTGCACATGAGAGTAATGATGTTGAGGATAGTGAAGGGAAAAGTGAATGGGAAAGCAACGTAGAATGTGAAATTTATAGCGGTGAAGATGAGGACATGAGAGATAGTGGAGACGGGGAGGAGGGTGATCCCCTATCCTTGCCAATTTGTGCAAGAGATATCTCCAGTGAGTCATGCATCCTAACAACTTGGATGGATGATCTAGGTTCTTTTCCTGCTAAGATTTCTGTAAGAGCAAGAATGGCGGTCTATCGAGAGTTTAGAAGGATTCTCTTTGAACAAAAGTTGTATGCTGATTTTAAGAAGACTTGTTTCAGACACTTGAGGCATATGCCAGAACATTTTAAGTTTAATGGACAAATGATCCATCATGTGTTGCTGCGACGTATCAAAAATAATAAAAAACTACATGAAATTTGATTCCTTGTGAACGGTAAGCCAGCTTATTTTGGCTTAAAGGAATTTGCTCTAATTATGGGGCTGAATTGTTCATTGTATCCCCGTGAATAAAAAATGAACAAAGTCCTCCAAAATAGCGAAAGCTTTCATTTTAATGTGACGAAGAACATGAGCATTACTGCCTCAAGGTTGATTAGCCTAACCAAAGGTAATAGGTTGACTAATAAAAAAAAAGTTAAAGTGCGTTTTGGTTTGGTTCGTGCACTCGATGTTGCTGGCAAAGGACCCGTCAAACAAGGTGGATTCAGACCACATCAAGATGGCGGCTGATTTAAAATTTTTAGGTGGTATCCATAGGAAAAAGAGTCATTTGGGTTGACATTGATCTATTTGAAAAAGAAGATTGATTTAACCAAGTAGAAAGAAGCATTTGTGAAGAGGAATAATGTATCATACATGTTATATGGCTTTCATTGAGAGTTTCTGGTACTTATAATCTACCATCTTATTGATTTATTATAAAGTCTTAACTATTTATGTAATAATATATAGACCTTGTTGATTTACTTATGCTTCTATTGATTATAGGTTTGGATATATGAGGCCTTTTCTCATCTGGAAAGGTACACCGGTAAGACATTGGATACTCCTTTGCCCATTCCCCACCTTCTTAGATGGCACACGTTGAATTGTGATAACATAATGGAAGGCGACCCATTTAAGTACAAAGAAAACAACTCAAAGGTAAAATTATACTTATTATAATATAATAATAATATTATTATATTAGTGAATGTCGTGTAATTTATATTTATTTTTTTATAGATTGTACACCCGTACCTTACCCCTACCGTTCGTGAGATCAAGCAGAGATACATGAAAATATTTAAGCCATACACGGACGAAGTTAAGGATACATCCATCGATGCCTTGAAGACGCAGCTAAAAGGTGTGACTGTCCGACGAAGATTTGGGTGGTCACAATTATGTTCCAAGTCCAGCACGTGCTTGTGATCATGCTGGTTCAAGTGGACTCAAAACTACATCCGACGCTTCTAATAATGATGACCTGTATGAGCATGTTGTTGTGCTCGAGAAAAGTATTTTGGATACTGCTTCTTTTGTTAGAGATGAGAGGTTGATGAAAATTGAGAAGAATAAGAAGAAGCATCAAGATGAAGGTAAACTAATTTATTTTTTATTCTTCCAATTTAATTTTTTTGCATAATTTTTGTAATCCTTTCAAAACAAAGTAGTGCACCTCGACAATCCCCCTCTTAGCTGGCATCAAGTAAACCTTGAAGAACTTACAGTCGTAGTGAACCTCGACAATCCCCCTCGTAGCTGGCATCAAGTAAACCTTGAAGAACTTACAGTCGTAGTGACTGACATTGCTGCTGCAGATAAAAAAACTAAAGAAGAAAAGAAAGAAGAAGAAATGTAAGAGGAAAAGGCAGCAGATGAAGAAGAAGCAAAACAAGAAAAGGAAGAAGAAGAAAAACATGAGGAGAGGACAGCTGAAGAAGAAGAAGAGAAAAACAAGAAGACAGTTGATGAAGAAGGAGTGGCTGAACAGGATGACGAAAATATTGAAGAAAGGAAGAAATTAGAAGAAGAAGAAGAAGAAGAAGAAATGAAAGAAAATGAAAAGAAAGAAGTAGAATAAGAGGAAAAAAATATGAAGAAAATGAAGTTAATGTGATGGGCATTGTTAAGGAACTCAATGATGATTACATGTAGTTCGGTGGTTTGGAACAAATAATTTTCTTAATGATTTGTTGTTTTTAATGATTTTTTTAATGGATAATTGAATTACATATATTTGGCATGTCAATGATGACATTTACTAATGAAATTATGTACAGTTATTCCATTGTCTTGTTCGATTAAACAGTTGATTGTGTTACCAGTTCAGCTATTGTCCTAAGTTATTGAGGTCGATGACAAATATTATTGAAGTTGTTCTCTATAATTTTTAGACTGAACGCACGATCGATTGAATAAATCATATATTTACAATGACGACAAACAAGTTTACTATTATATGTTGCATTGTGTCACCAATTCAGTAACTATCATGGTTTATAAAGGTCCATCGATTGTGTCCAATGTAAATCATAGACGCAAAGCCTTGTCAATAATATACCGTATTCGTTTATTGCCCTTAGTAGTATATTATGAAAAAAATACATAATTAATTAATAAAATAATAAATAATTAAATTTTATGCAATCAAATTAGTTTAAACAAGTCATGTAATCGTATGAGAGTCCACGTAAATTGTAGAAGGTGATTCAAGATGTGTGAGGATGGGTAGTGGGTGTACAACAAACATCCTCAGGGTAATTTTACCCAAAGCACAAGTATGTTGTGGAAAATTTATTTGTTCAACCACAACTCATCATTTGTTCAACCACAAGTCATCACCTCACACATCTTTGATCACCACCTTCAATTTATGTGGACTCTCATACGATCACATGACTCGTTTAGGCTCATTGAATTGCATAAAATCCAATTTTATGTTATTTTATTAATTAAATAAACCTTTTCAAAATATGTGCTAGTCATAGTCTATAAATAAATATCCTCGTCTAGTTATTTAATTGTTGAAGGTGTTCCCAGTTTATTCTAGATTATATCAGGTCGAGTAAATAACTAAGCATAGTCTAGCATAAACTTCAGACTACTTCATTAATATATGCACTAGACGAGGATACATATTCATAGACCATGACTAGCACATATTTTGAAAAAGGTTATTTAATTAATAAAATAATATATCATTGGATTTTATGCAATTGAATGAGCCTAAACAAGTCATGTGATTGTATGAGAATCCGCGTAAATTGAAAGTGGTGATCAAAGATGTGTGGTATGATGACTTGTGGTTGAACAACCGACATCCTTAGGGCAATGTTTACCAAAGCACAAGTACGTTGTGAGGAATTCATTTGTTCATCCTCTACCCATCCTCACACATCTTTGATCAACTTCTCCAATTTATGTGGACTCCTATACGATCACATAACTTGTTCAAGCTCCTTTAATTGCATAAAATCTAATTATTTATTATTTTATTAATTAATTATTTCTTTTTTTCCAAATATTCTAAGAGCAATGAACCAATGCGGTATATTATTGACAAGGCTTTAAGTCTATGATTTATAATGGACACAATATATGGCCCTCAAATCACTTTCACTTATTTAATTAGTTATATCTTTGACTATTTACTAATTTTTTTTGACCGTTTCACCAATCCGTATATACCTTAGCATTGAACGAGTTTGGATCTATATGGTTTAACATCTATCCAATACACGAGAAGGTATCGATTATATTTACGATCTATGCAAGAGGTCTGACAATATGGTATATTAGTGACAAAGCTTGCAGTCTGTGATTTACAATCGACATAATTATATTTATTTAGTTATTTATATTTCGTGAACCTACATAATGGAATCCATTGATTACATAGACAACCATGCGTTGTTATTCATGTCGGTCAGTCATATACTATATCGACCGTGCAATTAATTTTGTAGAAATCTACATAATCGTTGATAGACCAGATTCATTATCCATTAACATGTATGAATTCTTATCTATCTATCTATCTATCTATCTATCTATCTATCTATCTCTCTCTCTCTCTCTATATATATATATATATATGATTGACCATTAGTTTTGACGTCTAACAACTATTTCATTCATCTTCTAACAGGAGAAATTACCAAATTTCAACCAAGAACAAAATTGTATAATTAATGTAGAGACAAACAGAAAGGGCATTGCAATAAAATTTCAAACACTTCATGTCATAAGTTCATTGCAACAATGGTTTAACACCATATTTATAGCAAAATACGAGAAAAAAGGTCAAAAGAAAGAAGCTTTTATCTAACAAATTCTCTAGAAATGAAAGCTTCTTTGCACTGAACTTACAGCTACAACTATAGCAGAAATTTAAACCTAAACTAAAAGGATGGTGGGGAGGGTGTGAACTCCTCCAGCTGCATGTTTAGCCTCTCCACGATCGCCCATAAGAATAAGGCGATACACCAGAGTTCACGGTGGAGGTGCTCTTTGTCCTGAACTAGACCGTAGAAGATACGGTCTCGGTCATTTCGAAGGCGAAGAATGTCATGGCTACGTTGGAAACGAACCCTTCTTCATGGTCTGAGTGGAATTCTCGGCATCAAGTCATATTTATCAATTTTTTTGGGTTGAAGAATATGATTTTGTATAGTTGATAGTTGTTTATATAGACCAAAATAGAAGCCTTTGGTCTTCTCGATCAGTTATAGGTAGACGTGTGCGTTGGTGGAATTCGAGGAGATAGCGTATACCCAATCAACGTAGGGTGTAAGTGGATATACAACCATTTTTTTCATGTGTCATAAATGCTCGACTGTTCATCTGTTCGTTTGAATAATTAGATTTTTTTTTAATAGACTTGAAATAGAATTGATAATAAACTATGTGGTATATAAAGAATAATCCCAATAGACTTGACACACAATATATTCTAATAAACTATGTGTATGCTAGGGTTGTATATAAGAAGTGATGATGTCGACCTAGTGTCCAAATACTTAATTTTTCAAGACTTGTGTCAGAAAACCTAAAAAAGCTTTCAATGTGTCTATTTGGCAAAATGGATTTAACCAAGAAATATTTTTTACCGCCTAAGTAGTATTTTATCTTTATTCTTTCAGATAGAAGATTTCTTTAAAATTTTTTAAAAAGATTTTCAAACAGATATGTCATCTGTTGCAATGGATATCAATATCTGTTTGAACATTTCCAACAACTCAGTCATATGTCGCAACAAATTTCTTTGCAATTGATTTTAAAAAATAATTAACATCAACTCGGACCAAATTAACAATTTCAAAACTTATCATTCTTTTCCAAAAATATAAATCAACCCAATACAAATCATCCATTTGCGGAAAAAATGTTTCATCATTTCAAATATTAAGTTTTCGCTCTTTTCTTTCTCTCTCTATAATAAAGAAAACAACTACTCAGCATATTGCTCAACCCTTCAAAACAAATCGATTTTCTTTCCATTTTCGACCACATAGTTGTTATTTTTGACTTCATTCTCGCTTGTATCCATTATTTTCTCTGTCTTCATAGGTAACACAGTTGGAGAAGAGTTCTAAATTTTTTCATTATTCTGAAAATTAGGGCTTTTTAGATAATGATGAAAAAAAGACTTTTAGTTGTATTACCTTCGAGAATGGGGTAAGAATTTTTAGTTTTGATGCTAAAAACATAGAAAGAACCTGAGAAAACCCTAGTTTTTATTACAGTATTTTGTTGACTGTCATGGTATTATTGGATGGTATTTGTGGTATTATTGGTAGCGGTTGGTGGTGGTGTCGGTATTAGTGGTCTTGGTGGTGTTTTCGGTGGTCTTGGTATTGGTATTAGTGGCATTGGTGGTGGTGTTGATGGTCTTGGTGGTCATATTATGGGTATGGGTGGCATCGGTGGTGTTGGTGGTCTTGGGCGTGGTCTTGGTGCTTTTGGTTGCATTGTTGGTAGTCTTTGTGGTATTAGTGGTGGTCTTGGTGGCATTGGTGGTAGTCTTGGTGGTCCATCTGTTGCAACAGGTGGAACATCTGTCGAGAGATATTAAATAGGTCTTCAAACATATTCCCCATCTGTTCCAACTGATGGGTTATCCGTTGTAGTATTTTTTTTTGTAATGTGGTGTATAATAATTTATTGAAATTTGTCTTACCTTTTTTTTAAAAATTTATGCAAACATCAAATGTTATGTATTTTTTGTTTTTCAATTGTTTGTAATTAAAAGATTTCTCCCAAAAGAACAGAATCTAAAAGTAGATCAATTTTTGACCACCCAACAAAAAAGGCTATAGTACAGATGGATTTGGAGGATTTTCCTAAATAATCCCCTTCAGGGAAAAATGAAGCTGAGGAAAGTTATGAAAAGAGAGGTGGAGAAGGGTATATAGAGGCTGGTGAGGAAAATAAAAGTGAGGAGGAAGAAGAAGAAAATAATTAAGAAGAGGAAGAAGTACAAAATGAGAAAAAGAATGATGATCAACATATTGATAATGCATCACCAATGGGGCATGAATTAAGATCAAAATCCCAGCATGAATCGGTCAAAACTATTAGTATTGACAGGTTTCAAGTTGCGATGCTGATAGATGACCCTGCAGAACTAACTGGTGATCTTGTACTTAAATGTCAGTTGGGAAAACCTTTTGATGAATTTAGGAATATTATGAAGAATGAAAACATAGATGAACTTTTTAAGAAGTGTTTCTTTGGACACTTTCTTGAGCTGCCTGAGGACCATACTATCCATTTACAAATGAGTATGGTATATGGTCTTCTCAAGCACAGGATCAAGTACGTGGGAGATGATAAAGATTCGAAGAAAAGGGGAAAAAGATGGATGAAATCTGGATCAACTACTGTGGCATACCGGTTTATTTTGGCTTGAAAGAGTTTTCCATAGTGACAGGCTTGAGATGCGATCATTCAGAAGAACCTTTCACCAAGGAAACACTCCGTATAAGGTCCAAAGAAAGTAGGATAGCCAAAATACCACCACCATCAAATAGAGGGAAGGCATCGTCCAAGCTACCACCTACTAAAACCAACAAACGCAAGGAAAAAATAAATGGGTTGTTGGACATTGCTGGACGTAGCTATAAAGTGGTAGATTTTATAAAAGATCTCAAGGATAAAACCATACCAAATTAGTACAGGGAGTAATTGTGCTTGGTTTGGTTTTCCCATTCCGTTATATTGGCAAGAGACGTCAACAAAATCATAAAAGATGATTTATGGGCGCTTGTTGATGATTTTGAGAAATTTAATGATTATCCCTAGGGATATGACAGCTACAACTTGACTTCCAAATATTTACTGATGAAGCTATCCCCAAAGGCGATCATATTTTATGGCTTTCCTTGGGATTTCATGGTAAATTTAATTACTATTTGATTACTCATCCATTATTTTATATTATAGTAGATAATTATTATGAAATTTTTTTGGTTGCTTCCTGTTTACATATTTTAGGCTTGGGCATTTGAAGTCATTCCTCCCCTCTGAAAGCAGGTTAAGGATTACCCAGATGAGGTTTCTCATCCAGGATTCGTTGGTGGTTGGGTGTAAAGAGCAACATAATAGTTAAGGAGGATGATCTCTTTAACCCTCCGGATGATGCAATACATCTTTTTCGAGTAAAATAATTTGACTCAAACAAAGATATTGAAATAGATATGATATCTGTTATAATAGATGGGTCATTTGTTATAATAGATTACCCATCTACTGCAACTGGTGCAATAGATGAGTAATCTGTTATGACAGACGATCAATATTTCACAACAGATTAACCATCTGTTGCTTTGGTTCTCTGACCCCGACTCAATAGATTACCCATATACTGCAAATTATCCAATAAATGGGTAATCTGATGAAACACATTACCCATCTATTACAATATATAGATCAGCTGTTGTAATAGATAGATCATCTGTTGCATAAGTTGACTGTGTGAACATGTAACCCAACAGACTGCAAATTATTATTATATGATTTAAATGTATCTGTCTTTTTTTATAGGTTGTGCATCCTTGGATCATGCCTACTGAGCAGGAGTTGGGGATGACTTCTTTTATTGCTCTAGTTTTTTTTGATACAATAGCAGACCCAATAATGAAGTTAATAAAGAAGGAATTGGCCGGAGCAACAACCATAAGAAGAGTAGTTAGGCAAGGTCAGCCTAATGTTGAAGCTCTTCATGACCAACCTACTACAACAGATTCAGGTATTTTTTCTAGGGGTGTTGCTGATAGAGTTATTGATATTGGTGGCAACCATCCTGATGCTGATGCTGCTGCTAGTCATGATGATGATCATGTTAATGCTCAAGAAAAAATAAATACGTTTGGAATCACCCCTTACATAGGTCCCTACCACCCTTATAGTGGTCCTTCTTACCCTTCTTCACCTTCTTCACCTTCATGTTCTTATTGCAAATGCAAAGTGTGCAAGGACAGGCAGGATAAACTTCTTAAAAAACTAGAGGCTATTTTGAAGCTACCGTGGAATTGAAATCCAAGAGGGGTGTCATACTATCCAAGAAGGTTAGGAAGCCATACACTCCCATAGTGGCAGTTAAAGAAAAGAAAAATTATCCAAATACTCTATAGCCTGAAAACAAAAAAGATTGCAACTCCTCCCTTTCCAAAAGTTGTTGAAGTTCCAGGGCCACTGAAGAAGGTAGACATATACGCGACACTTGGCGACCAAGAGAGAATGGAACTGCGAAATTCCAAGAATCCCAAGAAGAAGAAACCTATAGAAGAATACACCATGCATATGTTTGACCACCAAGACTTTAGGAGTATGACAATTATGCATAAGTGGTACGTGCATAAGGTAAGTTTACTTTTCCTAACCTAACCTTCTAATCTACTCCATGAAGAAGAAGATACACAATAGATGTGTCATCTGTGGCAACAGATGGGTATTCTGGCGCAACTGGTGGTTGTTCTGCTGTAATAGATTAAAAATCTATTGCATAAGTTGTGTTAGCTGGGTAATCTGTGAACAGATTCAGAGAACCTTCTGCAACAGATGAACCATCCATTGTATCTTTCCACTATTTTTTTCTTCTTTATAATTACTAACCTATTTAAAAATTGTCTTCTTATATCACAGTATGTTAATGAAATTCTCTGCCTCATGAGGGGCATGCAATTAGCATACCCGGATGCTTATGATACTGCCGATAGGTTAATGAACCTCAAATTCTACAATAATTTCAAGAATAGGTACAATTATCTCATGGATCTAGCTGAAACTCCCGGTGGCTCGGGATTTGATTAGTTAGTTTATGTACAAATGGGAGGAAGATATGATTAACTATGTTAGAGGGAAGAGGCCATATCCACACGACAAGAGCTGAACCAAGGCAAAGAAAATTATTGTAGTCATAAACGTGGAAGTCAAACATTTTCTCGCTATTGAGATACTTCTCGAGGAGGGAAATATTAAGTTTTATGACTGCAACTTACCTGTATTCGAAGATGATACTTTTTTAATCCACATGCTTTCACTGTTAGAGTTTCTCCCCAGCTTTTTGAGGAAAAGTAAATCGATGGATCATTTGCCAGGGGAAGTCTTGATGAAGAAAACATGGGATTTTGAAGGTAGAAACAAGGGCATGGACCTTCAAAAAAATAAAATCGATGCCGCATGTGGACCATACGTACTTGCATACATCAAATATTTACTGACCGACACAGAAATATCCGGTCTGTGTGACACCATTATGGAAAGGATACAAGAGATCTGGGCTTATGGGGTACTAACTAAATGTTTAGAGCCTGCATATAAGGAAGAAGATGTACAAATACAAACACCATAACAATTTTTTATGTCTGATGAAAGTTGATTTTTTTATAATGCAACAAACTGTCTATCTATTGTAATAGATAGTATAGCTGTTATGATAGATTGATTATCTATTTCAATATATTGGTTATCTATTTCATTATGCAGATGTCTCAGTCTCTGTTGCAAAAGATATAGAATCTGTTGCAAAATATAGTCTATCTGTTGCAACTGATAGGTAATCTATTAGAACAAATCAAAAAGTAGGAAGACCTATTTGATAATTTCTAATAGATTACCAACATGTTGCAACATATGTCTAAATCTATTTGATAATTTCCAACAGATATAGTGTCTGTTGCAACAGATGTATTATTTGTTATGATATTTGAATCTAGTAGTCCATTTCAATTGATAAGTTCTAAACAAAGGATTAAATTATATTCATAGACAACATAAAATAAATTGAAGCCTTCAGAAATTACATGAAATAACTTAATAAATAAATGAAATGTAAAAAAATCATTATGGGTACAAATGATCTACTCTATAAATAAATCAACAATTTACCCTTTGGTGCAAAAAATTACCAAGGAGAGGTTATTACTTTGATAGAATCAAGCTATAAATATCTACTCAATATGGACAAGTTGTTCTTCATCCGGTGCTATGGAATTCGGCTTTGGTCGTCGTGGATTATTAATGTCACTTGCGTATGGTTTCTGAGCTTTCACTTCTCCGTATTTCCATAAAAGAGTAGCATATCTTTTTTGGAGTAATCCGGCATCAATTCCATCATTTGGTACATGTAATACATCACTTAAATACTCAGCGTAAGCGACAACAAAAAGACCGCAATACCTGTATTTTAAAAAAAATAGATAATACATATCTTGCAGTTCATGTAAGCGGTGAGAAATTTATGAAATGAAACTAAATCATGATACTTACAGGCTATCAATGGGTTGTTGAGAAATTCCTTTAATATATTCTACGTCAAATGGATTACCCATTTTATCTCGGTATGCATCAATCGCCGATCAATCAGTACGAACCTTTTGGTCCAAAAAGCCACTCATATCAAGGTAAGTAGGCAATATTTTGGCCAACTATTGTATCTCAGAGGACATCTTGGAACGTCTTCTTTGAGACATTGAGTCATAAACTCGGATGTGCCTCTCTTTTAGATTAACGACAACCAACACCCAATGGAATTCACCACCATAATTGATTGGATATACACTTCATCGACCAAGTACCAAGGTAAGCCAGCTGGAATACTAAAATCTTTGATGATGTTGATTAAGCATTCCTCATTTTGGAAAACTTCCGTCTGTTGTTGACAAAACCTATCGTAGGCATTATTGATGTAAACTTTGTACAAACAATTGCTTGTCGTGTATTTGTATTGTTCTTGTCTTTGCAACTTGGCCTTCTTTTGGAGGTAGTAAAAAATATCATCGATGTGCTTCTTATATTATCAAATATTTTAGATATCATGTCAATAAAATTAATACGCAAATGCAATTAAATAAAGTATTAATTAATAGTAATATGTATGACATTTAAACCTTATCATTCCAGCAAGTTTAGGGCTGTGACATCAAATAGAACCAATCCTTCATTCCGGGATGTGCAACAAGAAATTCGAACATATCAAGACCAAGACTCGATTCGTTCACTTTGTAGTGTTCGTCATTTTATTTTCTACATGATTTATATGTGTTGATGTCATGTGTTTATAACAAGAATTGTATAAATCAATATCTTTAAAAAAGATTTATGTACCTGCCGGCGTGATGCTTTAACAACCCATTAGCAATCCATTCTGAATAGTCGTTGATCAACTTTGTTAGTTTTTTAGAGCCTCATCCGAGATGTTGAACCCTTCAAATAGGCAATTCTTTCATTTTCCCGAACTGACAGGCTTCACTTTTCTTCTTCCATGGAAGCAGTTGATGGATTATCAACTGTGATATTATGCTGGTCAGTAGTAGCTTCTACTGTGACATCCACCTGGAAGGCCAGAATTGTCAATGCTAATCACAGATATACAATAGATTATCTATTTGTTGCATCAGATGGATCATCTATTGGGACAAACTTGAAAAGGTAAAACAGAGTTGTATGATAATTTTGAACATATGACCCACCTATTGCAACATATGACTCATCTATTGGTACAAATTTAAATAGTATTAAGGCCTGTTTGATTTTCTGAAACAAACAGACATATTACAACAGATAACACATCTGATGCAACAGGTTATACAATAGTTGCAACAAATATATATATATCTTTGATAATTTTCAGCAGATATATAATCTGTTGTAACAGATATGTGTTTATTTGTTTATTGGAACAAATGATATACATTCACTTTCTTCAGCTCATGCTGCTCTCTAGTGTCACTTGTACATTGATCAAAGGTGCAAGACAAAGACAGAGGAGTTACAATTTTACTTTTTTCAATGCTTGATGATTCCTTGGAAATTTCTTTCCTTCTCCTCTTAGCCACCTTGATCTCTAATGGAGTGTATAGATATGAAATCCTCTTTGATGGAATGACACATCTCTTAGATGTCATTTCCTTTACAGAAGCAGTTAATTCATTAATAGCATTAATCACTCCATCATGTTTGTAATTCCTGAGAGTACACCCTGGGCGTCACACAGTGCTTACGACCTCGAAGGACCACAAGCTAACCCATGAATTGTACCTTCTATGAATACTAAATAATAATCATAAAATAAATACGGAAATAAAACTGAAAATTCCATAAGGTCCATAATACTGAAAAACAAATACTGAGTACATCTGTGGAATAACTGCTAACTGAAAGTGTCTAAAAACCTCTAAACATCTGAAATAAAAGAGTTGGTGGGATAGGCCCCAACTAACTCCAACTCCTGTTTGAAAATAACTAAAATACTAAAATACTGTAAGTAATGCAATAACTAAATAAGCATCATGTCCTTGATGGATGAGGACTCACCACTATAGTTGCGGCTGATCGACTGATCTGGCTAAGTACGGTTAGGAACCCGAGCGTCTGAACCTATGATATGAGACATCATAGCGCAAAGAGAGTATGCGTCAATACTTTGAATGTACTGGTAAGCTAGGTTAAGTTAGTCTAATATGCATGGGTTCATGTGCATGAGTAATAATAACTTAATATCATGAAGTAATTGGATGAGAGTATATGCAAGACTGGGACTACTGAAAGTACTGCACATACAATACCAAGCATATATTGTCTGAATGAATTTGACTGAAATTGAAGTACTGAATTTTTGATAATTGAATAACTGATAACTTTAAGTCATGATCATGTAGAAAGAACTGAGTTCTGTACTGAATACTGAAACTGAGACTGTGGGAGTTATCATCTAACTGACATACCCTGATTATAGACTGATTTAGGGTTCAACCTGTAACACCAGTTGAAGGAGTGTTAGCACTGTGCCACGGGTTACTAACACTGGCTGGGTCAACCCTAATCTGGCAGGAAGACTCATGAGATGTATATGGTTACGTCAACCCTAGTCTGGCAGCAAGACACTTTACCCTACGCTGGCTGCGTAGTTTTATAACTCAGGGACTGCTACTAAGGGTCAAACCCTATACTGGTAGGAATGCCCCCATCTCTGGGTTCACTCGATGCTGAATCCTACTCCCAACTAAATTGATAGTAGAATTGATAACTAGACTGTACTAGGCTTGATTGAAATCACACTGATTCTGTTAACTGACCGAATACTACTGTTTGGGATACTATGGAATTATTCTATTTCGACTGGAGACTAGATAAACAACTAATTTTGGGTATTCAATACCCCCAGGACTCGATAACATAGATAATAGAACCATATATCAACTTGAAAAGCATCACACACAGGTTACCATGCACAATTCATTCACATAGACATTTTGTCAAACACCTAGGATGCATAATTCTTGTACATGAGAATGAGCAGTATATGAATGTCATGACTACCCCATTCAACATCACAATTCACAGATTTAACATGAGGGATACACAAATCAACATAGATTCTAGTTTATTTACATAAAACTCAAAATCTTCTTGGCTTGAAACCCACACAACAACACATACATGAACACAATTCCATTCAAGAATGTAAATCATAATCTACGTTTTGAAAACAAAAAGATTCTTGAACTCCAAGGGTGAAAGGAACCCAAGGATGAACACCTATACCTTGGTTTCTGAATTTGCTAGACTTATTGGTGAATTCTTAAGATTTGGACTTGAACTTTGATGAACGTAGGGTTTGCTCTTGAGAGAATTTTATGAAATAATGAGTGAATTTTCCTTTTGGGATGCTTAATTTTGTGTTATGGCTGAATTATGTAAGGGGAAAATGACTCAACTACCCCCATAAACCTGTAATTCAATAAACAAAATGTGCCCAGTGATGCGACAGGGAGTGTGGCACATTGATCAACTCAACGTGATGATCGATGCACCATATCGATGGTGACAATACGATAGCCAATGCGACGCATCCTGATCACATTGGCTCACTGTTTTGGTCATCCTAACATGTCTCAAACGATGTTCAAAAATTCCAAAACTCACCTGAGATAACCTATTGATAACCCTTATCATGAATCAATTTAAAAATCAACAATCTAAGGTCGGGAAGATCGAAAATAAGAACATAGAAATATCAAGGTCTAAATGAGACTAAGTCTTAACACTTTACTAAATTTTTTTTCTAAGTTTGGGATCTCTTTTGGCATGCTATATAGTATTGAAGTGGACTAGGAATTTATGAAGTCTTACAATATCTCTTCCTTGGGAACATTCATCCTCGAATGAGACTGATTAAGCTGAGAGACACTGAGGTACTGTGACTATACTGACGTGCATAGATGAAACATGACTGAATCTTGAGACATGACATATAACTGAACTGATTCATGAATGCATGAATGATATGAGAATGATATGCAACTAGAACTAAGTATGGAACAAAGTAAATCTAAGGAAGATTGTTACCTTAGGCTAAGTCTGAGTTTGCAGAGAAGAGACAAGGGTACTTGGTTCGCATGCCTACTTCTGCTTCCCAAGTGGCTCCCTCAACGGACTGGTTTTGCCAAAGAACTTTGACCAAGGGAACTTCTTTGTTCCTTAGTCTGCAAGTCTGACGATCGAGGATTTTGACTAGGACTTCTTCGTAAGAGAGACTATTCTGAACATCTACACTCTCTAAGGGGACTAAAACTATTGGGTGACCTATGCACTTCTTTAGGAAGGAGACATGAAACACTGGGTGCATTGATGCTAAGTCTGCAGGCAAGTCAAGTTCATAGGCTACCTTTACAAAATGACTTAAAATCCTGTAAGGACCAACATATTGGGGTCTAAGTTCCCTTTCTTACCAAACCTCTTCACTCCTTTCAGGGGAGAGATTTTTAAATACACGAAGTCGCCAATCGCAAATTCAAGATCTTTTCTTCTCACATCTGCATATGGTTTCTATTGGCTCTGGGCTGTCTTAAGCCTCTCCCTGATCAACTGTACTTTCTCTAAAGCATCAAACACCAAGTCAGGCCCTACCACTGCAGCCTTCCCTACTTTAAACCAACCAATTAAAGATCTACATCTCCTTTCATAAAGAGACTCAAATAGAGCCATCTGAATACTGGAATGATAGCTATTATTCTATACAAATTCAATTAAAGGTAAGTGGTCATACCAAAAACCCTTAAAGTCAATGACACACACTCTCAACATATCCTCTAAAGTCTGAATGGTCCTTTCTACTTGACCATCTGTCTGAGGGTAAAAGGCTGTACTAAGGTGGACTTGGGTACCAAGACCCTTTTGGAAGGCTTTCCAAAAGTGAGAGGTAAACTAAAAACCTCTATCTAAAATGATAGACAACAAGACACCGTGCAACTAACCAAATCTCTGATATAGAGCTTGGCATAGTGCTCGACTGAATAGGAAGTATGGACTGGCAAAAAATAGGCGGACTTGGTCATCCTATCTACAATGACCCAAATCGAATCATGTTGATGATAAGTACGAGGAAAACCTATCACGAAGTCTATGTTCACTTCTTTCCACTTTCATGTGGGAATATTAAACTCCTATATGGAACTACTAGGCTTTTGGTGCTCAATCATCACCTGCTGATAAGTAGAGCACTTAGCCAAAAACTCTGTAATGTCCTTCTTCATCCCACTCCACCAATAGACTTCCCGCAAGTCGTGGTACATCTTAGTGTCCCCTGGATGAATAGAGTAACGTGCACCATGCGTTTCGGCAAGAATTCACTGTCTTACTTTATCTAGACATGGCACACATAGCATACCCTGGCAACGTAACACACCATCTCCTCCTTGGGAAAAACCTCTACTTTCTAATCTCTGACTGACTCTTTTTGCTTAACTAAGCTGGGATCCTTTTCTTGCTTTTCTTTCACCTCAGAAACTAAAGAAAATTCTGAACTATTCTGCACCCAAACACTACCCTCAGCCGAATCAACCAAATGGATACCTAGTCTGGCAAGCCAATGAACTTTCTGAACTAACTTCTTCTTACCATTCTCAATGTGAGCACACTACCTATGGACAACCTACTGAGGGCATCTGCCACTGCATTGGCCTTCATCGGATAATACAAAATACTCATGTCATAGTCTTTCAACAACTCTAACTACCTTCTCTGATGCAAGTTCAGGTCTTTCTGTGAAAATACATACTACAGGATTTTGTGGTCTGTGAATACATCAAAATGAACCCCATACAAATAGTGCCTTTAAATGTTTAAGAAAAACACAACCGCAGCTAGTTCAAGATCATGGGTGGGATAATTCTTTTCATGGGGCTTAATATGTCTAGAGGCGTAGGCTATGATCTTACCCTTCTACATCAAAACACACCCCAATCCAACTCTGGAAGCATCACAGTATACAACAAGTCCGTCTAAACCATCGGGAAAAGTCAAAACTGGGTCTGTAGTGAGTCAAGTCTTCAACCCCTAAAAACTCTTCTCATAAGAATCTGACCACTGGAACTTGACTTTTTTCTGATTCAATATGGACATGGGGGATACAATAGATAAAAATCCTTCAACAAACTGTCGGTACTAGATGCCAAACCCAAGAAACTCCTGATACCTGATTGAGAGGTCGGTTTGGGCTAGTTTCTCACTGCTTCAGTCTTTTGAGGATCAACTCTAATGCCATCACCAAAAATTATGGGACTAAGAAAAGCTACTGACCTTAGCCAAAATTTGCATTTACAAAATTTGACGAACAACTGATGGGATCTAAGAGTCTGTAATACTATTCTAAGATGGTCGGTGTGATCATTTTCATTTCGGGAGTAAACAAAAATATCATTGATAAAGACTATGATGAACATGTCCAAGTACTGCTTGAACACACTGTTCATCAAGTCCATGAAGGCTGTTGGGGTATTGGTAAAACCAAATGACATGACTAGAAATTTGAAGTGACTATACCGAGTTCTGAAAGCTATTTTTGGAATGTCACATTCTCTTACTCTAAGTTGATGATAGTCGGATCTGAGGTCTATCTTAGAAAAGTAATTGACACCCTAATGTTGGTCAAACAAGTCATCGATTCTAGGAAGTGGATATTTGTTATTGATGGTGACTTTGTTCAATTGATGGTAGTCTATACATATTCTAAGAGAACCATCTTTCTTTCGCATGAATAGAACTGGTGCACCCCAAGGAGATATGTTGGGCCTGGTGAACCTTTTGTCTAAGAGGTCTTTCAACAGTTCTTTCAACTCTTTAAGTTTAGCTAGAGCCATTCTATATGGAAGAATATAGATGGGCTGAGTATTAGGAAGAAGGTTTATTTCGAAGTCAACTTCCCTTTTGGGAGGAACTCCGGGGAGATCTTTGGGAAACACATCTGGAAATTCACTTATGACTGGAACTGACTCAAGATTAGGAGTTTCAGAACTAGAGTCTTTGACTTACACCAGATGATAGACACACCTCTTGGATATCATTTTTCTCGCTCTAAGGTAAGAAACAAGTTGACCCTTACGTGTTGTGGTACTACCCCTCCATTCTAGGACAGGTTTATTCGAGAACTAAAAATAGACAATTTTACTCCTACAATTAACTGAAGCATAGCATGAATGGAGCCAATCCATGTCAAGAATGACGTCAAAATCCATCATCTCTATCTCTACAAGGTCTGCTGAAATAACTTTTAGAGATACTATAACCGGGCAGTTCCTGTATACCCACCGGGCTATGATAGAGTCACCCACTGGGTTAGAGACTGAGGAAGGTTCTGTTAGGATTTCAGGGCTGACTCTGAAGTTAACAACTATGTAAAGAGTTACAAAAGACAGAGAATCTCCAGGATCTAACAAAGAATAAACATGTAAATAAAAGACTTGAAATATACCAATAACCACATCAAGAAAACTCTCCTGATCCTATTGGGACTGAAGTATATAGAGCTTGTTTGGGTGCTGCCCACTGGTGGTATTGGAAGCGGCACCCTGCTGAGATGGGCCACTGACTGAACTGGGGGACGGTTATGATGACTCTGCGAACCTATCTGAGGACATTCTCTGATTCTATGGCCTGGCTTACCACACCTGAAACACACATCACTGCTAGCCCTGCAGACATCCTGATGGTTTCTGCCATATTTTTGGAAAAAAGGATTTGTTCGAGCACTGTTCACACTACCCTAAGATTTATAGCCTGACACCCTATCCTTATTATCATTCTTGAATATGGGTATCAGTGCACTAGCTGAAGACGGAGCTGGTAATAAAGATTTTGGGTAAAACTGAGGACGGGTACCACCTTATGACTTTGGCTGAGTAAAAATGAATCTACCTATTCTAACCCTCTTATTCTCCCCCTCTTTCTCCTTAGTCTTCTATTCCTCAATCTATTGAGCATGGACCATCAACCTAGACAAGTCCATCTTCTTAATCAGCATTGCAGTCCTCTACTTCTTGACCACGCTGTCAGATACACCAAATATGAACTTGCTTATCTTAGACCTACTATCAGTTACCACATGAGGAGCGTACCTGGCCAACTGAGTAAACTTAAGGGAATACTCTTTCACACTCATGTTTCTCTATTTCAGGTTGATGATCTCTAACACCTTAGCCTCCCTCAACTCCAATGGAAATAACCTATATAATAAGGTAGTAGCAAACTCCTCCAATTCTATAATCCTTATATCCGCGCCTTTATCCACTTTCCACTACTTAAACAATGTGTGAGCTACATCTTGCAACTGATAGACAGCTAATTCAGCACTCTCACTAGTAGTTACCCCCATAATGTTTGTTACTTTCTGCACCATGTCAAGGAATTCTTGTGTATCCTCTTCAGACTTAGACCCCAAAAATGAAGGAGGGTTCATTCGGGTGAAGTCCCAAATTCTAGCTACAACAGTATTGGCCACTGGGTTGGCCTAAACAGTAGTTGGCCAAACATTATGAGATGCCATAGAATGGGCTAAAGTGGTAAATACTGCTCTAAATTCTATGTGAAAAATGTGCTCATTCAGGGGATCTTCCTGAACGGGCGGAGGTGCTGACTGGTTCCCAGTTCTTCTTTCATTAGTTTTTTTGGGAGGCATATTCTATAAATGGAAGGAAAAGTTGGATTAGATAGAGAGTTTATCTTGAGCTCATGCTCACTCACACGATATAAACACTGAAAGAAGGGAATTTTTCCTAAAAACGCTTCGTAGCCTCTTGTCCATAAGTGTGGTGCGCTACACACCCGTGCACAAGACTCTACTTGATGTGGCTTTCAGACTTCCTAGGATACTTTAGAACCTTAGGCTCTGATACCAAGTTTGTAACGCCCTGAGAGTACACCCTGGGCGTCACACGGTGCTTACGACCTCGAAGGATCATAAGCTAACCCATGCCGGGTTCCTGCTGTGAATACTAAATAATAATCATAAAATATATGTAGAAGTGAAGCTAAATATTCCATAAGGTCCATAATACTGAAAAATAAATACTAAGTACATCTGTGGAATAACTGGTAACTGAAAGTGTCTGAAAGCCTCTAAATATCTGAAATAAAAGAGTTGGTGGTACAGGCCCCAACTAACTCCAACTACTGTCTGAAAATAAATAAAATACTATAAGTAATACAATAACTAAATAAATATCACATCCTCGATGGATGAGGGCTCACTACTGTAGCTGCGGCTGATCGACTAATCTGTCGAAGTACAGTCAGGAACCTGAGCATCTAAACCTATGATATCAGACATCATAGCACAAAGAGAGTATGCGTTAGTACTTTGAATATACTGGTACGCTAAGAGAGGTTAGGCTAATATGCATGGGTTCATGTGCATGAGTAATAATAACTAAATATCATGAAGTAAATGGATGAGAGTATATACAAGACTGGGACTACTAAAAGTACTGAACATACAATACCAAGAATATATCGTCTGTCTGAATTAGACTGACATTGAAGTATTGAGTTCTGGTAACTGAATACTGATAATTGAATATTTAGACTGAAACTGAAGTACTAAATTTCTGATAACTTAATAACTGATAATTGTAAGTCATGATCGTGTAGAACTGAACTGAGTTTTGTGCTAAATACTGAAACTAAAACTAAAACTGTGGGAGTATCATCTAACCGACATACCTCGATTATAGATTAATTTTGGGTCCAACCTATAACCCCAGTTGGAGGGTGTTAGCACCGTGCCACGGGTTACTAACACTGGCTGGGTCAACCCTAGTCTGGCAGGAAGATGATTTACCCTACACTGCTACATAGTTCTCTAACTCAGGGACTGCTATTAAGGGTCAAACCCTATACTGGCAGAAATTCCCCTATCCTTGGGTTATCTTGGTGCTGAATCCTATTTCCAATTCAATCAACACTAGAACTGATCACTAAACTGTACTAGGATTGACTGAACTCACACTGATTCTATTAACTAACCAAATGCTACCTTTTGGGATACTATAAAATCATTCTATTTCGACTGGAGACTATATAAACAACTAATTTTTGGTATTCAATACCCCCAAGACTCGATAACATAGATAATGGAACCACATCTCAACTTTAAAAGCATCACACATAGGTTACTATGCATAATTCATTCACATAGATATTTTGTCAAACACCTAGGATGCATAATTCTTGCACATGAGAATGAACAATATATGAATGTCATGACTACCCCATTCAATATCATAATTCAAAGATTTAACATGAGGGTTACACAAATCAACACACATTCTAGTTTATTTACATGAAACTCAAAATCTTTTTGGCTTGAAACCCACACAACAACACATACATGAACATAATTCCATTCAAAAATGTAAATCATAATCTAAGTTTTAAAGAAAAAATATTCTTGAACTCCAAGGGTGGAAGGAACCCAAGGATGAACACCTAACATACCTTGGTTTCTGAATTTATGAGAATTGTTGGTGAATTCTTGAGATTTGAACTTGAACTTTGATTAACCTAGGGTTTTCTCTTGAGAGAATTTTATGAAATAATGAGTGAATTTGCCTTTTGGGAGGCTTAATTTTGTGTTATGGCTAAATAATGTAAGGGGAAATTGACTCAACTGCCTCACAAACTCGTAATTTAATAAACAAAATGTGCCTAGTGACGCGACAGGTGACGCTCCATATCGATCAACCCAACGCGATGTCTCAAACTTGGCTCACTGTTTTGGTCATCTAAACATGTCTCAAACGATGTCTGAAAATTCCAAAACTCACCCGAGATTACCTATAGATAACCCTGATCATGAATCAATTTAAAAATTAATAATTTAAGGGCGGGAATATCTAAAATAAGACCATAGAAATATCAAGTTCAAAATAAAACTAAGTCTTAACACTTTGCTAATTTTTTTCAAGTCTGGGGCCTCTTTTGGCATGCTATATAAGATTGGAGTGGACTAGGACTTTACGGGGTCTTAAAATATTTTGCCATGCAGTCTTAACATTTGCATGCAGAACATTCGCTAGAAGTGGCAAAATCTGCATAACCAATATGATCATAATCATAATGGTTTGTTGTTTCAAAACTGTAAGAGGAGCACCACTACCACTACCACTATCAAGAACGATAAGCCCACTCTCTAAAATTATTTTTCTTGTGATGACTGTTGCTCCAAACAATTTCTTTTTTATTCTATCAATGACCTTAGGGTCCAATAAAGTTTGCACAGACCATAAAGTAAGAAAAAATGACATCTTTAACTCTTGATTGGTCGGAATAAGCCACAGATAGACAATCTAAAATAAATCAGTACATATATTAGAATGATGATGAAATTATTTTAAAAAAATATTAATTAAAAAAAAACTTAATTAGAATTAGATTTACTACTTTCTTCGGGGGGGGGGTGAAGAGATCAAGAAATTTTGCATTTTATCAGTTTTGACCGACAACCATCACAGGATTCTTGGACAGGAAACTTCTTCTTGGTAGTTCACTTGTTTTCTTAAATAAGGAATGACTTCAAATGCCCAAGCCTATAAAATAACGCTAATAAATTAAAATCATTATTTCTTATTGACTGTCTTTGGCATTAACGGAGTCAACAAATATTTGACAGTCATTTTAAAGCTTTCATAACCCTAAGAATAGTTGTTAAATGCCTCAAGATCCTCAGAGAGTTTTACCAAACCAAGAACAATGGTTTCTTGTGCTTCTTTGAAAGTTTTTTACCTTTCAACGCTTCTATCAAATTTATATTTTTAAAGCTTGGACCAACAAGGGACACCAGGTCATCACGATCACTCAACTTGCCTTTGCCTTTTTTGGGTGTGCGGGGTGCTTTTTTTGGGGTTAGAATAGGTATAACTTGAGAAGGAGAAGGAGGATAACATTTTAATCCAGTAACTATGAAAAACTCCTTCAAACCAAAACAAACAGACATTCCATAATAATTTATCCACACCTCATCCATCTTATCTTTGTTTTCATACATAAACCTACGCTCCAGAAGATCATATACTATTTTTATTTGGAAACAAGCATTGTTGTCCTCCGATAAATCAAGATATTGCCCAAAGCAGCTATCCCTAATATAAGCATCCAATTTTTATTCTCGAAGTATTTTTCTGAAGGCGTCGAAAGAATTCCCCCTGGCTGACATAACCACGAAATCACCCATTAAATCTGTGGTACCATTGCACTGCATTATCACAAGATAACGATCAATGCTAAAGGTTTTTACCAACTCTTCAGTGGAAGGTCTATTAGCATTTGGATTTTCTCTTTTAAAATGTTCCTCCTCTCCATGTTCACCATCTTCTGCTCCTGATTGAGATAACGCTTGTAAAGCAAGCTCATAGAGTGGTGGATATAGCCTAGCTACTTCACTTGTTCTTTTACTTGGACTTGATTTATTTTCTTTGTTTTTAGG
This sequence comes from Capsicum pubescens, assembly GCA_030864215.1. Lineage (NCBI taxonomy): Eukaryota > Viridiplantae > Streptophyta > Magnoliopsida > Solanales > Solanaceae > Capsicum > Capsicum pubescens. The sequence continues at coordinate 86,393,070 of CM061540.1, forward strand.
AGCCATATTATCTAAAATTAAAAAGAATATAAAATAAATTATAATTGATTAATGCATCATTAAAATGGGATAAAAGTAAAATACAGTTCTAATAGATCATACATTTGTTGCACCAGGTAGGATATCTGTTACGATATATAACCAACCTGTTGCAGTGGATGAGCAATCTGTTGGAAACAGTTCCAACAGATCACACATCTGTTGTACCAGGTAGGTTATCTGTTACAACTTATAACCAACCTGTTGCAGCGGATGAGTAATTTGTTGGAAACAATAAAAATAAATCACTCATCTATTGCACCAGGTAGGTTATCTGTTGCAACTTATAACCAACCTGTTGCAGCGGATGAGTAATTCATTAGAAACAATAAAAATAGATCACCCATCTATTTCACTAAGTAGGTTATCTATTGCAACTTATAACCAACCTATTGCAGCAGATGAGTAATTCATCAGAAACAATAAAAACATATCACTCATCTATTGCACCAGGTAGGTTATCTGTTGTAACCTATAACCAACCTGTTGCAGCGGATGAGTAATCCGTTGGAAATAATAAAAATAGATCACTCATCTGTTGCAAAATAATTTATCTATTGGATTAATATTGTTTAGATTTCTCCCAAATAGAAGAGTCGTCTGTTGCAACAGATAAATGATCTGTTAGATTGTTCATCTGTTGCATCAGATTTGCACCTGTTGCATCAGATGTTTCATCTATTACATCAGATGGTTCATCTGTTGCACCAGATGGTTTATCTGTTGCGTCAGATGGTTCATCTGTTGCATCACCATTTTTACCAAAAAAATAACAAATCAACCCAACAACACCAACACAACACACATACTAATAACATCAACGGTGACCAAAAATCACCAACAAATCAAATCAGCTGTCCGACAACAAGAACTACAATAACAACAAAAAATTATATTTCACACCGAAATGAGTAGAGAAGAAATGCCAGAAATTAGGATTTTATTCGGTCCACATTTCAAATTTAAGCAAGAAAATTTGAAATTGTTAACCAATACTAGTAGAGAAGTTGGCTCAAGCTCCTCTGTTTCTTCATAACTAAAAAGACATAATTTTTTACCTATGAAAGAAGAAATGGGACAATGAAAAACTCAGAGTTGTTGTCATCAGAGAACACTGCTTATCATGTCGATTGGCGATTGAAAGTCAAAAAGAAACTCGCCCATCTATTTGTCGCCGGAGCTTGAAGGGAGAAATTTTACAGAACTGTTGGTTGGGAGATTGTTGAGAGAGAGATAGGAGAGAGACGGTTGATTTGAAAAGGAGAGATGTGTGGGTTGATTTGTATATTTGGAACGATTAGAAAGTTTTGAAAATATTAATCAAGTTCAAAATTAACTTAATCAAGTTTTCTAATTATGTTTGACCCTTTAAGTTGGTCAATGTCATCAATCCTTCATTCAAGACTTAAAAGACACCTTTCCTTCAATTTTCTCTGGTTAAGTTCAATTAGAATTATTGTATGTTACATTGTCTAAAACATTCGATGAAAATAATTTTTATATTATGTATCAATTTGAAAATATATAGAAATTCTTCTTTAACTTGCAACTACTTTTATACAATGATTTAAACTTTAGAAATTTGCAAGGAATTTTGAACTACTCTTTCAATAACTTAATGTCACAAAAAGTGAAAAGACAAAAAAGTAACTAGGAGTTTAACTTTTATGTTATTCCCTCTGTTTCAAAATAGTCGATCCTTGTTTAGTTGACACTCTCATTCAGAAAATATTTATGAGGGACTTATTTTATCAAATTAGGTTTATTAGTTATATTTTGAAAATCTAAATTTAAGTTTATACATTTTATGTAGTAGTCATTTAATGATACAGGTACTATTGAAAGAACATCATAAAATTCTCTTGATTTCATAAATGAGACAAATAAATTAAAATAAATATTTTTAGAAAGCTACCTATTTTGAAATAGAGGGAGTAGTTTTGAATCCAAACTTATAAGCACGGCCATATGCAAAACTTTAATAGTTATGAAAACTTATCAATAAGATATGATTAATTTGAATAACATTAAATTAATTATGTAGTTGAAATTTATGGAACAAATTATACTATTTGATAAATTGCGTACCACTTTTATATCTTGAGGTTAGCACGGGCCACACAAAACTAGTAACTATATAACTATATGACTATATATATGGATTTTACTAATATATTGCATGAAGGTAGTATATTAGCACCCTCTCTATATTTTAATTTCCTTAAATGTCCTTACTTTTTATTGTCATTAAATTAAAAGTAGGACCCTTTTTGTCCTTTCACCAAATATCCCCAATTTATTTCTGTTTCCTTAATTACACCCATAAACTCCTTTCTGGGTAAATTCCTCAATTGCCTCTTATTCCAACCCCTCCACTCATTTCTTTCACCAAAATGCCTAAATTTTAATTTTTCAATTGAGTTTTTATTTTAGCGGCAAAAAATTAAGAAGTTTGGTAGTTTTTGGTGAAGATTTGCAGAATATTTCTAGTATGATGAGGCAGAGAAGTTAGAATAAAGTTGCACGGATGAAATTTTGAAAACGAATGAGAAATTGGCAACATTGAAGTAACAATTCGACTTGTTGATAACTCAAGAAATTAGAGTTGTTTTATGGTAATATTGATTATTTTTTAGTTGTGTAGATTCACGATAATAAATTTTGAACCCAAAAGACATATTTTATCTCCATTATTGCACTAGTTAATATTGAACGGAAAGTGGATTTTTTTGAAAAAAAAAGAACAAAGAACCTTGAAATATTAGAGAAGAACTATGGGTTTGTTGGGTCTCTTTCCTGGAGTTGTCGGTGAAAGTGAACCAAGGAGAAGGTGAAGAGGTGAGGGTATTTGAGAAAATGACAAAAAGATCCCTACCTTTAATTTGGTGGGAATTAAAATTGATGACATTTAATAAAATTAAAAAATGGAGAAAATGCAAACGTACCAACCTTATATTTCTGAAAAAGAGAAAAAAATCAGTCTTCCATATATTTTTGGTTGCAAGGCTACAACTAAATCTGCCATCTTTGTGTCAGGATTAAATGTAAAGAATAGTAACTTTTTTATTAGTTCAAAATAGGAAAAATTACATATTATAGATAAAATAATTTAATAATTACATGATATGGTTAATATGTTAAAAAATTATAATTCATGTTTAATAATTTTTAATAATTAGTACATGGTATTGTTAATGTATATATCAAAGACAAGTAAAACTTTCTCTGTCATAATTAATTTTTTATTTTATCTCTTAGCTGATTGGAGTGTTTAGCGGCAATAGGTCATTCTTTTATTAGACGTTTTAGAGACAATATGAATTCCTCCTAATTTAACAAATCTCAAAGTTTATTATAACATATATCAAAAAATATTTTTCTTTCTATTTCTTCTTCCAAATTTTCTGATATTTTGTGTTTTCTCCTACATATTCACTGTATTTTTCATAGAAAATTTTCTTAATTCAACTAAACTGTTATCAATTGTATATTATGTGTCAATTATATATGCGTATATGTATAAGTTGTATATATTATGTAATTGTATGTGTCATATATGTATAAATCAATTATAGATGGCGTGTTGTTGTTACCTTGAAAGTGTAGTTGGTATGACAATACCAACAGTGTATGCCTAAATGTGTATTATGGTTTAATGAATGAGAATGTGTGATAAATTCTTTAATAGGGCTTAAGAGGGTTGTGTAGCTAGGCCGTGAAAGTGGCGGTCCCGAAGGACCAATACTAGAAATCGCATTTGCCGACGTAGGGGTCTAAACGGCCTGGGGTTTGAGTTCCCTTGCTTATGATCGGGTGGTTGAGTCCACCTTATTATATGATTGAGGGGTTCGAATCCCCCATAATCATTACATAATTGAGTTCTTAAGTCACCTTAGTATATGGTTGAGAGTTTTGAGTCTCCCGTGCATATATATAAGATTATTCTCTGATTTGTGTGACTACACACACTGGGGCCCGACCAGGGGCCGAGATCTAGGGCCCATATATCCCGTGGGTACTATTATATGACAGTTAATCTACACAATATAGGTTAAAATTTTAAATTACATGTTAAGCCTTGTTTCATATCCCAATATTTATATAAGTATATATGTAAGCACACATATGTGTGAACATGTACACTGAGTTGAACTGGATTTTGAATTGTCATTACTTTATACTTATCCCTGAATTACATATTAGTGCTCAACCCACTAACCTTCTTCAGACGTTGTATCCCTACGTGATGTAGGGTTTAAAGGCAATCCTACTTTTTCTACGCAGTGCTAGGTGGATCGACTCGGTTCGTCGGTCGTTTGCAGTGAAATGGTGAGATTTCATTTTCTAGAACACTTGATCATTCCATTAGTTTTCTTTCATAAACTAGAATTAAAGAGTTTACATTAACATTGACATTGTCAGGGTCTGGGGCATATCCTAACGTTGGTTGTTTTTGGTTTTGTAGAGGCTTTGTGGATATTACTGTGGATTGTGTATTGATGTTGACATTCTTAGATGTCTTTGAGTTATTACTTTCCTATCTTATTATATGTTTTGAATTCAGCTTCTGCTAGGTGTTATGTTATCTGTTGACTAGGCAAAAGAGGTGGTATCCGGTCCTGGGTGGACTTGGGATACCCATCATGGCCAGGCTCTAGTTCGGGTCATGACACCTTAGTATAGTTTTATATAGATGTTTGCCTTAGTATGGAATTTTGGGACTAGTAGTGACCCCATCGGCCCTCCCTTTAGGTCAGTTGTCTAAATTAGCTCCTTGTAGACCTTAGAGCCCTTTATTCACCACCTTAGACTAAATTTTAAGCCTTAGAGTGACTTAATCAATTTAGTAAGATCTGATTAGCTTTGATACTTGAGATAAAATAGTATTTGACCTTTAAAACCTTATCCTTAGACTTAATGACTAAAACCTACATCATTTATAGATCTAATTATATGATTGGGAATTCAGTACTAATTGGACTTAAGAGAAACTATAACCTTGGATTATCTTTACTTTTGGCCTGCTTATTAGTTCTAATTCAAATCTGGCGGTTATAATTTATACACAACATTTTCTATCATGATCCTATTCTTTTGTTTCGATTCAAGTTCGACATTTATGTCCATGGAGGAGTTTTAGGTATGTTTTACTCGTGATTCATATTATGCTATTGTTATAGATAAATCCATACTTGTATTAAAACACTTCTTATTTGTATCCATCGGGCTTGTGGGGGCTCGGTTAGATTATTCTTTTGCATATGTGCCTCTAATCTTATTGGAGCCCAGTTAGGCTGTAGTTAGATAGAATTTATTTCGAGTTACTTATTATGTATATTTATCATAATCGTTTGATTTGGAGCATTATTTTCATTTATGTCCATTATTTCTGACTTTACCATACATTCTCGCATTTTATTATACTTATATTGTAATTTAGCTTAGTCGGCCTATGATGCTTACTGAGCGTCTGTTGTTTTGGTACTCATACTACTACATCTTTTCTCTAGTGCAAATACGAGTGAGAGTCACTACCATTGATGTTATCCTTAGGCTTACTATTGCTTCAGAGATAGGGTGAGCTTTCAGAGCCTGGAGTTTATCCTCTCTCCTTCTATTATTTTGGGATCTCTTTTGTATACTCCAAGACCACATGTATACTTGATACTATCTAGCACTCTGTTTTGATTTAGTGGCCCTTGTACTGACTTTACCAGGTTGTGGGGATACTCTTTTAGATATTTTACCCATCTTTCTTCTGTTTTTTAGTACAATTATATATATATATATATATATATATATATGGGGGAGGATGGGGTTGTGCTTAGTACTTTTATTGCACACTTTCATTCTGTATTCATTTATTTTCTATTGTTCAGTCCATTACTCGGCATTCTGGGCTATGATTTGGCTTACCTACTGGTGGGGTAAAGTAGGTGTCATCATGACTCGAGAAATTAAATTGTGATAAATTGGTATCAGCGCCTAGGTTTACTAGAATTATTGGTACAAGAGCAAGTGTGTAGTAGTGTCTCGTGAATCGGTATGATGACGTCTGTATCCTATCTTTAGGAGGCTACATGATATTCTTAATAAAATCTTACCTTTTTTGTTCATTATATAGTGGTTTCTAAATTCTCATTTGTCTCTCTCTGTCGCAGATGGCTAGGATGTGGCTATCACTGTCAAAGATAATTCCCCAAGCCTATAACTAGGGCACCCCTTAAAGGCCGAGGTTGACCCAGAGGTTGAGGTCAGGCTAGGGCTGCAACACCAGCTAGGGGCCAGGATAGGGAGATTTCACCAGATCCTATTATTGCTCCCGAGCCTGAGGTACTCCAGAGGTTTAGCTACTCCATCCACTGATGGGCTAGGGTGAAACTTAGGACCTACTGGGATTTATATCTTCCTCATTGATCAAAGATGCTTTGATTCAGTTATTGGAGTTAGTAGGCGGTATACCATTAGATGGGTCTCAGTTTGTAGCCTAGAGTGGTAATGATTTAGAGGTGCAACCTACAGCTATGGCTTCTACAATAGAGGTTCCCCTAGCACCGATGGTTCTAAATCTTGTAGTATCTCAGCCAGTTATGACTGTCGAAGAATTGAAGAAGTTGATCTAATTTATGAGATTGACTCTACCTAGGTTTTCAAGGGCCCTGGAGGAGGATGCATTTGAGTTTATGAGTAATTGCAAGAAGAGGCTCCATAATGTAGTCCTAGTAAAGTCGTATGGTATTGACTACACCACTTTCCAGATTGATCGAGTAACCAGACAGTAGCGGAGGGGTTATGTGGATTTTAGGCTAGCTAGATATCCCACTATGTCATGAACTCAGTTCCCTGGGATTTCTTAGAGAAGTATATTCCTCATATACTGCATTAGCATTTGAGGTATCAATTTACTAGCTTGGAGAAGGGTACAATAATGGTAGTTGAGTTTGAGCCAAGGTTCCATGAGTGGGACTAACATGCTACTATGATCTTATCTATCGAGTATGAGCAAATTTATTATTTTATAGAGGACTGAGGCTTCCTCTTCGCATGGCCACTCAGAGTTTAGTTGTTGCTGGCAGGTTTTTCGTGGATATTTTTTATTATGTTAAGACTATGAAAGATCAATGGGGATGCGATAAGAGGTCACGTCAGTAGGGTAGTTACAGTACAAGCCACTATAGCTCACAGTGTAGAGGCAGAGGTTTTCAGGGTAGGTAGCCTCAACATCATCCTAAGCGACACCAAGATCAGTCTAGTAGACCTGTTCTGTCAATACTTCAAATTATTGACTAGGGTTAGCCAGTTATACTGACTATAATAGTTATTCCTCGAGGGGTGTGAAGTCAAGGTTTTCAGGCCATGATAGACATTCTGGGTTAGTCGGACCTTTTAAATATAGCAGAGTGATTGGGGCATGCTATGATTATGGGGTCATCGGTCATTTCTCCAGAGAGTGTCCACGACGTGGGATGTTGATCCTATAGCACAATGTGTTCTTTCAATTAGGTCAAGGACATCTCCAGCTAGGGGTGGTGCTTAGGGTCACAGGGATGGTCCCTAGGGTTTAAGAGAAGATCCTCAGGCAAGTAGGAAAGATAGTCAAACAGGTACCTAATTCGAGTGCAAACGGGGTCAATTAGAGGTGTTCATCAGTTTATTTGGTTTGGTTTTATGTATTACCGATTCAGTTTATTGGTTTTCAATTTTCAAGTATGCTAAACCAATATCCAAATCAATAAGATATTTTTATCAATTTTTGGTTTATTGTTTTTTACTCCTTAACTATTTGGTTTTAGGTTTAATAGATAAGAAAATTATCATAAAATAGAAATAGTAGAAACAAACATGAAAAGAAATTGTATCTTAGTTATGGCCAAATTTCTACATGATATGTTTTAATTTACGAGAATCTTCGAGCTTGAACTGAAAGTTCAAAAATCTGATCAGTTTGTAGAATTTAAAGAGAAAGTAAGAGAAATTTATAATAGTTATATATATATAAATAATGTAACGAGAAAGTAACAAATTCCTATAAGTTTTTTATTGAATTATTGGTTCGATTTCGGTTTTTTCTTATTGGTTATTAGGTAAACTAATAACCCAATAGGAATATACGAATTTTCTACTTTACCCTGCTTACATTATATATATATATATATATATATTAACTTAGAGGTTTAGTTTTTGCACACCTTCAGTTTTTGCACACCCCTAGGGTCAGTTGTATATTGTACTTGGTAGGCTAGAGGTAGTGTTTTTGGGTACTATTCTTATAGGCGCGATTTCACTATGCCATAAGCATTCTATGGCTTTATTTAATTGGGGATCAAATTATTCACATGTTTCTGCTTATTATACACCACATTAAAGTTATCTTGGGAGCCTTTATCTATGCCATTATGTGTAGCTACTCCCGTTGGTGATACTTTAGTAGTGGAATAGGTTTATAGATTATGTATTGTGACTATTCGAGAGTATGATACTCAGGATAATCTTATTTTGTTGGATATAGTGTATTTTGATGTCATTCTTGGCATGGAGTGGTTATCCCCCTACCATGTAGTCTTAAATTATTTTACCAAGACTGTTACCTTAGCTATGACTGGCATACCCTCGGTTGTGTGGAAAGATTTTTTTATCCGCATGCCTATGCAGATTATTTATTATATTTAGGATAGAGGATTGATAGCGAGGGATTATAAGTCATACCTCGCCTATGCTCGTGATATTATTGTAGAGAGTCGTTCTTTTGACTCTGTTCCCATGGTCCTTAAGTCTCATGATGTTTTCCCTATCGACCTAACTAAGCTTCCTTCTAAGTATGATATTGAGTTTGTGATTGACTTTGATTTAGACAACTGACCTCTTTCCGTGACACCTTACTGTATGACTCTTTCCGATATAAGGGAGCTATATTTGCAGCTTTAGGATTTCTAGGTAAAATTTTCATTAGGTCGAGAAAATTGCCCTAGGTCACTCCCATTCTATTCATGGAGATGGTTCTATGCGTATATGTATCGATTACAGGCAGCTGAATAAGGTGAAAATAAAGAATAAGTATCTTATGCCTCGTATCGATGATTTATTTGACCAGTTTTAGGGTGAGACAATATTTTATAAGATTGATTTGAGATTCGATTACTACTAGTTGAGGATACGGGCAACAGACATCCCCTTCAGGACTTGCTATGGCTATTATGAGTTCCTGGTGATGTTTTTTGGGGTGACCAATGCCCCAACAACATTTATGGACTTGATGTGCTATGTTTTTAGGCCTTATCTAGACTCTTTTATGATCATTTTCATCGACTATTCTTGTCTATTTGAGGAATAAGAAGGAACACGAGCAACATTTAAGGACTATGCTCCACACTTTCTGTCACGACCCAAATGAAGTCCTGGCTGTACTGGGTATCTCAAGGCCACCGTGAGCTGGAGAACACTCCCTTAGCCTTACTCAAGAGCATATAAATCTAAACAGAGAAAGTCAACCAAGATAGTTATGAGAATAAATAAGCCAAACCACAGTTCTAAGAATCCAAACAAATAACCAACCAATACTTGTCCATAAAAGCCTCTAAAACCAAAATACCAACTAAGTCAGGACATGACCCCGACTATGACAAAAAAAGAATCCAAAGTACTAAGACAATACTGAAAATAATGAAATAATCAGGCCTTCCAAAACATGGAGGCTCACCACTTCATAGCTGATCAACAAGTGTAATCAACCACCTAACGCTGCACAGGAGCAACAGAAAAGCCCTCAGACCCTGCATCATGAAACGATGCATCGTCTAGGGATAATCAGTGGGGTGAGCACTGGCATGTAACTCAAGGAAAGGGATAAAATAATTCCATTGCCCAAAACCAGTTAAAACCATATGCACAATATTTATATATACATATATACGATGTCATGATAGATATAAAGGTCAATTAACACGATAGTTCAAAACATTAACCTGAACTGTATAGCTTGCTCCATCCTAAAGGCACTCATGGGCTATATGGGTCCATCTCCCCCTAATAGAAGGGCCCCAGTGTATGTTAGCCACACTAACCAAGGAAAAATCAAGGAAAGGCTAAAGACACCCAGGCCATAGCCCTACTATATATATATATATACATATATATATATATATCAAGTATGCACCAAGCACTCAGTCATATAGACCCTAACATCGGTAAACGTGGTTTTCAGTGTTGATCCCCCAGGACCTACACCTTCATGGTGAGCTACATAATTTCTTTTAAGCCAAAATTAAAACAATTTGCACATAAATCAACCATTAACCCAGGAGTCATTCATTAAGGCATTTACCACTTGGTATCATCATACCATTTTTCTTGCAAGCTAATATAATTATGCCAAACCAATCCATATAACCCAATTGACTCCAAAGTTCCATCTAAAATCCAAACCATGGCCACCAATGCCATCCAAAAATCATATTTATCCATTTATCCATTTATCCTTTAATGCAATGAAATGGGTTCAAAAGTTAAGTTAAATCATGCAATTATCCATATTCAAAACCAAGATTGGGTTGAGGTTAATGCCATTATCAAGCCAAAATTTCATTAATTTGAGAAAACCCATGTCCCCCATTCTAACCATTAAAATAATGCACCAATTTAGTCCCAAAAATCATCAATTAAAGTATGAGTATTCAATTTAAACCATGGGACAAGCAATTTATGTAATAACAATCAAAATCCCTCACCCCAATTTCAAACCCAATAACTAAAACATATGAAAATTGATTAAATAAATGCCACAATATAAAAATACAAGTTAGGGATGAGCAACATGCCTGAATTATAGAACAATTTGAAGAGAATTCGAAGTTTGAAGTTTAAACAGTAAATTCCTTGTAAAACCCTTGAGCTTTCTTGGGTTTTGAGTTTAAGAGAGAAAGAATGGAATTTAATCTTTGAAAACTGAAGAAAAAGGGTCACCTAAGTGCTTAAAAGTCGTACACAGGGTAAAAACACCAAAAGCCCCTCACCCCAAGTGAAAAAAAAACAAAAATTGAATGATTATAATATAGCGGTGTGGTACGCCCTTATCACGGAGGGTAGCCTTCGTGCCATGCCCTTATCACAGAGGATAATCTCCGTGGCACACCACTATCACGGAGGCTTACTTCCTTAGGGTCCCAAAATGTCACTAAACCCCTTAAAATAATTTCAAAACTTTTCTAAAACACCCTTCTAACATCCCTAAACATAGTTTAAGTCAAAAATTGACATTATGCACACGGGAGGGTCAAAAATAAAATGGTCAAAATTTTATGGGGTCTTACATTCTCCCTCTCTTAGGATCATTTGCCCCTGAATGATGAGTTAGGACATTTTTAGCACGAGAATAAAAAGAATGTCGTAGAATCTAAGGAAAAATTCAAAAAAGCGACATGAACGAAACTAAACTCATACCCTATGCACTTCCATCCAACATAGCGAAAAAGAACGGGTACTTGACTCTCATATCTTCTTCAACTTCCCATGTTGCCTTATTTACCTTTTGATTTATCCAAAGAACCTTCACCGAAGCTACATCCTTAGTTCTCAGTCTACAAACTTTCCTATCCAATATCTCAATTGGGACTTTCTCATAAGACAATGAATCTGTTGCACCAATATCCTCAATAGGCACTACCAAGGAAGGGTCACCCACACACTTTTTCAGCATAGACACATGGAAAACAGGATGAATAGAAGCTAAACTCGCAGGCAATTCCAACTCATAAGCAACGTTCTTAATTCTCCTCACAATCTGATATGAACCAATATAACGAGGAATGAGTTTTCCCTTCTTCCCAAATCTCATGACTCATTTCATAGGAGAAACCTTCAAGAACACCCAATTACTTACTTCAAAGTCCAACTACCTTCGCCTTATATTCACATAAGACTTTTGGCTACTTTGAGTAGTCTTAAGTCTTTCTCTAATCAATTTAACCTTCTTCATGGCTTGGTGAACCAAGTCAGGGCCGAAAAACCTAGTCTCACCTACCTCAAACCACTCAATAGGAGACCTATACCTTCTACCATAAAAGCCTAAAAAATAGCCATTTGAATGCTAGAATGATAACTATTGTTATAGGCAAACTCAATAAGTGGCAAATGGTCAACCCAACCACCCTTAAAATCAATCACACATGCCCTTAGCATATCCTCTGAAGTTTGAATAGTATGCTCTGTTTGCCCATCCATTTGAGGAAGGAAAGCGGTGCTAAGGTTTACCTGAGTAACCAAACCTTTCTGAAGTGAACGCCAGAAGTGAGATAAAAGTGTGTACCTCGGTCCAAAATGATGGATACCAATCAACTTCACTATTTCCTGAATAAACAACTTAGCTTAATCCTCTCCTGAGTAGTTAGTCCTCACGGGTAAAAAGTGCACAGACTTAGTCATTCTATCCATAATGACCCAAATAGTATCATACTGATTGCGAGACTGCAAAAAACCATAATGAAATCCATATTGATATCTCCCACTTCCATATAGGCAACTCTATCTCTTGTACATGCAACCAAGCCTTAAATGTTGAACCTTGACTTGATGACAAACCATACACTTAGCAATAAAATTTGCCACATCTCTCTTCATGTTATTCCACCAACAGATTTCCTTCAAGTCATGGTACATCTTAGTTGAACTTAAATGAACTGTATATCTGGACTCATGAGCCTCTGTGAAAATCCTTTCCCCGAAACCCATCAACATCAGGAGCACACAATCTTCCTTGGTACCTCAACATGCCATCTCCCCTAATCTCAAATTTCATAACCTTTTTTTGACCCACATCATCCTTACTCTGCTAAAGTATAGGATCCATAACCTATTTCTCTTTTTTCTCAACACCAAGAGATGATTTAACCACTTTCTAAATAATTACTCCACCATCTGAAGAGTCCAAAAGATGAACTCCTAAGCTAGACAGTCTATGAATATCCTTCACCAATTCTTTTTTCTCCTTATCAACATTAAACAAGTTCCCTATAGCCACCTACTAAGAGCATCAACAACAATATTAGCTTTACCTAGATGGTAGTGCAAACCCATGTCATAATCTTTAAGAAATTGTAGCCATTGCCTCTATCTGAGATTCAATTCCTTCTGCGTAAGCACATACTACAGGGTCTTATGTTTTGAATAAATATCCACATACACCTCATACAAATAATGACGCTAAATATTTAAAGAAAAAATAACAAGCGCCAATTCTAAATCGTGAGTCGGGTAATTCCTCTCATGAACCTTAAGCTACCGGGAGTCATAGGCCACAACCTTACCATACAACATCAAAACACAACCCAGTCCCACACGAAACGTATCACAACACATAACAAAACTATCAGTACCCTCGGGCAGGGTCAAAACTGGCACAAAAGTCAACTTATCCTTCAAATTCTCAAAACTAGCCTCACAAGCATTGGACTATAAAAACTTAACCTTCTTCTGAGTTAACATCATCAGCGGAGCAACAATAGATGAGAGACATTTCATAAATCTTTGATAGTAGTGTGCCAAACCCAAGAAGCTCCAAATGTAAGTTGGAGTCGTGGGTCTAGGCCATTTCTTGACTGCCTCGACTTTTTGTGGATCCACCTTGACCCCCTCACTAGAAACCATATCCCAATATAGGTCACAACACTTATCCAAATTTCTCACTTAGAAAACTTCACATATAATTTCTGGTCCTTAAGAGTCTGTAACACAATTCGGAGGTGATTGGCATGATCCTCCTCACTCTTAGAGTATACCAAGATGTCATCAATGAAGACTATAATAGAAAAATCCAGAAACTTCCTAAACACCCAATTCATAAGATCCATAAAAGAAGTCGGAGCATTAGTCAACCCAAATAACATAACCAAAATCTCATAGTGGACATAATGAGTTTGGAAAGCAACATGAGAATATCCACTGTAATTTTAAACTGGTGGTAGCCCGAATGAGTATAAATCTTAAAGAAACACCTAGCACCCTAAATCTGATAAAAAAGGTCATCAATCCTAGGAAGATCGTACTTATTTTTCACCGTAACCTTGTTCAGCTGATGATAGTCTATACATATCCAAAGAGACCCATATTTCTTTTATACGAAGAGTACAAGAGCACCCCACGGAGAAACACTAGGATGGATGAAACCCTTATCAAGAAGATCCTTTAATTGATCCATTCTATATGGAGGAATGGAAATGGGATGGGTATCTGATAGAAGATTAATCCCAAAATCTATCTCCCTAACGAGAGAAATTCTAGGAAGATCATCAAGAAAAACTTTAAGGAATTCATTAACATAGGGACAGATTGCAAAAAAAACTTTTAGAATTAGAATCCTTAACCCAAACTAGATGATATAAACACCTTTTAAAAATCAATTTCCAAGCTCTAAGATAGGAAGAAACTCCCTTTTGGGGTACAAAGGAACTCCCTTCCTAATAAATCACTGGTTCATTTGAAAAGTGAAAACTGACCTTTTGGATCCTATAATCTAGAGAATCATAGCATGAAAGGAGTCAATCCATCCCCAAGATTACATAAAAATCCACAATATCAAGTTCTATCAAATCCACCAACGTCTTTCTATGAAAGATAGACACCACACAACCCTTATAGATTTTTTTAGCCATAATAGAATCACCCACGGGGTAGACACAGAAAAGGGTCAGAAATATTTTTAGGACCAAAACTAAAGTGTACAGACACATAAGGGGTCACATAATATAGGGTAGAACTCGGGTAAAACAAATAGTAAACATCCCGAGAGAAGAGCTGTAACATACTAGTGATAACATCGGGGGATACCTCGAATTTCTGATGAGTAGCAAGAGAATAAAGATGATTCCGACAGTTCCGGTATGTGAAGTGGAGCCCTTTGGGGCAGGAGCTAAAAAAGTGACGATCAAAACCTTTTTAGCTCTAGTGGTAACCTTAGCTGAAGGACAATCTCGCTGCATATGACCAAGCTAACCATAATTATATCACTAGTTTTTTCCCTCCTCACAATATCCATGGTAAAGCTACCCATAAAACCCCCAAGGAGGTTAAGGTGGGGTTGACTGAGTCTACTAGCCTGAGAGTGGGCTTCATAGTATTTATCTTCCAGAGAGATTATGGACACGGGAAATTTTTGGAGGAGTGAAATTTTTGATGATAACCTGAAGGCTTAGGATAGGGAGCACTAGCTGTCGAATAAGAATTTTCTCAATTCTTCTTCTTAGTCCATTGCCTACCATTTTTCCCACTGTTTTGCATATTTGCACCCTGTTCTGAATATCTAACTTCTTAATATGCCTCTTTTCCATCTCTACCTACTTATTTTTCTCATTCTCCACTTGCTGCATATAAATCACCAGCCAGGATATATCCATATCATTATTCAACATAGTAGCCTTACACTCAACACTAAATCGTGAGACAAATCGAAAGCAAATTTCCACATCCTAGACCTCATATTAGACACCAACTTTGGAGCATAATGGCCCAATTGCTGAAACTTCAAAGCATACTCCTTAACACTCATTTTACCCTACTTCAAGTTGACAAACTCTTCGAACTTAGTTTTTCTCAACTCCTGAGAAAAGAATTAATAAAGAAAGCACATAAAAAGTCATTCCACACTGACAGTTTAGCATCATCACCCCCCATTGCTTCCCACTCCTCATACCACTGGTAGGACACATCTTTCAACTGATAGGATGTAAACTCCACACCTTCTGAATTAGGAGCATATATAACCCTGGAAATCTTTTTTATCTCATCAATAAATCCTTGAGGATCCTCCTCAACCTTAGAGCCTATTAAGGTTGAGGGATTCAACCTCAAAAACTAGCTAACTCGAGTGATCTCAAATGAACTATCAATAGGACCAACATGATCAGACCGACGGGAATGCGATTCCATTAATTGAGAAAGCATATGAATAGACTAACAAAACTCGACATTAGATATATCTTCTTAAGGTGATTGATAATAAGTGTCACCAGCCCGAAATTCTCCAAGAGAACTAGTAGGGTCTGATGGAACCCTACATGGAGCGGCACAGTCAGGAGTAGGGACCCTAGATCAAGTCTAAACTCCATAAATAGGTCAAGTTCCCTCTACATCATCCTCAAGTGGGATAGAGATTCCAGATGAGTTTTTATGACTATCAGATACTTAGGGAGGCATGATCTGAAAGATGATTAATCTAAGAGTTAGAGAAGTTTTAAAGTATTAGACTCTATAGCCCAGATATAGAACACAAGAAAGGAAAACATTCCCAAATGCCTTGTAGCCTCCCCCTTATAAGTATGGTACACTACACACCTATAAAAAGAACTCCATTTGACTCGACTTTGTGGATGCCCAACGACCCTGAATTATGCTCTAATACTAAGCTTGTTACGACCCAAACCCGAGCCTGACCGTGATGGGTATCTAAAGACCACCGTGAGCTCGAGACCACCCTTGAATCGGAGACCACCCCGTTAGCCTTACCTCA
The DNA here is from genome assembly GCA_030864215.1 of Capsicum pubescens. Taxonomy (NCBI): domain Eukaryota; kingdom Viridiplantae; phylum Streptophyta; class Magnoliopsida; order Solanales; family Solanaceae; genus Capsicum; species Capsicum pubescens. Next base: position 86,409,604 of record CM061540.1, read on the forward strand.
AGAGCACATAAATATAAATAGTGAAAGTTAACCATGATAGTAATGAGAATAAATAAGTCAAGAGACAGTTCTAAGAATCCAAACAAATAACCAACCAACACTTGTCCACAAAAGCCTCTAAACCCAAAATACCAACTAAGTCGAGCCATGCTCCCGACTATGACAAAAATAAATACAAAGTACAAAGACAATACTGAAAATAATGAAATGACCGGTCCTTTAGGAAGATAGAGGCTCACCACTTCACAGCTGATCACCATAAGTACTCAGCCACCTAAAATTGCACAGGAGTAAAAAAAAAGTCCTCAGACCCTACATCATGAAAAGATGCAGCATCTAGGGACAATCGGTGGGGCGAGCACTGGACTATAACTCAATAAAAGGGATAAAAAATATCATTGCCAAAAATCAATCAAAACCACTTGCACAATATTTATATATACATATATAGGATGTCGGGATTGGGACAAGGTTCAATTAATATGATAGTTCAAAACATTAACCTAAATTATGTAGCTTGTTCCATCGTAAAGGTACCCATGGGCTATATTGGTCCAGATCCTCCTACTAGAAGGGCCCCAGTTCATGTTAGCAACATAAGCCAAGTAAAAACTATGGAAAGGCTAAAGACACCAAGGTCATAGCCCTCCCAAAAATATATATAGCATGTGTGAACCAAGCATATGGTCATATGGACCTCCAATGCTGGAAAATATAGTTTTAGTGTTGATCCCCCTAGGACCTACACCTTCACGATAAGCTTTGTGTTATAATTTCCTTTAAGCCCAAATTAAAATAGTTTGCACATAAATAAATCATTAACCCAGGAGTCATTCATTAATGTATTTTTCACTTGGTATCGTCATACCATTATGCTTTTAAGATAATATAATTATGCCAAACCAATCCATATAACCAATTGACTCCTAAGTTCCATTTAAAATCCAAGCCAAGGCCACTAAGGCCATCCAAAAATCATATTTATTCATTTATCCTTTAAGGCAATTAAATGGGTTCAAAAGTTAAGTGAAATCATGCAATTATTCATATTCAAAACCAAGATAGTGAAATGGGTTGAAGTTAATGCCACTATCAAGCAAAAAATCCATCAATTTGGGGAAACCCATGTTCCTCCTTCCAACCATTAAAATAATACACCAATTTAGTCCCAAAAATCATTAATTAAAGCATGAGTAATCAATTTAAACCACGGGACAAGCAATTCAGTTAATAACAATCAAAACTCATTAACCCAATTTCAAATTCAAAAATTAAAACACATGAAAATTGATTAAATAAATGTCACAATATAAAAATACAAGTTAGGTATGAGCAACATGCCTAAATTTTAGAACAATTTGAAGAGAATTCAAAGTTTGTAGCTTGAATGATGAATTCCTTGTAAAACCCTTGAGCTTTCTTAGGTTTTTAGTTTAAGAGAGAAAGAATGGAATTTGATCTTTGAAACTAAAGGAAAAGGTTGCCTAAGTGTTTAAAAGTCGTACACGTGATAAAAAAAAACCAAAAGCCCCTCACCCCAAGTAAAAAAAAATAAAAACTGGATAATTTTAATATAGCAGTGTGGCATGCTCTTAACGTAGAGGGTAGCCTCCATGACACGCTCTTATCACGGAGGCTAACCTCTGTGGAATGCCACTATCATGGAGGCTTATTGCCTGGGGGTCCCAAAATAACCCGAACCACTTCATCCTAAAATACCCTTTTAATATCCATAAACATAATTCAAGTAAAAAATTGATATTACGCATGTGTAAGGGTCAAAAATAAAATGATCAAAATTTTACAGAGTTTTATACTTTGAGGTATCATAGTTTTTTTCTAAATTCTTAATGTGAGTTCTAGATAGAGTCTGTGGAATTCCTAGGACACATAGTGTCTAAGAACGGGATTATGGTTAATTTGGTGAGGATTAAGTCTATTCATGATTGGGCCAGGACTGCATTTTAGATTGAGGTTCATCATTTTATTGGTTTGATAGGCTACTAAAGATTGTTTGTTGAGAGATTTTCTTATATTACAGTGACTATGACAATATTGACTTGGAAGGAGGTTTAATTTTAGTGGTCTAATGGGTGTGAGTAAACTTTTTGAAGCTCAAGGACTTTCTCACATCAGCTCCTATTTTAACTCTTCCAGTTAAGGGGCGTGGAGTTTATGGTTTATTATGATGCATCCAGAATTGGGTTGGGGTATGTTCTAATGCAGTGGACCTGAGTTATTCCTTATGCATTGATACATTTGAAGGTTCACGAGCACAACTACCCCGCTCATAACTTGGAATTAGTGGCGGTAGTTTTCACGCTTAAGATTTAGAGACATTACTTGGAAGTATTCACTATGAGATATTTACCAACCATCGTAGTCTTTAATGGATTATGATTCAGACAAGTGGATTGAGTTGTTGAAGGACTATGATATCTCTATTATATACCATTTGAATAAGGAAAATATGATAGTGAATACCTTAAGCTGGAAGGAGGTGATTATGGGTAGCTTAGCCTTTATTTTAGTTTCAGAGAGACCATTGGTATTGGACGCTTGATTTGATAGCCAACATGCTGATTCATCTTGATAGTTAAAACTCCAGGAGGATTCTTTTTAGTATTGAGGCTATGTCCACCTTGATGGAGAAAATTTGGGGCCTACAGTTTGATGATAGTAGACTTTGCGACATTTATGGTCAGGTGTTGAGAGGTAAGTCCAGGAGGGATACCTTATATTTTTAGGAAATTTTGAGATTTGATGGACGCATTTGTGCTCCAAGGGTTGGAGATTTGATTCAGTTGATACTATGGGAGGCTTATTGATCTAAATATTCTATTCATACTAGGACATTTAAGATGTATAGAGATTTGAGGGAATATTATCGGTGGAGTGATATAAAGAAGGATAGCAGAATTTGTACCTCATTATTTATGTTGTTAATAGGTAAAGGCCTAGAATCTTAGACCTGGTGGCTTGATTTAGAGACTACTCATTCCTAAGTGAAAGTGGGAGTGGATTACTATACACTTCATTGGTGGTTTGCCTTGATCTTCTTATGGTTCTAATGGCATTTGGGTCATCGTAGATTGGTTGACTAAATTTGCTCATTTTATTCCTATTTAGACTACCTTCGGTACTGAGATATTAGGTCGTATGATATTTGAGAGATGGTTCACATTCATGGGGTACTAGTGTCTATTATTTCAGATAGAGGATCTCATTTCACTTCTAGCGTCTATAGGACTTTTTAGTAGGATTTGGGTACTCAGGTTGACCTTAGCACCACTTTTTATCCCAATAACAATAAACAGTTGGAACAAACTATTCAAATTTTAGAGGATATACTCCACACATGTGTCATCGACTTTAGAGGTTAGTAAAAGAATAATTTATCCTTAGCTCATCTCCAGGTATATTGGGCTATTTGACAGGGTTATGAGTCATTCAGGATAGGCTACGGGTAACTCAGAGTAGATAGAAGAGTTATGATGACTGTAGGCTTCGTGCTCTGAAGTTTGGTATTAGTGATCGAGCTTTTCTTCGAGTGCCTCCCATGAAGGGTATGATGAGGTTCGTGATAGAGGCAAGCTCATATACAAGTATATCTAGCCATTTGAGATACTTTAGACAGTTAAGGAGGTAGATTATGAGTTGGCTTTGCCCCAAAAATTTTTAGCCACCTATCTAGTTTTTCATGTATCTATGCTGCAGTGATTTAAGATATGTCTCACATGCTTCATTGGGATTTGGTTTAATTGGATGAAAGGTTGACTTTTGTGGAGGAGTCAATCACTATTTTAACCATAGATGTCAGATGGTTGCGTTTAAGAGATATTCCAATAGTTAAGGTTCAATGAAGACACCATCCAGTCTAGGAGGCTATTTGAGAGATTGAGCATCATATGTGGTCCCAATATCCCCATTTGTTTGAGCCTTCAGGTACTTTTTGACCATTTATTTTTGCAAACAAAAGTCCTTTTAGTAATAAATATTGTAATGACCCTCTGGTCATATCCTATATTTTTGTGCTTTTTTGCGTTTAGAGCTTTCCAATAGTTGTTCCAAGTCATTCACAATTACCGGTTAGTTTATTTGGTTTTTAGAGTCAATTCCCTATTTTGGAGTTTTCATTATTGAGAAAAGGGTATTAGGCCTAACATTTGGGTAAAAGGCCTTAGATGCCAGTTCTGATAGTTCTACTAGCTCCGAAATGTCGATTTTAGGCTATGAGGACCCTTGGTTTGTGTCCCCAGGCTTTTGGAATTATTTTGGGCTATTGGGTGGATTTTGGCTGACATGACCCTTTGGGTGTGGGGCACGCTTTTGATCAAAATGACCTCGGATGAAATTTTTTATGGTGTTTTTAAGTAGTCCAGAATTCCAAATTTTGCGAGATAGAATGGTTTGTTTACATTTATGGGATTCCAAATGAATCCCCAGGGGCTAAGAAAAAACTTGGCAACTTAGCCAAGTTGTTGATGTCTGATGCATTTGGTGTAGCCGCTTAAGCGCCTGGCATCACTTTAGCGACAGTCGCTTTAACAGCTATGGACCACTTTATCAAAGGCTAGCCACCTGAGTCTAGGCTGCTTTAGCGGTTATTTAACCACTAAAACGGCCATCGTTGGTACCTCTTTATGTATTTTATTTTTCCTCAACTTTGACTTATTTATTCTAGTCCAAACACCATTAAACCCTAAAAAGCTTAGAAATCTTGGGAGATTAATTGTTAGGCGTGGGAGTGAATTGGAAATTCATTGTGGTTATTTTCTCGTCTTTATTTTCATAAGTTTTCGCTTGAATTCTAGATTAGTTCCACGATTTAACTTTAAATCCCTATAGTACTTTGTGGGCTGTTTTGTAGACGATTTGTCTCAGATACCACCCATTTTTATGGTGAATGATCCTAGGGTTTAGAGGGATGCGTTGATAGTTTTAATTTTATGATTATACAAGCGGGCCCCATGGAAGATTTTTAGTTTAACTTTTGACCCGATAATATGGGTAATGATATTCTCGTCTTAATGCATATATTATTATTTTAATAGTGTGACAATGTTTGAAGGCTTTTCAAAAGGGAAAAGCTCTGGAGTAGAGGACGTTTCAACCTTTTGGCGGTGGCTAGGTAGGCTAGGTTTACTTTTCTTCTAAATAAAGTTTTATTATAATGGTATACGTGTAGTATTATGCTATCTAAGGATGGGTATTTATGACACGGTTAATGATTTAGTATTTACTAATTAAGTTAGCCCATTAAGGCTTTTTTTGGGTAGAATTTGTGGCCTACTTTTTCTTTATATTGGTTTATGTCGATACCTTTGGACTAGTTTGGATTTACTTAGGGCCCGTTTGGTCATGAATTCTTTTTTCTTTTTCCCGAAAAAAATTTCCGGAGTTGAAAATTGTGGTGTTTGGCCATGAAAATTCAAAAAATAATTTCGGAAAATTTTTCTGAAAAAGAAAAACAGGTTTTTGGTGTTTTCACAATTTTTCAACCCCAATTCCAACTTTTATTATTATTACATATAACCCCAAGCTTTTAAATTTTTCCATAAAACTCTCCTTAGAACATTACTTTTTCAATATTACGTATATAACAGTTTTAAAGAATAAGATAATTATAATTTCAAACTTAATGCTAATCTAATTAATATATATCTCTTTTTCTCTCTCATCATTATTTTTCCCCCTTATTTAATTTTCTCCCTTATTTAAGACATTATTTTACTGCTAATGATCCTAATTACTATAATATAATAATAATAATAATAATTTTTCTGTTGTGATACGGACGTTTAAGGAATTATAGTCGTGTAATTAATAAGGGATAATTATTTTATATATTTATGGAATTAATAAAGTTGTAGCATATTAGTTTACCACTGCCACAAATTATTCTCATTTTTAATTTGATTATATATATTATATTGTGTACATCTTTATTATACTATTCAAATATAAATAGTTTATACCATATATATGCTAAAAATATAAATCGGTGATACATATTTTTCATAAAAAAAATGTCCGATTTAACAAATTTATACCTTAAACTACAGTTGCTACCTTTATATATCATAATACTTGGTATCTTTATATTATATACCATAATACTTGGTATCTTTATACACAAAGTATTATATTTATACCCATAAATATATAAAGTATTATATTTATAACAGAAATATACAAAGTATGTTATATATAAAGTTTATACCATATATATACCATATACACACATATATAAATATACAAAGTATTAAGAAACATACTAAGCATATTTATAACATAAATATACAAAGTATGTTATATATGAAGTTTATACCATGTATATACCATATACACACATATATAAATATACAAAGTATAAAGAAACGGACTAAGCATATTTATATATTTATGGTATATTACATAATATACCATAAATATGCAAAGTATTTTTTACATAGAAATAATTTATTCACACACAGTAAAGTCTTTCATGATAAAGAAAATTAAAGAAATAAATTAGCGGCACCCTAAAATTTAATAACAACTCATCATTTTCTATTTTTTAGGAACGAAAAATAAAGAAAATAAATTCCTAAAAAAATAAATTTGTTTGAAAGATAATATTTGTTACCTAAAAAATAGGAATCAGTGATCTGTTAATATAACATCCATATTTAAAACTTTCAAATATGAGGAAACGGCTATTAATTTAAATATTATATATGTCATCATTGAAATTCATTAAATATGGCCATGTATATGTAATTATTTTTATAAAAGTGGCTAATTGTGTTCTTTTTCCGTTAATAGGTAAATTTTAGTTGGGTGATTTTGATAGTTTATAAAAGTTGGGGCATAAAATCATACTTAAAAAAGTTTTTTCAAAAGTAAAAAAAAAAAAAGACATGGCCAAACACAACTCCAACTCCAATTTCAACTCCAACTTCAAAATTTTTTTGTTTTCATTGTCAAACGGCTACTTAATACCTTAGGATGGTATTGTGAGCCTAGTATAAGTTTGGAAAGGTGCTTGCCTTATATTAGATCTCAAAACTAGTAGCGGGCCTGCCGGCCCTCCCTTTAGGTCAATTGTCTAAGTTAGCTCCTTGTAGACCTTACAGGTTTTCATTCATCACCTTAGACTAAATCTTGAGCCTTAGGATAACTTAATCAAGTTAATGAGCTCCGGACAGATTTGATACTTAGGGTAGAATAGTATTTAGCCTTAAAACCTTATTCTTAGATTTAATGACTAAAACACCCATCATTTATAAATTTAATTGTCTGGATTGGAAATTTAGTACTAATTAGACATACGAGAGCTATAGCCTTGGATTGTCACTACTTTTGGCCTACTTATTAGTTCCAGTTCAAGTCCGACACTTATGATTTATACACGATATTTTCTATCATGATCCTATTCTCTAGTCCTGGTTCAAGTCTGGCATTTATGTTCATGGACGAGTTTTAGGTAAGTTTTATTTGTGTTCACTTTATGCTATTGTTATAGGTAAATACATAGGTAAATACATCTTTGTATCAAAACACTCCTTGTTTGTATTCGTCTGAATTATGGGGGCTCGATTGGATTATTCCTTTCTTATTTATGCCTTCTAAGCTTTTGGGCCCAGTTAGGTTGTAGTTAGATTATTTTTACTTTTGAGTTACTTATTCTGTATATTTATCATAATCTCTTGATTTGGAGCATCGTTTCTATTTATATTTATTATTTCTAACTTTAGTTTACATTCTTATATTTTATTATACTTAAACTGCAATTTAGATCGGTTAGCCTATGATGCTTCCTTAATGGCCATTGTTTTGATACTCATACTACACTTCTGCATATTTTTTCTGATGCAAATTCGTGTATGAGGCACTGTCATTGACGTTATTCTTAGGCTTGTTGCTGCTTCGGATATAGGGTGAGCTTTTAGAGCCTGGAGTTGATCGTCTGTCCTTCTACATATTTTGGATAGTTTGTTGTATGCTCCGAGACTACAAGTATATTTGACACTGCCTAGTACTCTATTTTTATTTAGTGTCTCTTGTACCAATCTTAACAGGTCGAAGAGATACTCTTTTGGATACTTTACCCCTCTTTCTTCTGCTTTTCTGTACGAGCATTTATAAATATATATATATATATAGAGAGATTAATACTTTTTTTGCATGCTTTCATTTTCAATTCTTTTATTTTTCGTCGTCCGGCCCATTGCTTGTCATTATGGGATATGATTTGACTTACTTATTGGTGGTTAGAATAGGTGGCTTCATGACTCGAGAAATCCCTTGCTGCTTTTCTACTCTTTCTTCATTCTATTTTTCTATTTTTCTATTTTTGTTCTTCTGTATTTTTTTCTTATTGCAGATTTTTTTGCCAAAAATCAATAAAATCCCCATTTTTACTCATAATTTTATGCAAAACCTTCACCTCTTCCTTTTATATTTTTTGTCAATCTCAATACTCCATATACAATATAAAGCTATAATATGTAATTTTAGTTCTAGAAAACAGAAAAGAAGAGGAAGAGAATTGACCTCTCATAAAAAAATTGCTAATCAAAAAAATGTTACATGCATCCTCCTCATCTCATAACCTATCAAACTCATCATCTACTCTTCATTGTGATACCTTTTTTTTCATGAGTATCTCTTTTTCATCCTCGTCTTCATATTTTCTTTGATGATGCAATAAATTTCTTAGGCGAACTCCTGAAAATAATGGTGACTCTTTTGCACAACATTTTGTTTTCTATATTCTTGTAAATTCTTTGAAGAGGGTGGTGCTTGAAAGTAATTGATGTTGACTTTTATTTATGAGTTAGAATATAGCGTTCTTTTTTTGGTATAATTTTTACATTATAAGGATTAAAGTAATGAGTTTTATGGGAACGAAAATGTGGATGCTAAAAAGAATAGAAATAAGTTAGTGGAGCACTGATCTTATTAGCAATAAGTTGTGGGATGTGAATTTGGAGAGGTTATGGGATGTGAATCCTAGAAACAAATTAATTAGGTTACTGTTCTCTTCATTTGAAAGCAAAAACTTAACATATTTTAACTATATATAAGGGAGGATAAGAGTCTTTCGTCGTCATCATAGGGGCATAATCAGAATTCTATCTATTCTATTGTTATACGTCATTTTGTAAAAGTTGAATTGTCTTTTTGACACATAAATTTAGATGTACTTTTTGATCTGTGATGGGACTGGAAAGTCTTGTTTTCAAATCTCTTTCCATGCTTCATTTACTAATGGGCCTTTACTAATTTATGACTTAAATGCCCACAAAGCTTTAGGCATCTCCCATGACATTCAAACTTTCTAGAAATGCATTAAAAGATGACGGTGTCAGTAATATTATACGACTTCTTCTTCTTCTTTTCTTACTAGTGAACATAGTTGCATTTCGCACGGTCATTAAGATATTAGTGAATAGGTGAATATTTTGTTTGTAAATTTAATCTTGATAAGAAAATAAAATTATTATTATTATTATTATTATATATTAAATTGATAAATTATAAATATAATTTTTTATTGAAATTTTGTTAGCAAATTGTTTGCTCTTTCTAAAACACTCGAGCATCATTTTTCTTTTTATATACATGTGTCACGTATTAAACCTTCAAATTCACGTAATTTTCTAATAAGTATTATTTATTTGTGTCGCGATCCAAACTATCGGATCGTGAAAGTGTCTATTCTAGTCTACTTAGATTGAAGAGCACCTTACCACCCTTCAAGAAGATACGCAAAAATATTAAATAAATAACAAAATTTCAATCCTTATTGCAATAAATTTTACAAATATTGAAATGCGAAATGAAAACTACCCCAAGGACCTAGCCTAAACAAGTATAAAAGCATCTAAATTAAGAAAAATAAGACTGGACATAACTTTCACCATGAATGAGAGGAGTAGAAGCTGTTGGAGATCACTGTCCATGTTATCTGAGAAATATTAATTGATCCTGCAACCAGACTATACCCTAAAAAGGGTATAGCAAGAGTAGTATCAGTACAAATAACACGTACTGGTAGGTATCATCGACCGACCAGGATCAGATCATGTAAATGATGAACGCCCAAATTACACCTCCTTATGAGGATAAAGAAATTTATGTCAAAATATAGTAACCCAAGCCACAGGGAATACGCGAAACTATCTCAAACTTGCTGAAATCACCAGGCAGTGCAGAAAGTAAATGGGGGAAGGGGGATTTTGCTTTGAACAGTAAGACGTAACAAAACTCAAATGTTTTTGGTTGTTAAGAATCTGAAATAAACACTAGGATTGTGTTTCCCCTAGATTTCCAACTCAGCAGGTTTATCGTGCTCCGTTGAACCATCCCAATATCTTGCATGCAGAATCGGATAAGTTATGTATCACTAATCGTCTTGTGAACACATTAGTGAATTTCACTTTTTACCTTTTGAGCCTTAGAGGGTCGCCTTACTAACCCTTATCCTAAATTCCAGATTAACTATTACCTTTTGAGTTTCTAGTTAATTAGATGAAGATAATTAGCTTAAGTAGATGAGGCTGATTAGCTTGTATCGATAATTAAATCCAAATTATTGTTGTAATCTTCTTTTCCTGCTCTCTACCTCTTTTTTGAAGTAAGTAGCAAAAATAGGCGGGTTCTTAACGTTTGCAACCGCTAAGAAATCTATTAAACTGAAGATGACTACAATACATGCAAGAATATTGGTCGGGAACAACGTTGTACTTCACCTACCTTGTTATTCAGCCAGGGTTTCCACACCCCTAGCTAAGGGATTTAGCTGCTCATCATTGTGAAACAATCAATAAAATTCATAATTGAAAGCATTAATTCAATCTCATAATAATTTACAATGAAAAGTCCAAGTCCCAAATGGAAGAATAAACCAAAATCCAAGAATACAATCCCAAGATCAAAATAGAATCTCAAAATCAAAATATATGTTTGTGAATGATAAGAGTGCATCAACTAACTAAATAAGTCAAAAGGGTATTTATAGAAAACATGGAAACCCTAGGAAACTAACCCAAAATAAAAGAGAAAAAGTAGAATCGGTGGCCACCTACGGAGTTACTTACGGGCCATAGGTGGCACCTACGGACCGTAGGTGGCCCCACGTAGGTGCCAGACTCCCAAATATCTATAGGATCCTCTGAAACTTCAACCTTCTGGACTTTGCACTGGCACCTACGGGCCGTAGGTGCCCATCGTAAGTAGAAGACTCCAATTTTTCGACCTTTGAATCTCTATATTTCAATCCCCTGACACTTGTTCTGGCACCTACACCACGTAGGTGGTCAAAAAATTTAATTTTCACTTTCTTTCACCATTTTAGCTCCCAGTACCTGGTTACCTACAAAACATAACACAAAACATATCATATCTAATAAAAAGGCCTAAGTAACTACATATTTTATAGTTTTAAGCATTGAAAGTTCTATGAAACCATAACACATCAACACCCTTAACTTAGAACATTTACGTGTCCTCGGGCAACACAACACAACTAAACAACACTACGACGCTTATCCAGGAGAAACCTACAACACCTATGGTAGGAAATCATCACATTTAAGCTAAAAAATACTGCCCACTCCAATCTTAACACTTCAAAACTAACTATGTGTATCAATGAAGCATAACAACGTGACACAAGAGAATCAAGTTATGGTATTATATTAACAACACATAATCATGTATATGTACAAGTTACACAACCCGAACAAATAAGTAGCTAGCAACAAAACTCATGTACCCTCACAATAAAGAAGTCCACTCACTCAATGGAATCATGCATGATAATGTAGGGATGATCATGAGACACTCACACTCGCAAAGAAGTTCCAACAATGTGTGTAGAATACTATAGGCTTGCCCTTATTTTCTTTACCTTAACTTTCTGACAGTCGGGTTAGGATCACTATAGGACTTTGCTCTACTTGTAATGTAGGCTTGAGGGCTGGTATAGTACATATGAAAATTTAGTTACTAGGCTTCCTTAGCACTACACTTACTTTTGGGGTCCACGTATCAACCTTCTTTTAGTCCACCCTCATTTCTCCATTTTTATTCTTTTATTGAACATTTAGGTTGGGTGTGGTTTCTTTTATTATTATTTTTTCTTTTTAGATTTTTTTTTCTGTTTTTTCTATCACACCCAACCCTACTTTCTCTTTTTCTTATTTACCCTTCTTCATACTCACTTCACATTACTCACCCCTATGATAGCCACCCTCAACTTAGGCGATTTGCCTGAGTTGAGGTGCACAATGTCCAAGGAGGACTAAGGCCAAAATAGGTTCATTGTAACAAAACTGGGAAGGTGAAATGAGAAATAAGAAAAATAGTTAATCAGGCTCAAAATCAAGATTAAGGGATACTTATTCACATTTGAAAGGGCGTTTAAGATAAAGGTGGACTAATATCAAGAATGAACTATGATCTTTTCCTAACCGACTATTCTACAATCTAGGAAAGATTAACCGAGCAAGTTCTAGATTAAACACACAAAGGGTACAAAGTTGTATCACACTCGCATGACATAGGGTTGCATCACAAGCTACTAGCTATCTGGTTCATGTAATTATTAGTTATGAATATCATGTCACTAATACTAATGCCATAACAATATTCATAATGGTCACACAAATATACGTATTACATATTTCAAAAACAAATTTTTTGGAGGGATATTATTTTTTCTCAAAAATCAAAACAAAGTACGTCAACTGCCTTAGATCAGATACTCATTTTTCTCCTGGTTATACTAAAATAACAACACAATATGAAACAAAACACAATACAACATAATGTTTTTCTAGACATACTGGTTCTATAATTATACGATGGCTGACAAAAAAGAAGTATGACAGTAATAAACCTAGATTTTTGTGGTATACCCCACCCCAACTAAAAGACTACACATTGACCTTAGTGCATAAAAACAATATAAACCAAGGGAGTGAGGACATACATGGGATGCACTAGGCATCGATAACTAACACAGATGCAAAAATAACAAGATACCTTGGGTTGTCTCCCAAACAATGCTTGATTTATTATCGCGGCATAACCCAATTGCCTTGGCTACTCAGACTTCGCCAAGGCCATATTAACACATATTTTTATATCATTAATGTTTCATATATAGTGATTTATCCACTGCCTATTCACCTTCACCATCATACTTCAGCTCTACAACACCATGTGGGAACACCCGAATCACGGTGAATGGTCTATACCACCTAGACTTCAACTTGACAGGGAACAAATAAAGTTATTAAATTATAAAATAAGACCAAATCACTAGGCTCAAACACACTTCTAATTTTTTTTATCATTATATAGATTCATCTTTTCTTTGTATATGGTAGAACTATCATAAGCACAAAATCAAAATTCATCCAACTCATTCAGCTTGCTCAACCTTAATGTAGCTTAATCATGACTCCAAATTGAGGTTTTCCAACTCCCATAGTTCGTTATGCTCAAGTTTAACTGGCAAGTGGCATGAATTGTTGTACACCAGTTGATATAGGGTGGCACCTATGGGGGTCATAAAATGTAATACCCCGATCATTTCTTAAGCCTAAATCTGTCTTTTGAGTGGATATGTATGACTTCCAAAGTGATTGATGTTTAAACCATATTTTATTTCTCTAATTTCTACTTTTTTTCATATAGATCATTGAATAAGCTTTCCATATATACCAATTTCATCAAAATACGACATCGGATGGGTCAGTTATGGTCGTTTTACTCAATGGTATCGGATCGCCCAGATTTGACGGTCGACCTAGTGGACCGTCAGGGCCCTGGTGGACCTTCAAGTGATCCTTCAAGCCGAGGAAGTGACTCCTTTTTCAGGCCATCATGCGACAGCCAAGTTGGTGGACCGTCAAAAAGTTGATGAACCGTCAAAAAGTTGACGGACCGTCAAGGGGTCCGTCAGGTCGAGATAGAATGTCTCATTTCTGTCCCTCGAGTGACGGACGACTTGGTGGACCATTAATTTCCTGACAGACCATCACTTCAACCATTACGTCGAGGTAGAACGTTCCAGTTTTGGCGTTTGAGTGACGGACGACTTGGTGGACCGTCAGGTCGACCGTCACAGGCCCCGATTAGCAAATTTCAGCATTTTTAAAAAGGGCATCTTGGTCATTTCCGATCCTTGTGGCCTTATATATATATCTATGTAGAGAAGAGAAGATCATTTCTCTCCATTTCTCTCCAAATTTCTTTCAAGAATTCTCTAGAAACCTAGGATTTCTTCCATACCCAAAAAATCAAATCATCTCCAAGAAATTCAAGAAATCTCGCATAAATTTCTTCAAGTTGTTCAAGGACTAAGTTTCTCAAGTCAAAGGAAGAAAGGTCTTGGTCTAAAAGTGTGAGAAAGAGGTTTCAAGCAAGTTTCTATATCTTTAAAATCAAAATCTAAGGTATGTGGGGTTTGAACAAGAACACTCCTTTCGTTCTTGTGCCGAAAGATTTAATTTCTACTATTGATCTACATGATCTTTGCAAGTGGGGTTACACCCAAATTTCTTTAGTTATGATTTATGAGATTTGAGTTGAGTAAGTTTGATATTTATGATATATTTACCATCATATTTCTTGAATTGAGGATTTATGCTATGAGTTGAATATTCTTATCATGAATTGATGATTTTCAAATGAGTTAAGATAAGCATCATAATTTAAGCTTTTCTATGAGAAGTTTGACTATTGAATATATATATATATCGATATTTGAATCGAAAGTCAATAATGAGTTTGATGATGTTTCCTTGAAGCTTTGGCATTTGAAATGATTTGATAAGCAAATGTACTTGATGTTGAGAAACATTGTTTGAATCTGAGTTGAGTTAGGAATCCACAGTCGTATATGATTTACCGATGAGATATACTATTGTTTGGGTCATCATGATAGACCTATGAGTTTATATTGATTGAGGTGGATTTCCTAACACGTTCTGAGCTGAGTCTGGGAGGAGTATTTAGCACCGAGCAGAAAATTTGGTATTTTCCCAGAACTACGTGCCATCGTAGGATTGATGTTGATAGTTGTGGGCCAAAGGCCGAGTATGAGATTGTGATGATGAGATTGAGGTTGTACTCTCTGGCAAGAGTACAATACCCCTGCCAATGTGGGGTTCTCTCCTTAGGAGGGCAAAACATTGGACTCCATGCGGCTCACATGGTGTAGTCATGTCGGTTATAAGAAACTCCCACGTCCATAATGATATAAGTCTCTTGAGTTACCGAGTCACTCTGAGTCACGAGTTAAAGAGTTTGAGTTGAGTTAAATGATTTATGAGATTTATGAAACACGTGTCATAACTGATGATTTATGGAAATAATGTTTCATATAATTCAAGCGAAGATAGTTATTATTGTCAGCATGCATGATTTTTCATACATTTATGATATTATTTTAAATACTGCATCCACCCTCACATACTCAGTACATTCCCAAGTACTGACCCCTATACTCTTTTGTATTCTATATTTCCTCGTGATATAGGTTCAAGTGCTCAGTCTCAGCTACGACAGTGATCTACGAGTACCTTCATCTACATTCTTGCAGTTGGTGAGTCCTCATGGTTTGAGGACCTATGTTCATGATTTTTTTGTCTTGCTAATTGATGGTTGTTTATTTATTCGTTCAACACGAGCTAGTTGGGGATCTTTCCCAATGGCTCTTCAGTCTTATGTAGTAGAGGCTTTGTCAGACTAGAGTACCAGTATGTACAGAACCTTGGTATTTTGATTGTACAGGACAATATTATTTTTTATCTCAGTATGTTCATGGAATGATTATTCTTCCTTATTACCGCTCGATTATTGTCATGGTGAATTATAGGAGTAAAGTCAAGCTCAGAGGGTTAGCTTACGGTTGTGTGTGGCCTTAAGCACCGTGTGACATTTTGGGATGGGTTCTTGGGGTGTTACAAGCTTGGTATCAGAGCCTAAGGTTTTAAAGAGTCCTAAGGAGTCTGACAAGCTACATCACATAGAGTCTTGATCATCGGTATGTAGCGCACCACATCTGTGAGGAAGAGGCTATTGGACATTTTAGGAAAAGTTGTTTCTTTCTTTGAAGAGTCTATCGTGCCTATGACTGTTTCTCTCTGTGGTTAATTCGTGCTCTCTTATGACAGAAAATGCTCTTTATAGAGCTCTTTGAAACAACGAACGACCTCAACCCGTTGATCCTTTAGGTGAGATTGTTTCCCATGTCGAATTCCAGGCAGCTTTCTAAGCGCCACCCCAGGCGGTCACCTTTAACGCTCAAGCCAACACCCAGGCTACTGTTCCACCTCCGCAAGGAAATAATTTTTTCGTAGCTCGGGTTCATGACCTTATGCGAATAAATCCACCTGAGTTCTTTGGGTCAAAAGTAGGTGAAGACCCGCAAATGTACTTAGATGAAGTAAGAAATATCACTCAGATTATGCACATGACTGAGGAGGAGAGTGTTGAATTGGATGCCTATCGAATGGAAGATGTTTCTTATGATTGGGTGGAGAAGTAGAGAAAAAGTAGAGGGGAGAATGATGCTCCTGTGACTTGGCAATTATTCCAAGATGCCTTCTTAGACAGGTTCTTTCCCCCTGAGCTGAGGGAAGCGAAGCTAGAAGAATTCATGAAATTGAGACAGGGTTCCATGACAGTTAAAGAGTATTGCCATAAGTTTAACCAGTTGTCTAAATATGCTCTTGGTATGATGGCTAATTCTAGAAATAGTATGAGTAAGTTCTTGGCCGGTGTATCTAGTTATGTTGTGAAAGAGTGTAGATCCATTATGCTTAATAGGGACATAGATCTTTCAAGACTAATGATCCATGCTCAGCAGATTGAAGCAGACAAAGTAAAGAAGAGAGAGAGAGAGTGAGAGGGAATAAGAGAGTTAGATCAGAGCAGCAAGGGTATAGTCAGTCTAGATTTTTTGGAGGGATCCGCCCTCAGTTCCAGAGCCGTTCTCTTGTGCCAGCGCTTTCATCATCCAGTACTCCTACATTCAGAATTAGGCCGGAGCAAGGTAATAGGCCTACTATGTCCAGGTCCAGGATAGTGTGAGTAACAGACCCCATCCTCCCCCATGTCTGAAGTGCGGTAGAGACCATCTCGGTGAGTGCTTAGTCGGTAGAGGGGTTGTTTTGGTTGCGGTAAGTTGGGCCACAAATTTAGGGATTGCCCATATACTAGACAAGGGAGTCGCGATATTTATCCCCAGAATTAGACTATTAGTGCTCCAGCCCCTGTAGTTTGTCCTACTCCTCTTCAGGGTGCCTCATCTAGTACTGCAGGTGGTCAGCGCCAGAATCTCTTTTATGCTATACCACCCCGCCAGGAGCAGGAGGATTCAACAGATGTTGTTACTGGTACGCTACGTATATTTCATTTTGATGTGTATATGTTGATGGACCCTGGGTCAAGTATTTCTTATGTGACTCTGTTGGTGGCTGTGAACTTTGAAATCAGTGCTGAAAAAATTTCCGAGCCTTTTCTAGTCTCTACACTAGTGGGTGAATCTGTTGTTGCTAAGCAAATATATAAGAAGTGTCCTATCACTGTCCTTCATAGAGTCATGTTTGCAGATTTGATTGAGCTAAACATAGTTGATTTTGATATTATTCTGGGTATGGATTGGCTACACTTTTGTTATGCGTCTATAGACTGTCGTACCTGGGTAGTCAAGTTTTAGTTTCCCAATGATCCAGTATTTGAGTGGTCCAGAAATTCTGTATCTCCTAAAAGCCATTTCATATCCTAGCTAAAATCTAGGAAATTGATATCCAAGGGTTGTATTTATTATTTAGTTTGAGTTAAGGACACTAAGTCTGTGACTTCAACTATTCAGTCTCTTAGTGTTGTCAATGAGTTTCCTGATGTTTTCTCGGAAGATCTCCCAGGGGTACCTTCCGATAGAGAGATAGAATTTGGAATTGATCTTCTCCCTGATACACAACCTATTTCTATTCCTCCGTATCGTATGGCCCCCGTAGAACTTAAGGAGTTGAAAGAGAAACTCAAAGACCTTCTTGATAAGGGTTTAATAAGACCCAGTGTATCTCCTTGGGGTGCACCCGTTCTATTAGTATAAAAGAAAGATGGTTCATTGCGCATGTGCATTGACTATCGTCAGCTCAACAAGGTCACAGTCAAGAACAAGTACCCTCTTCCTAGAATTGATGACCTATTTGATCAGCTGCAAGGTGCCAACTACTTCTCAAAAATAGATTTGAGATCCGGTTATCACCAACTTAAAGTCAGAGAGAGTGATATTCCAAAGATGGCTTTCCGCACTCGTTATGGTCATTTTGAATTCTTGGTCATGTTCTTTGGGCTAACGAATGCCCCGGTAGCTTTTATGGACCTCATGAATCGAGTGTTCAGACAGTACCTGGATATATTCGTTATTGTGTTCATAGATGATATTCTTGTGTACTCCCAAAGTGAGAACGACCATGCAAATAATCTCCGAATTGTCTTACAGACCCTTAGGGATCAACAGTTGTTTGCCAAATTTAGCAAGTGTGAATTCTGGCTAAGGTCAGTTTCTTTTCTGGGTCATATTATTTCTTCTGATGGTATTTGAGTTGATCCTCAAAAGGTAGAAGCTGTGAAAAGTTGGCCTAGACCTATTTCCCCATCTGATATTAGGAGTTTCCTTAGTCTAGCTGGCTACTACCATCGTTTCGTCGAAGGTTTCTCTTCTATTACTGCTCCTTTGACTCGGTTAACCCAAAAGAAGGTTAAATTCCAGTGGTCAGATTCTTGAGAGAAGAGTTTTCAGGAGTTGAAGACTCGACTCACTTCAGCCCCTGTAATGACCCTGACTAATGGTGTAGATAATTTTGTGGTATATTGTGATGCTTTCAGAATTGGTTTGGGTTGCGTGTTTATGCAGAAGGGTAAGTTATAGCCTATGCCTCCCGCCAGTTGAAACCTTATGAGAAGAATTATCCGACCCATGACCTCGAGTTAGCTGCAGTGGCTTTTGCTTTGAAAACTTGGACACACTATTTGTACGGCGTTCATGTTAATGTCTTTACGGATCATAAGAGTTTGCAGTATGTGTTTACTCAGAGAGAATTGAATCTTCGGCAGAGGCGATGGGTAGAATTGCTAAAGAATTATGATATGAGTGTGTTATATCACCCAGGCAAGGCCAATGTAGTGGCAGATGCTCTTAGCAGGTCGTCCATGGGTAGTGTAGCACATGTTGAGGAAGATAAGAGGGACTTAGCCCGTGAAGTGCATCGTTTGGCTAGGTTAGGTGTTAGATTGCTTGACTCAGCTGAGGGTAATGCTTGGGTCCAAAGTAGTTCCGAATCTTCCCTAGTTTCTGAAGTGAAGGAGAAGCAGGATACAGATTCTCATTTGGTCGAACTGAAAGAATCAATTAAAGACCAAAAGATGGAGGTTTTCTCCCAAGGGGGAGATGGTGTATTGAGATTTCAGAATAGATTGTGTATGCCTGATGTTGATGATCTGAGGCAAAGAATTATGGCTGAGGCGCATGGTGCGCGGTATTCTATTTATCCCGGTGCTACCAAGATGTACCGTACTTTGTGGGAAATTTATTGGTGGAATGGTATGAAAAAGGATATAGCGAAGTTTGTAGAAAAGTGTGCAACTTGCCAGCAGGTAAAGATAAAGCACCAGAGACCCGGTGGTGTGATACAAGAATTTAACATTCCTACTTGGAAGTGGGAAGTGGTGAACATGGATTTCGTGAACGGTTTACCTCTCTCTCGTCATCATCATGATTCTATTTGGGTCATTGTAGATAGGTTGACCAAGTCAGCACATTTTCTTCCAATACATACATCTTTCACCGCGGAGGACTATGCTAAGCTGTATATTCGAGAATTAGTCAGGTTGCATGGAGTTCTGTTGTCTATCATCTCCGATAGAGGTACTCAGTTTACTTCTCAATTTTTGAGAGCCTTCTAAAAGGGTCTTGGCACCCAAGTTCATCTTAGCTCCGCTTTTCATCCGCAGACAGACGGTCAGGCTGAGAGGACTATTCAGACTTTAGAGGATATGTTGAGGTCTTGTGTTCTTGATTTCAAAGGAAGTTGGGATGAACATTTACCGTTGATTGAATTTGCTTACAATAATAGTTTTCATGCTAGCATTGGAATCGCTTCATTTGAAGCTTTGTATGGGAGAAGATGTAGATCGCCCATAGGTTGGTTCGAAGTAGGTGAAGCTGTTGTGATTGGACCTGATGTTGTATACGAGGCTATGGAGAAAGTTAAGTTAATTAAGGAGAGCTTAAAGACAACCCAGAGTCGTTAGAAGTCGTATTCAGATGTGAGAAGAGGAGCTCTTGAGTTTGAAGTCGATGATTTGGTGTATTTGAAAATCTTACCCATGAAAAGGGTAAAAAGATTTGGAAAGAAAGGGAACCTGAGTCCCAGATATGTTAGCCCTTATAGAGTTTTGGATCATGTTGGGAAAACAGCTTATGAGGTTGAGTTGCATGCCGAATTGTCAGCTGCCCATCCTGTGTTTCATGTTTCTATACTCAAGAAGCACATTAGAGACTCTATCGTTGTTGATCTGTCAGAAGGTTGTGATGTTCAGGAAAGTCTTTTGTATGATGAAATCCCGGTTCAAATCCTAGATTATCAAGTCCGTAGACTGAGGAACAAGGAAGTTCCCCTAGTTAAAATTCTAAGGCGAAATCAATCAGTAGAGGGTGCCACTTGGGAAGCAGAAGAGGATATGCGAGCCAGTTACCCTCATCTTTTCTCCACGAGTTCGAATCAAGATGAAGGTACTATTCCCTTACTTCAGTTTCCTCCTAATCTAATGTATTCTGCTATATGGTTATTCCCCATATGATTCGTGCATTTAGTGAAGTACTCAAAATTTTAGAGTAAAGTGAGACCTTAGATGTGAGTCATTCCAGCTATACATCCTCATTTTCTCTTGTTCTTGGTCTATTTGGCAATATTCGAGGATGAATGTGTTCAAGGGGGAGATATTGTAATACCCCGATCATTTCTGAAGCCTAAATCCATCTTTTGAGTGGATATGCATGACTTCCAAAGTGATTGATGTTTAAAACATGTTTAACTTCTCTAGAGCATTGAATAAGCTTGAATAAGTTTTCCATCTATACCAATTTCATCAAAATCCGACATCGGATGAGTGAGTTATGGACTATTTACTCAACGGTATCAGATCGCCCAGGTTTGACGGTCGATCTGGTGGACCGTCAGGTCCCTGGTGGACCGTTAAGTTCCCTATCAATCCGAGGAAGTGACTCCTTTTTTAGGCCATCGTGCGACGGCCAAGTTGGTGGACCATCAAAAAGTTGATGGACCGTCAAGGGGTCCGTTAGGTCGAGACAGAATGTCTCATTTCTGGCCCTCGAGTGACGGATGACTTGGTGGACCGTCAGTTTCCTGACGGACCATTACTTCAACTGTCACGTTGAAGCAGAACATTCCAATTTTGGCGTTCGAGTGACGGACGACTTGGTGGACCGTCAGGTCGACCGTCACAGGCCTCGATCAGCAAATTTCAGCATTTTCAAAAAGGGCATCTTGGTCATTTTTGCTCCTTGTGGCCTTATATATATATATATCTATGTAGAGAAGAGAGGATCATTCTCTCCATTTCTCTCCAAGTTTCTTTCAAGAATTCTCTAGAAACCTAGGGTTTCTTCCAAACCCAAAAAATCAAATCATCTCCAAGAAATTCAAGAAATCTCCCATAAATTTCTTCAAGTTGTTCAAGGACTAAGTTCCTCAAGTCAAAGGAAGCAAGGTCTTGGTCTAAAAGTGTGAGAAATAGGTTTCAAGCAAGTTTCTATATCTTCAAAATCAAATTCAAAGGTATGTGGGGTTTGAACAAGAACACTCTTTTCGTTCTTGTGCTGAAAGATTTAATTTCTACTATTGATCTACATGATCTTTGCAAGTGGGGTTACACCCAAATTTCTTTAGTTATGATTTATGAGATTTGAGTTGAGTAAGTTTGATATTTATGATATATTTACCATCATATTTCTTGAATTGAGGATTTATGCTATAAGTTGAATATTCTTATTATGAATTGATGATTTTCGAATGAGTTGAGATAAGCGTCATAATTTAAGATTTTCTATGAGAAGTTTGACTATTGAATATATATATATATATATATATATCGATATTTGAATCGAAAGTCAATAATGAGTTTGATGATGTTTCCTTGAAGCTTTGGCATTTGAAATGATTTGATAAGCAAATGTACTTGATGTTGAGAAACATTGTTTGAATTTGAGTCGAGTTAGGAATCCACAGTCGTATATGATTTACCGATGAGATATACTATTGTTTGGGTCATCATGATAGACCTATGAGTTTATATTGATTGAGGTGGATTTCCTAACACGTTCTGAACTGAGTCTGGGAGGAGTATTTAGCACCGAGCAAGAAATTTGGTATTTTCCCAGAACTACGTTCCACCGTAGGATTGATGTTGATAGTTGTGGGCCAAAGGCCGAGTATGAGATTGTGATGATGAGATTGAGGTTGTACTCCCTGGAAAGAGTACGATACCCCTGCCAATGTGGGGTTCTCTCCTTAGGAGGGCAAAACGTTGAACTCCATGCGGCTCACATGGTGTAGTCATGTCGGTTATAAGAAACTCCCACATCTATAATGATAAAAGTCTCTTGAGTTACCGAGTCACTCTGAGTCACAAGTTAAAGAGTTTGAGTTGAGTTAAATGATTTATGAGATTTATGAAACACGTGTCATAACTGATGATTTATGGAAATAATGTTTCATATAATTCAAGCAAAGATAGTTATTATTGTCAGCATGCATGATTTCTCATACATTTATGATATTATTTAAAATACTACATCCACCCTCACATACTCAGTACATTCCTAAGTACTGACCCTCATACTCTTTTGTATTCTATATTTCCTCGTGATATAGGTTCAGGTGCTCAGTCTCAGCTGCGATAGTGATCTACGAGTACCTTCATCTACATTCCTGCAGTTGGTGAGTCCTCATGGTTCGAGGACCTATGTTCATGATTTTTTTGTCTTGCTAATGGATGGTTGTTTATTTGTTCGTTCAACACGAGCTAGTTGGGGATCTGTCCCAATGGCTCTTCAGTCTTATGTAGTAGAGGCTTTGTCAGACTAGAGTACCAGTATATATAAAACCTTGGTATTTTGATTATATAGGACAGTATTATTTTGTATCTCAGTATGTTCATGGAATGATTATTCTTCTTTATTACCGCTCGATTGTTGTCATGATGAATTATAGGAGTAAAGTCAGGCTCAGAGGGTTAGCTTACGGCTGTGTGTGGCCTTAAGCACCGTGTGACATTTCGAGATGGGTTCTTGGGGGGTTACATAAAAGTTATCCGGCACACCCAAAAAACACCGTCTAGATTTCTTGTCCAGTCAGTCCTGTTGGCATTCACAGTCTTCACTAATATGGACTTGATCTTTGTATTGGAGACTTCGACCTGCCCGCTTATCTGATGATAGTAAGGTGTTTCCACCTTATGTTTTACACCATAATTCTCAAGCAGTGGCTTAAACAAATGGTTACAAATGAGAGACTCACCATCACTAATAATCACATGTGGAGTGCCAAATTAAGAAAATATGTTCTTTTTCAAGAACGCAGTGACACTCTAATATTTATTATTAGGAAGCTCAACCACCTCAACCAACTTCAAAACATAGTCGAATGCCACTTTAATGTACTTCATCCCAAAAGAGCTGATAAAAGGTCCCAAGAAATCAATCTCCCATACATCAAACAACCATATCTCTAATGTAGGAGTCATGAGAAATTCCTGTCTTTGTGAAATATTGCCTTGACGTTGACAGTGGTCACAATCTTAGGCATAGTCATGAGCATTTTTTAAGATGGTTGGCCAATAATACCCACACTGCAGAATCTTGTGGGTTGTGCAAGTTCCACCATGATGACCCCCAACTGGTGAGGAATAACAAGCCTCAAAGATGATCATCATCTCCACATCAAGAATACACCTACGACTTTCACCATCCACACAGATTTGAAAGATATAAGGCTTATCCTAGAAATTTTTCTCATTTCTTGCATAAATCACTTTCATTGATGGAATAATAAATCTTCTGAAATAAGATCACTTGCCAAAAAATTGGCAAAATCATCAAGCCAGGGAATTAAGTCTTGAGATGCTTCCAAGACTCTTTCATCTGGAAAAACATCATCTATATCAAGATCATCGCCTAATTTCTACATTGCCTCCTCCTCAAGGTAAGACAAGTGATAAACAACCTAGTTCTCTGTGACCTTCCAGTTTTTTTCCACAAAGTCAAATTCTTGCAACAAGAGGACCCAACGTATCAACCTTAATTTTGCATCCTTCTTTGACATTAGGTACCTTAAATATATATGATCTGTGCGAACTATGACTTTGGTCCCTATCAAATAGGACCAAAACTTCTCAAAGGTAAAAACCACTGCAAGTAACTCTTTCTCAGTGACTGTATTGTTTTTCTGTGCGGGGTTTAATGTCTTGATGACATAATAAATTGGATGAAGGATTTTTTTCATTTCTTTGGCCTAGGACAACACCCAAGGTCACTCTACTAACATCACACATAGCCTCAAACAGTAAAGACTAATTAGGGGATATAATGATAGGAGTCTAGTTCAACCGCTCCTTAAGGAATTCAAAGGCCTTGAGACATGCATCATCAAATACAAATTTCATCTCCTTCTCTAAAAGCTTGTATACAAGATTCATAATTTTAGAGAAGTCCTTGATGAACCTCCTATAAAATCCAACATGACCCAAAAAGCTTCAGATACTTTTAACTGAGACTGTAGGAGGTAATTTTTCAATCACCTCTATCTTTGCTCTATCCACCCCAATACCTTATTTGAGATTTTATGGCCAAGAACAATACCTTATTTCACCAAAAAGTGTCACTTCTCCCAATTTAGCACCAGGTTGAACTCCTCCTATCTCGGTAGTGCATCGGCCAAATGGGAAAAAAAATCATCAAAGGAGTCCCCAATGATCAAAAAGTCATCCATGAACACCTCAATAATGTCCTCTACTATGTCAGAGAATATAGATGTCATGCACCGCTAAGAGGTGGAAGAGAATTGCATAGTCAAAACATCATCCTCTTGAATGTAAAAGTACCATTAGAGCAACTGAAAGTTGTCTTTTCCTGGTTCTAAAAAACAATAGTAATTTGATTATATCCTGAGTACCCGTCAAGAAAACAATACCTCCTACCTACAAGTATAACTAGCATCTTATCCATGAATGGTATAGGGAAATGGTCCTTTTGGGTCTAAGTATTCATCATTATATAATCCATACAAACTCTCCAACTAGTAACCGATCTCATGGGCACTATTTCATTCTTATCGTTGGGAACCGCAGTTGATGTGCGATGAATATATAACACTTTTAATGCTTAAAACTATGAAAATATGCATAATTCTTAGGTTGTTTTGTTAGATATGATGTGTTTTGGGTATGTTTTGCAGGAAATTAGGTTTTGGATGCTACTTTAAGAAAAGGATGAAAAATAGTGTTTTTGGCTACTTACTTGAGCATTTTTGGGCATATGTGGCACTTACCAGGTGTATGTGACCAAAGCATTTACTAGAAATTGAAGTCTAGAGGATGGGTTGTAGGAATTTGAAGACTTTGTCACTTACATGGGTCTATTTGCAGATCGTATATAGTATTTGTGGACCGTATATAGCATTTGCAGACCGTAAGTGGCTAAGGTAAGTGTCAAAAGCCAAGACCCAGAGAGTTCAAATTTGCAAGAAAAGTTTCTGGCATTTACTTGGGTCTACTTCCAAACTGTATGTAGTACATATGGGTCATATGTAGCCCAAGTAAGTGCCCAGCAACTCCACTTTTCCTTTTTTATTTGGGCTTTGATTTTTAGGGTTTTCACATGTACTATAAATACCTTTTTTATGTTTTTAGTAGAGGTTACATACTTTGATATTATTTTACATACTTTGACATATTGTGATCTTTGGAATTCTTGTATTGGATATTTTGATTGATAATTTAGTTTCTGACATTAAGTTTTGATCATTGATTATTGTGATACTACTTAAATGCTTTCAATTATGAAATTCATTGGTTGTTTCACAAGCATGAGTGGCTAAAAAGCTTAGCTAGGGTTGTGGGAACCCTGATAGATTAATGAATTTAGTGAAGTGTAAAGCTTATCTGAATTGATACCCATGCAAGTATTGTATTATCTTCACTTTAATAATTGTCTTAGCGGTTGAAAATGTTAGGATCCCTCCTAGATATTCCTATTCACTCCAAAAGGGGAGTAGGGACTGGGAAAAGATAATAACAATAGTAATTTAGGAGTTAATCACCGAAATAAGCTTACTAGTATTATCTTCTTAAGATAGTTAGCTTTCATCTAATAACTTGAGACCCATAAGGTGATCGTTAACTAGGATCTAGGATAAGGGTTAGTAATGCAACATCCTGAGACTCAAAATGTAATGGGTGAAATCCATCGATGAGTCCACAAGAAAATCGATGGTACATAACTTATCATATTCTGCATGCTAGGTACTGGGTTGGTTCGGCTAAGCACGATAAACTTACATATTTGAGATGCCAGGGGGAACATAATCCTAGTGTTCGTCTCCTATTAATTTCAACCAAAGTCTGCAATTTTTTACTTACAGTTACTTGATATTACAAAACTTTCTTTTACTTCTTGCACTTGCCCATTGGTTCAAATAAAAGAATGATACAATACATGTAGTCCCTGTGGGTATAACCCCAACATTAGTTGGGTTACTATACTAACTACGACCGTTGAGTAGATTAAAGTAGCTGAAGTTTGTGATTTTTATTTATTGTTCTTAGTTGGGTATACATTGGTGTATGCCTAGCACCAGGTGTCAAGGTAATCCTTTACTCCCTTTAAACCTGATCCAGAGAGAATCCTACAGCCGACGAGTAGGATGATAGAGCCTAAGAGGGATGACATTGCTGAAGGGCTTTATGATGATACATGCTAAAAACCTCCCTCTCCTCAACATGAAGTTTAGGACATTATTAATCGACAGACTGAGGAGTTGTTAACACAAGCTTCTAATGAGATAAGGAAAAAATATGCTCAACATGTAGCTTGAGATACAGAGCTAGCTGAGAAAAGATAGAAAACATATTGTCGAGCAACACTCAGTGGTAATCAGAATAAAGTTAGAGATAGCTAAGCTAAAGTGATCCCAGTGCACCAGTACTTGCAGCAATATAAGGATGATGATGAGGACTTGAGATACATTGAGCCAGCGGAAATAAGAGCTATTGTTCCTCCTATTTTACCCCCAGGTGTTAACTTTGATATAACCAGTGCCATGATCAAGCTTTTAAACTTGAAGGGTGTATTTATGGGTTTTCCTACTAATAACGCAAATATGCACCTTGCAAATTCTATTGGGATCTGTAGTTCTTATACAAATCCCACGGTAAATCAGGAGGCACTTATATTAAGGTTGTTCCCTTTCTTACTAACAAGAGAAGCATCTTTATGGTTAGGGGAACTTCCAGGACCATCTATCACCATAGGGAATATGTTGCGCAGGCAATTCTTGAACTAATTCTTTCCTCCATCCAGGATGTTGCAACTTTAAGATGAGTTTATAATTTTTGGTAGCTGCAATTTGAGTCTATGTAAGAGGCTTAGTTTTGGTTTAAGAATAAGTTGAGCATGGTGCCCAACCTTCGGATTTCAGGGACAAGCTTATTGGAGATATTCTATAGAGCCCTAACCATCAGTTCTAGATCCATGACAAATACCATCTCTGGAGGATCTTTTATGAAACTACGTTGGAAGGTAGCTGTAGATATTCTAGACTAGATTTCTTTCACTAATAGAGGGTGGAAAACTCAGGAGGCTGAGAGGGGTTCTAGTACTTATTCTATTGGTACCTTTAGTGACCAGATAGTAGATGATGATTCAGTAGCACAAGAAATTGGACTTCTAAGGACCGATTTTGGGTTGTTGTCTATGAAATTTGAGGCAAAAAATTCAGAAAAGGTGAGCATAGTTGGAACACAGTGTACAACTTTAAGATCTTATAAGCCTTAATTAAAAGAGGAGGCTAAGTATCTGGATCGTCAGCTGGCGGGTTTTTGAGATGAAGGGCAAGAAAACCAAGGTCGAAACTACTATGGAGATAAATACAGGGTATGGGTAGGGAGAGAGATGGTGACTGAAGAAGAAAGAATGACTATAGAGAGAAGGGAGACAAGTACATTTCATCAGGTAGACAGGATACAGAATCTAGAACGGAGTCGATGATGACCAAGCTGGTCAAGGGTCAATAAAATCAGGAGAACAATGTTAAGGAGATTAAGTCTAACATTTCAAGATTGACCCGGGAAGTTAAATCTCATGCGACTGATATCAAACATTCAGAGCATCAATTCGGACAGATGTCCGCAACACTGAACTAGAGGCAGCCGGGTACCCTTCCAAGTAACACTATTCAAAATGTAAAAAATGATGGTCATGTTCTTGTTATTACCACTCTAGGTGATATAACTATTATGGAGCCTTCTTTACCTGCTGCAGAAATGCCAAAGGATGATGAAGTTGTTGTTGATGAAACACTTGTTGTAGAGTTAGAAAAAGTAACATATGGTAATGGTAAAGTTGATGAGGATAAAAGTACAGGTGATGCAAGCGATCCATTAGTCAAGTCGATCCCACGACCATCCCCACCTTTTCCTCAAATACTAAAATAGAACCAAGAGAAAGGGAAGTTCAAGAAGTTTATTAAAATGCTTAAGGACTTGAGCTTGAACATTTCTCTCCTTGAAATATTGAAGGAGATGGGTATGCCAGGTTTATGAAAGAATTAGTGACCAAGAAGTGGAACTGCAATTTTTTAGGACGTGGGTGGACTGCACCATTGCAGTGAAGTTACTTTTAGATCTTTGGCCTAGAAAAAAGGTGATCCCGATGCGTTTATAATTCCATGTATAATTGGGACTTCTCGATTTGGCAGATCTCTCTGTAACTTGGGAGCCAACATAAATATGATACCACTGGTCGTGTTCAGGTAGTTGGGTTTGAGTCCCCCCGAGAAGACTACTATACAGTTGTTGATGGCCGATTGTACTATCAAGAAGCCTATTGTCATTTCATATGATGTGATGGTAAGAGTAGATCACCTCATCGACTTTGTGATTCTGGATTGTGAGGTCAATTTTGAGATGCCTATAATTTTGGGAAGACCATTTATGGATACAGACAGGGAAATAGTTGACATGGAAAAGGAGAAACTAAGGTTCAGAGTTAACAAGGAAGAATTCACATTCAATGTTTTCAGAATAATAAAGTAGCCAACCGATATGAAAGTGGTGTCGGTCATTAATTGTGTTGATGATCCAGGAAGGTACGATTTCGGGTACCTTGATGAATTCTGAGAAGTCAAGATACCCACACCGTGTTGCTATGTTAAGTCAAGCGCTGCATGGGAGGCAACTTAATGGGATTTTTGGTGAAGTTTTAGTAATCAACACGACCACATTGTACTATGACGTTAAATCAAGCATTGGGTGAGAGGTAACCCACTACTTTAGTGTTCACTTTGCTTTTTGTTTTTGTAAATTTATAGATTTTGGAGTGACCTAAAATATGGTAAAGTTGCTACACCCATAATGTTCTAGGTAAGGGGACTATTTGACCAATCCATAAGGTCACAACAACCACTCGGTCTAGGTAAAGTTGTGCGATAACTAAATTGATGAAATTTTACGGATATTAATGGGATTTTTTTTTTACTTTGACACATAATTCTACTTGCAAAGCTATAAATACCAGTTACAGACCCATAAGTAGTAGGGTGAGTATCAAAATGAAAAGTTTGGAAAGCAGGAATCTCGGCCAAAAATTATGGGCCACATATGGTCACCACATACGGGATCGTATGTGCCACATATGACTCGCATGTGGCAGACGTAAGTGGCCAGTTTTTGGGCCCAAATTTTAGTTAAAATTTTGACCCCACCCATGCTTAAATAATACCTAAACCACCCCCTACTATTTAATCTATGTTTGACTCATTTTTAATTCACTAAATCCTCAAAATTTCATCCTTTCTGTTAAAATCTCAACTTTTTTTATCAAAGTATACACTTTCCCCACACTTAGAAAAAGGTTAAATTCACACTTGTTTGTGGTACCAACTTGTAAAAAAGTTTTATACACGTGTTTCAACTTTGAGTTTACTTCACTTCTTTGTAATGCACTTTCGGTTTTGCATCTAAAAGGTAATGTTCTTGGCTCCTACTCATAGTACTACATGTTAAAATTGAAAACAAATAGTTGGTATGGTTATTTACTTGCAATATATGTTGTTACCTACAAAGTTGTTAGGGATTCTTGAACTATACTAGAATCTTAATGTAGAGAGTGGTTTTTGGATTAAACCCTAAAGTTCTTCCCTAACCGGAAGTGGTACTTGAAGAAGTAAGGGAATACTTAGAGTTTGGCATGATGGATGGTAGTGATAAACATATTTATTGATGTATGTATGGTAATTGGACTCTTTGGTACTAAATTCAAGTTTAGGGATGTGAAAATTGAAGGAAAATTTGAAGTTACCAAATTTTCAGTTTTTTTTTCAAATTTTGCAATCCCTCACTCTCTGTTAGAAACTAACGCTGGTTTTTTCAAGTACACATGGCTCCCAAAGATGTAAAGAAGAAGAATGTTGTATCTAAGAGATGACACAAGTCCCAGAGCCCAGTGGCTCTATGGAGAAGTACCTTATTATACAACTAAGAGCATTTGCGAATGGGACTACATGCTGAGTGACTAGAGGCCAAACGTGTGAGGTAGCTAAGACTATTATTTTAGGTACTATGGGTATGCAGCTGCCCGATGACTCACGGTGGGGTAGAAGGCCAGAATTTACCCGACCTAGGTCTCGAACTGAGGCCATTTAGGTTGTCTAGACTACCCAAGAAGATTTAGCCTAACCAAAGATAAAGTCATCCAGGAGATCACCCCAAAATCTCCTTTACCGAGTGATGCTAATGCTGATAAGGAGGGTGATAATGGTGATAATAATGCTGAGGATGAGACAGAGACCCCCATTCTGAGGAGGGGTCCTAGGATGAGTCTGAGGCTCCAGTTCATGAGTAGCCATCAGGTGTATCCCAGTCTGAATAGGGAATAAGGCAATTTTCCCACTAGGTGTCAGTTCCATATTCAGAGGCACCAGCATAGCAGGGACAGAGTTCTGCCCCTACATATGTCTTGGAGGTACCTCTTGAGAATGAAAACCCAAGATTATGTGTGGAGGGAATAAGGATGATATTTGATATAGACAATCATATTACGGAGATCAGATGACCCAAGAAGGTCATTTGTGAGGAGCACAAGATTGAGCTATCTGTTTTGAGTATATCATCATTGTTATAGATAGCTTTTGATCGTTATCAGTTAGAGTGGATGACTAGATCACTAGGTTTTTATAATCCGTCTTTGGTAAGGGAATTTTACACATTATACCATGCTACTGTAGATTTAAATATGCCCAGGAGGGATATTCCTAGACATGTTGAGTATCCACAGCTTGATCAGACCTTTGTGAGAGGGGTCAGGGTTAATATTTCATCGGTGGCTATTCGTTGAGTTCTCTTTGGTCTAGACTATATTACCCCAACATCTACAGCAGAGTGTGGCTATAGACTAAGAGTTATATATGATAGACATATTATAAGGAAGGATAAGTATAGACATGAGAGAGTTGATATGGCCAGGTTGATCGCTGGCTATATTTCATATTTGGGTGATGAGACCCCTTTGATCAAGGGGCAAGGTATGATAAAGAAAGTAGCTTTGTCTTTTGATACTATGTTTTACTGGTTGCTTGTCCTATATCAGTTATGTTTGACTGCTTTGGATAATGTATTGACTTGAGAGGGAGCCTCTTTGATTGCAAGCATGATGGCTAGATATGATATTAATTTTGCAGCCATTATTAGGCATGAGATTCATGGGAGAGCCTTTGGGGAGGTAACAACTCTGCCATTCCATTGTCTTATTTAGAGATTTGTAATGATACCAATGTACCAGAGATGTCGGGAACTGATGAGAGAGTACAGGTGATAGCTACTGCACTGACAAAGATGATGAAGGATCCGGCATGTTCGACCCTTCCAAGGAGACCTAGTGCACCTACTATAGTACCTCAGGCCCAGACTGAGGGCCCTTCAATTTTCATAGATCCTAACGAGGTATAAGAGATGATGTGGGAGTAGGTATAGATTTTATAATAGGGGATAGAGAGAGTCCCCCGAGGATAGTACAAAGGGTGAGGGTACCCTAGTGACATCCACATCATCCCCGACTTCTACCTCAGAACTGGTTGGAGTATCTTAAGGGCCCACTCACCAAACTACTTCAATTGATATATCAGGTATGGTGTTAGTTTCTCGTGCAGTCTTACAAAGCTTAGTGGATAGACAAAGAGCCCCCACCAGATGATTAAGAAATGTGGAGACAGAGGTGGAAAATTTGTATGAGCATATTCATCCATGAGTCCGAAACGGACTAGATACGATAAAGGATAGATGGGAGTCTGCACACACAGCTGCTATATTACAACTACATGTTGATCTACAAGTACGTATTGATTCTTTTATGAGACATATGGCAAACATG
This sequence comes from Capsicum pubescens, assembly GCA_030864215.1. NCBI lineage: Eukaryota > Viridiplantae > Streptophyta > Magnoliopsida > Solanales > Solanaceae > Capsicum > Capsicum pubescens. The sequence continues at coordinate 86,442,338 of CM061540.1, forward strand.
TTCATAGTGATTGAGGCGTCAGATCTAGGAGGCATTAGAGAGGAGATGGACACTTTGAGAGTAGAGCTTAGCTCTTTTATAGAAAGCCATATGATAGCCATCCCTTCGGTTATACCTCTAGTTGTTTAGACGTTACCTCCTATGGGGTACTAGACACTTTGATTTATTTATAAAAGATGAGGAGAAGGTTCTCGTAGTTGTGACCAAGAGAGGTCATGAGGGGGAGATTAAAGATCCCAATTTACCATTTGAGCAGGCCCTAAAAGGGGCCAAATATGAGTCAAGGGAGACTGATTTCATTGATAGGAAGAGGTATGCTGAGATAGCAGTAGGTGCACCTTCAGTAGTGCACCACCACCGCCACCGCCTCCGCCAATGGAAATACCCTCATATAGGGTTAATGATGAAACAGATGCTTATTGCATCCCAGGAATGTTCTCACTTCCCTTTGTTTAACTTTATTTTATGCATTGGGGGACAGTGTGTAGTCTTTAAGTTGGGGTACGACAAACCATAGACGCCGTGGGTTTCTGTTTTCGTGCTTCTTTTCCCATCAGCCATGGTATGGTTGCAGGACCGTCATGTCTAGGTTTGAATTTGTTTCGTGATATGTGTTTTATTTCATGTTGTGTAATTAGGTGAATTTTGAGTATTTAAGGCAGTTGACATGTTTTGATTTTGATTCTTGAGAAAAATGATACCCCTCCAAACTTTGTTTTTGAACTATGTGTGATGTATTTATGTGTAACCTTCGTGGATCTTGTTATGGCATTAGAATTAGAAACATAATAACCATAGTTAACGATCTCATAAACCGGATAGGTAGTAGCTTGTGATATAGTCCTATGCCATGTGACTGTGAGATACTATCTTAGTTTCCTTTATGTGTTAAATTTTGAACTTGCCCGATTGGTCTTGCCTAGGTTATAGGATAGCTGTTTAGGGAAGGATCATAGGCCATTTTTTATTTTAGTCCACTTTTAGCCTAAATGAATTTCCAATATGAAAGAGTATTCCTTGATCCTTATTTTGAGCCTTATAGCTTATTTCTTTGTTTTCACCTTTCACTTTCCATTTGTATTACAATGAACCTGTTGTGGCCTTGGTCCTCCTTGGACATTATGCACCTCAACTCAGGTTAATCTTCTAATTTGATGATGGCTATCATAGGGGTACATAATGTATAGTGGGTATGAAGGAGGGAAAAATAAAAGAAAAAGAAAGTAGGGTTGGATCTGGTTGCAAAAGAAAAAGAGGTAAGAAAAAGAAAAGCAAAAAAAATGCAAAAGAGTTGAAAATGAAAAAATAAGAAAACCACAGCCAACCTGGATGTGCTTCAAAATAAAAAGGGAGAAATAAGTGCAAAAATAAAATAAAAAATGGTAAATAAGTGAGACCCCAATGTAGTGTAGTGCTAAGGAGGCTTAGTCACTTGATATCCATATGTACCATACCAACCCCTAAACCTACATTACAAGACGAGAAAATTCCTATAGTGATCTTGGCTTGACTATCTGAAAGCTTAGGTGTAGAAAATAAGGGCAAGCCTATGGTATTTGAAATGAATTGATTGAAACTTCTTTCTAAGTACGAGTGTCTCTTTACCGTCCCCACATTGACATGCTCAATTTTATATATGAGTGAGTGGGACTTCTTTTGATATGAGGGCAAATGGACTGTATTGCTAAGTTGCATACTTGTTTTGGTAAGTGTGACTTTTTTATATGCATGGTTGTATGTTTCTAATGTAATTGTCATAACTTGATTCCTTTGTGTCATACTCTTATGCTTCATGTACACACACAGTTGGGTTTCACTTGTTGTATAGGAGGGGATAATAAATTTGAACTTAAGATGATGAATGAATACCTTGGATATCTTAGATTCTCCTAGTTAAGCATCGTGTTTTGTTTTGTTGCCTGAGGACATGCAACATTCTAAGTTGAGGGTGTTGATGTGCTATGAATTTATAGAACTTTTGATGCTTAAAACTATGAAAATATGTATGATTCTTAGGCTGTTTTGTTAGATATAATGTGTTTTGGATATGTTTTGCAGGGAATTGGGTTTCTAAGCTCAAGGAAAAAATGAAAAATGGAGTATTTAGCTACTTACTTGAGCATTTTGGGCGTATGTGGCGCTTACTGGGCATATGTGGCCAAAGCATGTACCAAAAATTGAAGTCCAGAGGCTAGGTTGAAGGAATTTGAAGAATTTGGCACTTACATGGGTCCACTTACAGACCGTATGTAGAACTTGTGAACCATAAATGGCTAAGGTAAGTGCCAGAAGCCAAGATCCAATGAGTGCAAAGCTGCAGGAAAATTCTGGCACTTACCTAGATCCACTTGCGGACCGTATGTAGTACATACGGGTCATATGTGGGCCAAATAAGTGGCCACCGACTCCACTTTTCCTTTTTTTTGGGCTTTAACTTTTAGGGTTTCCTCATGTACTATAGATACCTTTTTTGTGTTTTTAGTAGAGGTTACACACTTTGATAATATTTTACATACTTTGACATATTGTGATCTTTGGAATTCTTGTATTGGAGATTTTAGTTGATAATTCAGTATTCGAGTTTGGATTTTGATCATTGATTATTGTGATACTACTTTAACGCTTTCAATTATGAAATTCGTTGGTTGTTTCACAAGCATGAGTGGTTAAACCAACCTTAGTTGGGTTACTATACTAACTATGACTACTTTATCCTTAATTTTGTAGGTGTAGTTTGGGAGTGGATCAAAATTTTGGACTCCACCCTTCTTCAGCATACATTGAATAGGCTAACCCATCTGCTATCTGTAATAGGGTAAACCACTCCAGTATCTAACCACTTGATAATTTCCTTTTTTACAACATCCTGCATAGAAGGATTCAATTGACATTGATGCTCAATTCTGGGAATACTTTCTGGTTCAAATTGTATCTTATGAGTGCAAATACTGGGCAAAATTCTCACAATGTCTATAATAGTCCATCCAATGGACCTCTTGAACCTCTGTAACACTGATATAATGCTTCCACCCTTATCTCTTCTAAATCTACCTCAATAATAACAGGTAAGGTATTGTTGGCCCCCAAGAATACATACCGTAAGTGAGATGGGAGGGCTTCAATTTCAAAGTTGGTGGCTCCTCAATAGATGGTCAAGCAGGAGCAGTGGTTTTATTCTTTAAATCAAGATCCAAATTTTTTGGAGCATAATTGTAAGAACCTCTACCATGCAATACATTGATCGTCTCCTCATATTAATCGATACCATCATTGTCGAAATTCATAATGACCGCTTCTAATGCCTCAACCCCAAGCCTCTCTACGATGGGAAAAATCTCAATATCATCATCAATAATATCAATTACGAACACCACTCTCACATTCTTCGATTGCCGCATAGACTGGCACACATTAAAGGTGACTTACTCATTGTTTAATCTGAACTTCATTTGTTTCTTCTCCATGTTAACCAATTCCTTACACATAGCTAGGAAAGGCCTTCCCAAGATAATAGGGAATTCAAAGTCTACCTCCCAATCCAAGACTATGAAGTCAGTAGGAAATCTAAAGGATACAACCTTCACCAATACATCACACAAAATACCAACCGGTTTCTTGACAATCCGATCAGCCATTAATAACGTCATTGATGTAGGTTTTGGTGATCCTAATCCCAATTGTTTGTAAACTACCAATGACATAAGATTAATACTGGCTCCCAAATCACATAAATCCCGAGAAAAGTTAAAGGACCTAATAGTGCATGGAACAGTGAATGCTCAGGGGTCCTTTTTTTCTCCACTAACGATCGGAAAGCCACAGTGCTACTACGGTGCGTATTATCGACGGGCTCAAAGCTCACAGTCTGCTTCTTAGTGACCAAGTCTTTCAAAAACTTTGCATAGCCAGGCATCTGCTCAAAAACCTCTATAATTGGAATATTAACAGATTGTTTCTTTAACATCGCCAGGAACTTTTGATATTTCCCTTACTCTTGTTTCTTTCTTAACCATTGAGAAAAAGGTGGGGAGGTCACACAATTGTCTTCACTACTGGCTTATCGACCTTTCCCTTACCTTTATCCTTCTTAGCACTATGCTTAACACCTATCAATTTTTTAAACTCTACTTTATGTATCTCATCAACCTCAACACTATCATTCCTTGGCTTATCAATTGTATTCATAGGGGGATCAATATTTGCATTACCACTGTGAGTGGTGATGGCTAGATAATGACCATCATTTTTAGGATTCTGCATTGTGTTGCTCGAAAGGGTCCCCAATTTTCTCTAATTTAAGGTTGCATATATTTGTCCAAACTACAGCTCCAATTTCTTTATTGTAGCAGGATGCGACTTTACTTTCTGGGTCAACCCTAAAATGTCTACCTTAATCTTCTTAATGCAATTCTCCTAGATTTTCTGACCTTTTACTAGCTTAGACAACATAGCCTTCATCCTCTACTTAGTGTCACGGCTGATTTGTGGAACATACATACCACCCTTCTCCTTGTAATCATTCTTGTGTCTCTGGTCATCGTCCTACTCTCTTCTCCTATCTCTGTACCTATCCCTATAGTAGTTTCAACCTTGTTTTCCTTGCGCCTTGGCTCAAAAACCTGCCAACTCTCTCTAGGTGTTTTGTATCTTCTTCTAAATTAGAATTATATGATCTACAAGCCTTACCCTATGATCCCACTACGTTCACCTTGTAAGAATTTATATCGCAAACTACTTTGTCAGCAGCCTAACCTCCATTCTTAGCTGAGCAACTTCTTGCTCCACTATGTCATCAATAATTTTATGCTCGATAGAAGCTCCAACAACACAAGTACTGGCACCTTTCTCAACCTCCCAAGTATGCTACCCTTGATTAGTGAGAGAGATCTGATCTAATATCTCTGATTCAACCTTCCAACACAGGTGTATGAATACCTCAATAGTAATAGTACATATCATAGCTTTTGAACTTGTGTTAAGGGCTTAATAGAAAATCTTAAGCAATTTGATTCCCACAATCCTATGATTTGGCACCATTATCAACTTTTTGTTAAATCAAAACCATGCCTCATACATCAACTTAGAGTTCAACTGCCTAAAATTACATATCTCATCCTTAAACTAAAGCATCCTATACAATGGGAAGAAACGATCTAAAAACTACCTCCACAACTCATTCCAAGTAGTGATTGATCCTCGAGGAAGTTCCCCTAACCATATTGTAGCTTCACTAGTTAGAGATAAAGGGAAAACCCTAAGTTTGAGAGCTTCCTGATCTACCCACGGTATAGTGTATGATGAGCAAATCCCAATAAAATTGATAACATACATATTTGAGTCACCAGTAGGTAAGCCCGCAAACACACCCTTCAGGTTCAACAGTTGGATCATAGAACTAGTGATATCAAACTTCACATTTGATGACAGTGCAAGAGAAATGATAACTCCAGTCTCAATAGGCTTAACATAACCCAAGTCCTCCTCTGGATCATCATATTATTGTAAGTACTAATATGTTGGGATTACTTGAGCTCTACCCTTTCTATATCTATCTTAATTTCTGTCTAGGTCTTCTCAACGATCTACTCCATGTCTCTACCTTTCCATCTCTACCTCCTAATCCATACAACGGGCCTCATCATCCCTCACTACACTGGCTTTCACTAGTAATCTATCAGTAGTCTAATCTGCAGTATCCTGAGGAACACCATGCGAAGGGGGAGACACAACATTTGGGTTGTCCTAAACCCCTTCAAGATTACCTTCTCGTACATGTTCTATCATTCTATGATTTGACTATAGGATTTTTTTCGTGTTTAAGATTAATGGGGAGTAAAGGATTGCCTTGACTACTCATGCTAGGCATACACTAGTGTATACCCCATGAAGAACAGAAAAATAAAACCCGAAAGCTTCAACAATTCAATTAATAATCACACCATATTCCCCAATAATGATACCAAAATTTTGATTAATGCCCAAACTACACCTCCTTATGAGGATAAAGTGGTCATTGTCAAAATATAGTAACCCAACTAGGTTAGGGTCAAACCCCTTGGGAATACATGAAACTATCTCTCAAACTTACTAAAATCACCAGGCAGTGCAGAAAGTAAATGGGGGGATTTTACTTTGAATAGTAAGATGTAACAAAACTCAAATGCTTTTTATTGTAAACAATTTGAAATGAAAACTAAGACTGTGTTTCCCTAGATTTTTAATTCACTAGATTTATTGTGCTCAGTTGAACCATCCCAATATCTTGCATGCAAAATCTGATAAGTTATGTATCACTAATCATATTGTGAATGAATTAGTAAATTCACTCTTTACCTTTTGAGTCTTAGAGTGTTGCCTTACTAACCCTTATCCTAGATCCCAGATTAACTATTATCTTTTGAGTTTCTAGTTAATTAGATAAAGATAATTAGCTGAAGTAGATGAGGTTGATTAGCTTATATCGATAATTAACTCCAAATTACTGTTGTGACCTTCTTTTCATACTCTCTACCTCTCTTTTGAAGTAAGTAGTAAATATAGGTGGGTTCTTAACATTTGCAAGAATATTAATTAGGAACAACGTTGCACTTCCCCTACCTTGTTATAGTTCCCACAACCCTAACTAAGGGATTTAGCTGCTTATCGTTGTGAAACAATCAATGGAATTCATAATTGAAAGCATTAAATCAATCTCACAATAATTTACAATAAGAACCCAAAATCTCAAATTGAATAATAAACAAAAATCTAAGAACACAATCCCAAGATCAAAATCACATATCATAATCAAAATATATATTTGTGAATTATAAGAGTACGTAAACTAACTAAAAAATGTCAAAAGGGTATAATAGAATACATGGAAATCCTAGGAAACCAATCCAAACCAAAAGAGGAAAACTGGAGTCTGTGCCACCTACGGAGCCACTTGTGGGACGTAGGTGGAATCTACAAATTGTAGATGGCCCCACATAGGTGGAAGACTCCCAAACATCTGCAGAATCCTCTGAAACTTCAACTTCAACTTCTAGACTTTGCACTGGCACCTATAGGTCGTTGGTGCCTATTGTAGGTGGCAGGCTCAAATTTTTCAATTTCTAAATTTCTATATTTCAATCCTCTAACACTTGTTCTGGCACCTACACTATATAGTAGTACCTACTATCCATAGGTGCCCACGTAAATGGTCCAAAACTTCAATTTCTACTTTGTTTCTCTAATTTAGCTCCCAGAACCTAGTTTCCTGCAAAACACAACACAAAACACACCATATCTAAAAAAAATGGCCTAAGTAACTGCATATTTTGTAGTTTTAAGCATCGAAAGTTCTACAAAACCATAACACATCATTAAAACCAATATAGAAATCACAAAATAAAAACATGACAACTTATATAACAATTTAATTCCTAACACTTTCATCCACTAATGTTATCTCTATCTCTTGTTTTAACTAAGAGTATTTCCCTTCTTATTTTCATTGACTATTCATCACCTTCACATCAAATATCATCCATCCTAACTCCCACTTGCTTAAACTCAATAGTTATTAAGTCAATATATGAACACACATTTTGATAAATACCTCAATTTTATGACACTTATCCTTTTCAAGTAACTCTACAACTTCCATCAAGTACAATTTAAAAGACAACAAATTAAGTCAAACCATGATCAACTCAACAACTATGACTTTAACAACAAGTACCCCAAAATATATGTCAAGTAATTGACTACCTAAGAATCCCAAATATATCAAGCAACATCGTTCAACAATCATAATTTAACTTGATCCACTCATGGAACCAATATATATAGCAATAACTATAATAATGATATATCCCGTTCACTCAAGGAACCGTAACACTCAAACTTAACTTGTACATACATGTTAGGGGTTTTATGGGTGCATGCAAAATCTATGACCTTTAGGGGTCAAGATCTTATTCATGTACTATACTGGCATGGTATCCAAGCCAACCTGTAACACCCAGTATTTTTAGGCTAAAATTTAAACCGTCGTTCCCATGTGTGTAAATACTAATCCCCTGATTTGTATTTTAATACATGTGTCATGATAATTATTCTCGTGTGAATAACACTTATTAAGTGAAAAATCTTCATAGGAATCACTAGAGAGAAGTTGAGCTGAAAGCCTTTGATTAACCCAAATTTTGGTATTTAATTCTACAAGAGTCCAAATTGAATGTGTATAACTTTCTACATATATGGAATTTAGCATATCAATACCCAATAAATTATAGATAATTGAATTATCTTTCCAACGATATCAATTTTGTCTTAATCTGATACCCGAGCGAAAAGTTATGACCATTTTTGTGAGAAATAGTAAGGATTCGCAATAGCTCCACGACGCGGACCTTAGGACCTATTTTAGCCTCGGCGATGCAGAGGATTTGTTTCCTACATCCATAAGTAACAACCCAAGAGGCGTTTTAGCCATTTCCCCTTTCCCCCAAGCACCCAAGTGACGGATTAAAGCCTCAAAAGGGCATTATTTGCCTATGACCATCAAAATAACTCATGAAGAAACCCTCCCCCTTCACTAGAGCGGGGAATTCAAGATTCTCCTCCAAAGCATTCAAGATTTCAAGTTTTCAAGTTCAATCCTTCTTTAAGAATTTAACCATTGAGGTATGCGGGGTATTCATCAACGAGTTCCTTTCACCCATTAAGTCCCAAAAATCCTCATTTTAGTTTGAGTATGAATTTTACTCTTTACTATGATTTAACTCAGTAAAAATCATGAACTTTTCCCATGTTTCCTAATGAATCTTACATTTAAGTCATGCTATTAGCTTTTTCATGTGAATTATGATTCTATATGATTTAAATTCCAAACTCCCATGTCATGTTTGGTCAATACCATGTCAAGTTATCAAATTCATGTATTAAGTCATGTAAATATGTATCCTCTCAAGTTTAACTCATCCCAATGTTGTAATCCTTGAAGTTAGCAGTTATTTAAATGCATTATTTTTTGTGTTACCCAAATTATGATTTACTACCAATTTTTTAATGATGTTATCGTATTTAAAGTTTCATTTAGTGATGGTGGGTTATGAACACCCAATACCTATGTGTTTACTTAAGGTTCAGAATTTTTGAGTAATGAGTTATTCAACCCATGATTTTATTGTTAAACTCGTTTTGATATGATCATGTTGAGCAATATCATTTTACATATTTATGATATTTCAGACTCTATATACACTAATGTTTCCAAAATAACATGACTCGAGCCTACTAGCTTTAGTGCATGCACCAGCTAGTATTTCGGTATCTTTCAATTGGGAGTAGGATTTAGCACCTAGAGAAAAGTATAGGTTCAGCGCATCCTACTTTCCTAGAAATTACGTGCCACCATAGGTTTAGGGGCCTCGCCAGAGAGTATTTTCCCCTGCCTAATATAGGCTTAGTTTAGTGATCATTCAAGTTCAGTTCATGTTCTACTCTGATGGAAAGGATAGAACATCCCTCCTCAATGTGGGTCAGATGTTGGAATCCATGATAGCTCACATAGTTTATGTCGGTTCCATAATAGTTTCCACAATTTCAGTCAATATTTAGTTTATCTCAGTTTAGGTTTGCTTGACCAAGTAGACAGATTTCAGTATTTATTCAGTTACTTTTATAGACTATGTCAGTTATTCTGATATTAGTTATTGAGTTATTTAGATCATTTCAGTACATGATTTACTTAGTATTGCATTCTTAGTTTTACATGTTCATATTTTCATGCTCAGTATCCATATATAATCCTCAGTACGGTTTTACAGTCTATTTAGCTTTATATGAGATTTACATACTGTATTCATGTTTTACCATTTTTGAACTTACAGAATTATTTTCAACTCATGATTTATAAACCTCACTATGACTTTCAGTTTGCACGTATAACCATGTTTTAAATGTATGTTTCAGCAAATAACTTACGTCCTCAATTTTAAAGCATGTTTAAAAATTTCCATGAATTAGTACATGTCTATATATACTCAGTACATTCCAAAGTATTGACCACATATATGCGTTTGTGGCTACATTCCTTCATAATGTAGGTACCAGATATAGTCCACACACCAGGGTCAGAAAGTTCTCATCTTTCAGCCAGCGGGTGATAATTTCTCTTATTTCAGGGACTCCAGTCTATCACAGTTCATGTGTTGTATTTTATTATCCATATGTATTGATTAGTGGTAGTTAGAGGCATGTCCCAGCTATCTATAGTTAGTAAAGTAGAGGCTTCATAGATAGTGAGTCAGAGTCATGATATGTAATTCAAGTTCTTTCTTCAGTTTTATTATGTTGTAAACTTTATCAGTATTATATTTATTCAGATTATGTCATGATTATGTTTTCACTCAATAAATTTAGCTTTTATATATAATTTTAAATCAGTTGCTCGAGTAGTATGCCAGTACATGGGTTATCTTGGGATCATCATTAATTTTAAGCATCGTGTTACAACTAGAGGGTAGCCTCGGGTCATGAGAAACTCGGTATCATAGCACAAGGTTCAAGTGTCCTAGAGTGTCTGTGAAGTTGTGTCTAGTAGAGTTTTGCGGAATGGTACGGAGACATCTGTACTTTTCTTTGAGAGGCTATAGGGCATTTAGGAAATATTTCCCTTCTTCCATATCTCAGATCATGTTGTAGAGATGTTATATAAGAAACTTATGTAGATTCTTATCTTACCCCATTCATGCCAACTCTACCTAATTTTTGAGGTAATAAAAATAGTCTAGCTTAAATTTCTATTGATATTATTTCTCAGAAAATTACGAGATTACACATAGGCTCGAAAGTATCCCACCAGTGCCTTTAAGTTCTAAAGTATGAAAGATTTTATTTATGATCCTAAAAAATTATGCACTAAGCCAAAGTTAGATGTGGTTTTGGATCCCTTCTCTGAATTCTACAATAGCATATGACCTAGAGTTAGAAGCATGAATCTAGAAGTTTTAACAACAGTAAATTGGGGATAGTGTTTATCTAGATTTAGCAGATTATGTATCCATAAGGCTAGTTGTATGAAAAGTGAACCAGCAGGCTTGAAGCAGTATATGCAAGAATTTAAGTTTATTGATTTGAAATTATGTATAATGATATGGGTATGATCTAGAGGTGTACCCAAGGCGATATGAGATTGTATTATTTTGCTTAGATAGTATCCTTAAGTTGCTAAGTACAAATGAGGCCAACAATGTAGTATATGATGTTCTTTCCAACTAAGTTATGGGCTATAAAAAGTTAAGAGTTGTATCTTAGAAGGAAGTATCAGCAATAGGTTTTATACTTTTAGGTCTAGTCTTTCAAGGTGAATTTATTATTGATGTGTATTGTTATATCCCGGACTCTAGAGTAAAGTTGTTGCAATTTAGTTTAGAGTTTATTAATGGAGCCCATAGACTTAGAATGATAGCTTTAATCTAAGGGGCTGATGATAGAACAAGAAGCTAAGTCAGGCTCTCAAATTTTAGTAGTGATGCCAGTGTATTGTAGAACATCAGTAGGGGAGGAAGATGCTCGACCCATTCGCATCTCAGTGTAAAGTTTCATACTTCATTCATCATGACATCTATTCATGCCTTCGACATTATCTCCATGATCATAGTTCATGTTCATGAATATCATAGAGAACCATGTGCGCTCCAAGTTCCTAGTATAAGTAGTTCCAGTTCACTCAGTAGTACGAATCATACTCCATGAATTTATGAACTCCAAACTCAAGTCATGCAGCTCATGACTCATGTACTTATGTTTTATAGTATGTTCAATTTTGGGTATTCATGGTACACCCTTAATGACTAGTGAAATTCAGAATATGTCAAGTATGTCCTTAGTTTTGATCTGTTTAATGAATTCATGCTTTTGATACTCTATTCCTCAGGCCTCAGTTAAGGGTCAAAGTTATGTGTAGCATTCTTTCATGCTTTAGGTCCTCATGTTCTAACCTTTCAAATGACCTCTCCTTATAAAATGATGGTGGTGATGAAAATTGGTGAAAAATTATTTAGGTGGGAGAGAGTAAATATTTCTTGCTAGGAAGAGATTATTGTATGCTTATTTAATGTAAGGTTATAAGTTTGAAGGAATATTGAGGTGAAACTTTTGATATATGTCATGGTTAGCTGAAACTTCATGTGTGTTTTATTGGGGATAGTGCATGAAAGTTGTTATTGATAGAGGTATTAGAGAATATGGGAAAGATACTTTGGTGGGTTGTTTCACTAGAAGCTTATATATGGTTATAATGATAGGCTCGAATGTCATATTGGTATATAAGTGGATGAGTGCATTATGCGCTAGTAAATTCCTTGTAAGAGGTTGAATTTAGTTGTTGAAGTAGTAAGAAGAATTATTCTAGAGATGAGAGCTGTGAAACACTCATGGGGTATCAAATTCATGGATTAGATTAGTATTACAATGTTATGTGTTTCACTTTGTCATTTTGAGTAGGCTTGCATAGTGAGAGAATTTAGTTCAGCTCAGACTTTAGTAGATGGAGTTATCAATGCCCATGTGAGAATTATAAGTTGAGTCAAATGAGTATGGTATTTAAAGGGGAAATTATAGTTGAGGGAGTATTTGAGAAGGGTGGCGAATCTTAAAAGTTAGCACTTGCATTGCTTAAGACATAGTGATCCTAGTCTAGATTATGTTTCATAGGCCTATATTCCATGTTATAGAATTGTAGCCATGTTGCATTGTGTTTCCTTATTTAGATATCTTATTCAAAACACGCCCAAAATTCTTTTCTCCCTAATGTTACTAGAACTTCTTAGAAAAAGTGTTGAAGAAATACTCAAGTTGAGTATAAATTTCAGTATAAGTTAGTCCATATTGCCAATAATTCAGTGTAGCAATTAGATAGATGATCTCCTATGATTTTCCATCGTTCCATCTAGTCTTACTATCCAAAGTTTCATGAATATGGCTATTCCATGAGGTAATTCATTCACGTCCATGCAAGTTACGAATTGAGTTCAGTCCATGCATCATGTAAGACCCCGTAAAGTTTCCTCATCATTAAAGGCTATGAAACAAGTCAAACAAAGCTAAACACTTAGAGTTTTGGCTAAGTGTTCCAACACTTAGTTTATTTTTGATCCTTCAAACTTCGACGAATTATTTCACGACCTTCCCGACCTCCATTTCTTGATTTTTTTTATTGCGTTGCGATGGAGTAAGGTCGTAGTGTATCTCGGGTGTGTTTCAGAATTTTCAGAATCCGTTTAGGGAATGTTTGGGGTGCCAAAACAGTAGCTAAAGGCGCTGGTGAGCTTGGCAAAGGCGCTAACCAATGCGCCGCCTTAGTTCCCCAAGGCTCTAGCCTGGGCGCCGCCTTTTGTACAACCTTTGTGCCCAGTTTTCAGCTTTTTTTCTCCGTCTTATTAAGGGTAAAGTTGGCATTTTCCCACTCCTTTATCATCCTTAACACAAGATTACACCCCAAAAATACCATATTATTCATACTTTCATCAAAAACCATCAAGAACATAGCTTAGGGTTTCTACACAAACTTCAAGAGAACTCAAAAGTTAACCGTCAGTTTTTAGTAATTTTTCGAGAATTGAAATCCCAATTCCGAGGACTACAAGAAGCACCCATTAATTTTAAGAATAGAAAACCAAGGTTATGAGTTCATTCAAACCTTCAACTTCAAGGTTTGTGTGGTTTGAACAAGAACATCCTTTCGTTCTTGTGCCCAAAAGTTTTAGATTTTCTTAAAGAATTTTGTATTTCCAAGATGAATTCATAATATTTTTCTATTTTTCAAGTTTTAGAGATTATGGAATTGTTCAAGTATTGAATTGTATGAGTTCATGATATAAATTACACATTCCTATATTGATATCGTATTTTCAAGAATTTCCAAGATTTGTTGTCGTGAATTGAGCCTTATTGTGAAATTGTGAGTCTTTGAGAATGAATTATTCATATTCTTTAAAGTGTTTCAAGAAGAGTACATATATTTCCATGTTATTGATCCTTTAAAGCTTTGATAAAAAGTCTACCAAGATTTCAAAAAAGAATTGAGTTTTGATTCTAAGCTAAGAAAGAAATCCACATCATTTGTTTGATTTTAAAAAAAAGGGAAGCATATTGTCTCCCGTTGCATATTGTTGAATTGTTTAAGGTGGATTTTCTTAAGGTTCTAAGCTAAGTAAGGGAGTAGTATTTAGCACCGAGTTGGGCTTGATTCTAAGGTTTCTTGCCTAGAACTACGTGCCCCCGTAGGTTTCTGATTTACCCCAAGTGGGTTAAGCTAGTGATCACTAAAAGTTAAAGGTTCTACTCCGATGGAAAAGATAGAATAGCTCTCCCAAACATGGGAAAGATGTTGGACTCCATGTAGCTCACATGGTTTATGTCGGTTAGAAGAAACTCCCAAAGTTATATAATTCCGAGTCTCAAGTGTTCCAAAGTATCTTAAGTTTTCTAGAGTATCAAGTCTTAAAGTCCCTGAAGTTTCAAGTTCTTGATTTTTAAATAAGATTTACTATCCTTAAGATAAAAGTGTAAGTTTTAAGGTATATTGATTTTGAAGGCTATGGCCCTATGATTTCTAAAGTTTTCATGTGTTATGATTATTAAGTTCCAAAGAAGTTTCTTGTTTTCATGAGATTATAGATTATGTCCTGAAAGTTGATATTTTGAGATTTCATCTAGATTACAAGTTGAGAACAAAGAAAGAATACAAATCCTGCGTAAAGTTAATGACTCACATGGTTATCTGTTTCCTATCCACAATTTATGAGAATTTTATTCAAGCTAAGTGAGTCATCTATTATAGCATGCATATTTTTTATTAAAAACTTGTGATATTGATTAATTATTTGTATACACCCCCATATGCTCAGTACATTCCCAAAGTGTTGATCCACATAAACGTCTGTGTGCTACATTGTCTCATTGTGTAGGTTCAAGTGCTCAGTCCTAGCCTCGTCAGTGATTTCTGAGCACTTTTATCTACATCTCAGCAGCGGTGAGTCCTCATGGTTCGAGGACCTTTCTTTAGGCATTTTAGTATTTTTTAGTATATGCTCTATTGTTTTCAGTTCAGTCCGAGTCAGTTTGGGATCGGTCTCAATGGCTCTCTAGTTCTTGAGTACTTGAGGCTTTGTCAGACTAGTTGTCAGATTATTAGTATGTTGATATTTCCAGTATTATGGTTGTTCGAATAAAGTATTTTCACCGTATTTCTTATGATTTGTTATAACAGTGCTTGTGATTTGTCTATTTCATCTCTAAGTAAGTTATTATACGAAGTAGTAGGCTCAAAGGGTTAGCTTGGGGATACTTGAAGCCTTAAGAACCGTGTGATGCTTCGGGGCCCATTTTTGGGGTGTTACACATCATGTCTCTGATTAATTCATGATTCATTTCATAAGTGTCCAATGAATGATCTCAGTTTTCCAAGTATTCCAGCTCAGGCATTTAATACCCCTTGTATAACCTTAGCCTTGTTTTCTCATGATTCGTGCTTACATAATGTACTTGGTGATTCCATGAAGCCCTTTTATTTTGATTCCTATATGTGTTTTGTCAAGGAACAATTCCTAATGAGAAGTTACGTACTTTATTCCCTCCTTAGTAACTTTTGGAATTTTATTGAATCAGTTATCACTGCACAGTTATATATGTATGATAATCTCATGAATATTTCAAGTGAGTTCTAAATTCTCAATAAGAATCAGCTCCTTACAGTTAATAGAGTCAAGTCAGCTCAGAAATCAATCTCAAGATAGAAGTTTTAATGTTTCAGCTCATCTATATCCTTTGTTAGCAGACATGTCAAGTATACATTATTCCATACTTATAAGACTTCAACAAGTTTCTATCCATCATTCGAGGACGAATGATTTCAAGGGAAGATAATGTAACACCCTATATTTTTGGGCTAGAATTCGAACCGTCGTTCCTATATGTATAAACTCTAATCCCGTGATTTGTATTTGAATACATGTGTCATGATCATTATACTAGTGTAAATAGTGCTTATTAGGTGAAAATGTTCATAGGAATCACTTATAGCAAAGTTGAGCTAAGAGCCTTTGATTCTGCCAAATTTATATTTGATTCTAAGAGGGTCAACTTTGAACGTGTACAGATTTTTACATATATAGAATTTAGAATCTAAAGACCCACCAAATTATAGATAATTTAATTAGCTTTCCAACTATACCAATTTTGTCTTAATCCGATACCCGAGCGAAAAGTTATGACCATTTTTGAAAGAAACAGTAAGGGTCCATGATATCCCCGCAATGCAAACCTTAAGCCCCATGTTAGCTGATGTTGGGCGTATTTATACCCCTAAGAACCATAATTTACCCATATTTTAGCTAAGTTTTGAGGATAAAATATATAATTCCTGCACTTTTAGTCCATTTTTCTTTAAGTGAGCTAACCTATGTGATTAGCATGTTTTCAGGTATTAATGATGAAGATTTCAGCACTTTGTGGACCTTTGGGCAGCAAATAAAAACTTCATATAAGAGGGAAGGCAGCTTTTGGAAGCTTGTGGACTGAATGTGATGCATGGAGAACTTGTCTCGGGCAAAATCAGTATTTCTAAATACTTAGGGATGCAGCAGTAACTTAGTAGGACAAGGATGTTATAAAAACCCTATTTGCTGAATTTTTCAGCATTCACGAATTGATTCATTCGATCATTAGTCATTATTCAGTTTACAGATTCTGTAAGTTGAGGACAGAGAAACACGGCTCACACTTGGGAACGGCTAAAGGGAAGAAAAACATCAACCTCTTGTTTGACGCCATACTCATCCCCATCGTGAGATTATTCTAACTTTGGTATGATGATGATGTCTTCTTTGATTTCCGTTGTACTCATGAGTAGCTAAACTTCTCTGTTAGGGTTATGGAAACCTTGTAAGATACTATTTGTTGCTATGAGTTTGTGAATTCTTGATGTGTATGCTACTTATATCATTACTCTCTTCGTTTTAATTAAATTCTCATGGTTGCAAACATAGAGAACATTCCATTATAGCATTAACTTGTCCGGGAGAAAAGTTACATGTTTGGAAAAGAGAATGTGACAAGGAAATAGGGCTTCTAACCTCTATTTACACGTTAATGCCTTAACCGGATTAACTTCTTGGAGAATTTGTACCATTTGTTATACACTTTAGGCTCGGGAGAGCTAAAGTGAAATAAATCCTTGATGGTTGGGAAACACTTGGATTTAGAATTAGAATACGATTCTCTATAAGTGCATGCATGTCTAAATTTCGCGTTACTCATAGTTAATAGAGAAGTAGAAACTACTAGGTGGACATAACCCTAACTTATTATTCTCTGTGATTAACCTTTACTAAACAAATCATTCATTCGTTACTTTGATATTATTAATTCACGCCTAAAGAAAAACCCCCCTTTTCCATGGAATTTTTGACCAACAGTCTACTAATAATTGCAACACTTAGTGACCAAGTATTCCCTGTGGGATTCGACACCCAACCCAGTTGGGTTCTATATTTTACAGCGACCGCTTACACTTTCTAACGAGAGTTGTAGTTTGGGCGTTATCATTAGCCTCCATGACGTGGAGGATATGTTTCCTGCATCCATAAGTAACAACCCAAGGGGCATTTTAGTCATTTACCCTTGCCCCAAGCACCCAAGTAACGGATTAAAGCCTCAAAAGGGCATTATTTTCCCATTATCATCAAAATAATTCACGTAGAAACCCTTCCCCTTCCCTAGAGAAAGGAATTCAAGCTTCTCCTCCAAAGAATTCAAGAGTTCAAGTTTTCAAGTTCAAGCTTTTTTCAAAAATTTAACCATTTAGGTATGTGGGGTATTCATCAATGGGTTTCTTTCACCTATTGAGTCCCAAAAATCCTCTTTTTGGTTTGAGTATGAATTTTACTTGGTAAAAACTATGCACTTTTCCCATGTTTCCTTATGAAGCTTACATTAAAGTCATGCTATTATCTTTTTCATATGAATTATGACTCTATATGATTTAAATTCCAAACTCCCATGTCATGTTTGGTCAATATCATGTCAAGTTATAAAATTCATGTATTAAGTCACATAAACATGATATCCTCTCAAGTTTAACTCATCCCCATGTTGTAATTCTTGAGGTTAGTATTCAAATGCATTATGTTTTTGGATTCCCCAATTATAATTTATGACTAATGTTTTAATGATGTTATCGTATTTAAAGTATCATTCAGTGCTGGCGGGTTATAAACACTCGATACCTATGTGTTTACTTAAGTTTCAGACTTTTCAAGTAATGAATCAGTCAACCCATGTTTTTATTATTAAACTCAGTTTGTTATGTATGATCATGTTGAGTACTATCAGTTTACATGTTTATGATTACTTCGGACTCTGTATGCACTGATGTTTCCAAACTACCATGACTCAAGACTACCAGCTTCAGTGCATGCACCAGTTAGTACTTTAGTGTCTTTTAGTTGGGAGTAAGATTTAGCACCGAGAAGGAAGTGTGGGTTAAGCACATCCTACTTCCCTAGAAACTACGTGCTACCATTAGTTTAGGGGTCTCGCTAGAGAGTGTTTCCCTTCCCCAATATGAGTTCAGTTTAGTGATCACTCCAGTCCAGTTCAGGTTTTACTCTAATGGCAAGGATAGAACAGCCCTCCTCAATGTGGGTCAGATGTTGGACTCCATGATAGCTCACACGGTTTATGTCGGTTACTTGATAGCGCCCAAAGTTTTGGTTACCATTCAGTTTATCTTAGTTCAGGTTTGCTTAACCAAGTAGACAGATTTTAGTATTTATTCAGTCAGTTTTACAGATTATTTCAGTTATTCAGATATTAGTTATTCAGATCATTTTAGTACATACTTTACTTAGTCTTGCATTCTCAGTTTTACATATTCATGTTTTTATGCTCAGTATCCATATATGATCCTCAGTACGGTTTTACAGTCTATTAAACTTTATATGAGATTTACATACCGTATTAATGTTTTACCATTTCTTAGCTTACAAAATTGTTTTCAGCTCATGATTTATAAACCTCACTATGACTTTCAGTTTGCACGTATAGCCATATTTTAAATGTATGTTTCAGCAAATAACATATGTCCTCAATTTTAAAGCATGTTTAAATATTTTCATGATTTAGTGCATGTTTGTATATACTCGGTACATTCGAAAGTACTAACCACATATATGTGTTTGTGGCTACATTCCATTATAATGTAGGTACCAGATGTAGTCCACACACAAGGGTCAGACAGTTCTCAGCTTTCAGCCAGCAGGTGATAAGTCCTCTTATTTCAAGGACTCCAATCCATCGTAGTTCATGTGTTGAATTTTTATTATCCATATGTATTAATTAGTGGTAGTTGGAGGAATGTCCCAGCTATCTATAGTCAGTAAAGTAGAGGCTTCATAGATAGTGAGTCAGAGTCATGATATGTAATTCCAGTTCTTTCCTCAGTTTTATCATGTTGTAAACTTTATCAGTATCGTATTTATTCATATTATGTCATGATTATGTTTCTTCTCAGTAAATTTAGCTTTTATATACATTTTTAAATTAGTTGCTGAAGTAGTATGCCAGTATATGGGTTAGCTTGGGATCACTTGTTATTCTAAGCACCGTGTTGCGACTAGGGGGTAGCCTCGGATCGTGACACAACCCATGAATCATATCATTTAATTTCATAAATATGTCCAAATATTAATACATCCCACAAATAAGCAATAGAATATTACAACAATAAAAAAATAATGATAACAATTACAAGCATTACTTGTAAGTTCATTGAATATGATTACACTTAGAATATTATTTAACAAATTCCCTCCTTAAGTATTCATTACAACTACAGGCAACGACCTAAATATTTTGTCAACTCGAGTTAATCATTTCAGGTAAACAACAATCACACTTTAACATATGATGAGTGGTAAATTTACCACTCATTGACATCTAAATTTGTGCACATTACTATGATTATATTGTATATTTGAGAATAATTATCCATTTGAATGCATTCATATCCATCTTTTATAGTTTTCCAGGGATTATGATGAAAGTAAGTGGTAATCAAGCTGAAAGGAAAGGAAAATCGACAAAAAAAAGCAAGATCTGGGAATCAGGAGGCCCTCAAGTACCGCAATCATGATCCTCAAAGTCAGAATTGCGGTCAATCAACCAGGGATCAGAAGACCCTGAGGTACCGTGATCGCGGTAAGATACTACTTGATTGCAGAAGCACGATCGAGATCTAAAGAATGTGATCGTGATGGAGAAGCTCCATGTCCAAGGAAAGTTTTGTCATTTCACGCAGTTGATCCCAAATTCTCAAAAGGGCAGAACCCTTACACAATTGAGACATCTTCCAATTGATTTTTTAGTTTGTATTGAGAGAAACCCTTCCAATTTGGGAAAGAACAATTGTGTTAAAGTTCCAAGAGATTTTTAGTTTTAATTGACTTTGAAGTGTGTATTACTCTTGCTTTGATTTTCAATGGAAGCATTGAATGTTAACTTGGGTATATCTCTTTTCTCAAATCTCATGAGTAGCTAAATATTTATCTTGGGGTTATGCTTGAATAGAGTGTAAAGTATATGGGTGTAATCCAAATTATTAGTTATTGATGCTGGGTTTTTCTATTACTCTTTGATTTGATTGATAATTGTGGGTGAAAACTGTCATGCCTCAAATCCTATTGGGGAGGACAGGCACCCGTAGCCGTAAAGGCCCAAGAAAAACAATCTATAACCTTGTACTTCTCATGCATGTAATTATGACAACCAAAGGTTCCGACAAACATGACATTATGAATAGTTGAGAATAACTACATAGGCAAACTCAAAATTATACATACAACACTTGGTCGTTGGGGCCACCACATCTAAAAGACAAGACAATACTTTGTTTAACTTTACATTAGTTTACAAAGCCTCTAAAATATACATAGACTTATTTAGGGTCGGAACAAACCCCCTCCTTACTCTTGAATACTGCATAATACCAAAATATATAGAACACACTCGAAAAGCCCTGAATCAACTTGGAGCTCACCAATGGTCACTAAATAGCCTGTGCTCCTACGAGCGAAGTGTATTAGTTGAAGCACCTGTGCCTGCAGCATGAAATACATGTCCCCCATGAGGGATGTCAGTACTAAAATATGTACTGAATATGTAAGGATGAAGGTAACAACACATGATACAAGAGCTCAACAGAATTCAGATACATGTGTATAAGTAATACTAGTAGACCGCCTTCATATATACTTTTGGGACTACATACATTACATTTTTTTCTTTATTTTTACATTTCTACTTCATAATCTTTTTAAGTCATATAATACAAATGCCCAGTTGATCAGTGGTAAATAGATAAATCGAGATCGGCCCATGCTAGGCTTACGCCCCTGAGCTGCTACACACATATGAACATTGGGATTGGCCCATGCTAGGCTTTTTTCCCTGAGCTTCCAACCACATATAAAGGTGTTAAGATTGGCCCATTCTAGGCTTATTCCCCTAAGATGCCACTCATTTTATAGATTTGCATTATTTAGATTATTTAGCCTTTGAGATTGTTAATTTGGTGGTCATAATGTAATGGTACCTTGAAAAAATAATCTACTAATAGGAGACATGTAAATGGGAACTTAAAGCAACAACAATGAGGTGAGTAGCTGCTGGTACACAAATGAAGTGTTGAGGAGCTAAAAATTACACATGGGTCTTATTTGAGTAAACGGAGAACTCCTGAAGTTTACAAGTGAAAATAGACATGCAGGCTTAATAATAAGCATTTATTGAGGTATTTTAACACGTTAGAGAGTAAGAACAAGGTCATTGGCTAATGGGATATAATACACTGCTATTTTGTATCACTTGTTTATAGGATAACCTTGGAAGCTTACTTGATGGAACAAATATCCAATTTCATGCCAAAGAGTACAAAATAGAGTATGCCTTACATACCTGGTTATATAACTCCGAAACTAGCTAAACTTGACTTCCCGCCTTTTAGATTACTTATCTATAAAATAATATATAGTAATCTAATATTATCAACTGACCAACATATTTGGGCTATTTAACTTCACCAAAATAGTAACTGGGCAGTAAGCCCTTAATCTATCAACCAAGGGTGTTATTTTAACCCCTTTCTCCACCAATTACACCCACATACCATACAAGTTCTTATAAGATTCATTGAAACCACCTTGGCTTCATTACACTCTCCAAATAATACGCAAAATAGATTGGGCAATAACCAAAAGCAATAATTAGTTCGGTGGTGTACCACCACACCTTTCTTCTATATTTCAATTCGAACTAGTCACACCTTTGTCCAACATAAACCTGGCATCCTATATACATACAAAACAGTTCACAAAACATTCCCAAATCTCTTTTATTGTAGCAATCAATTATTGAACTCATCATCTTTTGAGTTCTCAATAACAACACATCCATAACCCTCTCTCAAATTCATATATAAGGAGAAAAAAATGGAGCAGTTTCCTTACCTCAATTATGCAACTTATTCTTTTAATATGAACTCCTCAAGAACTTCAACTTTCACTTTCTTTCACACTTTAAACCAAAGAAGAAAAGAGATCTCTTAGAAAAAAGTGAGCAAGTAGCTTGTTCTATATTTTGCCATGAATTAATAATTAAGCACTTATAGCATGTTTTCCTAATCTTTAATGAGATAATTAAGATAAACCATAAGTGTTTTCACTTACCTTGGGCTGCAAAGGTTGGGTTTTCTCCAAGAACCTTAAAAGGAAATATAGGGCTGCTCCTAGTTTCTTTAAAGAAAGTAGAGAGATTCTGTGAAGTATAGCCTTTTCGTGACTTAATAATGAGGGAAAATGACCAGCAACTTGACCTTATAAAGGCCCTATTTTTTTCCATCCACTTAGCTGCATTTTGGACCCCAAATTTGATCAAATTGGTCCAAGTAGATGATGCACCTACTTAAGGAGTTCAAGCTACTCAAAATGTCAACGTAGGTGATGCACTTACTTGCTTATTTTCTTAGTTGGTCTCAATTACATTTGGGCCTTGACAGATTTGTGAGTTGGACCATTTATCCATTTTCTTCCTCTTTTATTCAATTTGGGCCCAAATGAGTACATTAGCATAGGCCCAAATCTGGTCCATAGCCATGGGTCCATTAGTTTGGTCCAAATAGCTTAAGTAGGTGACTCACCAACTAGCTTAATTAAGTCAAGAAAGCACCTCAATATTCTATTCCATTTCCAACTCCTAATCTTTTTAATCTAACTTACAACTTGTACACACTTGGTCACTTTAAACTTTAGATTCAAATACCATCTTACAATTCCAAGTTAGATAGTTATATCGATGTTAACTTGATTGCGTCACATTAAAATCTATGGGCAGTATCTAGAACTCCATCTATACTATCAATACTCACGTAATAAATCTCTTCCATTGACTACACCACAAGGCTATACCGAGTTCGATATAAATAGAACAAGTGCATACAAAATACGAGGTGTTATATCCTCCCCCACTTAGGAACATTTGTCCTAGAAAGTTAGCATAACTGTCCAACCAAAACAAGTTCAAGCCTAAGTATAATATCCCTATTATCACATAGTACCTAAATATTATACTTACTTGTTATTACTCCAATCCAGCATCTTGGACTTTCTCTTTGTATTTGAACAAATGGGGGTACTTAGATTTCATCGCTTTTTTAGCTTCCCATGTTATCTCTTCTACTTGTTGGTTTCTCCAAAGCATTTTTACAGAAGCTATTTCCTTATTCCTTAACTTCTTAACTTGTCGATCTAGGATAACAATAGGTATTTCTTCATAGGTGAGATCTTCTGTAACTTGTACATCTCCAGTAAGAGTAATATGAGATGGATCTCCCATGCACTTTCGAAGCATTGAAACGTGAAATACTGGATGAACTGTTGAGAGCTCTTGGGGTAGATCTAATTTATAAGAGACTTGGCCAAACCTCCGAGTAATCTTATATGGGCCTATATAATGTGGACTTAGTTTTTATTTCTTACGAAATCTTAGTTTTTATTTCTTACGAAATCTCATGACCCCCTTCATTGGTGACACCTTTAAGAACACCCAATCACCTATAGCAAACTCTAGACCCCTTCTTATAACATCTGCATATGACTTGTGTCAACTTTGGGCTATCTCTAGCCACTGTTGGATCACTTTAACCTTTTCCATAGCTTGATGAACAAGATCTGTCCCGAACAAGGCAGTTTCACCCACTTCAAACCACCCAATTGGTGATCTACACTTTCTTCCATACAAAGCTTCATATGGCGCCATTTTGATACTTAAATGATAGTTATTGTTGTAGGAGAACTCGATGAGAGGTAAATGATCATCCCAACTACCTTTAAAGTTCAATATACATGATCATAGCATATCTTCAAGTGTTTTAATGGTACGTTCTGCTTGTCCATCTGTTTGAGGGTAAAAAGTTGTTCTTAAAGTAACTTGTGTTCCCAAATTTCTCTGAAAAGACTTCCAAAAATTTATAGTAAATTGAGCTCCCCTATCTGATATAATTAAGGTTGGAACTCTGTGTAGTCGAACTATCTCTTTTATATACAATTTGGCATATTCTTCAACAGTATAAGTGGTCCTAACTGGTAGAAAGTGTGCTGATTTGGTAAGCCTATCAACTATCACCTATATAGAATCAAAATTGTGAGATGTACGAGGCAAACCAGTGATGAAATCCATGTTGATCATGTCCCACTTCCAGATTGGAAGATCTATACATTGCATATAACCCCTGGCCTTTTGGTGCTCTACATTAACTCTTTCACAATTTGGACATTTGGCTATGAATTTTGCAATGTTCTTCTTTATGTCACCCCACCAATACATTACTTTCAAATGATGATACATTTTAGCTGACCCTGGATGGATGGAATACCTTGAATGATGTGCCTTTGTCATAATCCTTCTTCTTAGCCCATCTAGATTAGGTACACACAATCTATTTTGGCACCAAAGTACTCCCTCTTGCATAATCTCAAATGCCTTTGTCATACCACATTGTACATACTCCTTAAGTTGTAATAGAATGGGATCTACATATTGCTTCTTTTTCACTTCAGCTACTAATGAAGATTTTTCCGTATTATGCACAATAAACCCCTCATCTGGAGTTTCAAGAAGGCGAACCCCCAAATTGGCTAATTGGTATAGATCCCTAGTCATCCCCTATCATTCCGTAGGCTTCCCATAAGTTCCCACCATAGCCTTATGACTTAACGCATCAGCTACCACATTTGTTTTTCCCGGATAATAAAAGATATCAACATCATAGTCTTTTAATAGCTCAATCCATCTTCGCTGCCTCAAATTTAGGTCCCTTTGATTAAAGATATATTGGAAATTCTTGTGGTTAGTATATATGTCAACATGAATCCCATACAAGTAGTGACGTCATATCTTTAAGGCAAATATAACCGTTGCTAGCTCCAGATCATGCGTCGGATAATTCTTCTCATGTGGCCATAATTGTCTTGAGGCATATGCTATGACTTTACCATGATGCATCAATACACACCCTAAGCCAATTCTTAAAGCATCACAATACACTGCATACCCCTTTGTACCTTCTAGAAGCACCATACGGGAATAGAAGTCAACTTATTCTTCAGATCTTGGAAACTTTTTTCACATGCATCATTCCATTAAAACTTGGACGCTTTGTGTGTTAGCTTTGTTAAAGGTTCAAAAATATAAGAAAATCCTTCAACAAACCTTCGATAATAACCTGCTAACCTAAGGAAACTACGAATCTGTATAGGCGTTGTAGGTCTTCCCTAGTTCTTTACAACTTCTATCTTTTGAGTATCAACCTTTATTCCTTCTCCAGATACAATATGACCCAGGAATGCCACAGATTTTAACCAAAATTCATATTTAGAGAACATTGCATATAGCTTACGATCACGAAGAATATGTAACACCTATCGTAAATGACTAGCATGGTCCTCTTTTGATCTCGAATAAACCAGAATATCATCTATAAAAACTGTCACAAACACATCTAAGAATGGCTTGAACGCCTTATTCATCAAATCCATAAAAGTTACAGGCGCATTAGTTAGCCCAAACGACATGACTAAAAACCCGTAATGATCGTACTGTGTTTGAAAAGCTATCTTGGGTATGTCCTTCTCTTTGACCCTCATTTGGTGGTAACCAGACCTCAAATCAATCTTTGAAAAACACTTGGCGCCTTGCAACTAATCAAATAATTCATCAATTCTCAGAAGGGGATATTTGTTCTTAATAGTCACCTTATTCAGTTGTTGATACTCAATACACATTCTCAATGAGCCATCTTTCTTACGCACAAATAACACTGGTGCACCCCAAGTGGACATACTAGGACTTATGAAACCTTTTTCTAGCAAGTCTTTTAATTTCTCTTTCAACTCCCATAATTTTGTCTGGTCCATTCTATACGGAGGAATTAAGATTTCTTGAGTACCTGGAATCACATTAATATCAAACTCTACTTCTCGTTCTAGAGGCAAACCTGGAAGATCTTCAGGAAATACTTCAGGAAATTTATTTACCACTAGAATAGTTTGAAGAGTTGGTAGCTCTGTATCTATATCTTTCACTCTAACTAGATATATGTAACCCTTGGAAAACATCCTTTTTGCCTTAAAATAAGAAATAAATTTACCTCTTGGCGCACCAATGTTACCCCTCCATTCAAGGACTGTCTCTCTTAGAAAATGGAAATACACCCTCTTAGTTCGGCAATCTACTGCGACATAACAAGAAGCCAACCAATACATACCCATTATAACATCAAAATCTACCATTTCTAACTTAACAAGGTCAGCCATTGTATCGCGATCACAAATAGTTATTATACAATTTTGATACACTCTCCTATATATAATAGATTTACCAACTGGTGTAGATACTTCAAATGGTTTAACTAACAATTCTGGTATTCTTTTGAACTTTCCCACAACCAATGGAGTGACATATGATAATGTAGAACCCGAATCAATTAATGCATATACATTATGTGAAAGTATGGACAATGTACCTATAACCACATCAGGAGAAGCCTCTAAATTTTATCGTTTCGCTAGAGCATACGTACGATTCTGAACTCCACTAGAGGTAACTGTTTCTTTACCACCTCTACCATGACCTTTAGGTTATACACCTCTTTTTGAAGAAGGCATTTATGATAATGATGCAATGGCTAATATAGTAGGTTATGCCATATCACACATGCCCATTTATGGGCATTCTCTCATCATATGCCCCGATGAACCATACCAAAAGCAAGCATTTGTCCCAAACTGACATGCACCTAAATCAAGCTTTCCATATTGTTTACATGGATACCAATGGGTTCTTAATTAGCTCATACTCCCTTGATCTTGATACCCCCATTGTTCGTAAACTTCGACTCTCACTTCTTTACCCAAACTGGTTGCCTTTAGACCCTTGAAACTATGGTGGAGCACCAGCTACAGAATAAGAAGATAATGGCCTAGGCGGTCTATTAGAAAATTGAGGCCTAAACTCTCCTTGGAATGCCATAAATTTCCCCATAGATCTGGCCCTCTTGGAATACCCTCTTTCCAATTCTTGTGTTTTTCTTCTTTGCCTCTGATCCTTTTTTTTGTGCAAAAGCTTGTATTCTTTCTATGTCCATGTCTTTGTTCAAAGCAGTAATAGTACAATCTCTAACCAGATATGGATCCAATCTATCCACATATCGATGAACTCTATCATCCATAGTAGCTACTATATTAGGAGCATACCTCGACAAAGAGTTAAACCGGAGGTTGTACTCTCTTACGCTCATATTCCTTTGGTGAATATTCAGGAACTGATCTGCACGGGCTTCTCGAATCTCAAATAGAAAGTAATGATCAAGAAATGCTTCTTTGAACTCTTTCCAAGTAGCTGAAGGTGCATCGATACCCCTAGATCGTTTCCAGTCTTCATACCAAAATATAGCCTCTCATTTGAATCTATATGTTTCTAGCTCAACTATCTCTTTACTCGATATATGCATGACATCTAGATCCTATTGGAATTGATCAATAAAATATTGTGGGTCTTCATTAATAGCTGATCTGGTGAATATGGATGGATCTAGCTTACGGAAATCCTGTGTTTGTAGGCTAGCTGCCCTATCTGCACCACTAGAACCTGTGGTTGGAATAGTTTGTCCTTGAACTTGTCCAGCAACTATACGAGCCAACAATTGCACCACATTCCTTAGATCTTGATCAGTAACATTAATAGGTGGTTCTGAGGATGAGGTTTTTCTCTTCCTTAGCTCTTTCAGAGATGAGGAGTAGAAGAAGTTTGTGACGCAAAATCGGCTTGAGCCTCACTTTGATTAGCTTGTCCAGGTGGTGACTTGCTGGTCCCTTCTTCAGCAGCCACGTCTACTTTATTACCTGTATTCATACTCCTTCTTGTAATCGGCATCTTTACTAGAATGAGAAAAAAAATAGATTTAGTGGTTAAATATGACTTCACCTATGACTTGGGCTCTATTGCACGATCTAAGATGTGAAAAAAAGAAACAACCCCTAAATTCCTATAGCCTCTTGTTTATAGATGTGGTGCACAACACACCTATAAGAAAGACTCTACGTAGACACGGCTTTATAGACTCCCTAGGATGACCTTCTCTGATACCAATTTTGTCACGCCTCAAATCCTATTAGGGTGGATAGGCACTCGTAGTCGTAAAGTCCTGAGAGAACCAATCCATAACCTTGTGCTTCTCATGCATGTAACTATGACAACCAAAGGTTCTGACAAACATGACATTATGAATCGTTGAGAATAACTACATAGGCAAGCTCAAAATTATATATACAATACTTGGCCATTGGGGCCACCACATCTAAAAGACAAGACACTACCATGTTTAACTTTACATTAGTCTACAAATCCTCTAAAAGATACATAGAACCCCTGCTCTACTCTTGACTACTACATAATACCAAAATATATAGAACACACTCGGAAAGCCCCAAATCAACCTGGAGCTCACCAATAGTCACTGAATAGCCTATGCTCCTACTAGCTAGGTGTATTAGCTGAAGCACCTGTGATTTCAACATGAAATACAAGTCCCCCATTAGGGACGTCGGTACAAAAATATGTACCGAATATGTAAGGCTGAAGATAATAACACATGATACAAGAGCTCAACAGAATTCAGATACAAGTGGATAAGTAATATTAGTAGACCACCTTTATATATACTTTTGGGACTATGTACATTACATTAAATTATTTATTTTTACCTTTATTACTTCATAATATTTGTAAGCCATATAATGCAAATAACCAGCTGATCAGTGGTAAATCGATAAATTGGGATCGGCCCATGCTAGGCTTATGCCCCTGAGCTGCCACCCATATATGAACATTGGGATTGGCCCATGCTAGGCTTTTACGCCTGAGATGCCACCCACATATAAAGGTTTCAAGATCGTCCTATGCTAGGCTTATGCCCCTAAGCTGCGACTTATTTTATAGATTTGCGTTATTTAGTTTATTTAGCCTTTGAGATTTTTACTTTGGGGGTCATAATATTATGGTACCTTGAAACAATAATCTACTAATAAGAGCTATGTATATTGGCACTTAATGCAACAACAATGAGGTGGGGAGCTACTGGCACACAAATGAAGTGTTTAGGAGCTTAAAATAACACATGGGTCTTATTTGAGTAAACGGAGAACTCCTGAAGTTTTCTAGTGAAAATAGACATGCAGGCATAATAATAAACATATATTAAGGTGTTTTAACACATTAGAGAGTGGTAAAAAGGTCACTGGCTACATGGGATATAATACACTGCTATTTTGTATCATTTGTTTATAGGATAACCTTGGATGCTTACTTGATGGAACAAATGTCCGATTTCATGCCAAAGAGTACAAAATAGAGTATGCCTTACACACCTAGTTATATAACTCCAAAACTAACCAAACTTGACTTCCCACCTTTTAGATTACTTATCTACAATAGAATATATAGTAAGCTAATATTAGCAACCAACCAGTTGGGCTATTTAAATTCACCAAAATAGTAACTGGGCAGTAAGACCTTAATCTATCAATCAAGGGTGTTATTTTAACCCTTTTCTCCTCCAATTACACCCATATACCATACATGTTCTTATAAGATTCACCGAAATCACCTTGTCTCCATTACACTCCCCAAACAATACGCAAAATAGATTGGGCAGTAATCAAAAGCAATAATTAGTTCGGTGGTGTACCGCCACACCTTTCTTCTATATTTCAATTCGAAGAAGTCACACCATTCTCCAACATCAACCTGGTAGCCTATAACATGTACATACAAAACAGTCCACAAAACATCCCCAAATCCCTTCTATTGTAGCAATCAATTATTGAACTCATCATCTCTTGAGTTCTCAATAACAACACATCCATAACCCTCTCTCAAATTCATATATAAGTAGAACAAAATGGAGCAGTCGCCTTTCCTCAATTCTGCAACTTATTCTTTTAATTTGAACTCCTCAAGAACTTCAAATTTCACTTTCTTCACACTTTAAACCAAAGAAGAAAAGAGATCTCTTAGAAAAAGGTGAGCAAGTAGCTTGTTCTATATTCTTCCATGAATTAATAATTAAGAACTTATAGCTTGTTTTCCTAATCTTCCGTGAGATAATTAAGCTAAACCATAAGTGTTTTCACTTACCTTGGGCTGCAAAGGTTGGGGTTTCTCCAAGAACCCTAAAAGGAAATATAGGGCTGCTCCTAGTTTTTTTAAAGAAAGTAGAGAGATTTTGTGAAGTATAGACTTTTTGTGACTTACGAATGAGGGAAAATGACCAGCAACTTAACCTTATAAAGGCCCTATTTTTGTCCATCCACTTAGCTGCATTTTGGACCCCAAATTTGATCAAATTGGTCCAAGTAGGTGATGCACCTACTTAAGGAGTTCAAGCTGCTCAAAATGTCAACATAGGTGATGCACCTAATTGCATATTTTCTTAGTTGGGCTCAATTATATTTGGGCCTTGGAAGATGTGTGAGTTGGTCCATTTATCCATTTTCTTCCTCTTTTATTTAATTTGGGCATAAATGAGTACATTGGTATAGGCCCAAACCTGGTCCATAGCCATGGGTCCATTAGTTTGGTCCAAATAGCTTAAGTAGGAGACTCACCTACTAGATTAATGAAGTCAAGCAAGAACCTCAATATTCTATTCCATTTCCAGCTCCTAATCCCTTTAATCTAACTTACAACTTGTACACACTTGGTCACTTTAAACTTTAGATTCAAATGCCAGCTTACGATTCCAAGTTAGATAGTTTTATCGATGTTAAATTGATCACGTCACATTAAAACGTATGGGAAATATCTAGAAATCCATCTATACTATCAATACTCGCATAATAAATCTCTTCCATTGCCTACACCACAAGTCTATACCAAGTTCCATATAAATAGAACAAGTACATGCAAAATACGGGGTGTTACAAAAACCCTAATTGATTTGGATCCCACATCATCCTTGAAAGAGGGATGTGGGTGATGAATAGTAGTGAACACTTATTTGATACTAGCTATTTTCTTAGCATTATCTTAGAAATTAGGATAATTTGTAATGTAGCTAGATTTATTGGCATCATCCTGGAAATAGGGAAGTTTAGTTGAGGTGTGGATTGGTGAAATTGGCACACTCATGAGGTATTCGAAAGAATCCATGAGTGCAACTTGGTGTGTTATTGAAAAGCTCACATTAAGATTTAAAAATCTGACCTACCCAAACCTTTGACTATAAAATGGACTAACCCTCAATCATACATGAATGACCCCTAGGATTAGTATAACCCTAAGACTCTTATCTTATTGGATTTTAATATACAATTATTTCTCTCAATTAGTGTCATAAGTTAATTTTGTTGAAATAATATTTTAAACCATACCCCCCACTTTAATTTATGTTTTACTTTAAGTCTACATTGTGGATCAACACCTAATTACTTTCAACATGCATAGGTCTCAAAAGCTTAATTACACTCCTTGTGGATTTGAATCCAACCTAAGTTGGGTTATTATATTGACAATGATCGCCTTGCACCAAAATAATGGTGCAAGTTGAGCATTATCAACATACCAAATCACAAGTAGATATGAATTATTTGTTTCATCAATTACAGCATGTCCTAAGATCAAATACATGGCTTATTCTATCAAGCATTATAAAGACATATTCATTAAATTCAAGTATTTATTTTAGGAGTACACATTCAACCAAAAGGAGTCTAAATTCTAGTCCACCATTCATAAATTCATTCACTGCCAATCCTCCTCATCTATACCGAGACCCCATATTTTGTGATTATTTAGCGACACTTACTTTCAAGTCATTACTAGGTTCAAGACCTACTTCATTAGCCAATCATTCAACTCTATTCAACTTACGATCTAGTTTTAGTCGGACACCATTAAACCTTTTACTTTCTAACTCTTAGCTAAACTTAACTTTAGGCTTTTAAGTTATGTTAGCTCCTTCTCCTTCTATAGTCAGATCTCATCACTAACTTTAAGCAAGATTATCCCATATTTCAATATACATAAAATCAAGTTCATTCTTTTTACGTTAATTAGACAAATCACTAGATTATAGGCTAACACAATCCCATTTATCATCTATATTCACATAATTCACATTACAAATCCACCATGAAATCATACAAACACCAAACACCAATCAAGAATTCATTCATCAACATAATAACATACAATTAAGTCTTTAGTATAGTAAATCCACATTTTATCCATTCAAACTCCATGCCCACAAGTCTAAGAATGATTTCTCCTGTTAAATCTACATTATAGATATGATTACTAATCACGGTATACTACTCATAAATCATAACCTACCTAGTGTCCAAGACGCTCCATTAAGTAGTTACGTCATGGGTGATCTTCTTTCTTATTCATGTTTTCGAAGGCTAAATCATCTAAAAATAATAATTATAAGGTAATTAATAAACTACTCTTCAAACAAATACCTTGGGGATTCAAACCCACTAAATTTATCCTTATTTATGGTCTAAAAAATTATCCAATGGCTAATTAATCATTAAATACTTCCTTAAAGCTCAAGTCAAATCCATTAATGGAGTTTTAAAGATAAAGGTTTCTCCTTTATTGAATTCACGATCCTCAACTACCAAATTTTAGGTTTTTGAACCTTAATTTCATACTAGAAGAGCTAACTCACAATTTAAAATTAATTCTAGGTCAAAATATACTACACATGAGTTTTCCCGATAAATTCATGAACTTAAGGGTTCTAAGCCATAAAAATTTCACCATAAAATTTCTATTCTAATGATTCTAGAAGATGAACGGATTAAACGTTGTTAAACAAGAGTAAAATCTTACTACAATGAAGGATTTCCAACCCAATCATGAGTAAATCACCCCTCTAGGGTTTATATATTTGAGTTTTTGGGGATGAAACCCATCAAATTCTACTTTTAAACTATTGTTGATGTCGCTATAGTGACTTAGGTCTGCTACAATGAACTCAACTTTTTTAGCACGGACAGTCTTTAGTAAAATAGTTATAACTTTTTACTCAGGAAGCGGATTAACGAACAATTGATTGTGTTGTAAATAACACTCATAGATATTAAATTTAGTGGGTATTGTACCCCCTAAATCCTTGTATTCTAGGAGTAATTCTTGTTTAAAGTTTACCCTAGTTTAAACTTAGCCCAAAAATTAATCGACAAGGATACTTTCAACTTAACTTTATGATAGGGATATTTGTATGACCTTATTACATATCAAATGCATTCTCATACTAAAGAATTAATCCTAACACTTATGAAAAGTGAGTCACATGCCTTTACCATACATATTTTCAGTAATGATCAAAAAGAAGAAGTTCGGGTCTAGGAGGGATAATATCAACCACTTGGCGTCCCTCCGATCCATCCATTATGGAAAATCCTATTTCTTAATTCTAATTCATTTTAAATCCACCCAAAATGAAATAGTATTTTTGAATAATAGAAGGGAATCATTCAAATTAAGAACAAAAGCTTGTTGTTTTTTCTTACCTTATAATTTAATTGAAGTCGCGTCTCTATCCATTTATTCATTCGATGAACCGGTCATTATACCATTGGAAAGTAGTAAGGGGAATCTTTCGACACCTGAAGAAAACTGACGATTATGCATTTTGCTATAGTGGATCTGATTTATTTATAACAGGTTATATAGATGTTGATTGGGATAGTGACTGATATGATAGAGAATCAACCTCTGATTATGCTTCTTACTTAATGATGTTTATTTAATGGAAGAGTAAGAAACAAACCTGCACAACCCTTTCAATCATGAAATCTAAATTTGTGGCTTATGCATTTATAGTACAAGAAGATATTTGGTTGAAGTGATTATTTGAGCATTTGAATATTGCAAAGATTTTTAGGGTTCCATGATTTTATATTGTGACAGTCAAGCGAATATCGCATACACAAAAGATCCTAAGTATCACAACAAAATTAAATGCATTAACATTAAGTATAAAGTTTGTGAGAGACATAATAGCAACTAGATAAATAAATTCACAATACATTCCTACACGACAAATGATAGTTAATCATTTTATAAAAGTGATATCTAGATACTTATTTGAATGTTATGGTTCTAGGTTTGTGTAGGATATGATAATATTTCTGTTTTGTAAAATGACTTGGTTGTTACAATATTCTCACAAATATAACTCTTGAATTCATGTTCATACCTCTTATGCATGTTATAATATGTTTTATTAATAAAAAGTGTCGAATAAATCACGAGATTGACTCTCTTATATGAGCAATTTTCACAACCCAAGCTGAGGCCCTAGCTGCGATGGGCATCCCAAACCACGAAGGCCCGAGAGACCCCTTAGCATACTATCGTAAGCATAATCCATATGAAATAAAAATTGCAGGAGATAAACTGAAAAATTGGAAGACTCTTAATCAAATATAAATACATCATAACATCAATCTATGTAACCCAAATCCTGTCTAAACCAATCTATGAAGCCTCTACTAAAATACTAGTCTATCTAGGACAGAACAAGGCCCCAGACTAGACCATAAAACAGACTAAAACTAACATATAGATAGAATGCCTTCCAAAGTAAGGGAGGCTTACCAACTCTGAATTTCTGAAAGGGATTTACTGCTGAGATGGACTACTAGACTGTGCCTCAGAACCTACATTATAAGACAATGCAGCCTCCATGATGACGATCAATATTTGAAATATATTGGTACATAGAACGGCCAAAAAAAATAACTTTCAAAAATATAATAATAGTGAAATCAACATAAAAAAATCATAACATGGAATTATATGGCATTATACCAGTCTGAAAATATGTAATTCAATCCTAAACTTCTTTATAAATAATATCACAATATTTACTTAGTTCTGAGCTAGGAAACATACCCAACATAGTCTGAAAGTACCCCACAATCTATGCAGGGTCCGACATTAACTCGTCGGTCAAGCCCCCAATACGAGTTTGCCGCAAGGATTGGAGTGGCTGGTCTGATATACAACTGTATATAGCAAGTATACAATGATCAACCATATTTTAGGACATGATCAATCCCGTGTCGTCAAAACACGATTTCAAGATATAAGTTATCTGAACTCGCACCTTCTTGGTTAGCCACCTAACTTTCTTTAAGACCATATTTTAGCCTCTTAAAACATGCTTACTTTCTTAAAACATGGTCTATAGTCTGAAAAGTATAAAGTCTAGTCTGGTCTGAGTCTGTCATGGCATTTATCGGATTTGGTATCGTCATACCAAGACTTACAAGTCATATAAGCCATATCATATCACATCATATCATGTCATAGTCTTTTATATTAAAATCATGTTAGTGACCACCAAAGGAATTTAAACATCACCTGAGAGTTCTTATTTCAAATGGAATTCATATGGTGGCCAACTCTTTAAAAAACACATAGTAAAACTCTTTTAGTAATCATGGTGGTCTTGTTAACCATTCTCATTTATGAAATTTGTTTAAGCTTTTAAAAAGAAAGATTACTCTCTTTGATCATATTTAATCAACCACTATTGGAAAAGATCAACATAAAAAAATACCACAATCATAGAAAACCCTCCACATGGATACTTAGGCAAGGAAAACAATTACAACCTCCTCTCCTTTCAAAAATCCCCATTACTAGGTCCGAGATCTACATCTATGAATTGAAAGGTTCGAATGATCAACTCTACAATCAGTTGTTAGAATTAATAGAAAAGGGCTGGGTCAACTATTCAATCAAATGATATTGAGCATGTCACCAATTCACACGCATATATGTATAAATAAACTCATAAAATGCACAAATAAGGTTGAATGCAAGTCTTGAAGTTCATGCTCTTATTGTAAATAAAATTCTCAAGTTATTAACCCAAGAAAGAGATTAAAAGATTATAAATCAAACCCTATGAGATTTAGGAAGTTTTATGTACCTTTTTGATGAACAAGAATTTGAAACAACTTTAATCTAGTCTTGGAAGTATGATCTTTGGAAGATACACTAATTTTGTTTCACTTGAGAGTAGAGAGGATAATGAGCATTTAAATCTAATTAGCAATGGGTAATAGCGCTTATTAGATTATTTAAGTCATGGGAGAGGAGTTTGTGGTGGGTAAAAGACCAAAATAACCCCTTGAAAATTTTATAATAGTGCAAAACTGTCCTAGCAGATGGTTTGGGCGACGGATCATTACTCCCGTGACTGACCGTCACTCCAACTATCCAAAAATGATCAGTTTTTTGTCTTTCTTATTAAGGGTGACGGTTTGGCACAATGGGTCATCGCTGGTGCGATGGTCCGTCACTCTGGTCGTCGCATCCTGGTAGACAAACACCCTATTGGTAAATCAGGCATAATTTTGTACTATGATATCAAATTAAGGTAAAACCAGTGGCGTTGGAAAGAAGACTCAAAGATCTTTCATTTGGTTTATAGTAGGCCATCTAAATAGTCATATTTTAGGAATAATGGTCGTTGGAATTTTACCCAAGCAGGCGCACCCACTAAAACTCTATCGGTAGAAAAGTTCTCAACTCATCTTGGAGTTAAGAGACCTCTATGACCTCAATTCATGTACATATAGGTTCCCACACTAGATAATTAATTAACATACTTATATTTACATAGGAATCATTGGTTTTGGGGTCTATGCATGTAGGAATGATGGTTTTAAGTTCTAGTCAAAAAATGTGAGGTGTTACATCATTATCCCCCTTGGGATCATTCATCCCCAAATGAAGGCTTAGGATACTCTAAGAATGATACAATAATGAACATATAAGGTCTTTAAACATGAAATCAAGTATACTAGGGGTAAGAATAGGATTCATACCTCAAACCACCTTATCCGAAGAAATAAATAAGGAAATATATCTAACTTTCTTGTCTTCCTCGGATTCTCAAGTAGCTTTCTCTATCTTTTGGTTCCTCCAAAACACTTTAACCGAAGCAATCTCCTTGTTCCTCAAATTTTGAACTTGCCGATCCACTGTTGTTATAGGTACTTCTTCGTATGACAAGGAATCTCTCACACCAATTTCCTTAACAGGCAATATAAGTGAATGATCTCCAATACATTTCTTAAGCATGGACACATGAAAGACTGGATGAACTAAAGATAAACTTATGGGAAATCTAACTCATATGCAAATCTACCAATCCTCATCATTATATGATAAGGTCCTATTTAATGAGGACTAAGCTTTTCTTTCTTCCTGAATCTCATGACTCCCTTCATACAGGAGACTTTCAGAAACACCCAATCATCAACCTCAAACTCTGACTCCCTCCTTCTTACATCGGCATAGGACTTTTGGTGACTTTGGGCGGTCTTAAGTCTCTCTCTAATGAATTTTACCTTTTCCATCACCTGATGAACAAGATTAGGTCTAAATAATTGAGTTTCACCCACCTCATACCAGCCAATTGGTGACATACACCTCGTACCATAGAGAGCCTCAAAAAAAAGCCATTTGGATGCTAGAGTGATAGCTATTATTGTAGGTGAATTCTATTAGAGGCAAGTGATCTACCCAACTACCTTTAAAGTCAATCGCGCAATCCCTTAATATATCCCTTAAAGTCTAAATGGTACACTTTACTTGCCTATCTGTATAAAGGTGGAAAGTGGTGGTAAGGTTCACCTGGGTACCCAAACCTTTCTGAAAAGATCGCCAAAATTGAGAAGAGAATTATGTATCTCAGTCGGATATAATAGATACTAGAGCCTCATGCAATCAAACTATCTCCTGGATGGGTAGCTTCACATAATCATCTCCCAAATAATTAATCCTCACAAGCAAAAAGTGAGCGGACTTGGTCAACTAACCAATAATAACCCAAATTAAATCATATTGGTTTTGGAATCCCAGGAGTCCAGTAACAAAATACATGTTGATCATCTCCTATTTCCATATGGGCAAAGCTATGTCCTGGGAGGTACCACCTGGCCTCAAGTGTTCCACCTTAACATGTTGGAAATTCAAACACTTAACCACAAAGTTAGAAATATCTTTTTTCATATTATTCCACCAATAAATCTTCTTTAGGTTATGATACATCTTAGTGGATCCAGGATGAACGAAGTACCTGGAAGCATGAATTTTATCGAGAATCTTTTCTCGCAACCTATCCCCATTTGTCACACACAACCTACCTTGGTATCTCAAAATATCATCTTCTCCAATTTCAAATACCATAACCTTTTGTTGACCAACATCTTCCTTGATCTACATCAATATGGGATCTCTACCCTATTTTTCCTTAACTTTGGAACATAAGGATGATTTAGTTACTTCTTGAATGAACAACCTTCCATCCTCAGAATCTAGGATTCTAACTCCTAAATTAGTAAGTTGATGAATGTACTTGACCAAATTCTTCATTCCTTCCTCGATATGAGAAAGACTTCCATGGACAACCTGCTAAGAGCATCAGCAACCATATTAGCTTTACCTGGATGATAATGCAGGCTCATATCATAATCCTTCAATAGTTCAAGACATCGCCTCTACCTGAGATTCAACTCCTTCTGGGTAAACATATACTACAAACTCTTATGATTAGTAAAGATATCAACATACACCCCATAAAGATAATGATGCTAAATTTAAGTGGAAAAACCACAGTCGCTAACACTAAATATGGGTGGGATAATTTTTCTCATTGGATTTCAACTGCCTGGATGCATAGGCCACCACCTTACCATGTTGTATAAGTACATACCCAAATACCACCCGAGATGCATCACAGTATACCACAAAACCCTTTGTACCCTCAGGAAGGGTAAAGACAGGTGTAGTAGTCAACTTATGTTTCCATCCTCCAAAACTATTCTCATAAGTATTAGACTACAAAAACTTGACCTTCTGATGAGTCAACCTGGTAAGTGGAGTAGCTATGGATGAGAAACTCTATACAAATATCCTATAATATCCTGCCAAATCCAACAAGCTCCAAATATCGGTTGGAGTCATAGGTCTGGGAATGTCTCAACCTTTAGGGGATCAACCTTAATTCCCTCACTAGAAACAATATGCCCCAGAAAAGCTATTGCACTAAGCCATAACTCACACTTAGAGAATTCGGAATACAACTCGTGATCCTTAAGGATTTGAAGGAAAATTCAAAGGTAATTCACATAGTCCTCCTCACTCTCAAAGTAAACCAAAATATCATCGATGAATACTATTACAAGAAGATCCAAAAATTGATGGAACACCCCATTCATGAGGTCCATGAGCATTGCAGGGGCATTATCAGTCCAAATAACATGACCAGGAATTCATAATGACCATACCAAGTTTGAAAATTGTTATAGGAATGGTAGCCTCTCTAATCCTCAATTAATGGCAACCTGAATGAAGTTCAATCTTAGAGAAATATTTAGCACCCTGAAGCTGGTCAAAAAGATCATCAATTCTGGGAAGAGGATACTTATTCTTGACAGTGACTTTATTCAACTGGCGATAATCTAAACATATATGGAGGGATCCATCTTTCTTACGCACGAAGAGCATAAAAGCACCCCAAGGAGAGATACTAGAACTAATAAAGCCTTTATCAAGGAGATCTTTTAACTGCTTTATTAATCCTTTCAAATATACAGGAGCCATTCTATATGGTGGAATAGAAATAGGTTGAATGTTTGGCAATAGGTCATACCAAAATATATCTTCCTGTCTGAGGGTATCTGATGTGCTATAGAAATATAGCACTTATGATACTTAAAACAAGGAAAATATGCAAGTTTCTTAGG
Organism: Capsicum pubescens; assembly: GCA_030864215.1. Classification (NCBI taxonomy): domain Eukaryota; kingdom Viridiplantae; phylum Streptophyta; class Magnoliopsida; order Solanales; family Solanaceae; genus Capsicum; species Capsicum pubescens. The sequence continues at coordinate 86,482,765 of CM061540.1, forward strand.
TTGTTTTGTTAGATATGATGTATTTTGGGTATGTTTTGTAGGAAACTAGGTTTTGGATGCTAAGTTCGTGAAAAACATAAAAAATGGAGTTTTTGGCTACTTAATTGATCAATTTTGGGTATTCGTGAAATTTTTCGAATTGTACGTTACCAAAGCATGTGATAAAAGTTGAAGATCTGAAGCTTGGTTGCAAGTTTTGGAAGGCCTGGCACTTACCTATGTCTATATGTGGGCCACATATAGCATATGTCATCTGCATAAGACTAAGGTAAGTACCGAAATTAGAGATCCCAAGAGTAGAAGAGATATGCTAAAAGCAGTGGGTTACATGTAGGAAAGGTGAGTGCCAAAAGCCCAAAATCTCGAGAGCAGAAGTTTCAGGAAATTTTTTCTGCATATGTAGGTGTCTACATATGCCTAACCTCAGGCTGCATGTGGCACATGCGCCCAAGTCCAGGCCGCATGTAGACACCATATGTGGCCACCGGCCCTTTTTCTTCTTTTTCGTCCAAGGTTTAATTTTAGGGTTTCCTCATGTACTATAAGTAACCCTTATGTGGTTTTTGGTATAAGTCACGCACTCTTAATACTTACAAACATATTTTGATTTTGAGATTTGATTTTGGTCTTGGAATTATCTTGTATTGATTTTGGTTGATTAATTCAGTTAAAGTTTTGGGTTTTTACTTGTGATTATTGTGATTTCATCTTATGCTTTCAACCATGAATGTTGTTGATTACTTCACAAGCATAAGCGGCTAAAAACCCTTAGCTAGGGTTGGGGAAACCCTAATGAATTGACAAAGTAGGGGAAGTGCTATTATTGTTCTGAACCTATACCCATGCATGCATTGTATTATCTTTACTTTAATAGTTATCCTAGCGGTTGCCAACATTAAGATACCTCCTAGATTATTGCTACTTACTCTAAAAAAAGAGTAGTGACTAGGAAAAGATAATTATAACAGTAATTTGAAGTTTAGTTGTCGATCCACGCTACTAGGTATTATCTTTGTAAGATGGTTAGCTTTTATCTAATAACTAGAGAATCTAAAGGTAATAGTTAACTAAGATCAAGATAAGGATTAGTAAGGCAATATCCTGAGACTCAAAAGGTAAAGGGTGAAATCTATCTGCTCGTCCAAAAGACTATTGATGGTACATAACTTATCAGATTCTGCATACAAGGTATCGGGTTGATTCAACAAAGCACGTTAAGCCTACGGAGTTGAGAATCCAGGGGGAACACAATCCTAGTGTTCACCTACGACTGATTACAACTGAAGTTGATATTGCTACTCAAATCCCCCATTTACTTTTCCAATTTTTCCCGTTGATTTCAACAGCCAAAATCCACGATTCCACGTATTCCCTTGGGATTCAACCCCAGTTTTTTTTGGGTTACTATATCTGGCAATGACCGAATAATCTTCAGAGTGAAGGTGTATCTTGAGCGTTGCCAAATTTTATCACCATTGCCAGAAAGTACATTGTTGATTTGTGAATTGAGGTTGTTGCAGTTTTTGAGTTTTTTTTATTTTTGTTCTTAGTTAGGTATACATTGGTGTATTCCTAGCACAAGGAGTAGAGGTAATCCCTTACTCCCAGTGAATCTAAATCTAGAGTGGATCCTACAAACACCTCGTAAGTGGACAAAACATAAAAAAAGATAACATTCTGGAAGGGCTTCATAATGATGTGCCTCACCCTCTTCCTGAAGGAGTTCGGGATATTATTGATCAGCAGGCGGGGGTGCTTTTAGCACAAGCTACTAATGAGAGAAGAGAAATAGAAGAAGCTCTGCGGATAGCTAGGGAAGCAAGCTTAGAAGAGACAAGAAGCACACCACTGAGCAACACTAGGTGGAAATCAGAATAGAGATCGAGGTGGTCATATTCAAGTGATCCCAGCATATCAGTATGTGCAACCATATGTAGATTATGAAGAAGATCGTCAAGTTTAATATCTCTAGTGCTATGATCTAGCTCTTATAATTAAAGGGTGTGTTTGCGGGGTTGCCTACAAATGAAGCAAACATGCATCCGGAAAATTTTTCGGGGATCTGGAATTCATATACAATACCTGGGGTAGATCAAAAGGCACTTAGACTGAGGTTGTTCCCCTTTTCGCTTACTGATGAAGCATTTTTATGGATGGGGGGACTTCTAAGAGGATCAATCAATACCTGGAATGAGTTATGCAGACCATTCTTGAATAGGTTCTTTCCTCTATCTAGAGTGTTGCAGCTGACGGACGAGATTTATAATTTCAGGTAGTAGCAATCAGAATCTATGTATCGAGGCATGGTTCAAGTTCAAGAAGAAACTTAGCATGGTGCCCAACCACCAGATTTCACTGACAAGCTTGTTGGAGATATTATATAGAGCCCTGACTATAAGTTCTAGAGATTTGGCAGACACTATCTCTGAAGAATCCTTTATGAGTTTATGATGGAAGATAGCTTCAAATATTATAGATCAGACCTCGTTAACTTATTGAGGGTGGCAAACTCGGGAGGTTGAGAGAGGGTTTGACATTTATGCCATTGGATCTTTCGGTGAGTAAAGAGTAACTGAATGTCATGAGCCAAACCAGGGCCTGGCCGTGACAAATATCTTAAGTCCTGCGTGGACTGGAGATCACCCTTTTCACCTAACCAAACCAAACATAACACACCCCAATTTCGGATGAATTCCAAACATATAACAAGATAGCATGCAATAGCTTAAGAAAATTTAATGCATGTCTATAACCGACGACCGATGACAGACCAACCAATCGACCAACATCGCCCAATAACTACAGTAATCCAAATAAAACCTTTTAATAATAAACCAAAATTGAATATCACTAAAGTGTCGGGACATGCCCCCGACTATAGACAAAAATAAGTCTAAACAGTCTGAGACATAAGATACTAAAACATGAAATGTAGACTTTCGATGTATGAAAGCTCACCACTTTAATATCAACTCATGAGCTGATCCTAAATCCTAATCACTGAGCAAGGGGAGTAGAAGCATGGCCAATTCTTGCATCGCATAGGGATACAACATCCAAAGATAGTTAGTTAGGTAAACGCTAGCATGTAAATCTAGGATAACGATAACATAATGACATAATCAACAATTCAAAATCATTCAAAACCAATGCTCCGAATCAAATGCATAAATATATATATATAAATATATATATCACTTGTCAAGATAGGGAACAAGGTTTAACATGCACTTTAAAACATTAGTCTGGATTATGTAGCTCAACCATCATAACATGCACCCATGGGCTATATGGGCCCCAGCTCTCACCCCCTGGTCGGGCCCTAGTCTATGTATCCGCACAAACCAAAGAATAATCTCATCTATATGCATGGGGGACCCGAACCTCCCAATCATATACTAAAGTAACTTAAACACATTATGAGGGACTCGAACATCCCTAATCATGAAATAATAATGAGGAGGACTCGAACCTCCCTGGTCACTTTGACTCCCGCATCGGGAAACACGGTTTCCACTATCGATCACTCGAATCTCCACTTTCACGACTCAGCTACACAACCCTTATTAGATCCTAATTAAAACAAGTATCACACATTCCCATTCATTAAACAACATTCCACAATAAGGCATACGTTGTTGGTATCATCATACCAACTACACTTACAAGGTAATAACAACATGCCAAAACAATTTCCATTAACTTGGGGAAAACAACTCTCTTTATTCATTAATACAAGGTGGAGGAACACTGACTCCGTTTGTTCATTAAATTAGACCGTTGTGCTTCAAATACCTCTTTACATCATGCAATAGTTCAAGACTAGTTCAATTTTACAAATTCCCATATTTCTCATAATTAAAACCAATTTCACTTTATGGGGCTGGGGTCATAACCACTTCAAAAGTCATAAGTTTGGAAAATCACAATTCCCTAATTCATTCACCATACCCATGCACCCACAAGTTAAAACCTATAATTGAAGCATGAAAACCATATGTAACCATGAGAAACATTATTCAATTAATAAACATTCAAAATCCTCAACCCTTGTTTCAAAACCAACATAAACATCTCATGAACAATACCTTTAACACATGTTTTTAACAAATTAACAATGAGGGAATAGTAATATGCCTTAAACACCAAGAAATTTTGAGAGAAATTGACCCGTGAGACCTTGGATGACCAACTTGATCAAACCCTAGCTTGAGGGAATTCATAGAGCCTTTTGGAGTGTTTGAGAAGTTACTTGATTTGTTTCTGAGTGCTAATGACACCCCACAGGGGTTATAAGATGTGGGTTTTAATTTGGGTAAGAGGGAAAATGTCCAGGATGCCCTTAACTTAAGCTGAAAAAGTGTTGCCCTTTGATTACGGGTCAACTAGTGACTCGTAGACACAACTTACGACTCGTCACCACGAGTCGTAACCAAGATAGTCTGTAGGACCCCCACACACTGTTGACTGTACAACTCATTGGTACCACTCGTAATGGGACCCTACGACTCATAAGGCCCAGTTGTAGTCAACACAGAACCCAATTGGGTAAACACTGGACATCCTACGATTTGCACCCAATGATTCGTAACAAGTCCTTATGACTCATAGTGAGACACTCGTACTCAGAGCATAACTTAGCCACTTAATTTCTAATTTGGTTACGATTCCATCCCAATGAATCATCATGAGTTTTTATGACTCGTACCCTCAAGTTGTACCCAAGACAGAAACTCAAACACCATTCACTAGACACCTTACGACTAAGGTCACCTGACCCATCAAAACACCTTACCACTTACCAGGTGAGTCATTGCTAGGGAAGAAAGCTCAGAACTCAGAAAATTTTCAAGCACTAAAAAATTTGGGGCATTACATACTCCCCCTCCTTAGGATCATTCATCCTATTATGATAGGACAAGGCATTTATTAGCACGATTGGCTCCACATACCCCTACTCTTACCTTTAACAAAGATAGAAAACAAAGATGTTAAGGAATACACATACCTTGAGCATAATTATCCAAAATGGAAAACAAGAACAGATACTCAGACTCCATGTCCTCCTCGGCTTTCTAAGTAGCTTCCTCAACCTTTTGGTTCCTCCAAAGAACCTTTACCGAAGCCACGTCCTTCATCTGCAATCGACAGCCTTGACAATCCAAAATCTCAACTGGGACCTCCTCATAGGACAAGGAATCTGACATATCTACCTCCTCTAAAGAAATAATCATCTAGGGATCACCCATGCACTTCCTCAGCATCGAAATATAAAACATCGGATGAATGGAGCTCAAACTAGAAGGCAACTCCAATTCATATGCAACATTACCAACCCTCTTCAACACCAAGTACGGACCGACGTAACGGGGACTGAGCTTTCCCTTCTTAACAAACCACATCACTATAGGAGACACCTTAAAGAACACCAAATCACCAACATTGAACTCCAACTCCTTTTTCCTTACATCATTGTAGAAAAATTAGTGGCTTTAGGCAGCCTTAAATCTATCCTGAATCACCTTCACCTTCTTCATGGCTTAGTGAACCAAATCAGGGCCAAATAACTTATTTTCACTAACCTCAAACCACACAATAGGAGACCTTACCTCATACCATATAATGCCACAAATAGAGCCATACCAATGCTTGAGTGATAACTATTATTGTAGGCAAATTCTAAGAGAGGCTGGTGGTCAACCCAACCACCCCCAAAATCAAATACATAAGACCAAAGCATGTTTTCCAATACCTGAATTGTCCTTTCCGCTTACCCATCCATTTGCGGGTGAAAAACAGTACTAAGGATCACCTTAGTCCCCAAACGTCGCTGGAACAACCTCCAAAAGTTAGATGAGAACTGAGTACCCCGATCACATATGATGGAAATTGGAGTACCATGCAACTTCACGATCTCGTCAATGAACAACTTGGCATAATCCTCAGAAGAAAAATTAATCCTCACTTGCAAGAAGTGAGTAGACTTAGTCATCCTATCCACGATGACCCAAATCGAATTAAATTAATGACGAGATAATGGAAGTCGAGAAACAAAAACAATATTAATTATCTCCCATTTCCAGATCGGTAGTTCAATCTCATGAGTCAACCCACCGAGCCTCCAGTGTTCTACCTTTACTTGCTGACAGACCATGCACTTAGCTAGAAAATTGGCCACATCCCTCTTTATATTATTCCACCAATAAATTTCCTTAAGATCATGATACATTTTCGTTGAATCGGGATGGATAGTATAATGCGACTCATGAGCTTCGGCCAAAATTTTTCCTCGCAACCCATCAACGTTAGGAACACACAATCTTCCTTGGTACCTCAAGATACCATCACCGCCAATCTCAAAAACCATCACTTTTTGCCTATCTACATCATTCTTGATCTGCATCAGAATAAGATCCAACACTTGCTTCTCTTTTACTTTTGCACCAAGAGATGACCTTGCCACCTCTTGAACAATTACACCACTATCCTTAAATCCAAGAGACGAAATTCAAGATTAGCGAAACGATGAATATCCTTCACTAAATCCTATTTTTTCTCATCCATATGAGACAAGCTTCCCATGGACAACCTGCAAAGATGATCAGTAACCACATTAGCTTTACCTGGATGATAGTGGAGACTCATGTCATAGTCCTTTAGCAATTCAAGCCACCTCTTCCCTGAGATTTAATTTTTTTGGGGTGAACACGTATTGCAGGCTCTTATGATAAGGGTAAATATCAACATGGACCCCATACAAATAATGTCGTCATATCTTTAATAAAGACACCACAGCTAACAATTCCAAATAATGGGTCAAATAATTCTTCTCATGAACCTTCAACTGTCTAGAAGCATAAGTAACCACCTTGCAATGCTACATCAACACATAACCCAGTCCCACCTGGGACGTATCACGATAGACAACAAAACCATCAGTACCCTCAGGTAGAGTCAAGACCAGAGGCGAAGTTAACTTATCCTTCAGCTTCTCGAAACAACCTTCACAAGCATCAGACCACGAGAATTTCACCTTCTTCTGAGTCAACTTAGTCAACGGGTCTGCAATAGAAGAGAAACTCTCCACAAACCTTCTATAGTAGCCGGTCAAATCCAAGAAGCTCTGAATGTTGGATGGAGTCGTGGTTCTAAGCCACTTCTTAACCACTACAACCTTCTATGGGTCCACCATGATCCCTTCACTAGAAACAACATGACCCAAGTAAGTCACAATGTCCAACCAAAACTCACACTTAGAAAACTTTCCATACAAATGCTGATCTTTTAGGGTCTACAACATAAGGTGAAGGTGATCGACATGATCCACCTCACTCTTCAAATACACCAAAATATCATCAAAAAATACAATCAAGAACTAATGGAAAACCCGATTCATAAGATCCATAAACATTGTTAGGGCATTGGTTAAGTCAAAATACATCACCAAAAACTCAAAATGACCATACCGCATTCGAAAAGCAGTCTTAGGGATATCTGCCTCCCTAATCTTCAACTGATGGTACCCAGACTGAAGATCAATTTTAGAAAAGAACTTATCACCCTAAAGTTGATCAAAGATATCATCAATCCTCGGAAGTGGATACTTATTCTTCACGGTTACTTTTTCTGTTATCAATAATTAATATACATTCGAAGGGATCCAAATTTATTATGCACGGAGAGTACGGGAGCACCCCATGGAGACACACTAGGGAGGATAAAACCCTTATCAAGAAGATATTTCAACTGCTCCTTGAGTTCCTTTAACTCAACCGGAGCCACCCTATAAGGAGGGATATAACTATGACAAGTTTCCGGAAGAAGATCAATCCCAAAATCAATTTCCCTATTGGGAGGTACACCAGGAAGATCATTAGGGAACACCTTGAGAAATTCACAGCCCACAGGGACAGTCTGCAAGGAAGGACCTTCAGCTCTAGAATCCTTTACATGTACTAAGTGATAGAGGTACCCTTTGGAAACCAATTTTCGGGCTCTAATATATAAGATGAATCTTCCCTTAGGAACTGGGGAACTAACTTTCCATTCGATTATCGGCTCATTTGGGAAATGGAAATTGACCTTTTAGGTCTGACAATCAAGAGAAGCATAGCACGAATGCGACCAATCCATCACCAAAATCACATTAAATTCTAACATTTCCAACTTTATTAGATCCTCCGCCAAGGTCTCTCTACCATAGATCGACCTCACACAACCCTTATAAAAGACTCTAGCCATAATGGAGTCACCCATCGGGGTGGACACAGAAAAAGGATTCAGAATGCACTTAGGATCAAAGCCAAAATAAGTATCCACATAAGGGGTCACATAAGAGAGAGTGAACCAAGGATCAAGTTGACAATATACATTGTGAGAAAAGAGTTTAAGCGTACCAATAACAACATCAGGAGATGCCTTAGAATTCTGGAAAATGAAAAGAGCATACAAACAGTTTCGACCGGCGCTGGAGCCTGAAGAAGAAGTAGCACCCTTTGGTACAGGAGCAGATGTAGCAGCAATAAGAATCTTATTTTCCTAGAGGCAACCTTAGATGGACAATTCTTCTGTAGATGGACAGTCTGACCATGTTTAAAGAACTTATTCCTCCTTTCCTTGCAAAAATAATGAGGCATCTAACCATAAAATATACAAGGAGGATATGACAAAATTAATTGATCCCCACTATCCTGCGACTAGGCTCCTGATGCTCTAAACCCACTATCATACTGAGAACAATGATCACCCAACGGCTTCGAATAAGGAGCACTAGCCATAGAGTAGGAACTAAAATTGCCCTACTTTTTCTTAGACCACTTCTCACCATCTCTACCACTCTACTGTTGACCTCCACCTTGATTTAAATAGCAAAATTTCTTACACTGCCTTTCACTCATCTCCATTTGCTTCTTCTTTTCATCATCCATTTGTTGCATATACACCATATGTTCGGAGATGTCTATATCCTTGTTCAACAAGGCAGCCTTGCTCTACAAGATTAACTCATGATATCACCCAGATGTAAACTTCCTTATTTTAGCCCTCATGTTAGACACTAATTTAGGAGCATAACAGGATAGATGATGAAACTTCAAGGCATACTCATTTACGATCATCATGCCTTGCTTTAAATTCATAAACTTCTCGTCCTTCACTTCCCTCTACTCCTGAGTAAAGAAGCAATTAAGGAAAGAACAAGACAAATCATCCTACAAAGAATCCATAACATTATCTCTCCTATACTGGTCCTGCTATTTATACCACTAGTATGCAACATCCTTCAACTGATAAATTATGAACTCTATACCTTCTATATTAGTACCATGCATCACACAAAAGATCTTTTCTAGTTCATCAATAAAGTTTTAAGGATCTTCCTCAACTTTAGAACCAGTGAAAATAGGAGGACTCAACCTCATGAATTTTCCAACCCTAGTGTCCTCAGACGATGAAGCCAAAAAAAAAACACTCAGCCTGGGAGGCAACCAACTGGGTAAACAAATAAATCAATTGGCGAAACTCAGCATTAGACACATCAGCTCGAGGTGCCTGAGAAAGGATAAGGGGAATCGATGGAGCTCCCTCAGGGAAATCAAAAGCAGTGAACCTAGACTGGGTCTAAACTCCTAGAATTGGATAAGCTCCATCCACATTGTCCTCAGATGGGATAGAAGAGTTGTCGCGAGCATCAGATCTTCTAGGAGACATGATCTAAAAAGTGAAACATGGGAATTAAAGAAGAGTCAAGACCTTAGGTTCTATAGCTTGAAATAGAACAACAAAAAAGAAAAACATTCCTAAATGCCTCGTAGCCTCTCCTTTATAAGTGTGGCATGCTACACACCCATAAAAGAAACTCTACTTAATAGGGCTTTGTTGGACACTCAATGACACCAACTTAGGCTCTAATACCATCTGTGTCATGACCCGAACTAGGGCCTGTCTATGACGGGTCTCTCAAGTCTTCGTGGATCGTAGATCACCCCTGCACCTAATCGAACCAAACACAACACACCCTAATATCGGATGAATTCTGAACATATAAAATGATAGCATGTAATAGATTAAGAAAAATTTAATTCATGTTTATAATCGATGATTGGTGATCGGCCAACCAACTAACACCACTTAATAACCATAGTAATCCAAACAAAACCTTCTAATAATAAACCAAAATTGAATATCACCAGAGTGTCGGGACATGCCCCTAAGTATAGCCAAAAATTAGTCTAAAAAGTGTGAGACATAAGATACCAAAACATAAAATTTATACTTCTGATGTATGGAAGCTCACCACTTCAATGTCAACTCATGAGCTGATCCTAAATCCTAATCTCTAAGCAAAAGGAGTAGAAGTATGACCAATTTTTACATCGCATGGGTATAGAGCGTTTAAATACGGTTGAAGGGTGAATGCTAGCATGTAACTATGGGATAAGGATAACATGATGACATGACCAATAGTTCAAAATCATTCAAAACCAATGCACCTAATCAAATGCATAAACATATATATATATCACATACCGGGATAAGGAACAAGGATTAACATGCACTTTAAAACTTTAGCCTAGATTATGTATCTCAACTATCATAACATATACCCACGGACTATATGGGCCCTAGCTCTCACCCCTAGTCGGGCCCCAATATCTGTAGTCGCACGAACCAGAGAATAATCTTATATATATGCATGGGGGGACTCAAACCTCCCCATCATATACTAAGGTGACTTAAGCACCCGATCATGTGATAATTTACGGTGGACTCAAACCTCCCTAATCATGAAATAATAATGAGGGGGACTTGAACCTCCCTGGTCACTTTGACCCCCGTATCGACAAATGCGGTATCCAGTAACGGTCACTCGAACCTCTATTTTTACGACTCAGCTAGTCAACCCTTATTAGAGACCAATTAAAACAAGTATCACACATTCTCATTCATTGAACCATATTCTACATTAAGGCATAGGTTGTTGGTATCGTCATATTAGCTACACTTGCAAGGTAATAACAACATGCCAAAACAATTTCCATTAACTTAGAAAAAATAACTCCCTTTGTCCATTAATACAAGGTGGGGAAACACCGACTTCCTTTATTCTTTAAATTAGGCCATTGTGTTTCTAATACCTCTTTACATCATACAATAGTTCAAGACTAGTTCAATTTTACAAATTTCCACATTTTTTATAACTAAAACTAATTTCACATTATGGGGTTGGGGTCATAACCACTTTAAAAGTCACAAGTTTGGGAAAATCAGAATTCCCTAGTTCATTCACCATACCCATGCACCCATAAGTTCAAAATCATAATTAAAGCATGAAAACCATATGTAAACTATGAGAAACATTGTTCAATTCATGAACATTCAAAATCCTCAACCCTTGTTTTAAAACCAACATAAATATCTCATGAATAATACCTTAAACATATGATTTTAACAATTTAACAGTGAGGTACGAGTAGCATGCCTTAAACATCGCAAAATTTGGAGAGAAATCGACCATTAAGCTCTTAAATAACCAACTTGATGAAACCCTAGCTTAACATTCTTGAGGCAATTCAGAGAGACTTTTGGAGTGTTTGAGAAGTTACTTGATTTATTTTTTATTGTTAATGACACCCTGAAAAGGTTATAAGACATAGGTTTTATTTTGGGTAAGAGAGGAAATATCCAGAATGCCTTTAACTTAAAAGCTGAAAAATGTCGTCCTTTGACTATAGGTCAACCAGTAACTCATAGCCACTCCTTACGAATTGTCATCGTGAGTCGTAACCAAGATAGTCTCTAGGAACCCACACACTGTTGACCTTAAGACTCATTGTTACCACTTGTAATGGGACCCTATGACTCGTAGGATCCAGTCGTAGTCAACACAGAACCTAATTATGTAAACACTGGACATCCTATGATTTTCACCCAACGGCTCATAACAAGTCTTTATGGCTCATAGTGAGCCATTCATACTCAAAGCAGAACTTAGCCACTTAATTTCTGATTTTGCTACGATTCTATCCCAATGACTCATCATGAGTCTTTACGACTCGTCTTCTATCCCAATGACTCATCATTCTCATACCCTCAAGTTGTACCCAAGATAGAAACTCAAACACCATTTATTGGACACCTCATGACTAAGGTCACCTGACCTGTCAAGACACTCTACAACTCATCAAGTGAGTCATTACCAGGGCATAAAGCTCAGAACTTAGAAAATTTTCAAGAACCAAAAAACACAGGGCGTTACACTGGGGATGTTGTAGCTCAGGAGATTTCACTACTAAGGACCGAAATTGGTGCATTGGCAAAATAATTTGCAATGGTAAATTCTGCAAAGGTTAATGCAGTAGGGTTACAGGGTACAGCCTCTAGGGTTCTTAAGTCTGTGTTAGAGGAGGAGGCAAAGTACTTGGATCATCAGTTGGCGAGTTTCGGAGCCCAAAGGAAAGGAAACCAAGGTCAGAACTATTATGATGATGAAGATAAATACATTCCACCTGGCAGATGAGATGCAAAATCAAGAATAAAAAATTATTGTCTAAGATGATGAAGGGTCAAGAGAGCCAAGAAACTTGCCTTAAAGAACTTAAGGCTGATATTTCAGGATTGACCCAAAATGTTGAGTCACATGCAACTAATATTAAGCAGTTGGAGCAGCAGTATGGGAAAATCTCTACAACTTTGGCTCAAAGACAGTCAGGTGACCTTCCTAGTGACACTGTGTAGAATTTTCCAACCCTTGCTCATTGTCTGGCTATTAAAACTAGGAGTGGCTCCCCACCTTATGAGAATTTTGTGCCTACTATAAATGAGTAGAAGAAGGATAATATTATTGTTGATGAGCTACCTAAAGATGAGTTTGATAAGTTGACTTGTAGTGATGATGATTATGAGAGTGAGTACGGTGACGACTGGGTTGCAGATGATCCCAAGGATAAGGTGCAATATTTTAGAAGGATTTCTCATACACCATCAGTAGAAACGAAGGGGGACCCAAGTGCAGTCACCATCCCATGTTCTATTGAGCATTTTGATATTAATCAAGCTCGATGTGATTTAGGAGCAGGAATAAATATAATGTCGTTAGTGATATAAAAGGTATTGGGGTTAGGAGAACTCAAGACTACATATTCAAGGTTGTTGATGGTTGATTCATCTGCAAAAAAACCAGTGGGTATTTGGCGTGACATAGAAGTAAGGGTGGCATCCTTCACCTATCCAGAAGATTTCATGATTTTAGACTATGAAGTGGATGCCCAAGCTCCGATTATCTTAGGTAGACCCTTCTTGTCCACTGGTCGGGTGTTAATTGATATGGACATAGAGGATATTACCTTCAAACTGAACAATGAGCAAATAGTATTTAATATATGCATGACATTACAGCAGCTAGATGATATGAGAGTGGTGGCGGTAATAGATGATGTGGATGATGATGTGGTTATAGAGGATGTGCCTATTGAAGAAAGATTAGGAGTAGAAGTATTAGCAACAGTGATTATAAATATTGAGAGTGATGGGATAGATGAATATGATGAGCTGATTTAACATGGCATAGGTTCGTACAAATATGCCTCTAAGAAGCTGGATCTTGACTTGAAAATAGAACCATACCTCCTGTAAAACCATCCATTGATGATCCACCGGTATTAGAATTGAAGGCTTACCCATCTCATTTTTAGTATGCATTCTTAGGAGCCAACAATACCTTATCGATGATTATTGCAGCAGATTTGGCAGAAGCACAGGTGAAAGCTTTAATATCGGTATTGCAGAAATTCAAAAGAGCTATTGGGTGGGACATCACAGACATTATGGGGATTCCACTAGGTATATGCACCCACAAGATGCATCTTGAGTCAGACAACATTCCCAGTATTGAGCATCAGAGGCTACTAAACCCTCATATGTAAGAGTGGTAAAAAAAGATATAATCAGATGGTTAGATGTTTGGGTGGTTTTTCTAATTGCAGATAGCAAGTGGGTAAGCCTGGGTCAATGCGTACAAAAGAAAGGGAGAATCACAGTGGTTCCAAATAAAAAGAATTACTTAGTACTCATGAGGCCAGTGACTGGTTGAAGAGTCTGCATGGATTACAAAAAGCTGAATAAGTGGACACAAAAGAACCATTTCACTATACCATTCATGGATTAGATGCTGGACAGACTAGTAGGAAGGGGTTGGTATTATTTTCTTGATGGGTACTCAAGTTACAATCAAATCATGATTGCTCTCGAAGACCAATAAAAGACTACTTTCACTTGCCCCTATGGGACCTTTGTGTTCAAGAGGATGTCGTTCAGATTATGCAATGAGCCTTCCACTTTTCAGAGATGTATGATGTCCATAATCTATGATATACTAGAAGACACGATCGAAGTATTCATGGATAAATTTTTAGTGGTTGGGGACTCATTCGATGATTGTTTGGCCCATTTGGCCAATGCACTGCAGAGATGTGAAGAGTGCAATTTGGTGCTAAACTGGGAAAAATGCCACTTTATGGTAAAAGAAGGAATCCTTCTAGGGCACAAGATCTCCAAACATGGTATTGAGGTGGACAAAGAAAATATTGAGTTAATTGAAAAATTGCCACCACCAGTGTCAGTTAGAGGCATACGGAGCTTTCTGGGTCATCCAGGCTTTTATAGGAGGTTCATCAAGGGCTTATCAAAAAATTCAAAATCCTCTGTGCAAACTTTTATAGAAAGAGGTAAAGTTTTTGTTTGATGATGCTTGTCTCAAGGCTTTCAAATGCCTGAAATAGCGATTGATTTCAGCACCCATTATTGTGTCTCCTGACTGGTCTGCATCATTTGAGGTAATGTGTGATTCAAGTAGAGTGGCCTTGGGTATTGTCCTAGTCCAAAGAAGATAAAATATATTGCATCCCATCTACTATGCCAGCAAAGCTTTAAACCCCGCATGAAAAAATTATACAATTACAAAGAAAGAACTACTTGCGGTGGTTTTTGCTTTCAAAAAATTTTAGTCTTATTTGATTGGGACTAAGGTCATAGTTCACATTTACCATGCAACCTTGACATACTTGATGGTGAAGAAAGATGCCAAACCAAGATTGATTTGTTGGGTTCTCTTACTGCAAGAGTTTCATTTTGAAGTGAAAGACTGGAAAGGAAAAGAACATTAGGTTGCAGATTACTTATCCAGACTTGAGGAGGAGACAATGAAGAAATAAGGGGATGATCTTGAAATAAATGATGCTTTTCCAGATGAGTGGGTGTTGGTGGCATCTCAAGATTTAATCCCCTGGTTTGCTAATTTTGCCAACTATTTGGCAAGCAATCTTGTCCCAGAAGACCTATCCTTCCAGCAATGAAGACGATTTATGCATGAGGTAAGAAAGCTCTTTTAGAGTGAGTTGTATCGATTTAGGATTTGTACTGATGGTGTGATTTAGAGATGCATCCTAGAGGTAGAGATGATGAGCATTCTGGAAGCTTGTCATTCATCGCCAGTTGGGGGTCACCAAGGTGGCACATGCACATCCCATAAAATTTTGTAGTATGGGTTTTACTGGCCTATAATTTAAAATTATGCACATAAATTTGCGCAAGCTTGTGACTAATGTCGGCGTCAAGGTAACATTTCACGGCGCCATGAACTCTTCATGACACCTGGAGTTGAAGTTGTTTGATGTGTGCGGGATCGATTTCATGGGCACGTTCGTGAGTTCCTATGGCATAAGATACATTACGGTAGAGGTTGACTATGTGTCAAAATGGGTGGAGGCAGTTGCACTTCCAAATAATTAAGGTAGAAGTGTCACCGCCTTTTTGAAGAAAAATATCTTTTCTTGATTTGGCACTCCACGTGCAATTATCAGTGATGGTGGGTCTCACTTCTGCAACCGCCTCTTTAAATCCCTACTTGATAGATATGGTGTAAGGCATCAGGTGGAAACACCTTACCATCCTCAAACAAGTGGGCAAGTGGAAGTCTCCAATAGAGAGATAAAGTCTATCTTGGCGAAAACTGTGAATGCCAATAGGACTGACTGGTCTAAAAAATTAGACGATGCATTATAGGCCTACTGGATATCTTATAAGACCCTAATAGGTACCTCTCCATATGAGCTTGTATACGGAAAGTAAGGGTGGTAATGGATCAGACATTTTCCGTTTCGCTCTTGTTACTCCGGTTTCAGTGAAGCTCTGGTACCGGTAACGCAACAGTACTGGTTGCAACCGGTATACCGGTACCCAATGGTCCATGATCCAGTACCAGTGCATTGCTGGTAAAATTTTTGGCCGGTTTTAATTTGCCAATTCCGTTGTCGGTTGATCGATTCCAGTCCGACACTGAACGGACAGTGTTTTGACCGTTTGACTTTTATTTTTTTTAATTGCAGCAACAACTCTTTTGGTTTTGGGGTTGTAATTTTAGCCATTGGGGGGGGGGGGAAACAACGGCTATTTTTTCCCCCACCCCCCATAATTACCCCACTACCCCTTAAAATTTTCACTATAAATATCCTTTTATATCTATTCTTTTTTCTTACAAATATTCTCAATTTCTCATACTCTCTCTTAATATTCATAGTTATTGTATTAGTTTGAGTTGAATATTTGTTGAAAATATTACAAGATTCAATCATCATCTTTTAATTTTGACATTTGGTATACATCTGCTTTTACGCATACCTTTGGTATATTCGTTTCAACTTTAATCTCTTTTTATTTACTTTAATATCTATA
Organism: Capsicum pubescens; assembly: GCA_030864215.1. Classification (NCBI taxonomy): domain Eukaryota; kingdom Viridiplantae; phylum Streptophyta; class Magnoliopsida; order Solanales; family Solanaceae; genus Capsicum; species Capsicum pubescens. Next base: position 86,499,493 of record CM061540.1, read on the forward strand.
TTTTTATTTCTTAGTATCTATAATTATTTACTTACATTAATTTTTTATTTATAATATTTATATTGCTTGTTTTAATATTTTAATTATATTTAAATTTAATTATGGATGCCCATAAAAATAGTAGTGGTAAAAAAATAATATTTGGTAAGGTTTTTCGTAGAAATAAAAAAAATAGTGCTACTACTAGTTCATTACTACCTAGATTTAGTGAAACTTCTTTATCACAGCCTAATGGTTACGATATTGGTACCGGTATGGAATTAGACCATGAGACCCTAAGTAGGTGTTATGATAATTTTGAGAAAGACTTACCAGAAGAAGATGATATAGAAGAATAAGAGTTAGGTGATACCAATACTCCTACTAGTCCAGTTACGAAATTACCAAAAGACGGTGAAGAACTTCCCCCTTTACCGGAATTTACTAAAATTTATGGAGCATGATAAGGTAAAAAATACTGCTACTTGCAATAAATGCTTGAGAGTTATGAAACATTTGACCTGGAAAAAGAATAGCGGGACAGGGTTGCTAACTATGCATTTGAGGAGATGTAATAAAGAATCTATTCGTCTAGAAAATGAGGCTAAGGCAAAAAAAAGTGGTACACCATTGACGCAAGAATCTGTAGGAGGTAATATGGTTCAAACATGTTTAGACATGTTTAACCCGACTGGCCTAAGTTCATCATCGATATATAGTGAAGATGTAGATAGAGAAGAACTAGCAAAAATAGTTGTTGTTATGGGTTTGTCTTTTAGTTTTCCTTCGCATCCCGGTTTTATTCATTATATTCAACGAGTATATAATTCCTCCTTTAAAGGTTTTTCACAAAATATAATTAAAAATGATAATTTTAAATTTCAAGCTGAACATTGTCATTATCCTCGTTGCTTATTTAGTAAATTTGATGGAAGAATATCTATTACTTCTGATATGGATCGTAGTGTTCTCACTAATGATTATTTTACTGTCATGGCTCATTGAATTGATCACCATTGGAATATGTAAAAAAGAATTATTGCTTATAAGTATGTTGACGAGACTAAAACCGATAGCATTATAGCTGGTACAATAGTGGATAGCTTGAAATATTTTAGATTTGTTTATAAAACTATGGCATGCACATTAGATAATGCTTCTAATAATTTGAAAGTTGTTGAAAGTTTAAAAACTAGACTATGTCCTATGGATGAAGATCATTTTCATGTTAGATGTACTGTACATATTTAAAATTTGATAGTACATTGATGGTGTTGAGTTGTTTGAAAATGCTTGTTGTAAAGTTTGAATTGCTTGTAGTTATATTTTTAAAAATAAAAAAAGTATGTAATAGGTCATTTTAAATTTCAATGTGAAAATGTAAAATTCCATATAGAAAAGTTCCAAAGAAGTTCCTACTAGATGAAATTCTTTGTATCAAATGCTTGAAGTTGCTTTTCTATATCATGAACCTATACAATTAGTTTATAATGCTCATAATTCGAATCCTGATTTAAGGTTGGGTGAAGATTGGATTGAAGTAGAAGAACTTTGTAATTTTTTAAAACTTTTTATCAAGCTACGAACACAGTGTCTGCTCAACATACTCTAACTATTTCTTCTGTTTTAGTAACTATTACTGCTATTTCTAAAGTACTTGTTGGATATAAAAAAAATTGCCCTTATAAAGAGGCAATTTCAGCTATGGTTGATAAATTTAAAAATATTATTTTTCTATTCCACAAATTTATTTGATAGCTACTTTATTCAACCAATTTTACAAATAACATGGTGTAATAATGATGGTTAAAAAATTATACAACATTTAGAAATTGGACCTCGTGAAAAACCATCAGTTGAAACTTGTTGTGCTAACATAGTACCTAAATCTAGGAGTTTATATAACTTGTATCAATTTATGGAACAAAATATTGTGCCGGTCGAACCTCCTACTTCTAGATGTAGATATGATGATTTAGATGACGAGATGGGTAAATAACTTAGTCTTCAAAGTTGTAGCAGTAATGATTTTGATTCGTATATTTCTCAGGATCGGGAAAGTATTAGAGATGCAAATGGAGAACAACAACTTTTAGCATGGTGGAAGACCCATATCAAACAATTTCCAAGACGTTCAAAGGTGGTTCAAGATGTGCTAGCAAATCAAGATTCTTCAGTTGCTTCGGAGAAAGCTTTTAGTGCAGGAAGATTTATGATTGGAGATCATCGATATTCATTAGCAAAGGATAGTTTGGAAATTTTTGTATTATTTAGAGATTGGATCAATGCCGAACGAAGAAATTTTGGGATCCCAAAATTACTGCCCCAAATTGAAGACAAAATAGATGAAATTTCTGAGGAAAATAGTGATGATGGAATGGAAGCAATGGAGGAACAAGAAAAAAGACCAATTACAAAAAATTTATCCGCCGAAGAAATATAAAAGTTACGCCTAGAATATTATGGACGTTATAGATATTAATAAGATTCTAGAGTAGAGATCTAATTCAAACAAAACCCTTCTTAGAAGGTGGCTGCGTAGATTAGATTTTCTTTTAATATTTGTAATAAATGTACAACGTACGAAATTTTAATAAATGTAAAGGCTATTCGCCTTAATTTTATTTTAAAATTTGTCTTTTATTTGATGCAATTATCTTAGCTGAAATTATAAAGTTTATATTTGTAACTTTAAAGTTATGAAAAAAAAAGTTTAATACTTTTAACTTTATAAAGTTAGGAAAATTTTTAACTTTATAACATAAAATTATATAACTATAATTTAACTTGTTAAACTTACTAAAAATGGTATATTAACTTAAACTTAAAGATATATTTTTAAGTTTAAGATATATTAAAAAAAAGTTAATAAAAAGTTAAGCTAAATAAAACTTTTTAAGAAATATCTTTAAGTTAGTTATAAGTTAAACCTGAAAATATTTTTAAGATATCTTTTAAGTTCTATTAAAATTTATATAATATAATTTTAAAAGAAAAAACTTGAAGAACGTCGTTTTTCTGGTATAGATCCGGTGCCGGTCCAATCCAACCCGGTTCCACACCGGTAACCAACCGACTGGAGCGGACAAGCCAAAAAATCCGGTATTTCGGTTCCGGTAATACCGGCTCTGGCAAAAAACTTTGGTAAGATTATGCCGGTACCAGTTTCGGTCCGTTGCCACCCTTAACGGCAAGGCATGCCATTTACCAGTTGAGCTTGAGCATAAGTCACTATGGGCATGAAAAAGGCTAAATTTTGAGTGGCGTGATGCAGCAAACTTGAGGTTGAGCAAGGTGAATGAGTTAGATGAATTTTGAATCCATGTTTTATGAGAGCTCGACCATATACAAAGGATGAATGTAGTTGTATCATGACTAAAAATTTGAGAAAAGAGTATTTGAACCAGTGATTTGGTCTTGTTGTATAATTCAAGAATCCACTTGTTTCCTGGCAAGTTGAAATCTAGGTGGACAGGATCATTCACTGTGGTTAAGGTATTCCAACACGGTGCCATAAAAATAAAGTGTGATAGAGAGATCCCCTTCAAGGTAAATTGGCAGAGAGTGAAGCACTATATGGGAAACTGGAGAAAGTAAAAGTCTATGTTGACATGGACCTTGGCAAAGTCTGAGTAGCCAAAGGAACAGAGTTGTGCCGCGATGGTAAATTAGGCGCTTCTTGGGAGGCAATCCAAGCTACAAGGATGCTTAGTGTGTCCCAGGTATGTCCTTATTCCCTTTGTTTTATATTATTCTAACGCATTAGGGAAAGTGTGCAGTTTTTTAGTTGGGGGTGGGGTATACCATAGCCGCCGCGGGTTTTTGTTGTGTTGCTTCTTTTCCTGTCGACTGCAGTATGGTTGTAGAACCGGCATATCTAGGTTAAAATTTAAGTCTTATTGTGTTTTGTTTTGTATTGTGTTGTGTTTTGTGTAATTAGGATATTTTTAAGTATTTAGGGTAGTTGTCATAGTTTTGATTGACTTTTGAAAAAAAAATGGCACCCCTCCAAAATTATGTTTAGAACTCTGTGCATGTATATATATATGTGACCATTTTGGATCTTGTTATGATATTAGGATTAGGTACATGATAATCACTTGCTAACAATTGCAAGAACCGTATAAGTAGTAGCTTGTAATATTGATTATGGTTATGTGTGTGTGAGATACTACTTAGTACCCTTTGTCTGTTGAATTCAAAACTTGCCTGGTTAGTCTTGCCTAGGTTGTAGGATAGTTGGTTAGGAAAGAATCATAGGTCATTTTTTATTTTAGTCCAACTTTAGCCTAAATGACCTTTCCAATGTGAAATAGTATCCCTTGATCCCAGTTTTGAGCCGTATAGCCTTTTTTACTTATTTCACCGTTCACCTTCCCATTTATGTTGTGATAATCTATTTTGGCCCGGTCCTCCTTGGACATTGTGCACCTCAACTCAGGTAAATCGCCTAAGTTGAGGATGGTTATCATAGGGGTGTGTGATGTAAAGTGGATTTATAGAAGGGAAAAATAAGAGAAAAAAATTGCTAGGGTTAGGTGTAGTAGCAAAAGAAAAAGAAAAGAAAACGAAAAATTTTGAAAAAGTAAAAAAGAAAGAATAAAAGACCACACCCAACCTGAATATGCAATAAAGAATAAAAAGAGAGAAATAAGGGTGGAATAAAAAGGATATTGGCTAATAAGTGTGACTCCAAGGTTAGTGTAGTGTAAAGGAGGTTTAGTTACTTAATATGTCCATATGTACCATACCAGCCTCCAAGCCTACATTACAAGCCGAGAAAAGTCCTATAGTGATCCTAACTTGACTGTCTAAAAACTAAGGTAAAGAAAATAAGGGCAAGCCTATGGTATTTGATGCACATTGATTGGAACTTCTCTTCTGAGTGTGAGTGTCTCTTGACTGTACCTGCATTGACATGCACTATTCTTTGTTGTGAGGGAACATGAGTCATATTGCTAGTTGTCTACGTGTTTGGGTAGTGTAACTTGTACATATGCATGGTTGTATATTGCTAATGTAATGCCATACCTTGATCTCATTGTGTCACATTTTTGTACTTCATATTTTTACACAGTTGATTTTGAAAAGTAAGATCGGAGGAGGTGTTATGATTTGAGCTTAAAGGGTTGATTGACTGCCTTGAATAGCTTAGATTATCCTAATTAAGCGTCGTGTATTATTTTGTGTTGTTTTGTTGTGTTGCGTTGCCAGAGGACATGCAAATGTTATAAGTTGAGGATGTTGATGTGCTATAGAAATATATCACTTTCAATGCTAAAAACAATGAAAATATACAAGTTTCTTAGGTTGTTTTGTTAGATATGATGCGTTTTGGATATGTTTTGCAGGAACTAGGTTTTGGATGCTAAGTTCGTGAAAAAGATAAAAAATGGAGTTTTTGGCTACTTAATTGATCAATTTTGGATATTCGTGCCACTTCTCGAATTGTACGTGACTAAAACATGTGATGAAAGATAAAGATTTGGAGCTTGATTGCAAGTGTTGGAAGGCCTGGCACTTACCTATGTCTACATGTGAACCTGCTACATGTGGTTTGCATAAGACTAAGGTAAGTATCGTAATTGGAGATCTTGAGAGTAAAAAAGAGCTTAAAAATAACTTCTGGCACTTACCTATGTCAACATGTGGACCAAATGATGGCCTCATGTGGGTAAGGTAAGTGACAGAAGCCCAAAATCCTGAGAGCAGAAGCTGCATGAAATTTTCATGCACATGTAGGTGTCTACATGCTCCCAGTCTCAAGCCGCATATGGTACATGCACACAAGGCCAGGTCACTTGTGGTCACCGACCCTTTTTTGTCCTTTTTCATTTGGGCTTTGATTTTAGGGTTTCCTCATGTAATATAAATACCCCTTATGTGTTTTTAGTAGAAATTACGCAATCTTGATAATTACAAATATATTTTTATTTTGAGATTCAATTTTGGTCCTGAAATTCTCTTGCATTGATTTCGATTAATTAATTTAGTTAACGTTTTGGGGTTTTACTTGTGATTATTGCAATTTCATCTTATGCTTCAAACATGAATGTTGTCGATGACTTTACAAGCATAAGAGTCTAAAAACCCTTAGCTAGGGTTGTGGAAGCCCTGGCGAATTGACGAAGTAGGGGAAGTTCTATTGTTGTTCAGAACAATTACCTATGCATGCATTGTATTATCTTCACTTTAATAGTTATCTAGCGGTTGCAAGCATTCGGATCCCACCTATATTATTGCTACATACTCCAAAAGAGGAGTAGTGACTAGGAAAAGATAATTACAACAATAATTTGAAGTTTAGTTGTCGATCCACGCTACTAGGTATTATCTAAGTAAGATGGTTAGCTTTCATCTAATAACTAAAAACTCCAAAGGTAATAGTTAACTGGGATCAAGATAAGGGTTAGTAAGGCGACATCCTGAGACTCAAAAGGTAAAGGGTGAAATCCATCAGCTCGTCCAAAACATTGTTAATGGTACATAACTTATCAGATTTTGCATGCATGGTATCGGGTTGGTTCAATAAATCACGATAAGCCTACGTAGTTGAGAAACCAAGGGGAACACAATCCTAGTGTTCACCAATGACTGGTTACAACTAAAGTTGATATTAGATACTACTTTGATATTGCTACTCAAATCCCCCATTTACTTTTCTAGTTTTTTCCATTGATTTCAATAGCCAAAAGCCACGATTCCACGTATTCCCTTGGGATTTGACCGCAACCTTTGTTGGGCTACTATATTTGGAAGCAACCTCATAATCTTTAGAGTGAAGGTATATCTTGGGCGTTAAATGTATCCTAGGGAGCTGATGATAGGCGAATTTACACGCCTATAGCACTATATTTTGCCCATATTTTAGCCTAGTTTTGAGAACAAATTATATATTTCATGCACTTTTAGTCCTTTTTCCTGTAAGTGAGCTAACGAACATGATTAGCAAAGTTTCAGGTATAAATGATGCAGAATTCAGCATTTTATGGATAACTTGATGCCAAAGAAAGCTTCACGAAAGGAGAAAAGCCAATCTTGGACGCCAAGGACTAAAGATGGCGCATGGAAAATCTGTCCCGGGCTAAAACAGCATTTCTGAAGACTTTGGGGACTAGCAGTAATTTATTAGGATTAGGATAATGATACATTAACCTAGTACAATTGGGTTAAGTATTTCATTAGCTTATTAGGATTAGGATAATGATACATTAACCTAGTACAATTGGGTTAAGTATTTCATTAGCTTAGTAGGATTTGGTTAAGCATTTCATTAGCTTAGTAGGAATAGGATATGGGTATTATAAATACCCTATCTTGCTAGAGATTTTAGAACATCTCAGAACATATTCTTCCATTAATTCTATTTTTCTTCTTCTATTCTTAAATTCCGCAACAAGAGAAACGTTACCTTGCTAAGGAATTCACGCCTAACGCCTACCACACCATTACAAACGTGAAATCTTTACTATGGTATAACAACAATGTCAATAATGATTTCCTTCGCACTCATGGGTAACTAAACTTCTCTGTTGGGGTTATGGAAGCCGAATGAGATACTATCTATTGCTGTGAGTTTGTGAGTTCGTGACACGTATGTTGCTTATATCATTATTCTCTTCATCTTAATCTAAATTCTTTGTGGTTGCAAACGCAAGAATACACCAGTATAACATTTAACTTGTTCGAAAGAAAGGTTATCTGTTTGGAAAAGAGATAATGTCAAGGTAGTAGGGTCCCATCCCCTATTAAAAAGTTAGTGTCGTAACTGGATTAACCTCTTGGAGAATTCGTACCGTTAGATACGCTTAAAGCTCGAAAGAGTTAAAGTGAAATAATCCTCGAATAGGTCGAAAGACGCCTGGATTTACCATCGAATACAATTCTCTATAAGCACATGCATGTCTGAATTCAACACACTCATAGTCAATAGTGACGTATAACTCAGAAGGTGGACATAACCCCAACTCCTCAATTCTCATTGTTTCACAACCTACTAAACATTCTTTCTTTTTACTTTGCTATTTTCAGTTTTTGCTTTAATAATTTGGTTACACATTACAAACCCCCCTTCTTACGAGACTTGCACTAAACGTCTAGTAATCGTTGCTTACTTGTTGACCAAGCTATTCCCTGTGGGATCGATACCCAACCCAGGTTGGGTTCTATATTTGCTAACGACCGCTTTACACTCCTACGAGTGCTGTAGATTGAGCGTTATCAAAAATTGGTGCCGTTGGCGGGGAATACAGTTGTCAACTAAGCTTGTGATAGTTACTAGACCCTTTGGTCAAAGATTCTCGTACTTTTACTTTTAGTTGCTGTTTTTGTTTTATTCAGGTTTGTTCAGTGCATCAATGGATGCACAACGTGAAATTGAAAGGATGACTGCTCAAGCGCATCAGCAGAATATTGATAACCCAGGGCGAGCACCAAATCCTGACGATGAGGATTTAGGAGATGACGAGTTACTAAACCCTAGGCGAGATGCTGAAATTGCAACACCTGCCAACAGAAGAGATCGTCAAGCTAGGTTTAGGCCTGAATGCCAAGCAATGCAGCCAACTTTCGACGATGATGATGATGATCTTGATGGAGCCGGAGCCACAGGATCCATTATTCCTCCACCATTGGCACCCGGAGCCAAGTTCAACATCACGAGCACCATGATTCAGTTATTGCAACTCAAAGGATTATTCGGTGGACTAGCAGGAGATGATCCGAATATGCATCTCATCAACTTTATTTCTATATGCAAGTCGTTTGACAATCCTGGAGTTGGTCAGAATGCAATTCGGTTACGCTTATTTCCATTGTCTCTGTCTGGGGAGGCAACTTATGGTTGAATGGGCTGACTCCTGATTCTATTACAAATTGGAGGCAATTGAGAGACGCTTTCCTAGAAAGATTCTTTCCGCCATCCAAAAGAGCACAATTGAGAGATGAAATCAGTAACTTTCGCCAGCTTTCCACTGAAGCTCTTCATGAAACATGGGAGAGGTTTAAGACAAAGCTAGCGAGGTGCCCAAACCATCACATGACTAATGTTCACCTAATGGAGATACTTAACAGAGCCTTGAATTCAATAACTAAACCAATTGTGGATAATGCGGCTGGAGGATCATTCATGGATCTCACCTTTGGTCAGGCAAGCAATATGCTAGACAGGATGACGAAGCAAAGTAGAGCTTGGCATACCAGGGATTCTGAGGTAGCAAGCCCCACTTTATCTATAGGCATGACTGCAGACCAAAGAAGAAGACAAGAAGAACGTGATCAATATATGGCGCACATGAAAACACAAGTGGATCTTCTTACAAAGCATCTATTATCAGGGAAGACTGAAAAAGTCAAAGCTGTTGCGTCAAAAGGAAGAAACGAATCTGATTCGGAAGAAGAAGCTAACTACTTGAACAATCAGGGGGGTTTCCAAGGCAATGCCCAAGGAAACCAAGGTCGGAACTATCATGGTAAATATGGAAATATGGACCAAGGTAGTTGAAAGAACAAGAATGGCAGTAGTGGTTTGTATGTTCCCCCTGGAAGACGTGACGCCACCACATCTAGTTCTGGAAGTATGGAAGACATGATGGCTAAACTATTGAAAGGAGTGGAAGCAACTAGCGCGGGAGTAACGGAGGTAATAAATGATTTGTCTGCCATGAAGCAATTAGTTGATTCACATTCCACTTTAATAAAGAAAATAGAGCAGCAATTGAGCCAACTTTCAGCAGCACTCAATCAAAGAAAGGTTGGCACTCTACCTAGCGACACTGTGCAAAATCCAAGGAACGACGGATCATGCATGGCTATTACCACCAGAAGTGGTAAGGTGCTGGAAACTTCAGAAAAAGGCAAGCAAGTGGTTGACGAAGAAGCGAAAATTGATGATAAGGCGAAAGGGGAAGATGCCGCAGCAGCCGATCCTAACGTCCTTAACGTCACTCCTCACGACGTGCATCCTGGAAAAGCTGTAAAACGGAAGCAAGAGGAGAAGAAAGCTGTGGAGAGAACAATTTCATACCCACCACCACCTTTTCCCCAAAGATTGAAGAAGGTGGCGGATGATACGAAGTTCAGCAAATTCATAACTATGTTAAAGCAGCTGACCATTAATGTTCCATTGGTGGAAGCACTTGAACAAATGCCTGGGTATGCGAAATTTATGAAGGATCTTTTGACAAAGAAGCGGGCAGTAAGCTATGAGTCGGCAGATAATATTCATCATTGCAGTGCAATTGCCACAAGGTCCTTAGTACAGAAGAAGGCAGACCCTGGTGCTTTCACTATTCCTTGCACGGTTGGATCTATGAATTTTGCTAAGGCATTGTGCGATTTGGGAGCTAGCATCAATTTGATGCCACTATCCGTCTACAGAAAGTTGGGGTTGGGCGACCCTACACCAACCAATATGCGGCTCGTGATGGCAGATAGGTCGGTAAAACGACCTGTGGGTATCTTGAATAATGTGTTGGTGAAGGTGTCTACCTTCATTTTTCCTGCAGACTTTGTGATTTTGGATTGCGAGGTGGATTCTGAAGTTCCCATAATTTTGGGACGTCCTTTCCTTGCAACAGAAAGTGTTCTTATTGACATGAGAGCTAATGAGCTTTTATTTCAGTTGAATGACGAAGTGGTCCGCTTTGATATATGCAAAGCAATGAAGCAGCCCAGCGATATGAATGTGTTCTCTGTAGCTGATGTTCATCATGAGGATAAGAAAGCATTATCTGTAGAGAAACAGCTTACTGTTGAGCCATTGTCTGCTGCGCCACTGAATGTTGAGCATGAGGACGATGAAGATTATGAAGAACTTATGGGTGCTCTAACAGAAATAGAGTCCTATTCCCATACTCCTAAGCAACCGGACCGTGATCTTAAGAATCAACCGTCACCAACAGCGAAGACTTCCCTTGAAGAGCCACCAATTCTAGAATCGAAAGAGCTCCCCGATTATCTAAGGTATGTGTTCTTGGAAAGTATAAATATACTTCCGGTGAGTGCAGATGATTTAAGTAAATAGCACGTAGAGGCTCTCATCTCTGCTCTGAAGAGATACATGAGAGCTATGGGTTGGACTATTGATGATATAATTGGTATCCCTCCTGGGATAGGCATGCACAAGGGTCATCTCGAAGAAGATTGCATGCCTACAAGTAAGCCTCATGATCGTCTGCATCCATTCAGAAAACGATCCACCATCTATCTCGACGAAGTCTAAGTACTTGAGGTAACTATGTTGTGCTGCGACAATAAATCAAGCGCTAGATGGGAGGCAACCCATCGTTTATCGTTTTTCATTTTTTCTTTCGTTCTAATACGTGTTTTGTTTTTGATAAATAAAAATCCAAAAATAAGAGTCGTGCCACGACCAAAACTAAGGTGCTTGGTGGGAGGCAACCCATCGTACTAATTGTTTTCATTGGTTTGAGAAAATGTAGGTGCAAGAGGTATAAAACGAGGAGATTGATTTCAAATAACGATTTGGACGTATTGCATGGTAAAGGTGGTGAGTTAGGAATGAAGATGCATAAGGCTATGGATTGAGCATTGCTCATGACAAAATAGGCATCGAGCAAGGCTAGGCCTAGGTAAAACTAGGCCACGAACAAGGCAAAGCCTATACTATAGCCCAAGGTCTCGGAATCTAGTGTGCTATAGCATAGGCGCCGCCCATGCTCAAGTATGCCATAGCATAGGCGCCGTCTATGCTAAAGCATTTGGTCTCTGAATCTCATATGCCATGCTAAAGGGGCCGCCTATGGTCACTAAAGGCATTGCACTAGGCGCCGCCTATGCTCACCATAGGCTTTGCATTAGGCGCCGCCTATGGTCACTAAAGGAATTGCACTAGGCGCCGCCTATGCTCACCATAGGCTTTGCATTAGGCGCCACCTATGGTCACCATAGGCAAAGCTAAAGGCTCCGCCTATGGTCACTTTTTGTCTCCAAAACCGATTTTAAATGGGTCAAAACCCGACCCATCCTTTTCCTATATAAAGGAGACTTAGTCTTGAGGCACAAACACATTGAAAACCTAACATAGGCGCCGCACATAGCATCCAAATATTCTCAAAACTTTTGCTCTTCCACTTCACAAGAACATCTCCAAAGGCTTCAATCACGTAAGTACTCTTGTGTTCTTCATCTATTTTTCGTAAGTACTACGTTACTATGTCTATTATGAATTTCTAAATCTTGAAGAAGTATTGGAGATGTGAATGTGTTTGAATTGTTGATACACAACCAAGTGAGTGAACATATACGTTAGGATGATCTTAACTTGTTTCCGACTTCAATTTGATTTTGATGCATTGTCATACTACTTGCGGAATTGTTATAGTCATGAACATTGCATACTCTTGTCACTTGAATACTTACATGTTGGGATGTCTCGCTCATCGGAATAAGACTTATAGTTGCCTACCGACATAGGAGATTATGATTATTGATAGAAACTATACCATGATGTAATCCCTATGTAGAAGTCTTGATATACCTAACATGAAAGTATTGCAAAGATTGCAAGAAGTGTTACATATCTGAATTTCTTGTTGGAATATAGCCCCTAAAACGTATGTCGATGAAGTCTGAGTAATCGACCACTTTCACTTCACTAGTCTGTACCAACAAACTAAGTGTGGGGTGGTGCCACTACTGCTTGTTTATAGATTATATCCATCGAGATGATGCTAACATGAACATTGTTTTAAGTCTCAGGTACAATGACACCCAAAGCAAGACAAGGCAAAGATAAGGCTACCACTTCACAAAAAGGCAAGAAAAGAGGCCGAAAAGAGCAAGGAGAACCCTCCTCGCTGCAAATACCTTGAGTCACTCTTGGAATTAAGTGGGATACTTATGAGGAACTTTTGAGGATGACGACTCTGATGATGATTTCGATGCAAGGGGTATGACCCCAGACATAGAGGATGAGTCCGACTAACCAGGTTCTTCTTATTTATTTTCCACTGAGGACAGTGTGTCCCGTCTAAGTGTGGGGTGCTGGTATTTGCGTGCTATACTTCTCCATACACATTTGCATTTATTTATGTTTGTTTGTAGTTAATTGTTTTTTTAGCTTAAGCTTCGCATGAAATTATTCTAATAGGCAGCATGAGATTATGACAAGAGTTTGTGCTAAAATCATGACTATTGAGACATTTAGGCTCTAATTGTGACTCACTATGTGATATTTTTTGGTTTAATTCCTTCATCTGTTGGGTCAAGAGTCTATACTACTCCCAATAAAGTCGACCATGTGCCTTGTGTGTGTGAGCTAATAGTATATTCTGTGCTTGTGGCTGATGCTAGAACTTGCCTGGTATGTATGTAAAGCGAAAATAAGGAGTGTAAGTTTAGGAGATGATTTAGGCATTTCTTTGGCAACCTATATTTGTTTACCTTCATTTTTACCTACCCATGGACATTATCCTAGTTAACCCTTTTGAGCCTTTAGCCTATTTTCTTTGACAACCTCATATGTAAGCCTAATCCATTTCTTTTCGAGACCATAATTTGATCCAAATTCCTAAGTGCTTTAAAGTGTAAAGTCATGTGACAAAATAAGAGAAAATTGGGTGAGTATGATGCTTTAGAATGCATTGGTGCTTGAAATTGCTATGAAAAAAAAGTGCTATCATAAGAGGTATGTTATGAAAAGAAAAAGGAAGAAAAAACTGAAAAGTTAGTCATGTTTAAAATCGAAAAACAAAAGAGGAGAAAAAGGGTGGTAGAATAAATGAAAGAAAGGTTGTTAGAAAGAAAAGTGTTAATGACACAATGTGATGTATTAAAGCGCTTAGGAACATAGTCACTATTTCTGGCCAAAATAGTCCTACCCGTCCCTTAGCCTACATTACAACCATCAAAAGACCTATTTGATTCTAAGCTTAGCATTCTGACATTTAGTGGAGCATTACACTAAGGGCAAGCCTATGGTCATCAGTTGCTGCATATGAATTCTTTGTGAGAGTGAGAGCAAGGATATTTTGATACCCATGTTTGAAAAATATGCTATACTTGTGAGTGATTATGGGTAATATATTGTGAGACACACATGGTTGATGAGTTTTGGGTAGTTGTGTATGATTCTTTGTGCCTTAACTTTTGAATATGAGTTGACCACCATCACAAGTCTATGTTGGAGGCTAAATGGTCTCTACTAATGATCGGAAAACTACTCTTTGTTGATAATTGTTGTGCTTGTCTTGACGAATATTTTATGTTGTTGCTGTGAAACCCTAAGTTGATGTTTAGAGGGACATGATATTTTTTTCAAGGACGAACAAAGTTTTAAGTGTGGGGTGTTGATGATAGGCGAATTTACACGCCTATAGCACTATATTTTGCCCATATTTTAGCCTAGTTTTGAGAACAAATTATATATTTCATGCACTTTTAGTCCTTTTTCCTGTAAGTGAGCTAACGAACATGATTAGCAAAGTTTCAGGTATAAATGATGCAGAATTCAGAATTTTATGGATAACTTGACGCCAAAGAAAGCTTCACGAAAGGAGAAAAGCCAATCTTGGACACCAAGGACTAAAGATGGCGCATGGAAAATCTGTCCCGGGCTAAAACAGCATTTCTGAAGACTTTGGGGACTAGCAATAATTTATTAGGATTAGGATAATGATACATTAACCTAGTACAATTGGGTTAAGTATTTCATTAGCTTATTAGGATTAGGATAATGATACATTAACCTAGTACAATTGGGTTAAGTATTTCATTAGCTTAGTAGGATTTGGTTAAGCATTTCATTAGCTTAGTAGGAATAGGATATGGGTATTATAAATACCCTATCTTGCTAGAGATTTTAGAACATCTTAGAACATATTCTTCCATTAATTCTATTTTTCTTCTTCTATTCTTAAATTCCGCAACAAGAGAAACGTTACCTTGCTAAGGAATTCACGCCTAACGCCTACCACACCATTACAAACGTGAAATCTTTATTGTGGTATAACAACAATGTCAATTGTGATTTCCTTCGCACTCATGGGTAACTAAACTTCTCTGTTGGGGTTATGGAAGCCGAATGAGATACTATCTATTGTTGTGAGTTTGTGAGTTCGTGACACGTATATTTCTTATATCATTATTCTCTTCATCTTAATCTAAATTCTTTGTGGTTGCAAACGCAAGAATACACCAGTATAACATTTAACTTGTTCGAAAGAAAGGTTATCTGTCTGGAAAAGAGATAATGTCAAGGTAGTAGGGTCCCATCCCCTATTAAAAAGTTAGTGCCATAACTGGATTAACCTCTTGGAGAATTCGTACCGTTAGATACGCTTTAAGCTCAAAAGAGTTAAAGTGAAATAATCCTCGAATAGGTCAAAAACGCCTGGATTTACCATCGAATACAATTCTCTATAAGCACATGCATGTTTGAATTCAACACACTCATAGTCAATAGAGACGTATAACTCAGAAGGTGGACATAACCCCAACTCCTCAATTCTCATTGTTTCACAACCTACTAAACATTCTTTCTTTTTACTTTGCTATTTTCAGTTTTTGCTTTAATAATTTGGTTACACATTACAAACCCCCCTTCTTACGAGACTTGCACTAAAAGTCTAGTAATCGTTGCTTACTTGTTGACCAAGCTATTCCTTGTGGGATCGATACCCAACCCAGGTTGGGTTCTATATTTGCTAACGACCGCTTTACACTCCTACGAGAGCTGTAGATTGAGCGTTATCAGGAGCTCATCAAGAAAGACTTCTGGGAATATATTAACTACTGGGACTGATCTGAGGGAAGTACTTTCAGTGCTAGAATCTTTGACCCAGACAAGATGGTACAAATAACCTTTGGATATGAGTTTATAGACCCTAAGATAAGATACGAACTTTCCTTTAGGTGCAAAAGAATATTCCTCCCACTCTATCACTAGATCATTAGGAAAACATAAGGTAACCTTTCTGGTTCTACAATCTAAAGTATCATAACACGAGTTAAGACAATCCATCCCCAGAATAGCATCAAAATCCACCATATCAAGTTCTATAAGGTCTTTCATAGTATCCTAATGACAAACGGATACCACACAATTTCTATAAACTCGCCTAGCAATAATAGAGTCACCAATAGAAGTAGAGACAGAGAAGGGTTCAGAAATATTCTCGAGTTTAAAACGAAAATTCATCGCCACATAAGGAGTCACATAAGACAGAGTAGACCTAGGTTCAAGAGACACATAAGCATCTTGAGAGAAAATCTGTAACATATCCATGAAAACATCTGGTGAAGCCTTTGAGTCCTGACATTTAGATACGGCGTACAAGTTATTACGACCCCACATGTACTAGATGTGACACCCTTAACAAAGAGGATGAAGTAGTAGCTTGGGCCTTATTGTCTTCATAATCTCCCTTGGTAGAGGGACAATCTCTTTTAAAGTGAACAAACTGAACACAACCATAACACATAAGAGTACCATACTGATACTTCCCTAGATGAAATTTCCCGCAGGTATTGCAGTGAAGGTGTAACTTGGCTGATTGAACCATACTTACCTGAGATTGAGGGCCTTGTGCCCTTTGTCCACCATAAAATTAGAAACGTTGGTTTTCTACTAGTCTAAATACAGGTGCACTAGCTGAAGAGTGTGCATTACCCTAAAACTTCTTCTTGGACCATTTCTTGCCCCATTTTCTACCCTGCTGCTGACTGGTATCATGATCCACAAACTTAGCTTTCTTGGTCTGCCTCTCCTCATTCCCTGCCTGTTTTTTCTCCTCCCCGTCTACCTACTACATAAATACTACCAACCTGGAGATATCCACGTTATTATTCAGCATTGCCTCTTACATTCTAACACCAACTCGCTTGAAAGACTGGATGTAAACTTCCTCATATGGGCTCTCATATTACACATAAACTCTGGAGAATAACGGGACAACTGTGAGAATTTCAAAGTATATTCATTGACTTTTATCTTCCACTACTTCAGATTCACATCCTGCTTCAGATTCACAAACTCCTCGGCCTTAGCTTCTCTCAATTCCTAAGGAAATAAGTGACCCAGAAAAGCACATAAAAACTCTTCCCATACTAAAGGTTTAGCATCCTTACCCCTTAGCTCTTCCCACTCATCATACCACTAGTAATCCATATCTTTATTTTGATAAGCCGCAAACTCTTCCCCCTCAGTATCGCTGGCATGCATGAATCTAAATATCTTCTCCATCTCATCAATAAACCCTTGAGGATACTTATAAACCTTGGTACCCATAAAGGTGGGTTGGGTTCAGCCTCATGAACTAAGAAACCCGAGTAACCTTAGAAGAACCAGTGACAGAACTCATATCTCCAGACCAACAAGACTGAGAAGTTACAAGCTGAGAAATCAAATGGATAGACTAACGGAACTCTGTATTAAATACCTCTCTCTGTGGGGAAAGAGTACGGTTGAACCAAACTGAGGATCCCGGGGAGGGCTAGTCTGAACTGGTGAGACCCCTCGAGAAGCAGTGAATTCTAGAGTACGAGCTCTATAATGGGTCTGCATCCCATGGCAGGGCGGATATCTTCAGTATTTGTCCTAACAGGGACAGAGGCTCTGGCTAAGGTTTTTTTCTTATTATATGTACGGGGAGGTATGATCTGAAACATAGAAATTCATGAGTTAGGAAGTATTTAGACCCTAGAGCATGAACTAGAATATGAAGAAAAATGAAAACATTCCTAAATGCCTCGTAGTTTTCTCCTTATAAGTGTGGTGCGCTACATAGCTATAAAAAAAATACTCAACACAAATTCATAGACAACCCTGAGCCGTGCTCTAATGCAAAGCTTGTCACAACTTGAGCCGAGGCCCTGGCTGCAATGGCCATCATAAACTGCGAAGGTCCGAGAGACCCCTTAGCATACTATCATAAGTATAATCTATCTGAAATAAAAGTGTAAAAGATAAAATTGAAACATGGAGACACACTTAATCAAATATGTATACATCATAACATCAATCCATGAAACCCAAATCCAATCTAAACCAATTTATAAAGCCTCTACTGAAATACTAGTCTGTCTAGGATGGGACAAGGCCTCCGTCTAGACTATAAAACTGACAGAAACTAATATATAGATAGAATGTCTTCCAAAGTAAGGGAGGCTCACCAACTCTGAATTTCTAAAAAGGATCTACTGCTGAGCTATACCACGAGACTGTGCCTCAGAGCCTACATTATGAGACAATGCAGTCGCTACGATGATGGTCAATACTTAGAATATAGTGGTACATAGAACGACCAAAAGAAATAACTTTCAGAAATATCATAATAGTGAAATCATCATAGAAGAAAAATCATAACATGGGGTTATATGGCATTAGACCAGTTTGAAAATATATAATTCAACCCAACATGGTCTGAAAGTACCCCACGAGCTATGCAGGGTCTGACATTGACTCATCTGTCAAGCCCCCAATTCAAATTTTCCACAAGAATTAGAGTGTCTGGTCTAGTATACAACTTCATATAGCAAGTATACAATGATCAACCATATTCTAGGAAAGGATCAATCCTGTGTCGGCAAAACACGATTTCAGGCTATGAGTTATCTGAACTCGTACCTTCTCGGTTAGCCACTTAACTCTCTTTAATCCCATACTTTAGACTAATAAAACATGCTTACTTTCTTAAAACATGGTCTGTAGTCTGAAAAGTCTGAAGTCTAGTCTTGTCTACTTTTGCCATGGCATTTGTCTTATTTGGTATCGTCATACCAAGATTTGTAAGTTATATAAGCCATATCATATCACGTCACATCATGTCATAGTATTTTATATTGAAAATCATGTTTGTGACCACCAAAGGAATTTAAACATCACCTGAGAGTTCTTATTTCAAATGGAATACGAAACTTTTGCAAAACACTCTTCTTTCAAGACTTTACATATGGTGGCCAACTCTTTCATAAACACATAGTAAAACACTCTTAGTAATCATTGTGGTCTAGTTAAGCATTCTCATTCATGAAATTTGCTTAAGTTATTAAAGGAAAGATTACTCTCTTCAATCATATTTAATCAACCACCATTGAAAAATAAGAGAAACATCAAAACATACCATAATCATAGAAAAATCTCCACATGGATACTTGGGCAAGGAAAATAATTACAACCTTTTCTCCTTTCAAAATCACCAATTCATGCGCATATGTGTATAGATAAACTCGTAAAAATACATCAATGGGGTTGAAAATGTCTTGAAGTTCATGCTTTATTGTAAATAAAAGATAAAAGTCAGCATTTCACCCCTGAACTTATCCTCACAACTTACTTTAGAACTTTAACTTAACACACGTTTATTTATCTTCCTTAATACGTTTAAAGTGAATTAGTTTCACCCCTAATGCAGATGTGGCATTTTCAAGAAAAAAAAAAGCGTGTATATTTTATAAAAAAATTGATTTCACTAATATTATATTTTAAATATAATAAAAAAATTTAAAAAAAAAAACTGGACATCCTTTCTTCTCCAAAACATCAACAACAACAACACTCATTTTCTCTAATCATAAATTCCTCCATTAACAACCTCAAATACATTCTCCACTAACTCTCTCCTTTAATTGTTTCTATTTTCCTCCATTAGCACCACTAAAGAACAACCACAAAGACACCAAATTAAGATTTTTCCTCCATTGAACACCATCTCAACCTTCAACTCAACTCTCTCAAAATTTGGACAAAAATTAAATTAAACCGATAATTTTTCTTTGAACTACTTATCATCAATAGGATTTCTTTTGATTTTACTTTTGAATTTTTTTGCTAATAAGATAAATTTTGAGTAATAAAACAAATGGAAAAAATTATTTTTGACCTGGTGGGGGGTATTTTTGTGCTTAAAGAAGAAAGAAAAAATGGGTGGGGGCATTTTTCGTGTATGTAGGGATGGGGGATGGAAGAGGAGAAAGAGAGGGGTGTGGGGGGGGTGGAGGATTTTGATGGTCCTGTAACATCTCGTATTTTGCTTGTACTTGTTCTAATTATATGGAACCTAGTATAGCCTTGTGGTATAGGTAACAGATGAGATTTGTTATGCAAGTATTAATGGTATGGATGGAATTATAGATGTTGCCCATATAGTTTAATGTGATGCGACCAAGTTAACGTCGAAACGACTATTTAAACTTGGGATCGTAAGCTAGTATTTGAATCTAAAGTTTAAAGCGACCAACTGTATATAAGTTGAAGGTTAGATTAAAAGGATTAGGAGCTGGGAATGGAATAAAATATTGAGGTGCTTGCTTGACTTAATTAATCTAGTAGGTGAGTTACCTACTTAAGCTATTTGGACCAAATTAATGGACCCATGGCTATGGACCAGATTTGGGCCTATACTAATGTACTCATTTGGGCCCAAATTGAATAAAAGGGGAAGAAAATGGATAAATGGCCCAACACACAAATCTGCTAAAGGCCCAAGTTAATTGAGCCCAAAATAAGAATTTAAGTAAGTAGGTGCATCACCTACTGTGAAAATTTGAGCATCTTGAACCCTTAAGTAGGTGCATCACCTACTTGGACCAATTTGACCAATTTTAAGGTCCAAAATGTAGCTAAGGAGGTCGAAAAAATAGGGACTTTATAAGGCCAAGTTGCTGGTCATTTTACTTCATTTCTAAGTCACAAAAAAGAGTATATTTCACAAAATATCTCTACTCTCTCTAAAACAACAAGGAGCAACCCTAAAATTCCTTCTAGGGTTCTTGAAGAAACCCTCACCTTTGCAGCCCAAGGTAAGTGAAAACACTTATGGTTTAGCTTAATTATCTCATGGAAGATTAGTAAAACATGCTATAGGTGCCTAATTATAAATACATGGCAGAGTATAGAACAAGCTACTTGCTCACTTTTTTTTGTTATTAAGAGATCTCTTTTCTTCTTTGGTTTAAAGTGTGAAGGAAAGTGAAAGTTGAAGTTTTGAGGAGTTTGAATTAAAAGAATAAGTTACAGAATTGAGGTAAGGTGACTGCTTCATTTTGTTCTCCTTGTATGTGAATTTGAAAGAGAATTATGTGTGTTTTGTTATTGAGAACTCAAGAGATGATGAGTTCAATAATTGATTGCTATAATAAAAGGGATTTGAGGCTGTTTTGTGGACTATTTTGTATGTATAGGTTATGGGCTTATAGGTTGATGTTGGAGAAAGGTATGATTAGTTTGTAATGAAATATAGAAGAAAGGTGTGGCGGTACACTACAAAACCAATTATTGCATTTATTTACTGTCCAATCTGTTTTGAGTATTGTTTGGAATGTGTAATGAAGCCGAGGTGGTTTTGGTAAATCTTATAAGAATCTGTACGGTATATGGGTATAATTGAAGGAGAAAAGGGTTAAAATAACACCCTTGATTGACATATTAATGGCTTACTGCCCGGTTACTGTTTTGGGTGAAGTTAAGTAGCCTAAATGTGTTAGTTGGTTGCTAATACTAGTTTACCATATATTCTATTGTAGATAAGTAATCTAAAATGTGGGAAGTTAAGTCGGGTTAGGTTCGGAGTTATATAACCAGGTATGTAAGGCATACTCTATTTTGCACTCTTTGGCATGAAATCAGACATTTGTTCCATCAAGTAAATTTCCAAGGTTATCCTGTAACAAGTGACACATAATAGCAGCATATTATATCCCATGAATCCAATGACCTTGTTCCCACTCTCTAACATGTTAAAACACCGCAATACATACTTATTATTAAACCTTCACGTCTATCTTCACTAGAAAATTTTAGGAGTTTTTCGCTTGTTCAAATAAGACCCATGTGTTATTTTCAGCTCCTAAATACTTTATTTGTATGCCAACAGCTCCCTACCTCATTGTAGTTGCATTAAGTATCCATTTATATGTCTGTTATTAGCATATTATTGGTTCAAGGTATCATAATATTATTACCACCGAAGTAACAATCTCAAAGGCTAAATAAACTAAGTAATGCAAATCTGTAAAATGAGCGGCAGCTCAGGGGCATAAGTCTAGCATTGGCCAATCTTGATACCTTTATATGTGGGTGGCATCTCAAGGGCATAATCCTAGTATGGGCCGATCCCAATCTTTATATGTAGGTGGAAGCTCAGGGGCGTAAGCCTAGCATCGGTCGATCCTAATTTATCTATTTACCACTGATCAGCTGGTCATTTGCATTATATGGCTTACAAATATTATGAAGTAAGAAAGGTAAAAATGAAGAAAGGAACGTAATGTATGTAGTCCCACAAGTATATATAAAGGTGGTCTACTAGTACTACTTATACACTTATATCTGATTTCTATTGAGCTCTTGTATCATGTATTGTTACCTTCGGCTTTACATATTCAGTACATACTTTTGTACTGGCTTCCCTCACGGGGGACCTGTATTTCATGTTGCAGGCACAGGTACTTCAGCTCATACACCTCACTAGTAGGAGCGCAGGCTATTCAGTGACTATTAGTGAGCTCCAAGTTGATTCGGGGATCTCCGAGTCTGTTCCATATATTTTGGTATTGTGCAGTAAGTCAAGAGTAGGGTGGGGTTTTGTCCAGACCCTAACTAAGTCTATGTATCTTTTAGAGGCTTTGTAGACTAATGTAAAGTTATGTTTGTGTCTTACCTTTAGACGTGGTGGCCCCAACGGCCAAGTGTTGTATATATAAGTTTGTGCTTACCTATGTAATTATTCTCATCGATACATAATATCAGATTTGTCAGAACCTTTGGTTGTCATAGTTACATGCATGAGATGTACAAGGTTATGAATTGGTTTTCTCGGGCCTTTACGGCTATGGGTGCCTGTCCGCCCCAATAGGATTTGAGGCGTGATAGGTCCGAAGAAGAAAGAAAAAATGGGTGGGGCTATAAGGGGAGGGGGAATGATCTGAACAAGAAAGAAAAAAAAAAGAGGGGGTTTGCAGGGGGTGAGGGGGATGATCTGAACAAGAAAGAAAAAAATAGGAGGAGTTTGTAGGGAAAGGGGATAGGGGGGATGATCTGAACAAGAAAGAAAAAAAAAGAAAGGTGTTTATAGGGGTGGGGGTGGGAGTGAGGGATGGAAGAGGAGAAAAGAAAGAGAGGGGTGGGGTGGGGGAGGGGTAGAGTGGAGGGTTTGAAGAAGAAAGAAAATGGGGTGGAGTGTCTTTTTTTATTTATTATATATAAATATGTATATATATATTGATATATATGTAAATGTGTACCTATGTGGACCTTCAGTATGTTGATTCACGTAGTGTGCCACGTAGGCCTTAAAGTTGCCAAAAATACGATTTTAATTAGTCCAGGGAGTAATAGGACCCCCTTTAAGTTGGAGTGTGTCTCAGCAATTTTGTTTACAGTTCAGGGTGGAAATAGTGCATTGTCTCAAAAAACTAGTAATTTCTTACGTGGCAATGATGTGGCAATGCTATGGAACGTGTGTAGTGCACTCTCTGTTGTGAGACTGGGATTGTGATTTTAAGGTTTTATTTAATTCACTTGAAAGTTGTTAAGGGGGGTAAATAGTTATAAGTTAAGTTGAAGTGCTAAAGTAAGTTAAGAGGACAAGTTCAGGGGTGAAATAATGTCTTTTCTCTAAATAAAAATTCTCAACTTTTTAACCCAGGAAAGAGATTAAATATTATAAATCAAACCCTATGAGATTTAGGACGTTCTACATACCTTTTTTATGAATAAAAAATTGAAACAGCTGGAATCTAATCTTGGAAGTATGAGCTTTGGAAGAAACCCTAATTTTCTTTCTCATGAAAGTGGAGAGGATAATGATCATTTAAAGCTGATTAGCAATGGGTATAACGCTTATTGGATGGTTTAAGTCATGGGGGAGGAGTTTATGGTGGGGAAAAGACCCAAATACCCCCTTGAAAATGTTACAACAATGCAAAACTATCCCAGCAGATGGTTTGAGCGACGGAACGTCACTCCAACCATCCCAAAATGACCAATTTTTTTATCTTTCTGCTTAAGGGTGATGGTTTGGTGCAACGGGCCTTCACTAGTGCGATGGTCCATTACCTTGGTCGTCATGCCCTAGCTGACAAACACCCTATTGGTAAGTCGAGTATAACTTTTTAATATAATATCGAATTAAGGCGAAACCGGTGGCTTGGAAATAAGACTCAAAGACCTTTCATTTGGTATATAGTAGGCCGTCTAAATCGTCATATTCTAGGAGTAATGATCATTGAAAGTTGACCCAAGTAGGAGCTCCCACTAGAACTCTATCAATAGAAAAGTTGTCAACTCATCTTTGAGTTAAGAGACCTCTATGACCTCAATTCATGTACAATTAGGTTCCCACACTATATAATTGATCAACATTCTTATATTTACATAGGTATCATTGGGTTTTGGGTCTATACACGTAGAAATGATGGTTTAAGTTCTAGTTCAAAAAATGTGGGGTGTTACAATAATCACCTCTTATGTTTAGAATGTGAAGAGATGAGTTCCACCACCGTGTTATGACTTATTTTGTAAGTCAGATATGAGTCTCTTTAAGAAAATAGGTTTCAGGATCATTGAAGAGAGAAACTCGGGTTAGCCATCTAGAGATGTCTAAATCAAGATCTATATGGTGTTGAATAATTGAAAAAATGAGAAACACACATCAATATAAGGTGATAATATACTTGCACATTTTTCATACCATGTGTGCTTACTGATCGATGAACTAATGGAAGAATGGTTTCTTATTTCTTCATTGAGTATGACCCCAAAGTTACATTAATTTTTCTTTGAAATATCCTTTGACTTTTAGCTATTTCTTGAAGTTTCAATTGGTGTTGCTACTTTAGTATGTCACTAACAACCATGAGTGATTCAGCAATGCGGTGCATGACTAGAAAAACAGTTGATCTGAAACAAATAAATTCGAATAGAAAGGAAAAACAATAAGATTATTAATTTACCTTGTATACACAGGTCGATCATTACACTTACCATATAGTATCAAGTGTAATTCTGGATATAAAGTTTAACATAAACTCGAGTTCACCTCTTTAGAGATTGAGGGGTCGGATAATTAACTATTGAAGTAGTGAATAATGTTTGGGGCGTTGCGAGTAATTGGATCCTCATATTAATAATGGATGTTTTTCACATGTGATTGGATTTCTATGTTGAGATTTTGTATAATCTCAATGAGTTACAAAATATTGTAGTTGTTAACGCTCGCAAGTCGTACAAATTATTTGTCAGTGTAAATTGTGTGTTTTACTTGTATGGTGCTAGACTAGGTCTAATCCATCATGTGCAAAGTAGGAGGTGTTGGATATTTGGGCCATGAATTGCCCATGTGGACTGATCCGATCCGACCTCTTGAAAGAAATAATGGTAAAGAGAATTACCAATTAGATAAAAACCACTACTTGGTTATTAAAATCTGAATGATTGTTATTAGTTACCATTTTGGTCGGTTTTAGAGAAGTTGTAACTTCTCTATTTTGATCGTTTTTCTATATATGAATCAACATCAATAAAAATAAAAGAGAACGATCTTTGAATCATTTCAAGAGCAAAAATACTCTTAGTTTTTGAAGAATACTCCATTTTCAAGAGAGACGGAGTCGATTTAAGGCAATTCCTTTTCAGTAGCAAATTAAAACGACTTCCGTGCAAATTTAAAATACACAATCTATTTTTGTTTTGATTTTATTTTCGCATCCTAATATTAAACTAATAATGAAAAAGGCTCAAAAATACCCCTAAACTATCTGAAATAGCTCAAAAATGCCCCTCGTTAGATTTTTGACTCAAAAATATTCCTCCGTTAAATATTTGGCTCAAAAATACCCCTACATCTAACGGAATTTGGAAAAGGATCAAAAATACCCCTGAACTATCTGAAATGGCTCAAAAATACCACTATGTTAAATATTTGGCTCAAAATACCCCTCCCCTTAACGAAATTCCACCAAGCATGCCACCTAGATAAAAAAAACTACGTGACTATGCCACATTACCATCCACATGTAAAATGTTAGTATTTTTTAACTATATGACATTTCTTTCTTCCTTATTTTTATTTTTATTAAAAACGTCAGTGAAACAGACAAAATTTACACAGCTTTTTCATTTTTAATCAAAGTAGACAAACGGTGGTTACATAAAAAAAATTTGAAAAAATTTATGAAATGTAACATCGCTATTATCAAATTCCTTCGATCATCTAAAAAACAAGTTTTTTCCTGTTAATAGGTTTAAAAGTGTGAAACCCAACAAAAGAGTCTTATTAAACTGATAAAGCCATTAATTATTAGGCCAGTTTAAAAGTTAAAATTAAGATTTACTCGTAAAAGTAACAAATTTCAAACTAAACTTCAAATTAGTTACTCAAAAGATGTGTTTGGCTTTGCTAGATTTTACTCAAAATGCTTATGTTAAAATGATTTAATAAATGGCTCCTCTAATCTAAAATTAATGAATCTTTGAATGTGGCACACATCTTCAAAAAGTTAATGAATGACATAATTAAATAACAATTTATCAATATTAAGTATCATTTTACTTCTTTTCAAACTTGTTCTAAAAATAATAAGATTATTCATCAAAACAGAATTTAGAAAAATGAATTCATTTCGAATGATTAAACAAGTGTTAAAAGGAATTCATTTATTTTAAAAAAGAATTTGCATGTAGTAAATTCAACTCAATTATTAGTACATCAACATTTGCTAGCTTAAAAGTTAAAATTCTAGCTCCTCCTCCGAGTCAACATCAGATCAAGATCAAGCTATCCCTCATCCCAAACGACAATAACAAGATGAAATTTAGAACTTTTAAAACAATAATGAAAAGGTGAAATCTAGAACTTTTAAAACACTAATGAAGTAATTAGCAAAAGATTGGTTTTTTGGTTTTTCAGTTTCACTGCTTTGCAAAAAAATAAAAATAAAAATAAAAATAAAGAAGAAAGGAATGTCATATAATTAAAAAGTACTAACATTTTACATGTGGGTGGTAATGTGGCATAGTCATGTGGTTTTTTTCTATCTAGGTGGAATGCTTGGTGGAATTTCGTTAAAGGAAAGGGTATTTTTGAGCCAAATATTTAACAGAGGGGTATTTTTGAGCCATTTCAGATAGTTCAGGGGTATTTTTTATCCTTTTCCGAATTTCATTAGAGGGAGGGGTATTTTTGAGCCAAATATTTAACGGGGGGGGAGGGGTATTTTTGAGCCAAAAAATCTAACGGGGGGCATTTTTGAGCTATTTTAGATAGTTCAGGGGTATTTTTGAACCCTTTTTCGAACTAATAATGGTATTTAATTGTATTACTATCCATGAATAACTATTACGTGGCGAAAGTGAGCATGACATTTACTAAATCACTACCCGTGATCTTTCATGATTTAGAAAGTGATCATTGCTCCTTACACCACTGATAAGCCATCATTTGATGAATTTCTAGTACCTTTTAAACCTGAACTGTCATTTTTTTTCTATTGATTTGATATTTATCTCATACTTAATGCTTATCTGTGTAGAAAAAGTTGAAAACGGGAGATGAGCAAGTCTTTCAAGTCAAAAAGAGGTCAAATGTGAAAGTAAGGGGCCATCTATTTTTCATCCGCTTTCACCTGCTCTCCATCTTCTCTCTATTTGCTTAAGCAGATCAAGAGTAAGGTGGTATTTTAGTAATATTGAGCAAATGTGGAATTGAGGCTTAAATAGGGAATTTTAGATCATTTTCACCATCTTTTTTTATCTAGATACTATCCATCCTTAGTTTAGTTGAGGGTTTGTAATCTCTTAGAGTATGGAGCTTAAATTTGTACTAATTTAAGGCAAAAATTAATTAGACAAACTCCAAAGGGTAGATTTGGCTTCTTCCATTGAAAATTCATTTGAGTTTGAAGTGTGGTTTGTCCTATCTTTATTTTTCATGAATAACTTTGATGGAAATATTAGTCTATTTGGGTTCATTATCTTTATGATTTGCTAGATCTACCTCTTGGGGTTATGCTTGATTAGGGTGCAAGTGTGTGTGGGTTATAATTGTAGCTCAAATTCTTAGTTAATGTTGATGGGTTCTACTATTGCTTGATTAAATTGGTTGGGATTTGTAGGTGAAAGTCCCAAATACCCAAATGGGTTTGATGGATGAAAATCTCAAGCTCTTGAAAGCTCAAACCATCCTTAAAAGAAGGGTTCGGGTGAACTTTTGGAACCCACCTCATCCTTGAAAGAGGGATGTGAGAACCTAGGCAATAGTAGACAATTTATTAGCATAGTTCACTAATTTTCACTATCTTAGACATAAGGGTAATTTTGAGGTTGAGTATACCTTGGGCATCATCCTAGAAATTGGGATTCCCAATTGAGATTTTGGGTGAAATTGTTGGCAACACCGATGAGGTATTCGAAAGAATCCATGGGCGATATTTTTGATGTTTTGTTGAAAAGCTAACATTGAAACCCTCTAACCTAGCCTACCCACTCATGCATTAACTTGAATTGGATGCTACTTTCATGTATCTGCACATACTAATTTGCCCCTAAGAAAGCATAACCCCAAGATTCATTCCTTATTGATTACCCTCTAATCTATTCTTAGTCTCGAATTAGTCACTTAGAGGCCCAAGAATTGCGTTGACATTCGAAAAGATTGAAAATCCCCCAAACTATTTTGTACCATAGGTTTGAACTTAGCTAGTAGCTATCATTTCGAAGTTACTCAATCGTCACTCACATTGTTCCTCGTGGATTTGATCCCAACTCGTAGTTGGGTAAATAGATTGACAACGGCCGCCTTGCACTAAATTGACATGTAAGTTGAGCGTTATAAAAAATGGTGCCGTTGCTGGGGACAATTTGGTGTATTGAGTTAGTTTTATTATTAAAATCTGAATGATTGTTATTAGTTACCATTTTGGTCGGTTTTAGAGAAGTTGTAACTTCTCTATTTTGATCGCTTTTCTATATATGAATCAACATCAATAAAAAGAAAAGAGAACGATCTTTGAATCATTTCAAGAGCAAAAATACTCTTAGTTTTTGAAGAATACTCCATTTTCAAGAGAGACGAAGTCGATTTAAGGCGATTCCTTTTCAGTAGCAAATTCAAACGACTTCCCTGCAAATTTAAAATACACAATCTATTATTTTTGTTTTGATTTTATTTTCGCATCCTAATATTAAAATAATAATGGTATTTAATTGTATTACTAGCCATGAATAACTATTACCTGGAGAAAGTGAGCATGACATCTACTAAATCACTACCCGTGATCTTTCATGATTTAGAAAGTGATCATTGCTCCTTACACCACCAACTTATGTTTCCTCATATTGTTATGGGTAGTTTGGTTGAAAATAAGTGATTATGGAAATAATTATTTTGGGATTAGTTTTTTTTATTTTAAAGATGGGATAAAAATAACATTATAATTTAAAAATAATTAATTTCGAAATAAGTTATTCCATGCATTTTATTTCAATTAAACATGGACAAGTTCATCCTAAAATTAATCCGAAATTAATTATCCTTTACCCTTGGTACCAAACGAGTCCTTATAGTAAATAATTATCGTACTATCTACTAATTTATTCTAAAGAAGAATTCCAACATCGATAAACAGTAGTCAATTTTGTTTTATGATGGTGTCTGAAAAATATTGCAGAGTCCATGAAAAAAGTGAGACTAATGTGGTGAAAATAAAAATCTATTTATTGAAATTTGAAGGAATGTATTTTTCTAGTGTAGTTTTCAACACAATAATATATTCAGAAGTTGTTAGTTATATGACATTATCGAATTGTTATATTTTGAAGGAGATAAGTCATCAAGAGGATTACTTCTGGACCATTGAAGATTTTGTGCAACGGATTTGAATGAAAAGTGAAATATTCACCCTTTAGTTTGAAAATATTTATTTTTTTGTTTTATTTTTCAACTATAATGATATTATTACCATTATTTTAATTATTAAGGTTATTGTAAAAGCTGAATATACTTCGTAAACAACTAAAATGTGTTAAATTTAGCGTATTCACGAATTCCCCTTGATTTAATATCATTTGCTAGTTCATGAAAATTTAAATTTCATGTATTTTACAAGTAGTGATAGCATAATATTTTCTTTTTTTACTTTTACTTGTCCACTGTTTCAAAAATAGATTTTTATTTATACTTGACACTTTTAATATATCAAGAAAATATAATATTTTTTCATGTTTTACTATAACATTAGCCACTTATTCTCCAAATTATTTCTCAAGACCTAATACAATCATCAATTAATAGAGATAGAATGGTAAAATTGTTAGAACAATAATGATAATTGTACAAGAAATTCAAAATAAACTTGCTTGGCTTAGGGGCACGATAATACGCTTCTTGAAGATAGTTGAAGTCTCTCCCACGAGCAAATGGAAGAATTAGTAACAACTCTATCTTCGGGATTCAACTAAGCCACAAAACAAGTAGCATTCAAGAATGTTGCTCTTCTATTCTTGAATTGGTGATTTCTCCTTTTGATCAATGTCTCTCAAATATTTTTCAAGGGGAAAGCAATTTTTTTGAATGCTTGTCTTTTCAAACAAAAGAACTTGCTATCTATAGGATAAAAGTTTCATATAAAAGGAGTATTAATTAAATAATAGTTAATAGGTTCATGAACAAAAAATTATCTTTCTTTCAAGAACCTAAAACGTAAATGAATGAATTGTAAATGCATTTGTAACCCAAAATGCATTTGTTTCAATTGTAAATTCACATTCATCTTCTTTGTAACTCAAAAAATCAAGTGATGCATTTGTTTCAAAACTAATTGAAACATAACTCTAAAAAATCTTTAACCGAAGTATTTGTTTCAAAATTTATTGAAACATAAACTTAACAATCCCCCACTTGTTTCAAGAAATTTTATAAAAAACAAAATTCATTTGAGACATCAATCTAGCAACATGCATCAATAATGGTGTCTTTTGGACTTGAACGATTAGCTAGTGAAGACTTTATAAATCATTGACTACTTAGTGAACAAATCTTGAATTAAGTGGTTCATTGAATGAAGTAGAAAAATACTCCACGCATATTGCTATGTTCTGGTGAAAATCAAAATTCTTTGATACCTTACGGCCATGTGCTCTGATATCAATTGTAGGGTGGTGCGAATTAGGCGCGGTAACTTTACTAACTTTAATATAAAATAAATAGTTATTATGCGGATTAGGCGCGGTAACTTTACTAACTTTACTATAAAATAAATAGTTATTAGGTAATAAGTATTTATTTTTATATAATGTATTTTGTGAATATTATCGATTGAAATATTTTTCATTTTTATCTTCTTGACTTAAGATGTTTTATTAATTCATATTCTAAATTAGATATTATCGTAATTAAATTATCTAGTGTTCTAGGATCCTCGTTAGTACTATGTAATCTTTTGTATTCTTGGTATAAACTATATAGTTGGGTTTCGATTTCTTTTAATGATTTATTCTTTTCGTAAGATGTATCTATTAATTTATGTAATTGTTAAATGCTTTGTAGTAATATTCATTAACTATTTTTCTTCGTTCTTGTATTTTTTATTTTCATATATTTTATTAATATATTCAATTTTACTGATATTCATATTTTGGGGGGTGATTAAATGGTAGTTGATTAAATGTTTTGCTATAATATTCTTTAGCTTTTTCTCTTAGTTTTTGTAAGTCTTCTATATTATTTTTAAGATATTCTAAATATTCTATATCTTTTATTTTAAAATATTCAATTAAATTCGTTTTTATAAGGTTTTCTGTTAATCTTATTTCTTCCATTTCTTGCTCTCAGTATTTTAGATATTCGTAGTTTATCATTTTATTCTTTAAAGTAAATGTATAATAATCTATTCTACTTGTACTATATTTGATATCTTGTTTGAGGTTATTAATACTACTAACTATTTTTTCTTGTTCTCTTCTTAATGAATTTTTTAAACTATCTAAACTTTTATCTTTGCTTTTTTCTAAATTCTTCAAGGTTTCTTCTATCCATTTTAATTTTTCTATTAGATTTTCCATTATTTCTCTAATTTGTTTTCTATAATTAATTTCTTTATGTAGGTCTTCTTGGTTTTCTCTAATTTTCTTAATATATTCTGACATTTTTAGTCTGTATAATATCCATCTGAATCTAAATAGTATTGATGTTCATAATATATGCGTAAGTTTTGTATACTGTTTAATAATTCTTCATCTTCATAATCTTGTAATCTTTCCCATATTATTTTCTTTATGTCTATGATTTCTATATCTCTAAGTATATATAAAACAAGTATTTTAATTTCATCTGTCATTTAAGCTTGATTAAATGCTTTTTCATAATATTTTTCAGTTGTTTGTTTTAGTCTAAGTAGTTCTTGCATATTTTCATTAAGGAATTCTATATATTTTATATCTTTAGTTTCCATGTATTTGTCTAAATTTACTTTCATCTGTTTTTCTACTAGCTGTATGTTTCTCATATCTTTTTTCCAAAATTCTAGATATATGTAATTTATCATGGTTGGTGTGTACATAAGTATTTGTAAGAGTAGTTAGGTAGGTATGGTATGTAATTTATTCTAGTCATATAATATTTACCAAATGTTTTTTCTAATATGATTTTTCTTATATCTACTACTTCTATATCCTTAAGTGCATACAAAATAAGTATTTTAAATTTATCTACCATTTCGTCAGATAAATAATTATTCATTTTTCATAAAATTGCTATTTTCAAAATATTCTCTTCAATCATACACATAACAAAATATGATCATATTAGATTACTATTTACTAGATCATTCTTAAATAACATGTTCGTCGGTCACTATTAGCATGGTAATCCAGATACTTTTCCCTTAAACAGCGTCTCAACTCTGGCTACTCCCCACCACGACTTCTTGGCTTATTGGTTTCACCTTTAGGATGGCATAGTTCTTAGGGATTTTTCTCCGTTTCCACTTTGCTAATAAACTTCTTAACATGCTATTCTTCAAATAATTCTACTATAAAGTAACTAACATGAAATTATCTTATCATATCATGATTGTTTGGAATTATGAATTTAGCTATTCATAATACTGAATAAATATACCTGTTCTGGTAAGTTTGGTAATCCTAAGTTTTGTTCCTTCATAGATTTTTCCATTGAAATATACCTGTTTTTAAATAAATAAGCAAAATATTTGTTGTGGACAAGAGAGAGAGTTTTTGCTTCAACGCATGAAGGCTTGTCTTTGCACTGCCTTCGGTTCTTCTATTTATAACTGAAATTTACAGATGATTTTTTTACACGTTCCCTAAAATGACTTGAAAAATCAAAGTCTATACTAGTCTAGGCTAGAATAATTAATGCTTACAAAAAAGTCTTCATCTTTTAAAAGAAGACTTTGACATAAAGCACTAAATGACAAAAAAAAACGTTAAATGCCTAAGACTTTACATCAAAACTTTGTACAATATTTTACGTAAAGTAAAGTTATGCTAATTTATTCACATGTCTTTTGTCTTTATCTCTTTCTTCCTTGTATCTGCTTTGGTTATCTTTTCTATTTTCTGTCAGTGTAGCATCACATCTGGAATAAAGTTGCGCTTGCCACTACATCTGCTGCATATGTGGTCTTTGTATTTTTGGCCAACTTTTTTACAAAATTGATCCATAGCTTCTTCTGAAATAATTTCCTTACTGATAGATCTCGTTAATGGTTGTTCTTCTGGTCTGAGGAGTGTTAATCCCCATTTTCTAAGTTCTTCTATGTCATGGTCTCTAACTTCTTTGCAAGTTGAATAAATCAATGCTTGATTCCTTGAATTATATACCCAAACTGGCTTTTTATTTGAATAATTATTAAGTAACCCTGATAATATATTGCTTATTCCAATAACTCTTTTGTTATGGTAAAATGTTGGTATCTGCATTTTTGGTATCTTGGTCCGTTCACATATTTCTTCCGGAATAATATAATCTATGGTCATACCTATTTTGACCACATTAATAGTCTGTTTAATTTTGTCAAATAATATTTCTGCTAGTGCGGAATAAAATCGAACATAGAATAATTGTCCGTTGGTAATTCTCTTGTAAGTCATAAATTCTTTGTGAATTTCTGGGATTCCTGCTAACTCTTCTCCATCGGTTGTGTAAACCGTAGATAATAATCCATAATAGTAACATGATTTAATAAAATTTGGGCTTGTACCTGGGAAGGCAATAAGTTTATTGTAATTTTGGCATTTCTGGGTAATATATCCTTTTTGTTGTGCGGCTAGCTCTTCACTTTGAATAGGTTTGGTATTTAATAAGGTTTGTAAGGTGTGTATGTTTTCAATGTATTTACGAGAAGAATAATTGTATGTATGTTTTTCTTGGTTAAGTGATTCAGAATAGGTATGTATCTGGGGAGGTGCAAATGCTTCTAAATTTTGTATATTTGGTGTATATGGTTTTGAAAATATTTGGCTGAGGTTATAATTCTTTTTCTTTGGTATTTCAGGTCTATTTTGAGTGACTATATTTTTCCCTTTAGATGTTCCTGCAGCTGTAATTGAAGTTTCAGCAGTAATTTGAGTTTTAAGGTGTTTCTCATCGTCACCTTCTAGGTCTAGTTTTTTAATGTGCTCTTCCTGCATAGTATCTTGTTTTTTATAGTGCTCGACTTGCACTTTTACATTTGTAACTTCAGTAGTTAGTGTAATAACTCGTTCTTGTAATAACTCCATTTGTTTAAACATTTGGAGCAATAAATCAGTCTGGGTATCTTTGGCATCAGCCTCTTCCATTGGTAAATCAGTTTGAGTAGCTTTGTCTTGATAAGTAATCTGCAATGATATTTTTTTAGTATTGATTACTTCAATTGTAAATGTAAAATTCAGTATATTTAATACTAGTCTCCGAATTTTCTTTGTCGTAACTGAATTTTGTATTTTTCTTATTAGCCACCATCGTACCTGTGTATTATCTGTTCTAACAATAAACTTGTTATACACGATATATGGTTCAAATGCTATTAAACATTTATATAAAGAACATAATTCTTTTCTATTTATTTCCCATTTTATTTTTGTTTCGTTAAACGTTCCTGAATAATATCTACAATGATGTTCTAATTTTTCTTCTTCATACCTATATTTGAGTACTCCTCCATAATTATATTCACTTGCATCAGCTTCTACTATATATGTAAATTTTTTATTTTCATCCAGAAATTGTAATTTTGGTAACTCTTTACAAAGTAATTTTATTTTTTGTACTTGTTTTTTGTCTTCTTCATTATATCTATATTCTACATCCTTTTTAAATTTTTTCTGTAATGGTTTTAAGTTTTCTGCTAATTTTGGAATATATTCTCTTACTTGGTTTACTAATCCTAAAAATGATTGTAATTTCTTTTTTGTATCTAATTCTTCTTCTGAATTTTTTATTTTTTGGACTATATGTTGTTGCATTATGAGTCCACTTTTATCTATTTGTATTCCTAGAAATTCTATATGATTTTTCATAATTTCCGCTTTCTTCTCACTTAAACTTATTTCTGATTTTTCTATTATATCTGTAAATTGTTCTAATAATTTTAAATGTTCTTCTTTAGTTTTTGTATATAATAGTATATCATCTATGTATACTATACAATTAGGTAATTGTTTAAAATAATTGTCCATAAAATATTGATATCTACCTAGTGCATTTTTATATTCAAATGGTAGTACATTTCATTCATAAAATCCTTGTGGTACCGTAAATGCGGTTAATTCCTTAGATTCTTCTTCTAACTTTAAATGGTAAAATCCTGATTTACAATCAAATTTACTAAAATACTTATATCCTTGTATTTGCCTTATTTTTAATATCTTGTTTGGTATTGGGTAATTATAAGTCATTGTTTTTGCATTTAAATTTCTATAATCAATAACCATCCTACTTTTTCCTCTTTTTTGTTCACTATGTTTATTTACTATAAATGCTGGGCTACTATGTTTACTATTACTTTTTTGTATATATTGTTTTTCTAATAATTCTTCTATATGCATTTTAAGTTCTTTTAAATCATCGAAATTATATGTTAATGGTTTCTGGGTTATTATGCTATTTTTATCTATTAATTCAATTTTTATAGTGGTTTTATGTTTTTCTCATCCTTTTAATGGATCTTCACTATATAATTTTTCTAATTTTTTCTTAATTATTTCTATCTTATTTATTGAGAATATAGTTATTTCCTTTTTATTTATTGAAAATACGACCAGTTCTATTGTATCTTCAGTATTTTTTATATTTTTTAATTTTTGTGTAATTTTTTCACTGCCTTCTATCCAATCAGTTTTCTTTCTTATTTTATTAATAACTCTTTTTGCTCTTACTTTCTGTTTACATGGTGTTGTAAACCACCAATCTGTTCTAGTTATTATATGTGGGTATAATTTATCTAAAAATGGCATTCCTAAAAGTATATATTTTGATGTTAGCTCATAATTATAGATTTCGTCTATTGTTAATATTTTATCCCATACTTGTGTTTTTACATTATTAGCTTTATAAGTAATTAAGCTTCCTTCGTTATTAAATCCTTTAACTATTATTGGTGTTTTTAATTTATCCCCTTTACTTTCTGGTAAACAATTATATCTACATAAATTAGCTTCTACTCATGTATCTATCATAGGTGTATAATATGATCTAATTCGTATTATAGACACCAATATAATCTATTGGTGTCTTCACTTTCTAATTCGTAATCTATATAATCTATCTGCATATATTCTGTATTTTCTATTTTTATTTCTGATATTTGTTTATTTTTTGGATTTTTAGGTAATTTACAATCTCTAGCTAAATGTCCTAATTTTCCGCAATTATAACAAGTACATTCTTTTATACATTTATTTTTCCTATATGGTCTTTTATGTTTATAATTTTTTACATAATATCTTTTTCTTGGTTTTTTATATTTATATTTTGATTTTTTGTATTTCTTATATTTCTTATGTCTTTTTCTTTTCTTATAATATCTTTCTTCACATCCGAATTGAGGTGCTATTTTATCTTTGCAACATGCTAAATTTCTTATTAATGTTTTTTCCATTTTTATTTCTTCTCTATATTTTTCACATAGATTTCTATACCATTGTTGTAAAAAATTTATTCTTGCTCCTAGAGTATCTACTATTTTTGCTTCATCCCAACTCTTTATTATTTTTGAACTAAATGGTTCAGGTAATTTACTAAAATATAATTTTCTTATTTCTTTACTTTCTTCTGTATTATATGCTCTTTTATAATAATATTCTTTAAATGCGCAAGTATATTCATCTATGTAGCACATATTATATATTGCTAATTTTAACATTAAATTCCTATTTGTATCTTTCTCTTCATTTTGTTCTTCTTCTGTTGTTGCCATGGTACTAAATTCGTCTTTTATAGCTGTTTCATATTTTTTTAATAATTCTATAGGTGTTAATTTAGTTGTAGTTGTTGATGATGTTCCTTCTGTGGGTTTTTCAGTTCTTAATACTCTTTTACTACTTTCAGTTAGATTTAAAAACCATAATTTCATTGTTCCTATTAGTGTTCTTTCTATATATTCTGGTGCATCTATTACATTTATATTATTATCTAATAATTGTTTTGTCATATATCCTATCCATAATTGTATTATTTTTTCTGTATCTATTACACAATCTAAGTCTAAAAAGTTATAATTTTTATTAACTATTTGTTTTGGTGTCCATTTGTCATATTCATTCTTTAGATTATATCTTTTAAACTTATTCTTATAACATGTAGGTTTTCTTATTTCTGATGTTCTAGGTATTATATTTTCATCTTCTTTTTTATCAATATTGTTTATTTCTGTGTTTATATTTTCTAAGTTTTCTTCATTAATTGCTTCTTGTTTTTCATTGATTCCTAAATTTTTTGTATTTGTTAAGATTTCTGTATATGTTTCACTATCTTCCGAATCATAATTATCTGTTTCTTCAACATCTATTGTATTAATTTCTAATTCCTTGGTTTCTATTTCTTTATTGTTTATTTCTAATTTTTCTTTAAATTGATTTATCTCATTTAATAATTTTTGTTCTTTATCTTTTTCTTCTTTTTCTTTCTGTCTTTTTTCATACAGATCTTTTAGCATTTGTAGTTCTTTTTCTAATTCAGCAATCCTACTATTTTTAGTTTCTTCTATTTTTCGTATTTCTTCTGTAGTTTGTTGTTTTATTTTTTCTATTTCCTTTTTTCTATCTATTTCTTCGTTTTCTTTTTCTATTCTCACCATAGCTGTCAATTTATCTTCTAATTTTAATTCTTCTTTTTCTAACATTAAATATAAATGTTCACCTATTTTCTTATACTTTCTACCTAAATTAGAAAACACTATTTTTATTTTTAATCCTTCGTGATTTTCATATGTTTTTTCATCTATTATAAATTCTTCTTTGTTCATTTTTTATTTAATTGTTAATAGATCATGTTGGTATGTATATTCTAGACTATCTATTGTAGATTCTAAATTTGATATTTCTTCTTTTTGTGCATTTATTGAGTTTTTACTAACTCCGACAATTATGTTATATTGTAGTCTTTCTATCCTTATTTTTAATTCTTTACGTTTTTCAGATATTATTTGCTTTAATTCTTTATATTTTTGTACGTTATTCATTTAAATAATATTTTGGGGAATATCTAAATCTAGTTTTATCAAATAAATCATAATTAATAAATTAATCAAGTAAATCCTCCTTTATAACAAAGTATCAGTAAACCTATCAAGAGTGTTCCTGCACACTCCAACCGAAATCGGTGTATAGACTTATTAAGAGAATATAATCTCATTCTTTTCTTCTGTAGGAATACTGTCAAATCTATCAAGAGTATTATTATTTACTCCAACCGAGATTGGTCTTATAGATTTATCAAGAGAAAAAATCTCAACTTATGCACATCTACTCACTCTTTAGGGAAAAAGAAATTTTTATAGATGTGTTTCACAATTGTAACTTTACTTGTTTTTTCCTTTGAACCCAAGATTACATCATTAGGTAGGGTTTCTATTAAGTACAATCAATCTACAACAGGCTTTATTCCCATCCCATTACAAGTTTCTACCACCAATTTCTTGCCTAACCCTTTAGACAAAGAATCTGCTAAATTGAGTTTGGATTTCACATATTGAAGCGATACTATGCCATCCTCCAATAATCTTCTCACATGATTGTGTTTGAGAAGAACTTTTCTTGACTTGCCATTGTAACAATCACTTGAAGCCCGAAATATAACAGTTGTGTTATCACAATAGATAGTCAAAGGTGGTATTGTCTTACTCCATAATGAAATATCTATCAGCATACTACGCAGCCAGACAGCTTCTTCTGTAGCAGAAGACATAGCGATAAATTCTGACTCTATGGTTGAGTGAGTAATACATGTCTGCTTCTTTGATATCTAAGATATTGCTGCTCCAGCTAAAGTGAAAATCCAAGCAGTAATAGATTTAGAGTCATTCGGATCAGAATTTCAAGTAGCATCACTGTATCCTTCAAGAACTGCTGGAAAGGTATAATAATGCAGGCCAACATTAATTATACCCTTCAAATACCTTAAAACACGAATTAAAGCATTCCAATGCTCAACTCCAGGGCTACCAGTAAACTTGCTCAAAGTTCCTACTGCATAACCAATATCTGGCCTGGTATAATGCATTGCATACATAAGACTCCCAAAAATCTGAGAATATGTCAATTGATCAAGAATATCACCAGATTTTTGCACTAGTTTGATGCTAGGATCAAATAGTGTAGGAGCAGGCTTGTCGTCAAAATGACCAAACCTCTTTAGAACCTTCTCAATATAACTTGATTGAGTAAAAGTCAAACCATTTGTTGATCTTACAATTTTGATGTCTAAAATTACATCAACTTCTCCAAGATCTTTCATTTTAAACTGAGAAGCAAGAAAATATTTTGTTTCTTTAACTCTTTCGATATCAGTTCCAAAGATCAACATGTCATCTACATAAAAACATATTATAACACCAGAATTTTCTTGAAATTTACTAAATATGCATATATCTCCACCATTGATTAAGTAGCCATTAGAAATCATAACTTTTCTAAATTTCTCATGCCATTACTTTGGAGCTTGTTTCAATCCATAAAGAGATTTAAGAAGCTTATAAACTTTACGTTCTTGTCCAGGAATGACAAATCCTTCTGGTTGTTTCATGTAGACTTCTTCGTCTAGATCTCCATTCAGGAATGCAGTCTTCACATCCATCTGATGAACACAAGACCATGAATTGCTGCTAGAGCAATCAAGAGATGAATAGAGGTCATCCGAGATAAGGGTGCAAAAGTATCAAAATAATCAATATCATTCAATTGAGTAAAGCCTTTAGCTACCAAGCGGGCTTTGTACTTATCTAAAGTACCATCGGATTTCATTTTCTTCCTAAAAATCCATCGACAACCAATTGATTTACATCCAGGAGGAAGATTTGATAATATCCATGTATTATTAGACAGTATAGAATACATTTCATCATCAATTTCTTCACGCCAAAAAGGAGCATCTTGTGAAGACATAGCTTCAACATAACTTTCAGGATCCTTTTCACCAAATAAGCTTGAAAATCAGGTCCAAAGTTTTTTGATTTGGCTGATCTTGAACTACGTCTTGGTTGACTTTCTTCCAATGGCTTAACTATTTTCCTTTTAAGAGGAGAAATAGAAGAACTTGCATCTTGTTCAAAAGAATCTTTTTTCTGGGGAAATATATGCTCAAAAAAGTTAGCATGTAAAGATTCAATAATTGTGTGAGGACTTGGGGTCTCAAGATTTAAAAATCTATAAGCCTTACTGGTTTGTGAATAACCAATAAACACACAATCTACTCCTCTATAGACAATCTTGGTTAAATGTTGATATGGTAATCGAACATGAGCCAAGCAACCCCATACTTTAAAATAATTTATATTTGGTTTTCGATTATTCCAAAGTTCATATGGAGATGCATCATGATTCCTAGAAGTAATTCTATTCAAAATATGACATGCTGAAAGTAAGGCTTCAGTCCATAAATTTTTAGACATACCAGATCCATAAAGCATAGAATTAACCATTTCTATGAAAGTCCTATTTTTTCTTTCTGCTACACCATTTTGTTGTGGTGTATAGGACATGGTCAATTATTTTTCAATGCCTTATTTCTCACAAAAATCAATAAAATCTGACTTTAAGTACTCTCCACCTCTATCAGACTTAATTGATTTAATTTTCACACTTAATTTATTTTCAACATCTGCTTTATATGTTTTGAAAGTCTCAAATATTTCATCTTTTGTTTTCAATGGAAAGACATAAGTATATCTTGAGTAGTCATTAATAAAAGTGATAACATACCTCTTTTCATGACGTGACAAATAATCCATCTCACAAATACCAGTGTGAATTAATTGCAAAAGTATGGAAGTCCTTCAACTGTCTTAAAGGGCTTCTTTGTAATCTTGCATTTACTACAAGTAAGACACTTAGTAGTATGATTCTTTCCACAATCTTTAATTAATCCGTTATTCATCATAAGTTGAATGGATCTAAAATTCACATGTCCAAGACGTTCATGCCATAAGTCCAGAGACTCCACAAGATAAGCAGAAATATTTTCATTTTCAATATTGAGTTTAAATATTCCATTTGCAACATAACTTGTTTCATCAAACATGCCATTTTTAGATAAAATAAACTTATCTGCCTCAAAAACCATTTTAAAAATATACTTTGAAAGAAGTGTACCTGACACCAAGTTCTTTCGAATATCAGGAACATGCAATACGTTCATCAATGTAACTATCTTTCCGAAAATAAATTTCAGTTCAATTATTCCTTTTCCCACAACTTTAGTAGAGGAGGAGTTTCCCATATATACAATTTTACCGTCCCCCACTAATTCATAAGTCTTGAAAGAATTTCGGTTACTTGATATGTGACGAGTTGCGTCGATATCTATCCGCCACTCCACTTGATCTTCCGCTACAAATGTTTCTGTGACCATTGCCACAAGATCAACTTTTTTATTTTCTTTTTCTTTCTTCTTTTCGGCTTTGAGAATTCTACAATCACGCGCATAGTGACCAACTTTGTGACAATGATAGTATTTATCAGATTTAAAATTGACACCATTACGCTTGAAATTTGTAGTCTTCTTTTCCTTTGAAAAATTCTTATTTTCAGGTTCCTTCTTGTTTGATTTTTCTTCAACCATATGAGCTTTCATGACAGGTTTCTTAAACTATTATTATCACGTCATCGTGTCTCTTGTTCAATTTGCAAGTGTTACAACAATTGCTCAAGAGTCAAATCTTTCTTTTTGTGTAAGAGTTTACTTCGGTACTCTTTCCAAGATGGAGGAAGTTTTGATATAATTGCACCAACATGAAAGTTTTCATCAAGAGCAACTCCAGATATAGCAATTTTATTAGCTATAAGTTGAAATTCTTGTACTTGTTCAGTGATTGACTTGTCATTAACCATTTTGAACTCCATATAATTTGAAACGAGAAATTTCTTAGAACTCGCCTCTTCTGCTACATAAATAGCTTGAAGAGTGTTCCATATCTCTTTAGCATATTTGTATTTAACGTAATATTGATCATAATATTTATTGGACATTCCTCCAAGAATATAATTCTTGAACAAATAATCATCATATTGCCACATGGCAATTTGTTCTTTGATCAAAGTAGCCTCGTCAGATGCTACCTCAGAACTTGGAGCATTAGGACAAGGTTCTTCAAGAACATATGCCAACTTTAATCTTCTTAAAAAAAATTCCATCTTTTCACGCCATCTAGGAAAGTCTTTGCCATCAAATATTTTAAAATTAGGATTAGGCAAAGATGAAATACTATTTGATATTGATGTAGAAGCCATTGAGACAACTATCTTCAAATTGTTAAAACAATAATGATAATTGTACAAGAAATTCA
Source organism: Capsicum pubescens (assembly GCA_030864215.1). Lineage (NCBI taxonomy): Eukaryota > Viridiplantae > Streptophyta > Magnoliopsida > Solanales > Solanaceae > Capsicum > Capsicum pubescens. The sequence continues at coordinate 86,542,432 of CM061540.1, forward strand.
AAATAAACTTGCTTGGCATAGAGGAACGATAATACGTTTCTTGAAGATAGTTGAAGTCTCTCCCACAAGCAAACGGAAGAATTAGTAACAATTCTATCTTCGGGATTCAACTAAGCCACAAAACAAGTAGCATTCAAGAATGTTGCTCTTCTATTCTTGAATTGGTGATTTCACCTTTTGATCAATGTCTCTCAAATAATTTTCAAGAGGAAAGCAATTTTTTTGAGTGCTTGTCTTTTCAAACAAAAGAACTTGCTATTTATAGGATAAAAGTTTCATATAAAAGGAGTATTAATTAAATAATAGTTAATAGGTTCATGAACAAAAAATTGTCTTTCTTTTAAGAACCTAAAACGTAAATGAATGAATTGTAAATGCATTTGTAACTCAAAATGCATTTGTTTCAATTGTAAATTCACATGCATCTTCTTTGTAACTCAAAACTTCAAGTGATGCATTTGTTTCAAAACTAATTGAAACATAACTCTAAAAAATCTTTAACCGAAGTATTTGTTTCAAAATTTATTGAAACATAAACTTAACAAAAATAATGATGTTAATTATTTTTTGTTTAATTGATATGTCAAGTCCAAATATAATAAGTTAAAACAAATCAAGGAGGTATATTATATTAAGGTAAGAATTGGTCACTATTTGTACCAATTGATCGACCAGATCACAAGTGGGACAGTGTCAAATTGGAATATTCCGCCATGCAATATTGTAGACCGTTCACTTATGTCCATGAAGTTGTACATATGTTCATCACTTGAAAAGTGTCAAAAATTTTGGAACGTATCCTCGAAAAATATGGACCGTCGTCATAGTTAAAAAGAAAAAAATAATTTTCTATTTTAGGCAAGGTATGAAAAAACTCTCAATCATAAAAATTTATTATACATAATTTTACTTTATATTTTTATCTGAAATTGTTTCCAGAACCTGAACTAATCGTCATAATTCTTGTCCCTTTATTATATACTCTCCATGGGAAAGGAATTGCAAGTTTCAACACCTTATTTGGTAGGCGTTTTAGACATAAAAAATATGCATACATAAATAAATAGGGTAAAAATTATTTTAACCCCCTCCCCCAACTTTGCTTTATAAATCCCCTCCTCCCCTCCTCCCCCCCCCCCCCCGACCCCCATATACACACCTTCAAAAAAAATTATATTTTTTATCAATAATCAAATTTTTCTTTTTATTTTATGCAATGTCCATTTTACTCTTGTTATATCAAATATACTTATGTAATACCTCTTTATATTATATGTAATTTATTTTTTAATCTAGGTATTATAACTTTTCATTTAAATTCATTAACATTATAAGAATAATAATACTTTTATAAATTTGTCACAAAATTTAATGTTACTTTTACAATTGTTATTTCAGTATTTTATTAATTAAGCGGGTGTGTATGTATGTACATGCATGTGCGTATATGTTGTCTTTTCACACTCTCTTACTCCATGTGTTTCTTATTTTTTTGACCCTTCTTGATATTACACACCCCTTAAAAGATTTAAATTAGAAATGTATTTTACTAAAATAACCTTATCAATAACAATATGAAGTTTTAAATGCTACTACAATATTATGCAGTTATTTAATACTAAGGGTAGAAATAAAATAATATTAAAAAATTATCTTGATTTCATAAATTAGACAAGTAAATTAAAAAACTATTTTTAATATGAGGGTCAAGTTATATGAAACGACCGAGATATTCTATATTGTCTATGTAAATAAACAAGTTTTGATTGTCATTAATGTTGTATTATATACATTATAGTTTAAAATAATTTAAAATTTAAATAAATACAATATTTAAAATTTTGACCTTAATTTAATTAATTCTTTTATGTTTTCTGCATCGAAATATATTTATATAGTTATTGTTACCTATTATTTTCACTTGTATAAATAAATATTAGAGTTTCAATTATTATTAATAAAATTAATTTTCTCATTGTTCTAATTTACTTCATTATAGAACATCATTAGTCGATATACTTGATTAATATTTCTCAAATTTTTCAACCAAAAGATAATGTTTATGTTTTTACCAAAAAATTATTACATAAATTATAAAAAAATAAAAATATCATGATTTTTAAAGAAGTAAAAAAAAGGTATTGATTTAAAAATTTAATTAAGATAAAGGGAGAAGTTTGACTATTATTCAAAGTTGAGGGGAGAGGTTGATCTTTAAAATGGAAAAGGGCCTAAAATGTCCTTCAATTATGTAAAATGGTGCAACAATGTCTTCCATCTATCTATTGAGCCTAAAATGTCCTTCTCGTCTACCTATTGGGTCTAAAATGCCCTTCTCACCTATCTATTGGGCCTAAAATGCCCTTCATGTCTACCTATTGGGCCTATTTTGCCCTTTTATTTATACAAATTACATGAAAAGACCATATTTAATACTTAATTACATAAATAATAGTAATTTTTTAATATTACAAAAATAAATTATTATTTTTTACATATATAGCCATTTTAAAAAATTAAAAAATATAATTATAATTCCTAATTTAATGCTATAACTAATTATTAATTCATCTTAATTTAAGAGATATATTTTCAATCTTCAAATTAAAAGTGGAAAAGTTTATCACTGCTTTCAAATCTTTCTCTCTCTGATATTCAAAATTCAAATATTTTTAAATAAAATAAGTATTCCATTATTTGCTCATGTATGTTTCATTTTGTTTTCATGTATGTTAATCATCTAATATTATTTTATTATCATATATTTTTAATTCTAATGTAATGAGTTAACCATAATTTTTTATGGATAAATATTTATGGAATAAAAATCATTATGTTGGAAGTACATATATACCATGTATTTTTATTGTACAGATATAATTTATGTCAAAGTCAGATTATTATTTTATTTTTGATATAATTTATGAGATAAATATTCATGGTATATCTCATTATGTTGGAAGTATTTTTCTTGTTAAAATTTTTTTTATTAAACATAAATATGTATTTTCAGTATTACACGGTATGAACTTTTATATCTAAAATATAGCATGTATGTTTATGGTATAAATATAATTTATATGGTATAAATATAATTTGTATGATATAAATATATCATGTATTTTTATGATATAAATATAATTTATATAATATATAAATATACCATGAATTTTTATGGTATAAATATACCATATATTTTTATGGAGACATCGTGAAAGCAAGCAATAAAAATGAAAAACATAAAATTTTGATATAGTATATAAAAAATGAATGAACAAAGACTTCCATAAAAATAGGCAATAAATAAGAAATATGAAAATTTAATATATAATTATTTTTCTATATATTAGAATCTTTTATAAAAGTAAATATTTTATATGGTATATCTGACAACCAACTAATACAGTTATGTATATGTAATAATTTTTTAAAAATGGCTATTTATGTTGTTTTTCTTTTTCTTTATCAGATCAATTTAGAACGTCGAAAAATTGATATTGTGCATTATTTATTTGGTTAATATTAAAAAAAATGATAGGGATTTTATGTAGTTTAATAAAGATAAGTTGTGGTATTATATAATTTTTTTTCTTAAATAAAAGGGAAAAATAGCTCCAATAGGTAGACGAAAAGGGGATTTTAGGCCCAATAGGTAGACATGAAGGGCATTTTAGGCCCAATAGGTAGACGGGGGATATTTTTGCACCATTTCACATAGTTGAAGGGCATTTTAGATCTTTTTCCGTTTTTAAAATAAAGTTGGGAGGTGAAAACCCTAAATAAATAAGATATTTAGATTTGATATTAACCTACAAGTAAGTAACTTAATTTTGAGAGTCTATATTTTATTCTTTTAACTTGATCCCAATTAATAATTATGGCCCCGTTTGTCCATGAAAATCATAATTTTCTGAAGTTGGAGTTGGAGTTGAAGTTAAAGTTGGAGTTGGAATTGTATTTGGCCATGAATATAAATTAAAGTTGTTTTTGAAATTTGTAAGAGAAGTATGAGTGGAAAAAGTGAAAACAAGTAAAACTTGTTTTCACTTTTCCAAATATAATTCCGAAACTGTATTTGGAATTTTCATAGCCAAACACATTTTGTTTTCACTTTTTTCACTAAAGTGAAATAATTTTCCGGAAAAAAGGAAATATTTTTCATGGCCAAATGGCTATATGCTAACTTGTTTTAACTGTGTTTTGATTCATGAACATCCGATATTGACATGACACATGCATTTTGAAGGTGTCTAAATAATTATTTTGTATGTTAAAGTATTTATCTGACACAATGAAGACGAATTAAGATGTTTAGATATACTCAAAGATAAAAAACTTGTCAAAATTGAGACCAAGTTTTATTTATACAAATATCAACCTTTAATATTTGAAAAGCTAGTAAATAGTGAAATTAGTCGAGGTGCGCGCAAGTTAGCTCAAACATCATGATTATAAAAAAACTAGTAGATATAGTAGGCGTTTGGAAATATTCAGTAGAAGTTAAAAAATATTTGAAGTTAAAGGTGATAATAGACGCAATATACTCATAGTAAAAGATATTGAAATAGAAGTGAGACTCAATACACATGTCATCCAACAGGGAGGTAATTTCAAGTATCTTGGGTCTATTATATCCAAGAAAATAGATAGACGACTAGGTTGTCACTTACTATATTGATGCAGGGTGGATCAAATGGAGGCTCTCTTCCGAAGTCTTGTGTGATAAGAAGGTGCCATGGGCAAGCTCTATATTGTATGGAGCGGAATGTTGGTCAGTGAAGAACTCTTATATTTAAAAGATAAAAGTGGCGGGGATGAGGATATTGCAATGGATGTAAGAGAGAATTAAAATAAGGGTATTCAAAATTAATTGGGAGCAGCTTTGTTAGAAAACAAGATGCGGAAAACGAGGTTGAGATAGTTCAAACATTTGATAAAAGACGGACGGATGGCCTTATATGTCACGACCCAAAAGCAAGGGTCATGATGACACTTGTCGCGGCGTACCTTGACAAGTAAGCCTATCATCCAAACTGATACAAAAAGAAAAAAAAAGAAAAAAATACTCGAGCTAAGACTTCTAGAACGAAGCCGAACCATACAAGTAATCATAATAATACGGAAAGAATTTATCCAAAATTTCAACCATGCCCAAAACCAGGTGTCAATAGTGTAAGAACTACTAATACAATCCAAGAGTCAAATGCATCAAAAAATAACCACAATGGAATAATATCTATTTGCGAATACTAATAAAGACATAACTACTATAGAAAGATAGATGTGAACTTCGGACGCATGGATATCCAACCGCTACCTTGGAAGCTCCAACAATCGCTCGAGTCAAGAAAGCTGAGGCGTACTTGACCTAGGACCTACACCGAAAGGGCACAGTAGGCATGAGTACGGTTCACTTGTACTCAGTAAGTATCAAAGGCCGACTAAGCAAAGTAGTAAATAACGCATACAAAATATACACTAAGGGCACGTCACCTGCAATCAGAAAATGTCCCACAACGGTAGCCCACATCGCTTGCACTAACAATTTTAATAAATCACATATATTACAGCATCACACAAAGATAGAACACAAGTATGCATTATATCACATATAATTAGAACAAGAGGGAACATGCATATACAAGATCATCAAATATAAGTAAAAGAAGATAAGACAATTACATAAATGGCAAGTTAATATGGCAATACAACACAATGTAAACACAATAAAGTAAGTGTAATGTATATGATGATGATGCACGAGGTCGTCGCACAACCTCCAGGATCGTCGCACAATCTCCTAATATCCCGTATACAATCCATATATCTCATATCTTTTTTTCGGCATATCCCTCGGAAAGGGTTTTATAAGGTAGTATAATATCTCCTCCCTAGCACATCCCTCGGGGAGGGTTTTAAGAAGGTGTTGCCAGTGTTACTCAGGTGTTGCCACGGTGGTACCAATGTTTCATGAATAAGTATGATATAAGATGAGAAATAATGCTCACAACCAATCATAATGAGTATTTCCACAATCAACCACATGATATATTTTCCACAACCAACCACAATGATACATTTTCACAACCAACCAAAATGATACATTTTCGCAACCATGTGAGTCAATATCCACTCATTATTTCCGTTTCATCCATGAATTTTCACATGTCTCATATACCAACATGTATGAATATATCAAAATACACTAATGGTTTCACATTAGACATTTTAACAACACAATATAATTATTCACATGTATTCAAGGCTATCAATATCACATAGGACCCCACACAGTCACACACATCACATAATATCTCAATTTCGATAATTACATTACATATAGGCCCCTGCACGAGCAAAACACATAGATAGAAATTTTTCATGATTAGTTACCACCCTTAACATGCATTTTATACCATCATTTACTACCCATCCCAGTCTGAAAGAGTTAAGCCATAACCTACCTCAAAAGCCGAAATCGGTCCGCTATACTTTGAACCCACGATCGTACTTTTCACGAACAATCCCAAACTCTACTAAAAACATCAAATATGGAATCTAAGCATAAAAAAACCCAGTGATACCCATAACTACTACTTTTAGTTCGGGGTCAAAACGAACCCCTGAAATGAATTTATAAAAAAGAAGGGAAAAATCAAAACTTTGCTTCAAAAACATGTTTTCCATATTTTTAGAAATCTACAGCTGAAAATTCAAGTCAAATCGAATAAAAAATGAGGTTCAAATTGAAGAAAACCCATTTTTAAGCTTTATCGAGGAAAATCTTTAAAATCTGGGTTAAAATCAAGAATCGGAGTTGTTTGAAGGTTAAATTGATGAAAAACTAGTAATTATAAAATAAAAATATTATTCAAGTGAAAAAAGTGAAATTGGGATTTAAAATCAAGTCGTAAGATCTTTGGGATTTTCAGAAATTAATCAAGAAATTACTAAGAAAAGGTGAATTCTTACCTTAAATCCGTAATAAAATCAAGAAATAAATATTAATCTAGCTTTTCAAGGTCCCACAAACTTTACTTTTAAGCTCTCACACTATTTTAGGGGTTTAACTTTCAAGAAGAAAGATGAAACATGAGAAAAATCATGGGCCCAAAACTACTATAAATATTGCAGAAAATCTGCACAAAAAAAGCTATTTTTTTAAAGTCCAATACGGACTTCGATGGGGTGTCCGGAATTTGTTCGGAGCCCGATAAACACAAATGAATTATGAAACCACACTAAATTCGATGTCCCGAATGCGTTGGCGAATTCAGATTTTCGAATAAAAATCATTTTCAAAAAGTTGACCCCCAAAACCCGAAATTGAAATTTTCTAACCCGAGGGTGAAAATGAGATTTAAAAGCCGTAAAATTACACCAAATATGTTACCACCCTAAAATTGATATTTTGGATCTATTGGCAAAGTCGGATTTTCCATCTGAGGTCATTTCGACCAAATGTGGGTCCCACACTCATATTTCCAGTTTTCCAACTTTCCGATCAATAGGTCGAAATGAGCTCGAGTGTACCGAGACCCGAACCAAAGGTCTATCTAGACTAAAATTGATATTCCAAAGCCGTTGTCATAGTTAGTTCAGCCATCTGTCGCACGGATAAAAAGATATCTCTGTAAGTCTAAAATAAGGCTCTCGAAGCCATCAAAAATCACAATATCACATAAATGGTACCAAAATGCATTGGAAACCATGCCAATTACCCCCCCCCCACACCCTAGAAATACCATAATGCAACTACGTGGAGGGATAAAATAATCAAATCTCACAAAATCACAAATTTCACATATTTCATCAAATTTTAGGTCGTTACATCATCCACCACTAAAAGTCTAGTTCGTCCGTAAACTAAGGCAAAGAAATATCTAAATCAATGAAGAGATGAGGATAAGAACTATGCATATCAGACTCAACCTCTCAAGTAGCCTCATCTACAGGTCGATGTCGCCATTAAACCTTAATCACAGGGATAACTCGAGAGTGCAACTGCCTAACATCCCTAGACAAAATGGAAACCGACTTCTCAACAAAGGACAACTACTCATCTAACTGAACCAACTCCCAATGAATGACATGAGACTCATCAAGAATATAGCGACGAAGCATAGAAACATGAAAAACTAGATGAACAGCTGATAGATCAAGGGGAAAAGCCAACTTATAAGCCACATCATCAACAGTCCAAAGAATCTCAAATGGACCAACATACTTGGGGCTAAGCTTGCCTCTCTTACCAAACCTCATCACACCCTTCATGGGTGAAACTCAAAGGAAAACACAATTACCAACACCAAATCTCAAGTCATGAAGTATACGATCAGTATAGCACTTCTGCCTACTCTAAACCGCTCTAAGTCTATCCTGAATGACCCGGACGCTATCCAAACACTCGCAAAACAAGTCTATACCTTGAGGTATCACCTCTAAAACATCAAACCAACCCACTGGGGAGATACAACGCCTACCATAAAATTCCTCAAAAGGATCCATATCAATACTAAAATGGTAGCTATTATTATATGCAAACTCTGCTAAAGCCAAATATTGCTCCCACTGGCCACCGAAATCCATCGCGCATGCGCGAAGCTGATAATGCTCAAATTGCACTCTTGAATGGGTGTAAGCGATCGTTGTGAATACAATAACCCAATTTAGGTTGGGGTCGAATCCACAAGGAGTAAAAGCATAGAATCCAAAACTCAAGAGTATTGATAGTCTACTAAAAAGTGACCCGTAATGTGAATAAAACAAATATAAATGTAAAATGGGGGAATTAGTTTGAATGTGTTTATAGTGATAACTACTTCAATTTTAGAGCACTATCTTGATGTTGAAAAATGTTAAGAGTGACTTCAATTGAGAATAGGTCTTCGGGTTATGCAATTCTAGGAGTGGGTTCATGCATGGGTACTTGACAATTTATCCAACTTTTAGCTAAAAGTCATGGGTAGGCTAGATGCCAATGTATTAGTGCCAATCTTTCAATTATAACACCAAATTTCACAAATGGATTCTTTCAAACACCTCACAAGTGTGATAATTTTTCACATTTATTGCCTCAATTGACATCATTATATCTAAGAGATGTCATTAAATGAAATGAATTAAGTTATTGGTTGCATTTATTCCTCGCCCATGTCCCCTCTTTCAAGAATGACATGGGTTCAAGGATGGTTAGGTTTTGAAACCCCCAACTCTTAGTTAAATCATAGAAGAAATGCAACACCCATCACAAATAACTAATTAGAAGAATAATTAGCTAACACCCATACACTACCACAACCTAAGCAAGCATAACCCCAAGATTTAGAATTAGCTACTCATAGATAAAATGGGTAAAAATATACCAAAGTTATCATTGACTTCATCCATGAGAAGTAGATAGAATGTAGTTCCAAACTTGGAATTTCAATAAATCTTCAATGGAAAATCACTAACATATATTTTTCATTAAAACTTATTACAAAATTCATCTAAGATGAAAAGATAGGTGCTAAAATGAAAAGAGAGAAACTAAGATGCTAAGAGAGATGCTAAGTTGGAAAATAGAAGCCAGGTCTTGAAAAATGAGCTAGGAATCCTTTTTTAGGCCTCACTCCCACATTTGAAAAAATTACAAAATTGCCACCTTACTCTTGATCTGCTTGAGCAGATTCAAAGAGGATGGAGAGTAGATGGATAGCAGCTCCAAAGTAGATGCAAAGCGGGTGCAAGACGGATGACTCTTTTCCTTCATATTTGGCTTCTTGTTGACTTGAATGACTTGCCCATCTTCCTTTTTTACTTTTACCTACATAAATGAGCATTAGTAAGATATTACCATCAAATTAGTGTAAAAGCATGATAATTTAGGCTTAAAAGGTGCTAACAAGTCATCAAATTGATGACTTGTCAACCCCTCAAACTTAAACTTTTGCTTGTCTTCAAGAAACCAAGAATAATTCAATGAGATAGGGTATTTAACTCAAATCCACCCAAAAGAAAGCTATACTAAAGGAATAAGCTAACAAAGCTCTACAAACACTTTCCAACCATATCATGGCACAAGTAAACCAAAACTTTTCAATAAATATTATTTTATGAAGCAAGGATGCAAGTTAGTATCAAATGAGCTTTCCAAATCACAAAGCATCTTAAGATAAGACACAAAATCATCAAAGATTGTCTCAATCCTCACAATACAACTTACTTCACTCATTTACCCAAACCGATAGTAAAACTTCACCCTCTATTACCAAAGCCGTTCATATGCAAGAGTTTACTCCATACACAAAAGACATTTCAATTCTTAAAGGATCTCAAATGAAGAAAGAATTCACACTCACTCTCACAAATAAATTCAAGTACATCGAATAGAACCATAGGCTTGCTCTTTGTGTTTTTCACCACTAGTGTAGACATACTTAGTTTGGAATCACCAAGTTCTTGTGGGTCAAGATGAAGGTTCAAGGTGCGGGAAGAAATATATATGGATCAAGTGACTAAAATACCTCCTTTGATGCAATCGCTCAATCCTTTCTACCCCCAAAATTTTCAAACTACCCACCTTATTCTTCTTCAAATCTTTCCCATATTTTTCTAACTTTTTGTTTAACATTTACCAAATAATTCAAAGCCACCATTTTCTTTCTTCACTTCTTTGACTTTTTCTAGAGATTTTCTACCTATAAGCCCTTCTTAGCCCCTCACTCATCCAATTTTTATTTCTTTTTTTCCTCAAGTTCTATGAGCTAGGCTATTTAACTTTATCATCAAGCATATCTCTTGTCTTTTAAGCACATGCATTGACAACTTTACATACACCTTTCTTACCTTTTCTTTGATCATCTTCTCCCAAATACACAACACCCCCTCTCGCTCCCAAAACTTAGGCTTTTGCCTATAATTTATTATTTAGAATCGTGCAATGTATCAAAGGAGGTTAAGTGCCAAAAGAGAGACTTTTAAAAGGGTTTAGGTATTGAAAGAAGGGCAAAAAGACTCAAATGGGTTAACTAGGGAACAATGTTAAGGTGGGAATTTGGCTATGTGATGGGTCAAAAAGGGCCTCGGATCATCCTCCAAACCAATTTTTCCTTGAATTTTGCTCTGAATACACTCGGGGCAAGTTCTAGACTACACATATGTACAAGAATTATTCAAAAATCTCCCCACACATGGCATCGTACTCATAGGGCAAAAAGTTAGTCTCCCAATTTAAAAAAATTGAGCTTCATAAGTTACTCCGAGTCAAAGACTCATCCTTGTAAAGAGAAAACCAGAATTTGAGTTCAATGGTCTCATTCAAAAGAAAGCTCCAAAAACATCCTTGATCTTTTTTCAAAAAGAAAACTATATTTTTGTTTTTTTCTTCTTCTAAAAATCATTCCATTTCTTGCCAATGACATTTTGAAAGTATTTTCTAACTCTTGCTTCTTCCTAGTTAACCAAAATGACTAGATACTTCACCTAAGGATGTCGCCTTGCCATCCCTCATGGGTGAATTATCACTCGGTTCGACAAAGAAACTAAAATAAAATAAAAATACAAAATCAAAAGGAAGAGAAAATGAAATTTTGCTCCTTAGGAAAGAACCAAGTTGCGAAGAAAACGCTTGGATTTTATTAGACACGTGTATACAAAAGGCGACATTAGCAATGCGCACAATCGGATACCACATTTAAATTAAGTGTGTGACACAAATTCAACAACAAAATGATAATATTTGACATTATTATCAAAATGCCTGACAAGGCCTCATCCAAAGCAATGTCAATAGTAACAATTAAAAAAAGCCCTACGAGGGCTAAAGTAAATAAACAGACAAAATATAGCATGTACACATAAACATCAAAGTAATAACATAGAGTATGTCCATATAGTCTTTCCAATCAAATATCATAAAGTGAAACAGTAGGTACCGATCATCAAACAAATCATAAAAATGCCCCACCCCCACTAAAGATATTGCATTGTCCCTAATGCGTAAGTAAAAGAGAGTAGAGAAGGGTAAAGACTCCCTATGGCACACTAGGCGTGCAGATCTCTGTCAGTGAATGATCGCACTGTCTCAATAGGAACCTCATCAGACTGGGCTCTTCTCATCGATTCTGCTATGATGGGTGACTCATCATCATGTCGAGTGCTAAAACTAGCCCCAACCATCCGTGCATGCTCCTCATCCCTGGATAATTGCAAGAAGAGCTCAACTTATCGGTCCTCAGGTAGCCTCTCTATAAGATCAACCTCGGCCTCATCATCTATGTCCTCATGACCCTCTCTAAAAAAATCATCAAATGGAAGCACTAGGCCAGAAGTCTCCAGCAGAAAAGCAATCTCTGCCTCATCAAGATCAAAAGAGGGTTGTCCGGAGTGAAACTCTACCCGTAAACTATCAAGGTATGCCCTCACAGATGCCACCCCCTCACAATTTCCCCTTACCTTAAGTGTGGCTACTCTCTTCTCTAACTTTGATATGCGGGCGCGAAGAGGTGCTATAGTAGCCTGAATAAACTGGGGAATGTCTTTCACCAATTGGGTAAGAGTAGTATTGTTTGCCAAAGTCATGGAAGCAACCTTTGCAAACATAACCGTAGAAGACCGTGCCGATTATGTAGGCCAATGTGGTGGTACGGTGCTTGATGATGGAGGAGTATCGGTGGAATTATGATGAGTCTCAGCATCAAGTGTAGAATCCATAGGGATCTCCATTCTTTCTGAGCTCGACAACCCTTCCGTACCCAAGTCTACCAAAACCAAAGCTTTCCTCTTAATGCTCGTAGGGTTATCCTTATTCTTGAAATGTGTGATGTCAATGAATCTAGTGCATATAACTTGTCTATCAATCTTAGAGAGTAGTGGTACTTTGAACTTAAGGCAAAGCATAGATATGAGTGCCGGAAAGGGTAATAAAGTTCTCGGTTGCTTTGACCTTAACTTCATCATCTCTGCTATCAACTCTCTCAAATTGATCACAATTTTATCCATCAATGATAGCCCTATGAATCACGACACCTTGGTTGTTTCTTGAGGGGAGTAGACGATTACCCATAAATCCAAGCCAATGTTTGTCTTGAACAGAAAGATCTCTCCTCTTGATGTGACCTTCACCATTAGACCATGGAGGAAGTCCCTTAGCAATCACTCTAGCAAGCCACGAAAAACTTTGATGTATGCCAAGTATCATCTTCTTGCACTTCACCGCGGAATCTAAGTCAGAAGAAAAATAGAGCTCATTGATCTTCGAGGCCGTGCAAGAGACTTTCACTCCTCGAACTAATATACTCTCGAGACACAATTGTTCGGCAATTGGCATTTTATATTTTTGTTCACTGTTCCAAACAACATAGGAAGCATAGAATTCCCGAACAATTTTTAGAAAGTACCATAGTGGGTGAGTGGAAGGCGTCATATCCGTGAAAAGTTCCCATACCCGTTCTTTAACCTCGGCGATGATTTCGGGGAAATGGGTGTCGACTCCCTTCATGTTAAAGACCTTCCAAGATTGAAACCCCGAGTAGTTACCCAATCATCATATAACTCCTTCACACCATCCACACTAAATCAAATTTGATCCGCTTCCTTTCCAACCTCCCGTGTACGATCAATGGTAGCTTGGACATCTGGGACTTTTGGACTATCGTTGGAGACCGGTTCTTTTTCTCTTTTGGAAGTAGCTTTTGCTTTGCGTTTATCCAGGGCATTACCCATTTTAGATTCTCATGGCAAGTTCTTCCTTGGAGACATACCTATGAGAAAGAAACAAAACAAAACAAAAACAAAAGCGAAAAGGTACAATATGTTTTTGGAATTTTGTATGTTAAGAAAGAAAATTAAAGATAAGAAAAGAAAATATTTGTTTGATAGATGCAATGTAACTTCATCATTAGATGCCATGGAATTCATTCATTACAACACTTAATCATTTGGGCTCTAAATTATTTCATATTCTTCACATTTCACAAAACTAGTTCATAGGACATCCAAAACCTCTAATGGAAACAAGAATGACCAATACCCTTAAGAATGATGCCATCCAATCTATCAAAGGGCAAGACAAGCATTCATGTCTCCTGGTTAGGCATAGTGACCAACAAGAACCATGGATACTATATTTCTCAACAAACTTCCTCAACCAATGACAACCGAATATTTTATTTTTAGGATCAATTGGACTCAAAATAATGCATAAAAACTGACCACATTATGCCCTAAGGAGAATCACATTGACCATTACAAGCATACAAGACATTTCTCTCTTATTGCCATTTCAACAAACACATGGTGGGCATGCTTACTAAGACCATGGAGAAAGAGAATAGAAGCACAAGAGAACAACTCATCTCACCAAATCATCTCTAAGCACATTCAAGATGCTCATATTATCACACTTGAGCCACCCACCACACAAAATAAGCAAGAAAGGTTTAATGGATATTTTGCCAAACACAGGGTGCACTAGCTTCATTTAAGAAAGTACCATGAATCAAACTAGTGAAACAAGGCACCAATGACAACATAATTATTTCAAAAAGTATTAATCATCCCAATAAGCTTACAAAAATCAACTTATATGACCAATTATCATGAGGTATGAAGCATTATGTCAATTTTTAACAGAGTTTAAAAGTGAAAACAAGAGAGATCATACCTTTAACTTGCTTTAAGAGAGAAAAATGAACCACAAGTCCAAAAGAATTGAATTAATTCATGTTAGATCAATTGTTGTTAAAGAAACAGAGAATGTTAAAGTTAAAAGAAAGGAACCGTTAGAAGGGAATTGTGATGAAAAAGCTTAAGTGTTGACTGTTTTTGGCTCATTTTTACGTGTTTAAAGAGATTTTGGGCTGATCGGGTTGGGTCAGCCCAACAAGATCTGGCCCGTTATGAAGTGTCAACATTTTTAACCCAACCTACATCCCATTTGCTTTGTACCTGCGGCTGGACTCCTTAAGCAATTCCAGCACAGATCGGGATAGTTTGTAGCATCTTTACTTGCGTTCAAGGTGCGATAGACCTGTGCCTGGACTACTTAAGCAGTTCCAACGTAGGTCAGGACAGATTACATGCTAAAAATTATTAGTTCTACATCCCATATGCATCTGGCCTATGCTTGGACTGCTTGAGCAAGTCCATCACAGGTGAAGGCAGTAACCTTCAGAGCTTTTGCTTCAACTTTGGTCATCTGCGTTCCAAGTGCTTAGAACCTGCGGCTGGCCTGCTCAAGCAGGTCCATAGCAGGTTGCCAAAAGTGTGGTACACAATTATTTTGCACAAAATTGTTGGCTCGGAGCTTAGTTTCGAGCCATCAAGCCAACCTTCTCGCATCCCAATTTTATGAAATTACCTGCAACAACCAAAAATAAACTAAAATGTGAATAAAAAACATTAGAAAATATTAAGAAAAATTCCTTGGGTTGCCTCCCAAGAAGCGCCTTAGTTAAAGTCGCGGCACAATATCATTTACTTATCATTTTGTATCTTTGAAGAGAAACGACTCAACCTTAGTCGCTCCGGGTCCACCCCCATGATAGTGCTTCAATCTTTGACCATTCACCATAAATTTCTTCTTCTCGTGATCTTCCAACTCAATAGATCCACTAGGATAAACATTTGAGATCACGAACAGGCCCAACCACTTCGATCTAAGCTTCCCCGCAAAGAGATTCAATCTAAAATTGAAGAGGAGGACATCATCACCCACATAAAACTCTCGCTTTAAGATTTTGGCATCATGCCACCTCTTCATCTTCTCTTCGTAAAAAATGGAGCTCTCATATGCTTTGAGTCGAAACTCTTCCAACTCATGAAGTTGATTCACCCTCAATTTTGAAGCGTCCTCCCAATCCCTATACAACTTCCTCAAAGCCCATAAAGCCTTATATTCCAACTCAACGGGTAAGTGACAATCCTTCCCAAACACCAATTGGTAGGGGGACATACCAATAGGAGTTTTATAGGCCATTATATATGCCCAAAGAGAATCACCGAGTTGTCTTTCCCAATTCGTACGGCCAACATTCACTGTTCAAAACTTTAACTTGGCCACTAGTTTGGATATGATAAGAAGTAGCAACTTTATTCTTCACCCCATACTTATCAAGCAATGCTCCGAAGACCCAATTACAAAAATGAGAGCCGCCATCACTAATAGTTGCCCTTGGAGTCCCGAACCTTGTAAAGATGTACTTTTTCAAGAAAAAAGTGACTCTCTTGCCTTTGTTGTTCGGTAAAGCAATGGCTTCCACCCACTTTGAGACATAATCGACGGCTACCAAGATGTTTTTATTACCATATGAGCTTACAAAGGGACCCATGAAGTTGATCCCCCCCACATCAAATAGTTCAACCTCGAGATTGGGATTAAGAGGCATCTCATGCCTTCTCAAAACAACACCTTGCATTTGGCATTGAGGGTATGTTTTGACTAACTCATAAGCATCTCTATGAAGGGTAGGACAATAGTATCCACTTTGAAGAACCTTAGCGGTCGTTCAGATCCCACCATGATGACCACCGAATAGAGAGGAGTGATAAACCTTAAGAATATCTCTCATTTTCACTTCCATGACACACCAACGTATCACATTATCCGTACACTCCCTAAAAAAGAACGGTTCATCCCAAAAATATTTTTTCACATCAAATAGGAACCATTTTTTTATAATGATTAAGCTCGTTGGGAAGCACATCGCTTACAATATAGTTAGCATAATCTGCATACTAGGGTGTAATGCTCCCCAAAAGTGACATGACTAGCTCATTGGGGAAGGTTTCATTAATATCAATCTCACCCAACTTCTCATAATTGGATTCAAGGTGGGAAAAGTGGTCGGCTACTTGATTTTCACAACCCTTTCAATCTTTCACTTCAAAATTAAACTCTTACAAGAGCAATATCCACCTAATCAACCGAGGTTTTGCCTTCTTCTTTGCCATGAGTTATGTAAGAGCGGTGTGGTCTGTGTGTACAAGCACTTTCGTGCCGAACTAATAGGTCTAAAACTTTTCAAAAAAAATATACCACCGCTAATAACTCTTGTTCTGTAATCGTATAATTATGTTGAACATCATTCAACGTCTTGCTTGCATAGTAAATTGGGTAGAACAACTTCTCTTTTCTTTGGCCCAAAACCGCACCGAGAGTAACACCACTTGCATCACACATTAATTCAAAGGGCAATGACTAATCCAGAGCTACTATGATAGAAGCAGACACAAGGAGTTCCTTAAGACAATTGAAAGCCTTTACACAATCACCATCAAATTCAAATTTTGCCTTCTTTTCAAGGAGCTTGCACAAAGGATGAGCGATCTTTGAAAAATCCTTAATGAAACATCGATAGAACCCGGCATGACCAAGAAAACTTCTAACGCCCTTCGTAGAGATAAGTGGAGGTAACTTAGCAATCACCTCAACTTTTGCTTGATCCACTTGGATGCCCTTTCCCAAAATTTTGTGGCCTAGAACAATGCCTTCCTTGACCATGAAGTGACATTTTTTCCAATTCAAAACAAGATTAGTCTCCACACATCGTTCTAGGACTTTACTTAAGTGAGCAAGGCAAGAATCAAATAAATCCCCAACCACAGAGAAGTCATCCATGAAAACCTCATCTGCCATATTGGTAAAAATGGACAACATGCATCGTTGGAACGTGGCCGATGCATTGCATAACCCGAATGGCATGCGCTTGAAAGCAAATGTGCCATAGGGACAAGTGAAGTTGGTTTTTTCTTGGTCTTTTGAGGCGATGCAAATTTGATTGTACCCCGAGTAACCATCAAGGAAGAAATACCAACCTCCACTGGCTAGTTTATCCAATATTTAATCCATAAAGGGCATGGGAAAATGGTCTTTCTCGGTCCACGAGTTCAATTTACAATAATCCATACACACTCTCCAACCCGTTATTGGATGCATAGGTACAAGATCATTATTCTTATTCGGGACCACCATCATGCCGCCCTTCTAGGGAACATATTAGATCGGACTCACCCATGTGCTATTGGAAATTGGGTAGTCAACTCCCGTATCAATCCACTTAATGATTTCTTTCTTGACCACCTCTTGCATCGGTTGATTTAGTCTCCTTTGGTGTTCCACACTAGGAATGATCAACACTTAGCTTGATTTTATGAGAGAAAATTTTAGGAGAAATGCCTATAACGTCCGCTATAGTTCACCCGATAGCACGAATAAACTTTTTCACAATTGATTTTAAGGCATCCACTTGACAAGGTTCAAGATCACCTACAATAATGATTGGCAATGTATTATTCTCACCTAAGAAGTCATATTGGAGGTGGGATGGTAACGACTTAAGTTTGAGTTGAGGCAGTTCAATAATGGATGGCTTGGCGGGTGGACTCTCACAATTTTTCAAATCAATATCCAATGTTTCCGGATTCTTAGTATAAAGTCCAAGACCCGTCAACGAAGAAACCACTTCATACAACACACCCACGGCTTTTTAATTGAACAATCGACCATTAGAAGCCTCATAGTGGTAGGCTTAGGAGCACTCAAGCCTAACTTTCAAAACACGACAAATGGAATCAGATTAATATTTGCGCCAAGATCACACAATGCTTTTCCGAATTTGTAGACCCCGATAGTGCAAGGAATAGTAAATTCACCCAGATCTTTTTTCTTCACCACCATTGTGCTAGATATTATAGCACTACAATTGTGGGTTACCTCAATTGTTTCAAAATCCATAACTCGTTTCTTTGTAACCAAGTCCTTCATAAATTTAGCATACCCGAGCATTCCTTGTAAGGTTTCTAGCAAAGGCATATTCACCGATAAATTGCTAAACTTTGCAAAAAACTTCTTGAATTTGGTATCATCATCCTTCTTCTTGAGCCTTTGTGGGAATTGGGGAGGAATTTTGATTTCTGGTAATGGAACAATTGGAGTTTCATCCACTTTTGGAATATCATCATCAACCACCTTCGGAGATTTCTCACTTTCAACTTTTTTTTCAACTACCGTCGGTTGTTCAACACTTGTCTCATTAGGCTTTGGATCCTTATCAATTGGCTCTTCTAGCCGTTTTCTCTTTGCATTAGCTTGTTCTTTATTTGCCTTTTCATTAGGGTATTTACCAAGATCAACAACATTTTTACCAAGACCCCAACCACTCCTAGTGATGATAGCCATGATATGAGCATCATTCTTAGGATTGACAACCGTGTCACTAGGCAATCCACCCTTTGGTCTTGCATTAAGTTGTGCTGAGATTTGGCCCAATTGAGTTTCAAATTGCTTGATAGAAGCCAAGTGAGATGTCACCATTTGATAGAGTTGTGAGAAGTCACCTTTTATCTCTCTCACCATCTTGTCGATCCTCTAAATACCTATTAAAAGCCAAGCAAGGACATCTTCATTTTTTAGCTTATTCGGGTCAATGAAACTTGACTCTTTACCCTTTGCCTGATCATATGGAGGTACGTACGAATGATAATCTCTCTCCTTATCTCTCCAATCTTGATCTCTAACATGATATCTATCACACCAATCTCTATCATGATTTCTTTCCTTCCAACCTTGATTCCCACCTTGCCTTTGATAGGTAGGGTGGGAATCTCCCCTATTGGTTCGACAAGAACCAAATTTCTTCATCAAGAGACTTTGTTTCCTCATCATCATAAGATCTATCACTCTTATAAGCAACGATGTTAACCGCCTTAAGAGGAGCTCCCATCAAATTCTTGGTGAGAAGATCAAGTTGCATCATCAATTAAGCCATATTTACATCTCTCTCTTTATTTTTTTCCTTTGCTCTTAGCTCACAAAAGATGCGAAGGAAGCCCTCACGGCCACCTCTATATCTCTTGTGTTCCACCTTCTACTTTGATGGGTCACTTGATATGATAAAGTTGACGCAACACCATAGGATAGTTTGACAAGATAACCCTCAGTCGCATTATCGGCTACTATCTGGTTTAATTGATCTAATGCCCAATAGAAAATTTGAAGGAGCATTTTATCTGAAACCTCATGATTTGGGCATTGAATTAACTTATTGTTGAATCATTTCCAGGCCTCATATAATGGTTCACCATTAAGTTGGAGAAAGTTGATGATTTTATCCCTTAGTTGCAATATCCGATAAGGGGGAAAGTATATTTCCAAGAATGCCTCCGTGAGCCCAACCCATGAAGTGATAGACCGCGGGCAAAGACGACACCATAAGACCGCTTCTCTCATTAAAGACAATGGAAAAAGACACAATCAGATTGATTCTTGAGATATGTGGGGCATGTCAAATGGAGAACACACCTCAATAAAATTCGTCAAGTGTAGATTAGCATCCTCATGTGCTTGACCTCCAAATAACCCTTTCATTTGAAGTAAGTGAATCATCACGCTAGTAACATGAAATACTACATTTCTTTCCACCGGTGGAATACGAATAGCACTAGCTTGGCCCGCATCACCAAGGTAATCCTCGTCCTCAAGATACCCATCAATCGTCTCGGTATTACTACCGTGATGACTCATAGTATCATGTATACTATTATGCACACTTGATAAAGAACAAAAACACCAAAAAATGTAAAATAAAATACTACGGCTAATCCAGAGTAACTAAAAACACTACAAGAGTGAAAACTATGTTTCACTCCCCGGCAACAACGCCCTTTTTTTATAACGCTCAAATTACACTCTTGAATGGGCGTAAGCGATCATTGTCAATACAATAACACAACTTAGGTTGGGGTCGAATCCACAAGGAGTGAAATCAAGGAATCCAAAACTCAAGAGTGTTGATAATATAGGAAAATGTGACCCGTAATGTGAATAAAACAAATATAAATGTAAAATGGGGGAATTAGTTTGAATGTGTTTAGAGTGATAATTACTTCACATTTAGAGAACTATCTTGACATTGAAAAATGTTAAGAGTGACTTCAATTGATAATAAATCTTGGGTTATACAATTCTAGGAGTGGGTTCATGCATGGGTACTTGAAAATTTATCCAACTTTTATCTAAAAGTCATGGGTAGGCTAGATGCCAATGTATTAGTGACAATCGTTCAATTATAACACCAAATTTCACAAATAGGTTCTTTTGAACACCTCACAAGTGAGATAATTTTTACATTTATTGCCTCAATTGACATCCTTATTTCTAAGAGATGTCATTAAATGAAATAAATCAAGTTATTGGTTACATTTATTCCTCACCCATGTCCCCTCTTTCAAGAATGACATGAGTTCAAAGGTGGTTGGGGTTTGCAACCCCCATCTCTTAGTTAAATCATGGAATAAATGCAACACCCATCACAAATAACTAATTAAAAGAATAATTAACTAACACCCATATACTACCACAACCTAAGCAAGCATAACCCAAAGATTTAGAATTAGCTACTCATAGTTAAAAAGGGTAAAAATATACCAACGTTATCATTGACTCCATCCATGAGAAGTAGATAGAATGTAGTTCCAAACTTGGAATTTCAATAAATCTTCAATGGAAAATCACTAACATTTATTTTTCATTCAAGTTTAGTACAAAATTCTTCTAAGATGAAAAGATAGGTTCAAAGATGAAAAGAGAGAAACTACGATGCTAAGAGAGATGCTAAGTTGAAAAATAGAAGCCAGGTCTTGAAAAATAAGCGAGAAACCCTTCTTTATGCCCCACTTCCATATTTGATAAAATTACAAAATTCCACCTTGTTGTTGATATGCTTAAGCGGATTCAAAGAGAATGGAGAGCAGATAACGAGTAGATGGAAAGAAGCTCCAAAGTAGATGCTAAGTGGGTGCAAGGCGGATGACTCTTTTCCTTCACAATTGGCTTTTGTTGACCTGAATGACTTGCCCATCTTCTCTTTTTACTTTAACCTACATAAATGAGCATCAGTAAGAGATTACCATCAAATTAGTGGAAAAGCATGATAATTTAGGCTTAAAAGGTGCTAACAAGTCGTCAAATTGACTACTTATCAACCCCCCAAACTTAAAATATTGCTTGTCCTCAAGCAACCAAGAATAATTCAATGAGATAGGGTATTTAACTCAAATCCATCCTAAAGAAAGCTATACTTAAGGAATAAGCTAACAAAGCTCTACAAACACTTTCCAAACATGTCATGGCAACAAGTAAACCAAAATTTTTCAATGAACACATATTTATGAAGCAAGGATGCAAGTTAGTATCAAATGAGCTTTCCAAATCACAAAGCATCTTAAGATAAGACACAAAATCATCAAAGATTGTCTCAATCCTCACAATGCAACTTACTTCATTCATTTACCCAAACCGATAGTAAAACTTCACCCTCTACTTAAAAGTACCGATGCCGCTCACATGCAAGTGTTTTCCCCACACACAAAAGACATTTCAATTCTTAAAGGAGCTCAAATGAAGAAAGAATTCACACTCACTCTCACAAAGAAATTCAAGTACATCGAATAGAACCATAGGCTTGCTCTTTGTGTTTTTCGCCACTAATGTATACGTACTTAGTTTAGAATCACCAAGTTCTTAGGGGTCAAGATGATGGCATAAGGTACGGGAAGAAATATATATGTATCAAGTGACTAAAATACCTCCTTTGATGCAATCGCTCAATCCTTTCTACCCCTAAAATTTCAAACTACCCACCTTATTCTTCTTCAAATCATTTCCCATGTTTTTGTAACTTTTTTCTTAATATTTACCAAACAATTCAAAGCCACCATTTTCTTTCTTCACTTCTTTGACATTTTCAAGAGATTTTCTACCTATAAGCCCTTCTTAGCCCCTCAATCATCTAATTTTTCTTTTTTTTCTCATGTTCTATGAGCTAGGTTATTTAACTTTATCATCAAGCACATCCCTTGTCTTTTAAGGACATGCATTGACAACTTTACATACACCTTTCTTATCTTTTCTTTGATCATTTTCTCCTAAATACACACCCCCTCCCCTTTCTAAACTTAGGTTTTTGCCTATAATCTATTATTTAGAATCGTGCAACGCATCAAAGGAGGTTAAGTGCCAAAAGAGAGATTTTCAAAAGGATTTAGGTATTTTAGCATGGTTATCATTACAATAAGAAATAAAGAAGGGGAAAAAGGCTCAAATTGGTTAACTAGGGAACAATGTTAAAATTTGGCTATATGATGGGTCAAAAAGAGCCTCGGATCATCCTCCAAACCAAGCTTGCCTAGAATTTTGCTTTGAATACACTCGGGGAAAGTTCTAGACTACACATATGTACAAGAATTATTCAAAAAATTTCCCACACTTGGCATCGTACTCATAGGGCAAAAAGTTAGTCTCCCAACCAATTTGAACAATTTGAGCTTCATAAGTTACTCCGAGTCAAAGACTCATCCTTGTAAAGAGAAAGCCAAATTTTGAGTTCAATGGTCACATTTAAAAGAAAGCTCCAAAAATATCCTTGATCTTTTTAAAAAAAGAAAACTATATTTTTGGTTTTTTTTCTTCAAAAAAATCACTCCATTTCTTGCCATTGACATTTTGAAAGTATTTTCTAACTTTTGCTTCTTCCCCAAAATGACTAGATACTTCACCTAAGGATGTCGCCTCGCCATCCCTCATGGGTGAATTATCACTCGGTTCGACAAAGAAACTAAAATAAAATAAAAATAAAAATACAAGATCAAAAGAAAGAGAAAATAAAATTTTGCTCCTTAGGAAAGAACCGAGTTTCGAAGAAAACCCTTGGAGTTTATTAGAGACGTATATAAAAAAGAGACATTAGCAATGCGCACAATCGGATACCACATTTAAATTAAGCCCATGACACAAATTCAACAACAAAACGACAATATTTGACATTATTATAAAAATGCCCGACAAGGGCTCGTCCAAAGCATTGTCAATAATAACAATAAAAAAAAACAAAAAACCCCAACAAAGGCTAAACTAAATAAACATGACAAAATGTAGCGTGTACACACAAACATCAAAGTAATAACATAGAGTATGTCCATACAGTCTGTCCAATCAAATGCCATAAAGTGAAACAGTAGGTACCGATTATCAAACGAATCATAAAAATGTCTCACCCCCTACTAAAAATGTTGAATTATCTCCAATGAAAAAGTAAAAGAGAGTGGAGGAGGGTAAAGACTCCCTGTGGTGCACTAGGTGCTTGGATCCCTGTCGGTGAATGATCGCACTGTCTCAATAGAAGCCTCGTCAAACTGGGCTCCTCTCATCGAGTTTGCTATGAAGGGTGACTCATCATCATGTCGAGTTCTAGAAATAGCGCCAACAATCCGTGCATACTCCTCATCCCTGGATAATTGCAAGGAGAGCTCAACCTGTCGGGCCTCAGGTAGCCCATCTATAATATCAACCTCGGCTTCATCATCAATGTCCTCATGACCCTCTTAGAACAAATCATCAAATAAAAGTACTGGGACAGAAGTCTCTAGCGGAAAAGAAATCTCTGCCTCATCAAGACCGAAGGAGGGCTGTCCGGAGTGAAACTCTACCCATAAACTATCAAGGTTTACTCTCATAGATGCCACCCCCTCACAATCTCCCCTCGCCTTAAGCGTGGCTACTATCTAAACTAACTTTGCAATGCGGTAACGAAGAGGTGTTATAGCCTCTTGAATAAATTGGGGAATATATGCCACCAATTGGGTTAGAGTAGCATTGTTTGCCAATATCATGAAAGCAACCTAGGCAAATGTCACCGTAGAAGATCGTGTTAATTTATTGGGCCGATATGGTAGTATGGTGCTTGATGGTGGAGGATTATCGGTGGAATCATGATGAGTCTCAGCATCAAGTGTAGAATTCGAAGGGATCTCCATTCCCTCTGAGTTCGACAACCCTTCCGCACCTGCGTCTACCAAAACCAATGTTTTGCTCTTTATGCCCGTAGGGTAATCCTCATCCTTGCGATTTGTGATGTCAATAACTCCAGTGCAATTAACCCGTCTATTAATCTTAGAGAGTAATGGGACTTTAAACTTAAGGCAAAGGATAGATATGAGTGCCGAAAAGGGTAATAAAATGCTCGGTTGTTTTAACCTTAACTTCATCATCTCCGCTATCAACTCTCCCGGATTGATCGCAATTTTATCCATCAATAATAGACCTATCAATGGCGACACCTTGGTCATTTCTTGAGGGGAGAAGACGATTACCCACAAATCCAAGCTAATGTTTGTCTTGAACCGAAAGATCTCTCCTCTTGATGTGACCTTCACCATTATCCTATGGAGGAAGTCCCTTAGCAATCACTCTAGCAAGCCACGGAAAACTCTGACGTTTGCCAAGTATCATCTTCTTGCACTTCACCACGAAATCTAAGTCACAAGAAAAATAGAGCTCATTGATCTTCGAGGCCGTGCAAGGGACTTCCACTCCTCAAACTAATACACTCTCGAGACACGATTGTTTGGCAATTGGCATATTATATTTTTGTTCACTGTGCCGAACAACGTAGGAAGCATAGAATTCCCGAATAATATTTAGGAAGTAGCATAGTGGGTGAGTGAAAGGCGTCATATTCGTGAAGAGTTCCCATACCCGTTCTTTAACCTCGGCGATGATTTCTGGGAAATGGGTGTCAATTCCCTTCATGTTAAAGACCTTCCAAGATTGAAGCCCCGAGTAGTTACCCAATCATCATATAACTCTTTCACACCATCCACACTAAACCAAATTTGATCTGCTGTCTTTCCAACCTCCAGTGTACGATCAATCGTAGCTTGGTCATATGGTACTTTCGGACTGTCTTTGGAGACCGGTTCTTTTCCCCTTGCGGAAGTAGCTTTTGCTTTACCTTTATCTGGGGCATTACCCTTTCTAGCTTCTCGTGGCAAGTTCTTCCTTGGAGACATACCTATGAGAAAGAAACAAAACAAAACAAAAACAAAAGAGAAAAGGTAAAACATGGTTTTGGAATATTTTATGTTAAGAAAGAAAATTAAAGATAAGAAAAGGAAATGTTTGTTTGATAGATGCAATGTAACTTCATCATTAGAGGCCATGGGATTCTTTCATTACAACACTTAATCATTTGGGCTCTAAATTATCTTACATTCTTCACATTTCACAAAACTAGTTCATAGGACATCCAAAACCTCCAATGGAAACAAGAATGACCAATACCTTTAAGAATGATGTCATCCAATCTATCATAGGCCAAGACATGCATTCATGTCTCCTGGTTAGGCATAGTGACCAACAAGAACCATGGATGCCATATTTCTCAACAAACTTCCTCAACCAATGACTACCGAATATTTCATTTTTAGAATCAATTAGACTCAAAATGATGCATAAAAACTGACTACATTATTCCCTAAGGAGAATCATATTGACCATTACAAGCATACAAGACATTTCTCTCTTATTGTCATTTCAACAAACACATGGTGGGCATGCTAACTAAGACCTTGGAGAAAGAGAATAAAAGCATAAGAGAACAAGCTCATCTTACCAAATCATCTCCAAACACATTCAAGATGCTCATATTATCATACTTGAGACACCCACCACACAAAACAAGCAAGAAAGGTTTAATGGACATTTTGCCAAACACATGGTGCAATAGCTTCATTTAAGAAAGTATCATGAATCAAACTAGTGAAACAAGGCACCAATGACAATATAATTATTCCAACATGTATTAATCATCCCAATAAGCTCACAAAAATCAACTTTAAATGACCAATTATCATGAGGTATGAAGAATTATGTCCATTTTTAAAAGAGTTTAAAAGTGAAAACAAAAGAGAGCATATCTTTAACTAGATTTAAGAGAGAGAAATGTACCACAAGTCCAAAAGAATTGTCTTAATTCTTGTTAGCTCAATTATTGTTAAAGAAAGAGAGAATATTAAAATTGAGAGAAAGGAACCGTTAGAAGGGAATTGTGATGAAAAAGTTTATGTGTTAATTGTTTTTGGGTTTAAAGAGATTTTGGGCTAACCGGGTCTGGTCAGCCCAACAAAATATGGCCCGTTATGAAGTTTCAACATTTTTTAACCCAACCTGCATCCCATCTGCTTTGTACCTGCGGCTGGACTGCTTAAGCAGTTCCAGCGCAGATCGAGATAATTTGTAACAGCTTAACTTGCGTTCAAGGTGAGATGGACCTGTTCCTGGGGACTGCTTAAGCAGTTCCAGCACAGGTTGGGACAGATTACACGCTAAAAATTATTGGTGTTGTGTGCAACATGCGTCTGGCCTGCGCGTGGACTGCTGCTTGAGCAAGTTCAGCGCAGGTGAAGGCAGTAACCTTTAGTGTGTTTGCTTCAACCTTTGGCCATCTGCGTTCCTAGGGCTTAGCACCTGCGGCTTGCCTGCTCAAGAAGGTCCAGAGCAGGTTGCCAACAGCCTGGTACACAATTTTTTTGGACAAAATTGTTGGTTCAGAGCTTAGTTTTGAGCCTCCGAGCCAACCTTCTCGCATCCCAATTTAATGAAATTACCTGCAACAACCAAAACTAAACTAAAATGTGAATAAAAAATGTTAGAAAGTATTAAGAAAAATTCCTTGGGTTTCCTCCCAAGAAGCGCCTTAGTTAAAGTCATGGCACGACATCATTTACTAATTATTTTGGATCTTTGAAGCGAAACGACTCAACCTTATTCTCTCCGGGTCAACCCACATGATAGTGCTTCATTCGTTGACCATTAACCATAAATTTCTTCTTCTCGTGATCTTCCAACACAATATCTCCACTAGGATAAACATTTGAGATCACGAACGGGCCCAACACTTCGATGTAAGTTTCCCAGCAAAAAGTTTCAATCTTAAATTGACGAGGAGGACATCATTACCCACATGAAACTCTCGCTTTAAGATTTTGGCATCATGTTACCTCTTCATCTTCTCTTTGTATAAGACGGAGCTCTCATATGCTTTGAGTTGAAACTTCTCCAACTCATGAAGTTGATTCACCCTAAATTTTAAAGCGCCCTCCCAATCCCTATTCAACTTTCTTAAAGCCCATAAAGCCTTATGTTCCAACTCAATAGGAAAGTGACAAGCCTTCCCAAACACTAATTGGTAGGGGGACATACCAATAGGAGTTTTATAGGCAGTTCTATATGCCCAAAGAGCATCATCGAGTTGTCTTACCCAATTCGTACGGTCAATATTCACAATTTTCTCAAGGATGGACTTGATTTCACGGTTCAAAACTTCAACTTGGCCACTAGTTTAGAGATGATAAGGAGTAGAAACCTTATGCTTCACCCCATACTTATCAAGTAAAGCTTCGAAGAACCGATTACAAAAATGAGAGTTGCCATCACTAATAATTGCCCTTGGAGTCCTGAACGTTGTAAAGATGTACTTTTTCAAGAAAAAGTGACACTCTTACCTTTACTGTTCGGTAAAGCAATGGCTTCCTCCCACTTTGAGACATAATCGATGGCTACCAAGATATATTTATTACCATATGAGCTCGCAAAGGGACACATGAAGTCGATCCCCCACACATCAAATAGTTCAACCTCGAGATTGGGATTAAGAGGCATCTCATGCCTTTTCGAAACACCACCTTGTATTTGGCATTGAGGGTTTTTTTTCAACTCATAAGCATCTCTATGAAGGGTAGGACAATAGTATCCACTTTTAAGAACCTTAGCGGCTATTTAGATTCCACCATGATGACCATCAAATGGAGAGGAGTGACAAGCCTCAAGAATATCTCTCATTTCTGCTTTCATGACACACCAACGGATCACATCATCCGTACACTCCTTAAACAAGAGCGGTTCATCCCAAAAATACTTTTTACATCAAATAGGAACCATTTTTTTATAATGATTAAGCTCATCGGGAAGAACACTGCTCACAATATAGTTAGCGTAATTTGTATACCAAGGTGTAATGCTCCCCGCAAGTGACATGACTAGCTCATTGGGGAAGGTGTCATCAATATCAATCTCACCCAACTTCTCATAATTGTACTCAAGGCGGGAAAGGTTATCGGCTACTTGATTTTCACAACCCTTTTGATCTTTCACTTCAAAATCAAACTCTTGCAAGAGCAATATCCACCTAATCAACCGAGGTTTTGCCTCCTTCTTTGCCATGAGATATCTAAGAGCGGCGTGGTCTATATGTATCAACCACTTTTGTACCCAATAAATAGGCCCAAAACTTTTCAAAAGCATACACCACCGCTAATAACTCTTGTTCCATAACCGTATAATTATATTGAGCATCATTCAACGTCTTATTTGCATAGTAAATTGGGTAGAACAACTTCTTTTTTCTTTGGCCCAAAACTGCACCGAGAGCAACACCACTTGCATCACACTTTAATTCAAAGGGAAATAACCAATCCAAAGCTACTATGATAGGAGCCGACACAAAGAGTTTCTTGAGACAATTGAAAGCCTTTACAAAGTGAGAGATCTTTAAAAAATCCTTAATGAAACGCCGATAGAACCCGACATGACCAAGAAAACTTCTAATGCCCTTCACGGAGATCGGTGGGGGTAACTTAGCAATCACCTCAACTTTTTCTTGATCCACTTAGATGCCCTTTTCTAAAATTTTGTGGCCAAGAACAATGTCTTTCTTGACCATGAAGTGACATTTTTCCCAATTCAAAACAAGATTAGTCTCCACACATCGTTCGAAGACTTTACTTAAGTAAGCAAGGAAAGAATCAAATGAATCCCCAACCACGGAGAAGTCATCCATGAAAACCTCCATTGTATCCTCTACCATATCGGCAAAAATGGACAACATGCATCATTGGAATGTGGCTGGTGCGTTGCCTAACCCGAAGGGCATGCGCTTGAAAGCAAATATGCCATAGGGACAAGTAAAGGTGGTCTTTTCTTGGTCTTTCGGGGTGATGTAAATTTGATTTTACCTCTAGTAACCATTAAGCAAGGAATACCAACCTAGACCGGCTAGTCTATACAACATTTGATCCATAAAGGGCATGAGAAAGTGGTTTTTCTCGGTCCATAAGTTCAATTTATGATAATCCATACACACTTTCTAATCTGTGACTGGATGCATAGGTACAAGATCATTATTCTTATTTGGGACCACCGTCATGCCGCCCTTCTTGGGAATACATTGGATCGAACCTACCCACGTGCTATTGGAAATTGGGTAGTCAACTATCGCATCAAGCCACTTAATGATTTCCTTCTTGACCACCTCTTGCATCGGTTGATTTCGTCTCTTTTGGTGTTTCAAACTAGGAACATGATCAACAGTTAGCTTGATTTTATAAGAGCAAATTCCAGGAGCAATGCCTATAATGTCGGCTATAGTCCACCCGATAGCACGAATGAACTTTTTCATAATTGATTTTAAGGCATCCACTTGACAAGGTTCAAGATCACCCGCAACAATAATTGGAAATGTATTATTCTCACCCAAGAAGATATATTGGAGGTAGGATGGTAACGTCTTAAGCTCGAGTTGAGGCGGTTCAATAATGGATGGCTTGGCGGGTAGACTCATGATTTTTCAAATTAATATCCAATTTTTTTGGATTCTTGGTATAAAATCAAGACCCGTCAACGAAGCAACCACTTCATCATTCTCTTCAATTACTTCACTTCCAAAGTTCCACAATACACCCACAAGGGGTCATTCACAAGATTCATTTCAATGGTTTTAGCTACCTCATCATCAATCACATCAATCACCGAAATAATTTGCAAGTCCATAAGTAGCTTCATGGACTTACACACATTGAAGGATACTTCTTCATTGTTCACCCAAATTTTTATCTGCCCACGTTCCACATCCACTAAGTCCCTTCCGGTAGCTAAGAATAGTCTACCAAGAATGATTGGGACCTCATGATCAATCTCACAATCAAGAATTACAAAGTCGGCCAAAAATATTAACCGGTCAACTTTCACCAAAACATCATACAACACATCCACGGGATTTTTGATTGAATGATCGGCCATTAGAATCCTAGTAGTGGTAGGCTTAGGAGAACCCAAGCCTAACTTTCGAAAAACGGCAAATGGCATCAAATTAATACTTTCCCCAAGATCACACAACGTTTTTTTGAATTTGTAGACCCTGATAGTGTAAGGAATAGTAAATGCACCCGGATCTTCTTTCTTCACCACCATTGTGCTAGACATTATAGCACTACAATTATGGGTTACCTCAATTGTTTCAAAATCCATGACTCACTTCTTTGTAACAAAGTCCTTCATAAATTTAGCATATCTGAGAATTTCTTGTAAGACTTCTAGCAACGGAATATTCACCGATAAATTGCTAAACTTTGCAAAAAACTTCTTGAATTTGGTATCATTATCCTTTTTCTTGAGCCTTTGTGGGAATGGTAGAGGAATTTTGATTTGTGGCAATGAAATAATTGGAGTTTCATACGCTTTTGGAATATCATCATCAACCACCTTTGGAGTTTTCTCACTTTCAATACTTTCTTCAACTACCATCGGACGTTCAACACTTGTCTCATTAGGCTTTGGATCATTATCAATTGTCTCTTCTAGCCGCTTTCTATTTGCATTGGCTTGTTCTTCATTTGCCTTTTCATTGGGGTCTTTACCAAGATCAACAATATCTTTACCAAGAGCCCAACCACCCCTAGTAACAATAGTCATGATGTAAGCATTATTTTTAGGATTGAAAACCATGTCACTAGGCAATCCACCCTTTGGTTATGCATTAAGTTGTGCCGAGATTTGGCCTAATTGAGTTTCAAGTTGCTTGATAGAGGTCGAGTGAGATGCCACCGTTTGATTGAGTTGTGAGAAGTCACCTTTCATTTCTCTCACCATCTTGTCAGTCCCCTTAACATCTATTAAAATCCAAGCAAGGACATTTTCATTTTTTAGCTTATCCTAGTCAATGGAACTTGAGTCTTTACCCTTTGCCTAATCATGTGGAGGTATGTACCGATCATAATCTCTCTCCTTGTCTCTCCAGTCATGATTTCTATCATGCTAATATCTATCACGATCTTTTTCCTTCCAACCTTGATTCCCACCTTGCATTTGATAGGTAGGGCGGGAACCCCCCGATTGGTTCGACAAGAACCAAATTTCTTTATCAAGGGACTCTGTTTCCTCGTCATCATAATTTTTTTCACTCTTAGAAGCAACAACGTTAACTGCCTTAGGAGGAGCTCCCATCACACGCTTGGTGAGAAGATTAAGTTGGGTCATCACTTTAGCCATATTTGCATCTCTTTCTTCATTTTTTTTTCTTTTTCTTCGGTATCTCTTGTGTGCCACCCTCTACTTTGATTGGTCACTTGATCTACTAAAGTTGATACAACACCATATGATAGTCTGACAAGGAAACCCCCGTCCGCATTATCGGCTACTGTCTTGATCAATTGATCCAATGCCCTATACAAAATTTGAAGGAGCATTTTATCCAAAACCTCATGATTTGGGGATTGCATTAACTTGTTGTTGAATTGTTGTCAGGCCTCATATAATGGTTTTCCATTAAGTTGGCGAAAGTTGATGATTTTACCCTTAGTTGCAATATCCTAGAAGGGGGAAAGTATCTTTCCAAGAATGCCTCCGTGAGCCCAACCCATAAAGTGATAGATCACGCGGGCAAAGACCGCAACCATAAGACTTTTTCTCCCGTTAAAGAGAATGGGAAAAGACGCGACCGGATTGACTCTTGAGATATGTGGGGCATGTCAAATGGAGAACACACCTCAATAAAATTCGTCAAGTGTAGATTAGCATCCTTATGTGCTTGACCTCCAAATAACCTTTTCATTTGAAGCAAGTTAATCATCACGCTAGTAACGTGAAATACTACATTTCCTTCTGCCAGTGGAATACGAATAGCACTAGCTCAGCCTGCATCACCGAGGTGATCCTCGCCCTCAAGATACCCATCAATCATCCCGGTATTACTACCGTGTTGACTCATAGTATCGTGTATACTATTATACACACCTGAGAAAAAACAAAAACACAGAACAGTGTAAAAAAACAATACAACTAACCCAAAGTAACTAAAAACACTACAAGGGTGAAACTATGTTTCACTCCCCGGCAACGCCGCCATTTTTTATAACGCTCAAATTACACTTTTGAATGGGTGTAAGCGATCGTTGTCAATACAATAACCCAACTTAGGTTGGGGTCGAATCCACAAGGAGTGAAATCATGGTATCCAAAACTCAATAGTGTTGATAATCTACTAAAAGGTGACCCGTAATATGAATAAAACAAACATAAATGTAAAATGGGAGAATTAGTTTGAATGTGTTTATAGTGATAATTACTTCAATTTTAGAGAACTATTTTGACGTTGAAAAATGTTATGAGTGTCTTCAATTGAGAATAGGTCTTGGGGTTATGCAATTCTAGTAGTGGGTTCATGCATGGGTACTTGACAAGTTATCCAACTTTTAGCTAAAAGTGATGGGTAGGCTAGATGCCAATGTATTAGTGACAATCTTTCAATTATAACACCAACTTTCACAAATGGGTTCTTTCGGACTCCTCACAAGTGTGACAATTTTCGACATCTATTGCCTCAATTGACATCCTTATTTCTAAGAGATGTCATTAAATGAAATAAATCAAGTTATTGGTTGCATTTACTCCTCACCCATGTCCCCTCTTTCAAGAATGACATGGGTTCAATGGTGATTGGGGTTTGCAACCCCCAACTCTTAGTTAAATCATGGAATAAATGCAATACCCATCAAAAATAAATAATTAGAATAATAATTAACTAACACCTATACACTACCACAACCTAAGCAAGCATAACCCCAAGATTTAGAATCAACTACTCATAGATAAAAAAAGGTAAAAATATACCAAAGTTATCATTGACTTCATCCATGAGAAGTAGAGAGGATGTAGCTCCAAACTTGGAATTTCAATAAATCTTCAATGGAGAATCACTAACATATATTTTTCATTCAAGACTAGTACAAAATTCTTCTAAGATGGAAAGATAGGTGTTAAGATGAAAAGATAGAAGCTAAGTTGGAAAATAGAAGCCAGGTCTTGAAAAATAAGCTGGGAACTCTTCTTTAGGCCCTGCTTCCACATTTGACAAAATTACAAATTTGCCACCTTGCTCTTGATCTACTTGAGAAGATCCAGAGAATATGGATAGCAGCTCCAAAGCAGATGCAAAACGGGTGCAAGGCGGATGCGAATCGGAAGACTCTTTTCCTGTACATTTGGCTTCTTGTTGACTTGAATGACTTGCCCATCTTCCCTTTTTACTTTTACCTACATAAATGAGCATTAGTAAGAGATTACCATCAAATTAATGGAAAAACATGATAATTTAGGCTTATAAAGTTCTAACAAGTCGTTAAATTGATGACTTATCATAAGCATATCCTCCATCACCTGAATAGTCTGCTCTGACTGGCCATCTGTCTGGGGTGAAACTTGGTGCTAAGATCAACCCGAGTACACAACTCATCTTGAAACATCTTCCAAATGTGAGATGTGAAAACAGAACCTCAATTTGAAATAATAGACACTGGCACACCATGCAGACGCACAATCTCACGAATGTAGATACGGGTCAACCTCTCGGCACTAAATGAGACCTAAACCAGAATAAAATGAGCTGACTTGGTCAATCGTTCCATATGACCCAAACACAATTAGAACCATGAGATGTACGAGGAAAATTGTCACAAAGTCCATAGTGATTTGTCCCCACTTCCACTCGGGAATGGGTAACCTCTAAAGCAACCCAACAGGTCTAATATGTTCGGCTTTTATCTTCTGACAACATAGGCAACGAGCCATAAAATTTGCTACATCTCGCCTCATACCACCCACCAGTAATGCTGCCTCAAATCATGATACATCTTTGTCACACCTGGATGAATAGAATATCTAGAACCATGGGCCTCCTCCAAGGTCAACCTAATCCAATCACCCATTCTCGGCACACAGACTCGGTCTCCAATCTGCAAAATTCCATTCTAATCAAGTGAGGCTTCCTTAGCCTCCCAACTCAACACCTTATCTCGAATAAACCTCAATCCAACATCATCAAACTGATGAGCTCGAATC
Source organism: Capsicum pubescens (assembly GCA_030864215.1). Taxonomy (NCBI): domain Eukaryota; kingdom Viridiplantae; phylum Streptophyta; class Magnoliopsida; order Solanales; family Solanaceae; genus Capsicum; species Capsicum pubescens. The sequence goes on from CM061540.1 coordinate 86,577,422, forward strand.
TGCTCCATCAAAGAAGATCTAGCCTTCACAAATGTCGAAATATGCTCAGGTATCGAAATATCAAGTCTAACCATCTGGTTAGCTAATGACTAAACCTCTAAGGCCAAGGCCTCTCCCAGGTCAAAAGATGTGCCAAGCTACCCATGCTAGTCGACTTTCAGGTCAAGACATCCACAACTACATTAGCCTTGCCCGTATAGTAGAGCATAGTCAAGTTATAATCCTTAAGCAACTCAAGCCAACGACGTTGCCTCATATTAAGATCTCGCTGGGTAAAGAAGTATTGTAGGCTACAATGATCTGAGAAGATATCACAATAGACTCCATACAAGTAGTGCCTTCACAGCTTCAAGTCAAACACAACTCCAAATCATGGGTAGGATAATTCTTCTCATGAGGCTTCAACTGGCGAGACACATACGCAATCACCTTGACCTTCTGCATCAACACAACACCCAATCCAATACCAAAATCATCACAAAACATGGTAAAGCCCACATCCTCCTTGGGCAAAGACATTATAGGAGCTGAAGTCAACAAATCCTTAGGATTTTGGAAGCTCACCTCATAAGAATCAGACTACTGAAAGAAAATCTTCTTCTGAGTCAACATGGTCAATGGAGCTGCAGCGGATGAAAAACCCTCAACAAAATGCCTTTAATAACTTGTTAAGCTAATCAGAACTCCAAATATCGATGGGAAAAGTAGCTCTAGCCCAATCACGAACCGCGATAATCTTGGCTGGATCAGCCATAATACCTTCTTTAGTCACCACATAACCCTAGAAAGAAATAGACTCCAACCAAAACTCGCACTTAGAGAACTTGGCATACAACTTCTCATCCCTCAATCTGTGAAGAACAATCCGCAAATGCTCTTCATGCTCAACCTCACTCTTGGAATAAACCAAGATATCATCTATAAATCTAATAGCAAAGGAGTCAAGATATGGTCAAAACACCCACTTCATCAACTCCATGAACGCGGCAGGTGCATTGGTCAACCCGAAGGACATGACCAAGAACTCATAATGACCATATTGAGTCTTAAAAGCTATCTTCGAAATATCCGAAGCTCTAATCCTAAACTGGTGATAACCAAACCTCAAATCAATCTTCAAAAACACCGCAGCACCCTCTGGTCAAATAAGTCATCAATACAGAGAAGAGGATACTTATTCTTAACCATCACCTTATTCAACTGTCGATAATTAATACACATCCGCATAGAACCATCCTTCTCCTTCAGAAACAAGACAGACATACCCAGAGGCAAAATACTAGGTCGGATAAATCCCTTACCCAACAACTCCTGGAACTGATCCTTCAATTCTTTTAACTCTACTGGGTCCATCCTATAAAAAAGAATAGAAATGGAATTCTTGCCAGCTCAACATCAATGGCAAATCAAAATCTCAATTCGGAGGAATACTAGGCAAGTTCATAGGAAACACATCCATAAACTCATGGACAACATAGACAGAATCCAAGGAAGGAGGCGAAACATTGCATATGAGACAAATAAGATAAACATACCCTATCAACCAATTTATGAGCATGAATATAAGAAATAATCTTCTTAGGATCCAAATGAATTGCACCGTTCCAAGCTATCCTTGGCACACCAATCAAAGCTAAAGTCACAGTCTTAGCAAAATAATCTAAGACAGTATAATAAGGAGCCAGACAATCCTTACCCAAAATAACATCAAAATAGACCATATCTAACATAAGCAAGTCTACCAAAGTCTTATACCCAGCAAAAGCCACAATACAAGATCGGTACACCCGATCCACTATTAAAGAATCACTTACTAGGTAGATACACAAATAGGCATGGCAAGAGGCTCACTAATAGAATCAAAACCCTAAGCAAATATACAAACACATAGGAGAAAGTCGATCTAGAAATAAATAATATAGATATAGGTCTGAAATAAACGGGGATGATACCTGTAATCACAACATCAGAAGCCTCTACCTCAGGCTTGACTAGTATAGCACAACATTGACCACGACCACCAGTTGCCTGGGTAGCCCCATGACCATTAACTGCCTGAGTGTCCCCATGGCCACCCCCACGAGCTCCACTACCTCTGTCCCTCGCACCTCTGGTAGCACCTCAACCCCTCACACATAAAATAGAAGTATTCCAAATCACCCGACGGGGACAGTCCCTGGCCACAAATCCTATTTAATTACACACATAGCAACATCTACGACCAGTTTTAATAGGACAAGGTACAACTAGGCTCGTACGTCCACCCCAAACTGCTGAACTAAAAGGTCCACTACCTGATCTCTATAATGCCGCCATTGGCCTACCATGGTATACACAAGAACATCTAAAATCTCTACCTCGAGAGGTCTGACTCCTGAACTCACCAAAATGCGCACCTTCTTGGTGCCTCCTTATGATACCCAAAGAATACCCTCTGTAATCTTAGCATGACCTATAATACTATAAAATAAAGCCCCAAACACAACCATCTGAGACATATCTAACTAAAGAGAGACATCCAAATCCTTTACAAACTTTTAAATCTTCTCAGACTCGGTAGAAATGCTATTATAGAAATATTTGGACAAGGCAGAGGAAGCATGCCTCATACCCAAAGACTGTCATGGAGCCCTGCTCCAAATGATCAAACTCGTACCACTACGATCTCTCAAATTGAAAGGGACATATCTCTCTAAAAAGGCCTCGACGAATTGATCCCAAATCATCTTAGAAGAATCAGGGGATCTACAACTGATAAGCAACCTCCACCTATCTCTCTCTGCATCTCTCAACTGATAAGATATAGTATAAGCCACACCACTCGTGCAGAAAGAATGAAACACAACTTAGAACACAAGGTATGAAAGAACTTCACACGATAAAGAATAAAATAAGAAAGTTTTCTAAAGGCGTCTTATAGTCTCTCAAAGATAGCTACGGACGTCGACATACCGATCCGCGAGATTCTATTAGACATCCCATTCTTACACTGTTGAGACTAATGAAACATGGCTGCTCTGATACCAATTTATCATGACCCAAAAATGAGGGTCATGATGGCACTTGTCACGGCGTACACTGACAAGTAAGCCTATCACCCTAACTAATACAAAAAGGAAAAAAAAAAGACAGAAATACACAAGATAAGGCTTTTGGAATAAAGACGAACCATACAAGTAATCATAACAATGCGGAAATAATTTATCCAAAATACCAATCCAGTCCAAAATTAGGTGTCAATAGTGTAAGAACTACTAATACAAACTAAGAGTCAAATACATCAGAAAAATAACCACAAAAGAATAATATTTGTCTCTGAATACTAATAAAGACATAACTACTATAGAAAGATAAATGTGAACTTCGGACGCATGAATATCCAACTGCTACCTTGGAAGCTCCAACAATCGCCCTAGTCAAGCAAGCTGAGGCATACTCAAGCTAGGACCTACACCGAAAGGGCACAGTAGGCAGGAGTACGGTCCACTTGTACTCAATAGATATCATAGGCCAACCAAGAAAAGTAGTAAATAAAGCATACAAAATATACACTAAGGGCACGTCTCCCACAATAAGAAAATGTCCCACAACGGTAGCCCACACCGCTTGCACTAACAATTCTAGTATATAACATATATTGCAATATCACAACAAGATAGAGCACAAATATTCGTTATATCACATATAAGTAGAAAAGGAGAGAACATGCATATACAAGATAATCAAATACAAGTAAAAGAAAATAAGAAAATTACATAAATGGCAAGTTAATATGGCAATACAACACAATATAACCAGAATAAAGTAAATGCAATGTATATGATGATGAGGATGATGCACGAGGTCGTCGCACAACCTCTGGAATTGTCGTACAATCCCCATATACACCTACGGAGGCAAGCCTCCCAACACAGGACCCATGGGGGGTTCGTCAACCCATATACAATCTATATATCATCTTTTCAGCTCATCCCTCGAAAATGGTTTAATAAGGTGTTACAATATCTCCTCCCCAATACGTCTTATAGTCTCTCGAAGATAGCTACAGACGTCGATATACCAATCCGCGAGATTCTATTAGACATCCCGTTCTTACACCGTTGAGACCAATGAAACCTGGCTGCTCTGATACCAATTTATCATAACCCAAAAATGAGGGTCATGATGGCACTTGTCACGGCGTACACTGACAAGTAAGCCTATCACCCTAACTAATACAAAAAGAAAAAAAAGAAAAAATAGAAATACACAAGGTAAGGCTTCTGGAATAAAGACGAACCATACAAGTAATCATAATAATGCGGAAATAATTTATCCAAAATACCAATCCTGTCCAAAATTAGGTGTCAATAGTGTAAGAACTACTAATACAATCTAAGAGTCAAATACATCAGAAAAATAACCACAAAAGAATAATATTTGTCTCTGAATACTAATAAAGACATAACTACTATAGAAAGATAGATGTGAACTTCGAACGTATGAATGTCCAACCGCTACCTTGGAAGCTCCAACAATCGCCCTAGTCAAGCAAGTTGAGGCACACTCGAACTAGGACCTACACCGAAAGGGAACAGAAGGCAGAAGTATGGTCCACTTGTACTCAATAGATATCATAGGCCTACCAAGCAACGTAGTAAATAAAGCATACAAAATATACACTAAGGGCACGTCACCCGTAATAAGAAAATGTCCCACAATGGTAGCCCACACCGCTTGCACTAACAATTCTAATATATCACATATATTACAATATCACAACAAGATAGAGCACAAGTATGCATTATATCACATATAAGTAGAAAAGGAGAGAACATGCATATACAAGATAATCAAATACAAGTAAAAGAAGATAAGAAAATTACATAAATGGCAAGTTAATATGGCAATACAACACAATATAACCACAATAAAGTAAATGCAATGTATATGATGATGAGGATGATTCACGAGGTCGTCGCACAACCTCTGAAATTGTCGCACAATCCCCATATACACCTACGGAGGCAAGCCTCCCAACAAAGGACCAAAGGGGGGTTCGTCAACCCATATGCAATCCATATATCTTCTTTCCAGCACATCCCTCAAAAATGGTTTTATAAGGTATTACAACTTCTCCTCCCCGATACATCCCTTGGGGATTGTTTTAGAAAGGTGTTGCCAGTGTTTCTCAAGTGTTGCCACGGTGGTACCAATATTTCATGAATGACTATGATATGAGATGAGATGTAATGCTCACAACCAATCACAATGAGTATTTTCATAATCAACCACATGATATATTTTTCACAACCAAACACAAAGATATATTTTTACAACCAACCAGAATGATACATTTTCATAACCATGTGAGCCAATATCCACTCATTATTTTTGTTTCATCCATGAATTTTCACATGTCTTATATACCAACAAGTATGAATATATCAAAATGTACCAATGGTTCCACATTAGATATTTCAACAGCATAATATAATTATACACATGTATTCAAGGCTATCAACATCACATACGACCCCACACAGTCACACACATCACATAATATCTCAATTTCGACAACTACATCACATATAGGTCCCTGCACGGGAAAAACACATAGATAGCCATTTTTCATAATTAGTTCCCACCCTTAACATGCATTTTGTACCCTCATTTACTATCCAGCCCAGTCTGAAAGAGTTTAGTCATAACCTACCTCAAAAGCCAAAATCGGTCCGCTACACTTTGAACCCATGACCTTACTTTTCACGAACAATCCAAAACTCAACTAAAAACATCAAATATGAAATCTACACGTCAAATATAAAACCAATGATACCCATAACTACAACTTTTGGTTCGGGATCAAAACAAACCGCCGAAATAGATTTCCAAAAAAGAAGCACAAAATCGAAACTTTACTTCAAAAATATGTTTCTCATATTTTTAGAAATCTACAGTTGAAAATCCAAGTCAGATTGAGTAAAAAATGAGGCTCAAATTGAAGAAAAACCACTTTAAGCTTTACCGAGTAAAATCTTTGAAATTCGGATTAAAATCAAGAATCGGAGTTGTTTGAAGGTCAAATTGATGAAAACTAGTAATTATAAAATAAAAATATTATTCAATTGAAAAGAAGTGAAATTGGATTTAAAATCAAGCCCTAAGATTTTTGGAATTTGAGAAATTAATCACGAAATTACTAAGAAAAGGATGAATTCATACCTTAAATCCATAATAAAACCAAGAAATGGATGTTAATCTAGCTCCCCAAACTCCCACAAACTTTACTTTTAAGCTCCCACACTATTTTAGTGTTTAACTCCCAAGAGGAAAGATGAAAAATGAGCAAAAAATGGGCACAAAATTGCTATAAATATTGCAGAAAATCTGCACAAAAAAACTGTTTTTTTAAAGTCCAATCCGGACTTCGACGAGGTATCCAAAATTCATTCGGAGTTTGATATACGCAAACGAACTATGCAACCAACCTAAATTCGACGTCTCGGACTCTTTGGAGAAGTTAGATTTTCGAAAAAATATCATTTTCAAAAAGTTGACCCACGAAACCCGAAATTGAAATTTTCCAAATCGAGGGGCGAAATGAGATTTAAAAGTAGTAAAATTAGACAAAAAATGTTGTCACCCTAAAATCAATATTTTGGATCTGTTGGAGAAGTTGGATTTTTCATCCAAGGTCATTTCGACCAAATATAGGTCCCACACTCATATTTCCAATTTTTCAACTTTCCAACCAATACGTCGAAATGAGCTCGGGTGCACCGAGACCCAAACTAAAGGTCTTTCTAGATTAAAATTGATATTCCAAAGCTTCTGGCATAATTCGTTCAGCCATCCATCGTACGGATAAAAAGATATCCCCGTGAATCTAAAATAAGGCTCTCGAAGCCATCAAAAACCTCAATATCACATAAATTGTACCAAAATGCATTGGAAACCATGCCAATCACCCCCACACACTAGAAATACCGTAATGCAACTATGTGGAGGGGTAAAATAGTCAAATCTCACAAATCACAAATTTTACATATTTCATTAAATTTTAGGTCGTTGCATCATCCACCACTAAAAATCTAGTTCGTCCTCGAACTAAGGCAAAGAAATATCTGAATCAGTGAAGAGCTGAGGATAAGAACTATGCATATCAGACTCAACCTCCCAAGTATCCTCATCTACAGGTCGATGTCGTCACTAAACCTTAACCACAGGGATAACTCTAGAGCGCAATTACCTAGCAATCCTAGCCAAAATGGAAAACGACTCCTCAACAAAGGACAACTACTCATCTAACTGAACCGACTCCCAATGAATGACATGAGACTCATAAAAAATATAGCACGAATAAGAGAAACATGAAAAACTGGATGAACAGCTGATATATCAGGGGGCAAAGCCAACTCATAAGCCACATCATCAACAGTCCGAAGAATTTCAAATGGACCAGTATACCTGGGGCTAAGCTTGACTCTCTTCCCAAACCTCATCACAGCCTTCATGGGTGAAACTTGAAGGAAAACACGATCATCAACACCAAATCTCAAGGCATGAAGTCTATGATCAGCATAGTATTTCTGCCTACTCTAAACCGCTCTAAGTCTATCCTGGATGACCCGAACTCTATCCAAAGACTCACGAAACAAGTTCGTACCTTGAGGTCTCACCTCTGAAACATCAAACCAACCTACTAAGGAACGACAACGCCTGCTATAAAATGCCTCAAAATAAGCCACATCAATACTGGAATGGTAGCTATTATTATATGCAAACTCTGTTAAAGATAAATGTTGCTCCCACTGGCCACCAAAATCTATTGCACATGCGCGAAGCATATCCTCCAAAACCAGGATAGTTCGCTCTAACTGGCCATTAGTCTGGGGTGAAACACTATGCTAAGATTAACACGAGTACCCAACTCATCCTGAAATATCTTCCGAAAGTAAGATGTGAACACAGAACCTTCATCTAAAATAATGGACACCGACACACCATGCAAACGCATAATCTCACGAATGTAGATACGGGCTAACCTATCAGGACTAAATAAGACCTGAACCGAAATAAAATGAGATGACTTGGTCAATCATTCCACGATGATCCAAACATTGTTAGAACCATGAGATGTACGAGGAAAACTAGTAATAAAGTCCATAGTGATCTGTTCCCACTTCTACTCGGGAATGGGTAACCTCTGAAGAAACCTACTAGGTCTTATATGCTCGGTTTTTACCTGCTAACAACATAGGCAACGAGCCACAAAATCTGCTATATCTCACCTCATACCACCCTACCAGTAATGTTGCCTTAAATCACGATACATCTTAGTCACACCTGGATGAATGGAATATCTAAAACAATGGGCCTCCTCCAAGATCAATCTAATCCAATCACCCACTCTCGGCACACAGACTCGGCCTCTAATTCACAAAACTTCATTCTAATCAAGTGAGGCTTCCTAAGCCTCCCAAATTAACACCTTATCTCGAATAAACCTCAATCTAACATCATCAAACTAATAAGATCAAATCTGCTCCATCAAAGAAAATCTAGCCTCCACAAATGCCAAAACACGCCCGGGTGTCGAAATATCAAGTCTAACCATTTGGTTAACTAAAAACTGAACCTCTAAGGCCAAAGGCATCTCCAGGGTCAAAAGATACGCCAAGTTATCCATGCTAGTCGATTTTCAGCTCAAGACATCCGCAACCACATTAGCCTTGCCAGGATGGTAGAGCATAGTCAAGTTATAATCCTTAAGCAACTCGAGCCAACGACGTTGCCTCATATTAAGATATCACTGGGTAAAGAAGTACTGAAGGCTATAATGATCTGAGAAGATCTCACAACAGACTCCATACAAGTAGTGCACCACAACTTCAAGGCAAACATAACTGCGCATAACTCCAAATAATGGGTAGGATAATTCCTCTCATAAGGCTTTAACTAACGAGACACATACACAATCACCTTGCACTCCTGCATCAACATAACACCTAATCCAACACCAAAAGTATCAAAAAACATGGTAAAGCCTACACCTTCCATGGGCAAAGCTAATATAGGAGCTGAAGTCAACAAATCCTTGACGTTTAGGTAGCTTGCCTCATAAGAATCAGACCACTGAAAGGAAATCTTCTTTTGAGTCAACTTGGTCAGTAGAGTTGCAGTGGATGAAAAAAACTCAATAAAACGTCGATAATAACCTGTTAAGCTAATCAGAACTCTGAATCTCGGTTGGTGAAGTAGGTCTAGACCAATCACGAACCACGATAATCTTGGTTAGATCAACCATAATACCTTTCTTAGTTACCACATACCCAAGAAATAAATAGACTCCAACCAAAACTCGCACTTAGAGAACTTAGCATACAACTTCTAATCCTTCAATCTCTGAAGAACAATCCACAAATGATCTTCACGCTCAACCTCACTCTTGGAATAAACCAAGATATTATCTATAGATACAGTAATAAAGGAGCCAAGATATGGTCGAAACACCTGTTTCATCAACTCCATGAACGGGACAGGGGCATTGGTCAACCCGAAGGACATGACCAAGAACTCTTAATGACCAAATCAAGTTTGAAAAACTGTCTTCAAAATATCCAAAGCTCGAATCCTCAACTGGTGATAATCGAACCTCAAATCAATCTTTAAAAACATCACAGCACCCTGTAGCTGGTCAAATAAGTCATCAATTCGGGGAAGAAGATACTTATTTTTAACTATCATCTTATTCAACTTCCGACAATCAATACATATCCGCATAAAACTATCCTTCTCCTTTAGAAACAAGATAGACGCACCCCAAGGAGAAATACTAGGTCGGATAAATCCCATATCCAACAACTCTTGAAAATAATCATTAAATTTTTGTAACTCTGTTTGGGCCATCCTATAAGGAGAAATAAAAATGGGATTAGTGCCCACTTAATATCAATAGCAAATCAACATCTCGATCCGGAGGCATACCAGGAAAGTCTGTAGGGAACACATCCATAAACTCATGGAAAACACCGATAGAATCTAAGGAAGGAGGCGAAACAACACTGGTGTCTTGAATATGAGACAAATAAGATAAACATCCCTTATCAACCAATTTATGAGCATGAACATAAGATATAATCTTCTTAGGATCCAAATGAAGTGCACCCTTCTAAGCTATCCTTGGCTCACCAGTCAAAGCTAAAGTCATAGTCTTAGTAAAATAATCTAAGACAGCATGATAAGCAGCCAACCAATCCTAACCCAAAATAACATCAAAATCGACCACATCTAACACAAGTAAGTCTACCAAAGTCACATGCCCAGTAAAAACCACCATTAAAGAATCACCTACTGGGTAGATACACGAATAGTCATGGCAAGTGGCTCACTAACAGAATCAAAACCTGAAGCAAATATATAGACGCATAGAAGAAAGTTGATCTGGAAATAAATAATATAAATGCAGGTCTAAAATAAATGGGGATGATACCTATAATCACAACATCAGAAGCCTCTTTCTTAGGCCTGACTAGTATAGCATAACATTGACTATGACCACCAGCTGCCTGGGTAGCCCCACGACCATCAACTACCAGAGTGGCCCTATGGACACCCCCACGAGCTCTACTACCTCTACTCCTCGCACTTTTGGTAGCACCCCAACCCCTCATAGATAAAATAAAAGTATTCCAAATCACCCGACGGGGACAGTCCCTAGCCACAAAGCTAATTTCATCACACACATAGCAACCTCTACGACCAGTTTTAATAGGAAAAGGTACAACTAGGCCCGTACGTCTACCCTGAACTGCTGAACTAGAAGGTCCACTACATGATATTTGTAATGCCGTCACTGGCCTACCATGGTATCCACAAGAACTTGTAAAATCTTTGCCTCAAGAGGTCTGACTCCTGAACTTACCAAAATGGCGCACCTTCTTGGTGTCTCCCTGTGATACCTAAAGAATACCCTCTGTTATCTTAGCATGATCCACAATACTCTAAAAAGAAGCCCCAAACATAACCATCTAAGACGTAGCTAACTAAAGAGAGACATCCAAATCCTTCACAAACTTTTGAATCTTCTAAGACTCGATAGAAATACTATCATAGAAATATCTAGATAAGGTATGAAAGTGTGCCTCATACTCAACAACTGTCATGGATCCCTGCTCCAAATGATCAAATTCATACCGCATTCAATCTCTCAAACTGAAAGGCATAAATCTCTCTAAAATTGCCTCGACGAATTGATCCTATCATCTCAGGAGAATCACGGGGTCTACAACTGACAAACAACCTCCACCCATCTCTCTCTGCATCTTTCAACTGAAAAGATGTAGTATAAGCCATACCACCCATGCAGAAAGAGTAAAACACAACTCAGAACACAAGGTATGAAAGAACTTTGCACAATAAAAAACAAAATAAGAAAAGTTTCCTAAAGATGTCCTATAGCCTCTTGAAGATAGATACGGATGTCTACGTACCGATCTACGAGATTCTATTAGACATCCCATTCTTACACCGTTGAGACCGATGAAACCTGGCTGCTCTGATACTAATTTATCATGACCCAAAAATGAGGGTCATGACGGCACTTGTCACGGCGTACACTGACAAGTAAGCCTATCACCCTAACTAATACAAAAAGTAAAAAAAAAAGACAAAAATACACAAGGTAAGGCTTTTGGAATAAAGACGAACCATACAAGTAATCATAACAATGCGGAAATAATTTATCCAAAATACCAATCCTGTCCAAAATTAGGTGTCAATAGTGTAAGAACTACTAATACAATCTAAGAGTCAAATACATCAAAAAAATAACCACAAAAGAATAATATTTGTCTCTGAATACTAATAAAGACATAACTACTATAGAAAGATAAATGTGAACTTCGGACGCAAGAATGTCCAACCGCTACCTTGGAAGCTCCAACAATCGCCCTAGTCAAGCAAGCTGAGACACACTCAAGCTAGGACCTACACCGAAAGGGCACAGTAGGCAGGAGTACGGTCCACTTGTACTCAATAGATATCATAGGCCTACCAAGAAAAGTAGTAAATAAAGCATACAAAATATACACTAAGGGCACGTCTCCCGCAATAAAAAAATGTCCCACAACGGTAGCCCACACCGCTTGCACTAACAATTCTAGTATATAACATATATTGCAATATCACAATAAGATAGAGCACAAGTATGCATTATATCACGTATAAGTAGAAAAGGAGAGAACATGCATATACAAGATAATCAAATACAAGTAAAAGAAGATAAGAAAATTACATAAATGGCAAGTTAATATGGCAATACAACACAATATAACCAGAATAAAGTAAATGCAATGTATATGATGATGAGGATGATGCACGAGGTCGTCGCACAACCTCTGGAATTGTCGTACAATCCCCATATACACCTACGGAGGCAAGCCTCCCAACACAGGACCCATGGGGGGTTCGTCAACCCATATACAATCTATATATCTTCTTTTAAGCTCATCCCTCGAAAATGGTTTAATAAGGTGTTACAATATCTCCTCCCCGATACGTCCTATAGTCTCTTGAAGATATCTACAGACGTCGATATACCGATCCGCGAGATTCTATTAGACATCCCGTTCTTACACCGTTGAGAGCAATGAAACCTGGCTGCTCAGATACCAATTTATCATGACCCAAAAATGAGGGTCATGATGGCACTTGTCACGGCGTACACTGACAAGTAAGCCTATCACCCTAACTAATACAAAAAGAAAAAAAAAAGAAAAAATAGAAATACACAAGGTAAGGCTTCTGGAATAAAGACGAACCATACAAGTAATCATAACAATGCGGAAATAATTTATCCAAAATATCAATCCTGTCCAAAATTAGGTGTCAATAGTGTAAGAACTACTAATACAATCTAAGAGTCAAATACATCAAAAAAATAACCACAAAAGAATAATATTTGTCTTTGAATACTAATAAAGACATAACTACTATAGAAAGATAGATGTGAACTTCGAACGTATGAATGTCCAACCGCTACCTTGGAAGCTCCAACAATCGCCCTAGTCAAGCAAGTTGAGGCACACTCGAACTAGGACCTACACCAAAAGGGAACAGTAGGCAGGAGTACGGTCCACTTGTACTCAATAGATATCATTGGCCTACCAAGCAACGTAGTAAATAAAGCATACAAAATATACACTAAGGGCACGTCACCCGCAATAAGAAAATGTCCCACAATGGTAGCCCACACCGCTTGCACTAACAATTCTAATATATCACATATATTACAATATCACAACAAGATAGAGCACAAGTATGCATTATATCACATATAAGTAGAAAAGGAGAGAACATGCATATACAAAATAATCAAATACAAGTAAAAGAAGATAAGAAAATTACATAAATGGCAAGTTAATATGGCAATACAACACAATATAACCACAATAAAGTAAATGCAATGTATATGATGATGAGGATGATTCACGAGGTCGTCGCACAACCTCTAAAATTGTCGCACAATCCCCATATACACCTACGGAGGCAAGCCTCCCAACATAGGACCCAAGGGGGGTTCGTCAACCCATATGTAATCCATATATCTTCTTTCCAGCACATCCCTCGAAAATAGTTTTATAAGGTATTACAACATCTCCTCCCCGATACATCCCTTGGGGATTGTTTTAGAAAGGTGTTGCCAGTGTTTCTCAGGTGTTGCCACGGTGGTACCAATATTTCATGAATGACTATGATATGAGATGAGATGTAATGCTCACAACCAATCACAATGAGTATTTTCATAATCAACCACATGATATATTTTTCACAACCAAACACAAAGATATATTTTTACAACCAACTAGAATGATACATTTTCATAACCATGTGAGCCAATATCCACTTATTTTTTTTTTCATCCATGAATTTTCACATGTCTTATATACCAACAAGTTTGAATATATCAAAATGTACCAATGGTTCCACATTAGATATTTCAACAACATAATATAATTATACACATGTATTCAAGGCTATCAACATCACATAGGACCCCACACAGTCACACACATCACATAATATTTCAATTTCGACAACTACATCACATATAGGTCCCTGCACGGAAAAAACACATAGATAGCCATTTTTCATAATTAGTTCCCACCCTTAACATGCATTTTGTACCCTCATTTACTATCCATCCCAGTCTAAAAGAGTTCAGTTATAACCTACCTCAAAAGCCAAAATCGATCCGCTACACTTTGAACCCATGACCTTACTTTTCACGAACAATCCAAAACTCAACTAAAAACATCAAATATGAAATCTACACGTCAAAAATAAAATCAATGATACCCATAACTACTACTTTTGGTTCGGGATCAAAACGAACCGCCGAAATAGATTTCCAAAAAAGAAGCACAAAATCGAAACTTTACTTTAAAAATATGTTTCTCATATTTTTAGAAATCTACAGTTGAAAATCCAAGTCAGATTGAGTAAAAAATGAGGCTCAAATTGAAGAAAAAACACTTTAAGCTTTACCGAGCAAAATCTTTGAAATTCGGATTAAAATTAAGAATCGGAGTTGTTTGAAGGTTAAATTGATGAAAACTAGTAATTATAAAATAAAAATATTATTCAATTGAAAAGAAGTGAAATTGGATTTAAAATCAAGCCCTAAGATTTTTGGATTTTGAGAAATTAATCACGAAATTACTAAGAAAAGGATGAATTCATACCTGAAATCCGTAATAAAACCAAGAAATGGATGTTAATCTAGCTCCCCAAGCTCCCACAAACTTTACTTTTAAGCTCCCACACTATTTTAGTGTTTAACTCCCAAGAGGAAAGATGAAAAATGAGCAAAAAATGGGCACAAAATTGCTATTAATATTGCAGAAAATCTGTACAAAAAAACTATTTTTTTAAAGTCCAATCCGGACTTCGACGAGGTATCCAAAATTCATTCGGAGTTTGATATACGCAAACGAACTATGCAACCACACTAAATTCGACGTCTCGGACTCTTTGGAGAAGTTAGATTTTCGAAAAAATATCATTTTCAAAAAGTTGACCCACGAAACCCGAAATTGAAATTTTCCAAATCAAGGGGCGAAATGAGATTTAAAAGTCGTAAAATTAGACAAAAAACGTTGCCACCCTAAAATCAATATTTTGGATCTGTTGGAGAAGTTTAATTTTTCATCCAAGGTCATTTCGACCAAATATAGGTCCCACACTCATATTTCTAATTTTTCCACTTTCCAACCAATACATCGAAATAAGCTCGGGTGCACCGAGACCCAAACTAAAGGTCTATCTAGACTAAAACTGTATTCCAAAGCTTCTGGCATAATTCGTTCAGCATAGCGCACGGATAAAATGATATCCCCGTAAGTCTAAAATAAGGCTCTCGAAGCCATCAAAAACCTCAATATCACATAAATGGTACCAAAATGCATTGAAAACTATGCCAATCACCCCCACACACTAGAAATACCGTAATGCAACTATGTGGAGGGGTAAAATTGTCAAATCTCACAAATCACAAATTTCACATATTTCATCAAATTTTAGGTCGTTGCATCATCCACCACTAAAAATCTAGTTCGTTCTCGAACTAAGGCAAAGAAATATCTAAATCAATGAAGAGCTGAGGATAAGAACTATGCATATCAGACTCAACCTCCCAAGTATCCTCATCTACAGGTCGATGTCGTCACTAAACCTTAACCACAGGGATAACTCTAGAGCGCAATTGTCTAGCATCCCTAGCCAAAATGGAAACTGACTCCTCAACAAAGGATAACTACTCATCTAACTGAATCGACTCCCAATGATTGACATGAGACTCATAAAAAATATAGCACGAATAAGAGAAACATGAAAAACTGGATGAACAGCTGATATATCAGGGGGCAAAGCCAACTCATAAGCCACATCATCAACAGTCCGAAGAATCTCAAATGGACCAGTATACCTGGGGCTAAGCTTGACTCTCTTCCCAAACCTCATCACAGCCTTCATGGGTGAAACTTGAAGGAAAACACGATCATCAACACCAAATCTCAAGGCATGAAGTTTATGATCAGCATAGTATTTCAGCCTATTCTAAGCCGCTCTAACTCTATCCTGGATGACCTGAACTCTATCCAAAGACTCACGAAACAAGTTTGTAGCTTGAGGTCTCACCTATGAAATATCAAACCAACCTACTAAGGAACGACAACGTTTGCTATACAATGCCTCAAAATGATCCATATCAATACTGGAATGGTAGCTATTATTATATGCAAACTCTATTAAAGATAAATGTATCTCCCACTGGCCACCAAAATCTATCGCACATGCGCGAAGCATATCCTCCAAAACCTGGATAGTCCGCTCTGACTGGCCATTAGTCTGGGGTGAAACACTGTGCTAAGATTAACACGAGTACCCAACTCATCCTGAAACATCTTTCGAAAGTAAGAGGTGAACACAGAACCTTGATCTAAAATAATAGACACCGACACACCATGCAGACGCACAATCTCACGAATGTAGATACGGGCTAACCTATCGGGACTGAATGAGACCTGAACCGAAATAAAATGAGCTGACTTGGTCAATCATTCAATGATGTTCCAAACATTGTTAGAACCATGAGATGTAGGAGGAAAACTAGTAATAAAGTCCATAGTGATCTGTTCCCACTTCTACTCGGGAATGTGTAACCTCTAAAGAAACCCACTAGGTCTTATATGCTCAGTTTTTACCTGCTAACAACATAGGCAACGAGCCACAAAATCTGCTATATCTCACCTCATACCACCCTACCAGTAATGTTGCCTTAAATCACGATACATCTTAGTCACACCTGGATGAATGGAATATCTAAAACAATGGGCCTCCTCCAAGATCAATCTAATCCAATCACCCACTCTCGGCACACAGACTCGGCCTCCAATTCACAAAACTTCATTCTAATCAAGTGAGGCTTCCTAAGCCTCCCAAATCAACACCTTATCTCGAATCAACCTCAATTCAACATCATCAAACTAATGAGCTCAAATCTGCTCCATCAAAGAAAATCTAGCCTCCACAAATGCCAAAACACGCCTGGGTGTCGAAATATCAAGTCTAACTATTTGGTTAACTAAAAACTAAACCTCTAAGGCCAAAGGCATCTCCCGGGTCAAAAGATACGCCAAGTTATCCATGCTAGTCGATTTTCAGCTCAAGACATCCGCAACCACATTAGCCTTGCCAGGATGGTAGAGCATAGTCAAGTTATAATCCTTAAGCAACTCAAGCCAACGACGTTGCCTCATATTAAGATATCACTGGGTAAAGAAGTACTGAAGGCTATAATGATCTGAGAAGATCTCACAACAGACTTCATACAAGTAGTGCACCACAACTTCAAGGCAAACATAACTGCGCATAACTCCAAATTATGGGTAGGATAATTCCTCTCATAAGGCTTTAACTAACGAGACAAATACACAATCACATTGCACTCCTGCATCAACATACTACCTAATCCAACACCAAAAGTATAAAAAAAACACGGTAAAGCCTACACCTTCCATGGGCAAAGCTAATATAGGAGCTGAAGTCAACAAATCCTTGATGTTTTGGTAGCTTGCCTCATAAGAATCAGACAACTAAAAGGAAATCATCTTTTGTGTCAACTTGGTCAGTAGAGTTGCAGTGGATGAAAAAAACTCAATAAAACGCTGATAATAACCTGTTAAGCTAATCAGAACTCTGAATCTCGGTGGGTGAAGTAGGTCTAGCCCAATCACGAACCACGATAATCTTGGTTGGATCAACCATAATACCTTTCTTAGTTACCACATACCCAAGAAATAAATAGACTCCAACCAAAACTCGCACTTAGAGAACTTAGCATACAACTTCTAATCCTTCAATCTCTGAAGAACAATCCACAAATGATCTTCATGCTCAACCTCACTCTTGGAATAAACCAAGATATTATCTATAGATACAATAATAAAGTAGCCAAGAAATGGTCGAAACACCTGCTTCATCAACTCCATGAACGGGACAGGGGCATTGGTCAACCCGAAGGACATGACCAAGAACTCTTAATGACCAAATCAAGTTTGAAAAACTGTCTTCAAAATATCCAAAGCTCGAATCCTCAACTGGTGATAATCGAACCTCAAATCAATCTTTAAAAACAGCACAGCACCCTGTAGCTGGTCAAATAAGTCATCAATTCAGGGAAGAAGATACTTATTTTTAACCATCATCTTATTCAACTGCCGATAATCAATACATATCCACATAAAACTATCCTTCTCCTTTAGAAACAAGATAGACGCACCCCAAGGAGAAATACTAGGTCGGATAAATCCCATATCCAACAACTCTTGGAAATAATTCTTTAATTTTTGTAACTCTGTTGGGGCCATCCTATAAGGAGAAATAAAAATGGAATTAGTGCCCACTCAATATCAATAGCAAATCAACATCTCGATACGGAGGCATACCAGGAAAGTCTGTAGGGAACACATCCATAAACTCATGGTAAACACCGACAGAATCTAAGGAAGGAGGCGAAACAACACTGGTGTCTTGAATATGAGACAAATAAGATAAACATCCCTTATCAACCAATTTATGAGCATGAACTTAAGATATAATCTTCTTAGGATCCAAATGAAGTGCTTCCTTCCCAACTATCCTTGGCACACCAGTCAAAGCTAAAGTCATAGTCTTAGTAAAATACCTATAATCACAACATCAGAAGCCTCTTCCTTAGGCCTGACTAGTATAGCATAACATTGACTACGACCACCAGCTGCCTGGGTAGCCCCACGACCATCAACTGCCTGAGTAGCCCTATGGACACCCCCACGAGCTCTACTACCTCTACTCCTCGCACCTTTGGTAGCACCCCAACCCCTCATAGATAAAATAGAAGTATTCCAAATCACCCGTCGGGTACAGTCCCTAGCCACAAAGCTAATTTCATCACACACATAGCAACCTCTACGACCGGTTTTAATAGGAAAAGGTACAACTAGGACCGTACGTCTACCCTGAACTGCTGAACTAGAAGGTCCACTACATGATATCTGTAATGCCGCCACTGGCCTACCATAGTATTCACAAGAACTTGTAAAATCTTTGCCTCGATAGGTCTGACTCCTGAACTCACCAAAATGGCGCACCTTCTTGGTGTCTCCCTGTGATACCTAAAGAATACCCTCTGTCATATTAGCATGATCCATAATACTCTAAAAAGAAGCCCCAAACATAACCATCTAAGACGTAGCTAACTGAAGAGAGTCATCCAAATCTTTCACAAACTTTTGAATCTTCTCAGACTCGATAGAAATACTATCATAGAAATATCTAGATAAGGTATGAAAGCGTGCCTCATACTCAACAACTGTCATGGATCCCTGCTCCAAATGATCAAATTCATACCGCATTCAATCTCTTAAACTGAAAGGCATAAATCTCTCTAAAAAAGCCTCGACGAATTGATCCTATCATCTCAGGAGAATCACGGGGTCTACAACTGACAAACAACCTTCACCCATCTCTCTCTGCATCTCTCAACTGAAAATATGTAGTATAAGCCACACCATCCATGCAGAAAGAGTAAAACACAACTCAGAACACAAGGTATGAAAGAACTTTGCACAATAAAAAACAAACTATGAAAAGTTTCCTAAAGATGTCCTATAGCCTCTCGAAGATAGATACGGACGTCTACGTACCGATCTACAAGATTCTATTAGACATCCCATTCTTACACCGTTAAGACCAATGAAACCTGGCTGCTCTGATACCAATTTATCATGACCCAAAAATGAGGGTTATGATGGCACTTGTCACAGCGTACACTGACAAGTAAGCCTATCACCTTAACTAATACAAAAAGGAAAAAAAAGATAGAAATACACAAGGTAAGGTGAAATACCTCATACTTTTCTTAGTTCAATTCAGCTCCTAGTTGCATGTATAGGAGGCTTAAAGCCTGAAAAATTCTCTAAGTGTTGGAGACTTAGCCATATTTTTGGCCTTTTAACTTTGAGGATTTTTAAATTCGTCTTCCTAACCCCGAGATATAAGCTTTTGGGTTAATTCATGTTCAGGGGTGTAAGGAGCAAGTCTCGGGGAAGTTTCAACTATTTCGAACGAGGATTGAGTCGTGTTTGGATTTCAATTTCAGCAGCTCACCGCGATAGTGGCGCATCGCAGTGGTTATAGCGGTATAGGCCTTATCGCATTGCGGTGACCTCTTAAACCATATTCCAGTTGCGAATTTAATTCTCTGAGGGGTAATTGGTTCTTTTCCCCTCAATCTAATTCATAAAAACACGAATTAAAGCATCGGTTAGGACATTATATGTCCATTTTCCCTAATTCTCCTCTAAAAAAAATCCTAACCATCTCCCAAGAAAATCAAATTCAATTACCTTCTCTCCAAGAAAACCAAGAATTTAAGTTTTCCAATCCAATAACTTTCAAGAAAAGCATCAAGATTGTATTTCTCTTTCAAGCTTAAGGGTTTAAGGTATGTGTGATGTTCATCCATGGGCCCTTTTCACCCATGGAGTTAAAGAATCCATTTTTTATGTTTTCAATTATGAATTGTACATGTTTATGATGAATTATCTCCATGAAGATCTTACGAATTTAATTATAAATTTTATTTACAAGTGTTTTTCGATGGAATGAGCCCTTACATGTTTGAATGAGGAAGTTTTTATGTTAAATCCCTAATTCATGATTTTAGTATTGTAATTATGTTATTATCACATGATTTACCTATTACCATGTTTAAGTTCATGAATCTCATGTGTTTGATGAAATGCATAAGTGTTGGATTTTGAACAATGATCCCCTACTATGGTTTCAAAGCTCTTATATGTCCATATTGTTATTTCCATTCAATGCTGGAGGGTTATAAGCACTCGATACTTAGCTATTTACATAATTTTAGTATTTTCAGAAAGAATTCAAATATACCATGAGCATTATCATTCAGTCAGTTGTTATGATCAGTTGTTTGTTCAGTTAAGCTTAGTTCAATCCAGTAATCAGTGTCATTTCAGTTGGGAGTAGGATTTAGCACCGAGTGAATGCAGGGATGGTCGTTTCCCCTTTAGTTAGACAGAGTCGTTAGTAGCATTTCCTGTATTCTAAAGCTATGTAGCCAGCGTAGGATATGAGGAGTCACCCGTCAGTTAGGCTTGACTTCCTCTAAGGAGTCACCGGTCAGTTTAGGTTTGACTTTCTCTCAAGGGTCACCCATCGGTTTAGGCTTGACACCCTGGTCCTTCGGGACATCAGATTAGTAGATCCACACAACCATTGTTAGTACTCGTGACACGGTACTGACACCCTTCCACCCTTCCAATTGGAGTTACAGATTGGACCCCACTTAGCTCAGATTGGGGCATATCGGTTAGATGATACCTCCCATAGTCTCAGTACAGTATTCAGTACAGAACTGAGTTCAGGTTTGCTTGACCATAACATACAAACTTTTAGTTATTCAGTTATCATATTTCAGTAATTCAGCTTACAAAATTATTTCAGACACATTATATGTTTGGTCTTGCATTCTTAGTATTTCAGTTTTCATGCATGCATACTCAGTTAGCTCATGCTATTCAGCCAGTCATTATTTCATGCATAGTTAACCCTTGCATTACAGCCTAACCTCATCTCATATACCAGTACATTTAAAGTACTGACCGCAACTTTTCTTCACACTATGATGTCTTATATCATAGGTTCAGACCTACAGTTTTCTGACAGCGCTTAGACAGTTCAACTTATCAACAACAGCAGTCGTGGTGAGTCCTCATCTATCGAGGACATGATTGTTTTATTTCAGTTTATCTCAGTAGTTCAGTATTTTTATTTAGTCGAAGTTAGTTAGGGTTTGTCCCATCAACTCCACAGTCAGCCAGTCAGAGGCTTTTCAGATATTCAGACAGTCATTTAGTTTATCGGTGTCATCGATAGGATTTTAGTATTTTTGCAGATGTTTTCAGACTTCCAGATTCAGTTACATTTTCAGTATTTAAAACCTTATGGCATTTATCAGTTATTTTTTTCATATGTTACGTTGTTTATTATCAGGTTGCTCAGTGCTCACAGTAGGTGCCAACTCATGGGTTAGCTTGTAGTCACTTGTGACCGTAAGCACCATTGTCGCGACTAGGGGGTAGCCTCGAGTTGTGACATAAGGCTTCTAGAATGAAGCCGAACTTTACAAGTAATCATAACAATGTAGAAAGAATTTATCCAAAATACCAATCATGCCTAAAACCAAGTGTCAATAGTGTAAGAACAATCCAAGAGTCAAATACATCAGAAAAATAACCACAAAGGAATACTATCTATCTCCGAATACTAATAAATACATAACTACTATAGAAAGATAGAGGTGAACTTTGAACGCATGAATGTCCAACCGCTACCTTGGAAACTCTAACAATCGCTCGAGTCAAGCAAACTGAGGTGCAGTCAAGCTAGGACCTGCACCGAAAGGGCGCAGTAGGCATGAGTACGGTCCACTTGTACTCAGTAGGTATCCTAGGTCGACCAAGTAAAGTAGTAAATAAAGCATACAAAATATACACTAAGGGTACGTCACCTGCAATAAGAAAATATCCCACAACAGTAGCCCGTACCGCTTGAACTAACAGTTCTAATATATTACATATATTGCAACATCACAACAACATAGAGCACAAGTATGCATTATATCACATATAAGCAGAACAAGAGGGAACATGCATATACAAGATCATCAAATACAAGTAAAAGAAGATAAGACAATTCTATAAATGACAAGTTAATATGGCAATACAACACAATATAAACACAATAAAGTAAGTGCAATGTATATGATGATGATGATAATAATGATGATGATGCACGAGGTCATCGCACAACCTCCGGGATCGTCGCAAATCCCCGTATACACTTATGGAGGCAAGCCTCCCAACGCAGGACCCATGGGGGGTTCGTCAACCGGTATACAATCCACATATCTTATATCTCCTTTCCAGCACATCCCTCGGAAAGGGTTTTATAAGGTGTTACAATATCTTCTCTCCGGTATATCCCTCAGAGAGGGTTTAAAAAAGTGTTGTCAGTGTTACTTAGGTATTGCCACGGTGGTACCAATATTTCATGAATGAGTATGATATGAGATGGGATGTAATGTTCACAACCAATTACAATGAGTATTTCCACAATCAACCACATGATATATTTTCCACAATCAACCACAATGATACATTTTCACAACCAACCAGAATGATATATTTTCATAACCATGTGAGCCAATATTAACTCATTATTTTCGTTTCATCCATGAATTTTCACATATCTCATAGACTAACACGTATAAATATATCAAAATACACCAATGGTTCCACATTGGACATTTCAACAACACAATATATTTATTCACATGTATTCAAGGCTATTAACATACCATAGGACCCCACACAGTCACACACATTACATAATATCTCAATTTCGATAATTATATCACATATAGTCCCCTTCATGGGAAAAACACATAGATAGTCATTTTTCATGATTAGTTCTCACCCTTAACATGCATTTTGTACCAACATTTACTACCCAGCCCAGTCTGGAAGAGTTAAGCCATAATTTACCTCAAAAGCCGAAACTAGTCTGTTACACTTTGAACCCACGACCTTACTTTTTACAAACAATACCAAGCTCCACTAAAAACATCAAATATGAAATCTATGCATCAAAATAAAATCAACAATACCCATAACTACTACTTTTGGTTCGGGGTCAAAACGGACCCCGAAATGAGTTTTCGAAAAAGAAGGGCAAAATCAAAATTTTACTTCAAAAACATGTTCCCCATTTTTTTTGGAATCTACAGCTGAAAATTCTAGTCAAATTGAGTAAAAAACGAGGTTCAAATTGAAGAAAAACCATTTTTAAGCTTTACCGGATTAAAATCAAGAATCAGAGTTGTTTGAATGTTAAATTGATGAAAAACTAGTAATTATAAAATAAAAATATTGTTCAAGTGAAAAGAATTAAAATTGGGGCTTAAAATCATGCCGTAAATTTTTTGAAGTTTTGAGAAATTAATAAAAAAATTACTAAGAAAAGGATGAATTCTTACCTTAATTGCAGAAAATCAGAACAAAAAAGTTGTTTTTTTTAAAGTCCAATTCGAACTTCGACGGGGTGTTCGAGATTCGTTTGGAGTCCGATATACACAAACGAATTATGCAACCACACTAAATTTGACGTCTCGGACGTGTTGGCGAAGTCAGATTTTCTTTAAAATATTATTTTTAAAAAGTTGACCCCTGAAATCCGAAATTGAAATTTTCCAAACTGAGGGTCAAAATGAGATTCGAAAGCCGTAAAATTACACCAAATATGTTACTATCCTAAAATCAATATTTCGGATCTGCTGGTGAAGTTGAATTTTCCATCCGAGGTCATTTCGACCAAATGTGGGTCCCATACTTATATTTCTAATTTTCCAACTTTCCGACAATAGGTCGAAATGAGCTCGGGTGCACCGGGACCCGAACCAAAGGTATACATACCTAGCCTAAAATTGATGTTCCAGAGCTGCTGGCATAGTTCGTTCATCCATCCATTGCACGGATCAAAAGATATCCCCATAAGTCTAAAATAAGGCTCTCGAAGCCATCAAAAATCACAATATCACATAAATGGTACCAAAATGCGTTGGAAACCATGCCAATCACCCCCACACCCCAGAAATATCATAATACAACCACGGAGAGGAATAAAACACATAAAATCATAAATTTTACATATTTCATCAAATTTTTAGGTCGTTACACTATGCGTAGGAATGACAGGTTGACCAAGGATGAATTTCAGGTGAGATACAGATAAAACAAAGAAGTATATTGGAAAAAGGTGATTAGACAAGGCACAATATAGTTGTTGCTTACCAAGGACATGACCTTAGATAGGAAGGTGTGGAAGACGAGAATTAGATTGGATTGTTAGTAGATGAGATTGACTCCATGTTGGTAGATAGTTGTTCATTGTCTTGTTGCCGTTACTAGTTGTAGGTATAAATACTTTTGTAGTTACATGTTTTTCTATTTCTTAACTATCTATTGTTTCTCGCAGTTCGAGTGGATTATTAATTTGTTGTAGTATTATTTCGCTACTATTTGTTGTTTTGTTACTACTTATTGTCTCTTGTACTTTCATTATTTTTTTTAGAATTTTTTCCTTGGGCCAACGATATATTGGGACACCCACTTTACCTCAAGGTAGCTGTGAAGTTTAAATAAACTTTGTCCATTTGGATGGGGGTGCGGATTAGGTGCGATAATTTAACTAGATAATAAATACGTAGGTATTTATTTTTATTGATTGGAATAATTTTTATTTTTATCTTCTTGACTTAAGATGTTTTATTAATTCATATTCTAGATTAGATATTATCGTAATTAAATTATCTAGTGTTTTAGGATCCTCGTTCTTAATATGTAACCTTTTGTATTCTAGGTATAAATTATATAGTTGGGTTTCCATTTCTTTTAATGATTTATTCTTTTCGTAAGATGTATTCATTAATTTATTTATGATTTTATCCTATTGAAATTTTAGCAATTTCTGTGTAGTATTTTATTCTAACTTTGTTATATTCAATGCGTAGATTTATATTTTTTATTTGACTAATTAGTATTTGTTGTTCATGTATAACTAATTTTCCATCTGCATTAAATAATTTTTCGTACGTATTAAATAAATTATTACTTGTATCTTCCTTTTCTAAGGTTAATTTTATTTTAAGTAATTTTTCTTCTAGTTGTCTTTTCTCTATTTCAAGTTGATTTCTGTAATTAACTTCTTCATATATCCAATTTTGCCTTTCTCTAATTTTCTTTATATATTCTAACATCTTTTAATCTGAATAATATCCATCTGGGTAATTATCTAGGTATAACTGTGCTATCCAATTCATAATTTCAATTTCATAGTCTAATACTTTTTCTAATATTATTCTCTTAATATCTATAATTTCTATATCTCTAAGTATATATAAGATTAAGACTTTAAGATTATCTATCATTTAAAATTGACTAAATATTTTATTATAATATTTTGTAGTTGTTTGTTTTAGGCTTAGTAGTTCTTGTATATTTTTATTAAGAAATTCTATGTAATTTAGCATGGTAAGTATTTATAAGAGTAGTTAGGTAGGTATGGTATATAATTTACTCTAGTCATGTAATATTTACCAAATGCTTTTTCTAATATGCTTTTTCTTATATCTACTACTTTTATATCTTTAAGTGCATACAAAATAAGTATTTTAAATTTATCTACCATCACATCAGATAAATAATTATTCATTTTCATAAAATTACTTTTTCCAAAATATTCCCTTCAACCACGTACATAACAAAATATAGTCATCTTAGATTACTATATACTAGATTATTCTTAAATAACATGTTCTTCGATCACTATTAGCATGGTAATCTGGATATTTTCCCTTAAACAGTGCCTCTACTCTGGTTACTCCCCACCACGGCTTCTTACCTTATTGGTTTCACCTTTAGGATGGCATAGTTCTTAGGAATTTTTCTCCTTTTCCACTTTGCTAATAAACTTCTTAACATATTATTCTTCGAATAATTCTACTATAAAGTAACTAACATGAATCTATTTTATCATACCATGATTGTTGGAAATTATGAATTTATCTATTCATAATCATAAATAAATATACCTGTTCGGGTAGGTTTGATATTTCTGAGCTTTGTTCCTCCATAGATTTTTCCATTGAAATATATCTGTTTTTTAATTAACTAAGCAAAATATTTGTTGTGGACTTGAGAGAGTATTTGCTTCAACGCATGAAGGCTTGTTTTGCAATGCCTTCTTACTTCTTTATTTATAGAGTGAACGAACTTTACAAAGTATTTTACATGTGTTCTCAAAAGATAAAAACAAAAAGGTTAAAAAACAAAAAAGACTCAAAAAGTCCTATAAGCTAAAAAGGCTATTCTACCTAGGCTACAAAAAGTCTTTACAAAAATAGTAACTTTCAATAATTTGAAAGACTTTTACATAAATAATATTTATACAATAAATATCTTGTCTCCATTTATTTTGTCGTATCTGTTGTATCTCCATTATTGCTCCTGATCTTATCTTTTCAGCTGTCGCTTTTATGTCCTTCTTATTCAAGTTGAACTTCTGGTACAATATTATCTTCTCCATTACATTTTAAACATTGATGGTCTGAATATTTATGTCCAATTAATTTGCAATATCTGGTTAATAGTTCTTCCGAAATAAATTTTTCTTTAATGGCTCTGGCGATAGGTTTTTTCTCTGGATTGAGTAAGGTCAAAATCCATTGCATTACGTCTTCCATATCTGCTTCTCGTAGCTCCTTTGAATTCGAGTATATTATTACATTACCTCTTGAATAATAACTCCATATGGGATTTCTGTTGCGATAATTATTTGCTAATTCTTGAAGAATCGTAGATAGTCCAATAATTCTCTTATTTGCATAAAAAATTGGTATCTCAATTCTAGGTATTTCTGGTTGTTGAGTAATATCTTCTGGTATAATCATATCTCGGGTCATTCCTATTTTTACAACTTGTATAGGTGATTTAACTTCATCATACAATATCTCTGCTGGTGCCGTATAAAATTTTATAAAAAATAGGTTACCTTTGGTTATTCTTTTAAAAATGTTAAATGAATCATATATTTCTGGTATAGTGGATATTTCATTTCCGTCTTGGGTATATATGGTGCTAAGTAGTCCATAGTCGTAACAGGTTTTAACTAGACCTGATTTGGTTTTGGGCAAAGCAATTAGCTTATTGTATTCGGTTAGCTTCTGGGTTATGTAATTTGTATGTGGTTCTTGGATATTTATAGCTCTGGGGTTGGTATTTAAGAAGGTTTGTATTTTGTAAATATTTTCTATGTATGTTCGGGTTGTATGGTTGTAGGTCTTTTTGTCTTGGTTTAGACTTTCTCGGTATGTGGTGATTTGTGGGGGTATAAACATAGGATCTTTTGGTGTATTTGGAATAAATGGTTTATCAAATAGCTTGTTTAGGTTCATATTTGTATTTCTCCTAACTCCTTTGCTTGTACCTGCAGAAGTAGATTGATAAATGTTATGGGTTTTATGGAGTATCCCAACGTCTCCTTCTAGCTCTGGAATTTTAATGTCTTCCGATCGACATAGCTCTGCACACTGCTGAGTTAGCTGATTTGTAGCTATAGACTTCAGTTTATCTTCATTAGTCTTTAGCTTTTCTATCTCATTACTCATACTGTCCACTTTCATTGAAAGCGTAGTTAGGGTGTTGAGTATTTTTTCTAGAGTTTCTTCTTCTATTATATCAGTTTGTGTTGCTTTGTCTTGATATGTAATCTGCAATAACATTTTTGTTAGTACTGATCACTTCTATTATAAATGTGAAATTTAATATATTTAAAACTAGTCTCCGAATCTCTTTCGTTGTAACTGAATTTTGTATTTTCTTTGTTAGCCACCAGCGTACTTGTGTATTATCTGTTCGCACAATAAATTTGTTATATACAATATATGGCTCAAACGCTAACAAACATTTATATAATGAACATAATTCTTTCCTATTTATTTCCCATTTTATTTATGTCTCGTTGAACGTACCTGAGTAGTATCTACAATGGCGTTCTATTTTTTCTGTTTCATATCTATATTTAAGTACTCCTCCGTAACTATATTCACTAGCATCTGCTTCTACTACATATATAAATTTTCTATTTTCATCTGGAAATTGTAATTTTGGTAATTCTTTACAAAGTAATTTTATTTTTTGAACTTGTTTTTTATCTTCTTCATTATAGTTATATTCTATGTCCCTTTTTAATTTTTTCTGTAGTGATTTTAAGTTTTCTGCTAATTTTGGAATATATTCTCTTACTTGGTTTACTAATCCTAAAAATGATTGTAATTTCTTTTTCGTATCTAATTCTTCTTTCGAATTTATTATTTTTTGTACTATATGTTGTTGCATTTTTACTCCACTTTTATCTATTTGTATTCCTAAAAATTCTATCTGATTTTTCATAATTTCAGCTTTCTTTTTACTTAAACTTATTCTCGATTTTTTTATTATATCCGTAAATTATTCCAATAACTTTAAATATTCTTCTTTGGTCTTTGTATATAATAGTATATCGTCTATATATACTATACAATTAGGTAGTTGTTTAAAATAACTATCCATAAAATGTTGATATCTACCTGGTGCATTTTATATCCAAATGGTAGTACATTTCATTCATAAAATCCTTGTGGTACCGTAAATGCGGTTAATTCCTTAGATTCTTCTTCTAACTTTAGATGGTAAAATCCTGATTTGCAATCAAATTTACTAAAATAATTATATCCTTGTATTTGTCTTATTTTTAATATCTTATTTGGTATTGGGTAATTATAAGTTATTGTTTTTGCATTTAAATTTCTATAATCAATAATCATTCTACTTTTTCTTCTTTTTTGTTCACTATGTTTATTTACTATAAATGTTGGGCTATTATGTTTACTATTACTTTTTTGTATATATTGTTTTTCTAATAATTCCTCTATATGCATTTTAAATTCTTTTAAATCATCAAAATTATATGTTAATGGTTTCTGGGTTATTATGCTATTTTTATCTATTAATTCAATTTTTATAGTAGTTTTATGTTTTTCCCATCCTTTTAATGGATCTTCACTATATAATTGTTCTAATTTTCTTTTAATTATTTCTATCTTATTTATTGAAAATATAGTTATTTCTGTTTTATTTATCGAAAATACGACTAGTTCTATTGTATCTTCAGTATTTTTTATATTTTCTAACTTTTGTGTAATTTTTTCACTTCCTTTTATCCAATCAGTTTTCTTTCTTATTTTATTATTAACTCTTTTTGCTCTTACTTTCTGTTTACATGGTGTTGTAAACCACCAATCTATTCTAGTTATTATATGTGGGTATAATTTATCTAGAAACGACATTCCTAAAAGTATATCTTTTGATGTTAGTTCATAATTATAAATTTCTTCTATTGTTAATATTTTATCCCATACTTGTGTTTTTACATTCTTAGCTTTGTAAGTAATTAAGCTTCCTTCGTTATTAAATCCTTTAACTATTATTGGTGTTTTTAATTTATCCCATTTACTTTCTGGTAAGCAATTATATCTACATAAATTAGCTTCTGTTCCTGTATCTATCATAGGCGTATAATAATCCTTCTACTACTATCTTCATTAATACATATATTTTCATTTTATGTTAAAGCTTTCTTAAGAATAATTTTTCTCTGTTGTATGTTATAGTTAATTGTGTATGTTCTATATTATATGGTTTTACTTGTTCTAACCATTTTATTCCTAATATTATGTCTGTTTCTTGCATTTCTTCTTTTACTTCAAATTCTATTTTTATTTTTCTTATTCCTATTATTATTATTTTTTCTGCTATATTTTTAGTATTTATTAAACTTCTTGGTAGATCTGGGCATATATTATTGTCAGTTTTTATTTTCTTATTTTTTACTAGATATTTTGCTATATAATTTTCTTCTTGTCCTGTATTTAAGAGTATTAAATATTCTTTTTCATTTACCTTTCCTGTTATGTAATATTGGTTTGAATTATCCATTGAACTTGTTTCATAACTTATTCTTTTTTATGAGCTTGATGATTCCGGTTTATCATAAGCTGTTCTTTTTGTTGTACTTATTCTATCATTTATTATTTCTAGATTTTCTTCTACATCTATGTCTCTATAGCTATAATCATTATAATCTATTGTTTTTACAATTTGTTCGAATGGGCTGTCTATTTGTATCTTGTTAATCTTATTTTTTCCTGTTATTTTATGTTTTGTTGTTAATACATA
The DNA here is from genome assembly GCA_030864215.1 of Capsicum pubescens. Lineage (NCBI taxonomy): Eukaryota > Viridiplantae > Streptophyta > Magnoliopsida > Solanales > Solanaceae > Capsicum > Capsicum pubescens. The sequence continues at coordinate 86,608,366 of CM061540.1, forward strand.
TAAATTTTTGCATCTTGCTGTAAATATTTTACTTCCTGGGGTTAATTCTATTCCTGATATCTTCCAATATAATACTAGTGATTTATCTATATTTCTATCTGTTACTGCTACTGAATAATTCGCACTTATTATAAATTAAAATTTTTGGAATATTAAATTTCCTTTTATGACAGTTATTATACTTTTTTCTATAGGTTTTATAATTCTATCATCTGCTAAATATAATTCTATTGGTGTATCTATTCCTTCTCTAAAACATGCTTTTATTAATATTTCTGTACCTCCAAGGTGTACATATTTTATTGGGTCTCTACTTTTTATATCGTTTATCTCTTTATTAATTATTCTTTTTGTTACTAGTGGTATACTAGCTTTACCTTTTGCATATCTACAGTCTATTACATGCTCTTTTTGACTTACTACATAATATTCTTCCTTTTTTCTAGTAAATATATTTTTTATTGTTGGTATTTTAAATATTTTTTCTACGCTTAAGTCTAACTCTTTTCCTTTTATTTCATCAAATACATTGTTATCAAATATTATTTTTTGATTTGTTCCTTCGTCATTTAAATATTCTTCTTTTGTTAATATTTTTATATCTTCTTCAGTCATTTAGTTCGTCTAATTCACTATCTATTTCGTTATTTGTTTCATTCTCTGAAATTTCATATATACTGTCTTCACTTTCTAATTCGTAATCTATGTAATCTATCTGCATATATTCTATATTTTCTATTTTTATTTCTGATATTTGTTTATTTTTTGGGTTTTTAGGTAATTTACAATCTCTAGCTAAATGTTCTAACTTTCCACAATTATAACAAGTGCATTCTTTTATACATTTTTTCTTTCTATATGGTCTTTTATTTTTATAATTTTTTACATAATATCTTTTTTTTGTTTTTTTGTATTTATATTTTGATTTTTTGTATTTCTTATATTTCTTATGTCTTTTTCTTTTTTTATAATATCTTTCTTCGCATCCAAATTGAGGTGCTATTTTATCTTTGCAACATGCTAAATTTTTTATTAATGTTTTTTCTATTTTTATTTCTTCTCTGTATTTTTCACATAGGTTTCTATACCATTGTTGTAAAATTTTTATTCTTGCTCCTAGAGTATCTACTGTTTTTGTTTCATCCCAATTTTTTATTATTTTTGAACTAAATGGTTCAGGTAATTTATTAAAATATAATTTTCTTATTTCTTTACTTTCTTCTATATTATATGCTCCTTTATAATAATATTCTTTAAATGCGCAAGTATATTTGTCTATATAACACATATTACATATTGCTAATTTTAACATTAAATTCCTATTTATATCTTTCTCTTCATTTTGTTCTTCTTCTTTTGTTGGCATGCTACTAAATTCGTCTTTTATAGCTGTTTCATATTTTTTTAATAATTCTATAGGTGTTAATTTTGTTGATGATGTTCCTTCTGTGGGTTTGTCGGTTCTTAATATTCTTTTACTATTTTCAGTTAGATTTAAAAACCATAGTTTCACTGTTCCTATTAGTGTTCTTTCTATATATTCTGGTGCATCTATTACACTTATATTATTATCTAATAATTATTTTGTCATATATCCTATCCATAATTGTATTGTTTTTTCTGTATCTATTACACAATCTAAGTCTAAAAAGTTGTAATTTTTATTAACTATTTGTTTGGGTGTCCATTTGTCATATTCATTCTTTAAATTATATCTTTTAAACTTATTCTTATAATATGTAGGTTTTCTTATTTCTGATGTACTAGGTATTATATTTTGATCTTTTTTTTTATCAAGAGTATTTATTTTTGTGTTGATGTTTTCTAAATTTTCTCCACTAATTACTTCTTGTTTTTCATTGATTTCTAAATTTTTTGTATTTGTTAATATTTCTGTATATGTTTCACTATCTTCTGAATCATAATTATTTGTTTCTTCAACATCTATATTATTTATTTCCAATTCCTTGTCTTTTATTTCTTTATCGTCTATTTCTAATTTTTCTTTAAATTGATTTATCTCGTTTAATAATTTTTGTTCTTTATCTTTTTCTTCTTTTTCTTTCTGTCTTTTTTCATACAGATCTTTTAACATTTGTAATTCTTTTTCTAATTCAGCAATCCTACTATTTTTAGTTTCTTCTATTTTTCGTATTTCTTCTGTAGTTTGTTGTTTTATTTTTTCTATTTTCTTTTTTCTATCTATTTCTTCGTTTTCCCTTTCTATTCTTACCATAGCTGTCAATTTATCTTCTAATTTTAATTCTTCTTTTTCTAACATTAAATATAAATGTTCACCTATTTTCTTATATCTTCTTCCTAGATTAGAAAATACTATTCTTATTTTTAGTCCTTCGTGATTTTCATATATTTTTTCGTCTATTATAAATTCTTCTTTGTTCATTTAATTGTAAATAGTTCGTGTTGATATATATATTCTAAACTATCTATTTGTGATTCTAAATTTGATATTTCATCTTTTTGTGCATTTATTGAGTTTTTACTAACTCCGGCAAATATATTATAACTTAATCTTTCTATTCTTATTTTTAATTCTTTACGTTTTTCAGAAATAGTTTGTCTTAGTTCTTTGTATTTTTGTATTTTATTCATTTAAACCGTATTTATAGTATTTTGGCGGATACCTAAATCTGATTTTATCATAATTAGGTGGTATATGTCTCATTCTTCTAGATTTTAAATGGATTATTAATTTTGCTTCAATACTAGATATTAATGTAATTAGATAGGCTAGTCTTTGTGGGTTTTCTTTTGTTTTATTTAGACTTATATATTCTGAATAATTACTAATTAAAGATTCTTTAATTTTCCTAAAAGTTTATCTATTTTTAAATGGTCTTCTCATAATTAATTCAATAAATAACGATACAATCTAATAACTCTAACTAACTTGTATCTCACTTCTGTACTTTTTAAATTACTGGACTCTGATACCATTCATAATAATAAATAAATATACTTGTTCAGGTAGGTTTGATATTTCTGAGCTTTGTTCCTCCATAGATTTTTCCATTGAAATATATCTGTTTTTTAATTAACTAAGCAAAATATTTGTTGTGGACTTGAGAGAGTATTTGCTTCAACGCATGAAGGCTTGCTTTGCAATGTCTTCTTACTTCTTTATTTATAGAGTGAACGAACTTTACAAAGTATTTTACATGTGTTCTCAAAAGATAAAAACAAAAAGGCTAAAAAACAAAAAAGACTCAAAAAGGTGAAACAACACGGGGCATGTTGTTGTTGAGAGTTGAAAAAGATTAACTTGGAGAATCTTAATAACTTAGTTGGTTGGCTACAATAATTTTTACCATATTAGTGAGGGTTTGATTCCCACCTTGTAATACGCTCTCCATTTTCATTATCCTCTATCCCCAATACTAAAAATAATTTAATTTAGAAAATAAATTCTACCTGATATATTTAATATTCAACAAAAAGTTTTATCTTACTAAGGCTCCATCTGGACATGACTCGAAATCAGATTCGTTTGAAATTTGAAGTCGAAGTCGAAGTTGTTTGGATATATAATTTGAATTTCTTAATTATATTTTTTCTCATAAATATAAATATCCAACAAGTTGGAAAAATTGTCAAAATTTCTTCAATTCTTGTACAATCTTATCAAATGAGCTAGCTCGTAAATAAGATATAAGAATATCCTAATTAAAGTCACCGCATTGATAAATTTCATATCTTCATGTTCCTTTTATAAATAAATATATGATTAAATTTTTTTCAAATGCACATAATTTTATAAAAATTCACTAGTCAATAATAATAAAACTAACTAGATTTTAATAGAATTCCTTTATATGATATAAATAGTATATTTGTGATAAAGCATGAGACCTTTTTTTTTCTATAAAATATAAATTTATGAATCAAATTTGTACTTTCAAATCATAATTTCAAATCACATTTCAATGTCCGTTAATACGTTCATTATTAAGCAATGATATTTATGGATCAAATTTTTACTTCTAAAAGATTTTAAATTTACAAATATTACTGTATTTAAAATCACAATTCCGAATCAAATTTCAAAGCCTGTATACTACTACTATATTTTCATTAATGAGCAAATATTAATTTTAATTAAATTGAGAAAAAAGAGGAACTTCACGTGACGCGGGTGACATGAGCCATAAGAAGTTGTGCCGATAAGTCGGGAAAATCTGAAAACCAGAAAAGCATGTGGCAGTAATGCAATTCCAATAAACCTTTTTAGATTTTAAAAAATACACCCACCAGCATATCCCTACGTGCTCCTGATACTGGAATTAAATACTCCTTGCCTCTTCTGTAACAAGAGATATGGCGATGGAAAGTGCATTTACATTAACTAGGCTTTCAACCCCATCGTTGTTGTGTAGGAACAGTTCCTCTCATCATCATCATCATCATCATCGTCGTCGTCACCTTAAATCCTTCTCATTTCCCCCCGAATTGGCTTCCTTCAAATACTCTTTCAGGACAATTACACATGCTCCTTTCGTTGTCAATGCCTCCTCTTCCTCTCCATCATCTCCTTCTACAACGCTCGCCGAATCCCAGGGTCTCAAGGTCTCTAATTCCTTCCAATTCTCTCTATATAATGTGTAGATTTTTATGCCATTTAATCTCAAATTGGTTTTGATTTGTTTGAAATCGCAGATTAATTCAATTCCTACAAAGCCTATTGAAGGTCAAAAGACCGGTACCAGTGGTCTACGCAAAAAGGTGCTCTCTCCCGTTCTCATTACTGGTCCCAAGTACATATAGGAGGAGGGTTGCTGAGGGTCAATCAAAAACAGCCTTTCTACCTCTTAGAGGCAGGGAGGGGTAATGCTACGTACCCTCTCCAGGCCTCACTAGTGGGATTACACTGGGATTGTTGTTGTTGTTGTTTTGATTTAATTTCTTAATGCATACTCTTCCTTTTGATTACTTTTGCTTCTTTTTTGTCTGTAGGTTAAAGTGTTTATGCAGGAAAATTACCTTGCCAATTGGATACAGGTGTGGTTCTCTTATTATCTCAACTTGTAGTGATATTGAATTCCAAGTGTATTCAATTCTGTGCAATTGTTTTGTGATCTTTCAATACAGGCATTGTTTAATTCTTTGCCATTAGAGGATTATAAGGATGGACTCTTGGTCTTAGGAGGTGATGGTCGATATTTCAATCGAGAAGCTGCACAGGTAATTTCTGTGTTTCATGTGTATCTAGATTCCTTATGGTGGGGCCCTTCCCTAGACCCTGTGCATAGCAGGAGATTTAGTGTATAGACTGCTTTATTATTTGTATCTAGATTCCTGAAGACTATCTGAGGTTTTCGGAACTCTAATGTATCTTAAGCTACAATGCAGATAATCATTAAAATTGCTGCGGGCAACAGTGTTGGTAAAATATTGGTTGGCAAGTGAGTGTCCCAAATTACACTTCTAACAATCCAGATGTTGATCATATCATGAATTAGTTTTTCAAATTTCGTTCTTATTCATATTATTGCTTTATTCGTTTTTCAATTTACTATTTTCTGTTTCCTTGCTTTGCCAATGTTAATAAAAGCATAATCTTTCAAAAGAAAACATTTTAACTACAATACATTCGTTGGCCCTACTTTTCTTACTCGCTGCACTATGAAATTTTGTCCTGCCACTCACTTTTTAATTTGTACTGTATAAGTTAGTTTTGTGTGTTCATGAAGATGGAAATCCTGTTTCTCAATCTTTATATGTGGTATTACTTTTTATTGCCTTGTCAATTTATGTTCTCCATGAGCCATCTCTTCTTGCAACCAATCCTTGTTGATGATACTTCATAATGATATTTGTTCTGGGAGCCCATATCCTTCTAATTTTAATCTAAGCTTTCCTGGCATAGTTTCATGCATATTTTTGGTTTTTATCCAAAAAAGAGAAAATAAAGTAGTGTTGAATGTATAGATGAAGAATCTCCGTTTCGCAGGGATGGTATATTGTCCACTCCAGCTGTGTCTGCTGTGATACGAAAGAGAAAGGTGGCATTCCGTTTTAATTTTCTTATTTGCTTTCTCTTTGCTATTTTTGAATTACACTTCAAGTTAATTCATAGGCAAATGGTGGTTTTATAATGAGTGCAAGCCATAACCCTGGTGGTCCCGAATATGATTGGGGTATCAAGGTATATTTCTAGTCAGCTGTGACTTTTTGTGATGTTTAACCTCTCTAAACATGATATTTCAAGAACTTAGCATTTCTGATTATCGTTTCCTTTTTTCCAGTTCAACTACAGCAGTGGCCAACCAGCACCTGAATCAATCACTGACAAGATCTATGGAAACACCCTTTCTGTATGATTCCATCAGCTTGTACTAAATAATGTGCTATGCTTATTCTGCAATAGAAGACTTAATGTAGCTATTATTCAACACAAGGTTCTTACTGTTATATATGCATAAAAATTCATAATGTGGGTAACTATAAGAAATTGTTATGGTTCATTAGTAAATGATTCGACATCTGAATTCCTTGTTTCTTAAGGGCTATACAGATTTCTGAAATAAAAATTGCCGACATTTCTGATGTTGATCTTTCTCAACTTGGAGTTACAAAATATGGAAATTTTAGTGTGGAGGTGGTCGACCCTGTGGCTGATTATTTGGAGCTAATGGAGGTGACTGACTAAAATTTTGAAATTTCCAAATTTTTTAAAATGAACTTCATGATACGTATATATAACTTAACTGATAACGTGCAGAATGTATTTGATTTTTCACTCATTCAAAGGCTTGTTTCACTACCAGATTTCAGGTGTGTTATTTTATGCCTATCCTGTTATGAAACATTGTTTTTGTGCAGTTCGTATATTTTTAATTTGCTATATCGTATTTTCCCTGGACATTTCTCGAACTTTATTTCTCCCTAGTTTTATAATGATATTTGTTAGATTGTTCACCAAATGTCTGTCTGTTATTGGTATTACTCACTTCTAGTCATATATCTAAATTTATCTAATTTCTTTCACAACATGGGTTAGCACATCATTAGCGTCGGGGAGGAAGCATAAGGGCTATTGTAATTGTTTATAGTCGATTATTAAAAGTAGGTGGTTTACAACCTTAAGGAGATTTGTTGGATGATAGTTGTATAAAATTTTATATACTTATATGAAGATGTGAGTAGTTTAATTCAAAATTCTAAAATATTATCTAATATAAAGAAGTTTTATCTATAAAGTTTTTTTATATTTTTTATTATTATCTAAATTTATATTGTTTAAGTGAAAATAAAATCATAGATAAGGAGGTGCACAGATGCCCTAGTTCAGAGGTGTGATAGGTTGGCTATGGATGGTTTCAGATGGGGTAAAGGTAGGCCGAAGAAGTATTTGGGGGAGGTAGTTAGACGTGACATGAAGTAGTTACAGCTTATGGAGGACATGTCCGTTGATAGAAAAGTATGGAGGATTCGGATTAGGGTAGAGAGTTCGTAGGTAGGAGCGCGTCCTTACTAGTAGGAAGGAGTGATTGGTGTGTAGCTATGCCTGTAGTCGTTGTGTTATGCATGTGTCTTATAGTTTCTTCTTCATGGTGTTTTGGCGATGTTTGTGATTTCGGATAGATAGTTTATGGTACTACTCCATGAGTGTCTTTTTTTCTTATTATCTAGTGGTTTGTTATCTAGGGTGGACATTCGGTTTGGTTGTTTAAGATCGGTTCAGTTTTTCGGTTTTTGGATTGACGTAAACGGCAATCATAACCAAATCGAAATAAATTCGCTTTGGTTCAATTTCTACAAATTCGGTTCGGTTATTTCGGATTTTTACTTCTGTTTTGAAGATTAAAGTAGTGAGCCTTTCTTTGTCATGACTGGGCATTTAAAATTGGTGATTTTTCTAGAAAAATGATTGTTTTCAAACCTATTTTTCGTTCCCAAATATGAATAACTCAACACACATGAAATTAAATGAAATAACCACAAGTTTAACATAATATATAACTGCAGCCAGAAACTCGACACTTGTTGTCTCATCTCCTTGAGATGCCGCTGAAAGCCTGAAACAAGTCAACAATCGGTGTTGAAATGAACACTTAGGGTTAGAGACATAACTCGTAACTCGTAAGACGGTTGATGGTTTGGGTTACTTATTATATATTATCTTTATACTGAATATATCTATCTATAATCTATATCTATATCTATAATCTATAATCTATAATCTATATCTATAATATATTAAAAGTGTGAAGGGCCTTAGAAATATTGTTTGAACTTTTTGCCCTTCATTAAAAGTCTTTGCTTTAGACAAAATCGTCTTTTCACTATTTTTTCCTAATATTTCAGAGTTGAAAATTAATTAAAAAAAATTTATGGTAAAATCTTTTCTTATTAGAAGTCATCAGAATTTCACTATTTTTTCCTAATTTAAGAGTTGAAATTATTGGAGGTAGAGGTAGAGGTAGACCGAAGAAATATTGGAGGGAGGTGATTAGGCATGATATGGAGCAGTTACAGCTTACGGAGGACATGACCCTTGATAGGAAGGTGTGGAGGACGCGGATTAGGGTAGAGGGTTAGGGGGTGGGAGTGCGTCGGTAATAGTAGGGGAGCGCTCCTTTGTGTCTGGAGTTTCTTGTTCATGGCTAGCGGGGTTAATTTATTTTGCATATCGTACTGGTTTATATGCACTTATCTTTTGTGTTTGTTATACTGTTAGTTTGTCTTGCATACCATACTAGTTTATATGCATTTATCTTTTGTGTTTGTTATCTGTCCTAAGCCGGGGGTCTATCGAAAACAGTCTCTCTACTTCTCCTGATGTAGTGGTATGGTCTGCGTACACTCTACCCTCCCCAGACCCCACTAGGTGGGAATACACTGGGTATGTTGTTGTTGTTAAGAGTTGAAATTATTTAAATATATTTATGGTAAAAACTTTTCCTTATTAGAAGTCATCAAAATTAATGACAACTAATACTTTTCCATTAGCTTAAGAATTCTAAATCAACTAAATTTGATTTTAAGAATATTTGAAAAATCTAGAAATAAATATAAAACTGTTAGAATAAGAAAAATTTAAGAAGTATCAGATTTTTAAAAATTTTAAGAACTTAATAAGAATGTAATAAATGATTTTGTTAAAATTTGACTTTAAAAATAAGGAAAGATTTTAAATATATATATATATATATATATATGTAACACAAATATGGTTCAAATTGATGCGTCTCTCTTAGCCTGTGGCGACAAGGGAAAGCGAAACTATATGGCAAACGCAAAAGTTCCGATCCGTCAACCACTTGAAATTTCTGGTGGTAAAATACATATGTGCATATGTTTATCTTTACATTATTATATTAAAGTGTGAAAGATTTTTGAAAACTGATTTGAACTTTTACACTATTAAAAATCTCCGCGATAGACAATTATTTAATTTTAAATAATCAAACCGCGAGGCACGTGTGGATTAAACTAGTATAAATAATATATATATATATATATATTATTTATATAACTTCAATTTTTCGGTTTAACCTAATTTTTTTTTTGAAAAAACTGAAAATCGAACCGTTTAATCGAATATCTAAAATTTGAAACCGAAACCGATCCGAAAAACCGAAAGCAAAATTAAGTTTTGATTTGGTTTTTCGGTTTTTCCGATTTGAACCAAAACATGTCCAGTCCTAGTGTTATCCCATTCTATTGTTCATTTTTGTGTGATTATGTTTTTATGTTTGTTATACCGTTATTTGTCCTGAGTATGGGGTCTATCGGAAACAACCTCTCTACTTCATCGGAGCTAGTGGTATGAACTGCGTTCACTTTACCCTCCCCAGACCCCACCTCGCGGGAATACACTGGGTATGTTGTTGAAAATAAAATCATAAAGTTCACAATTGATTAAAAATTTTGAGGCCTCAATTTTTTGGGGGCCTAAAGCAAAGGTTTCATTAGCCTCCCCTTGAGCAAGTTGAGAAAAAGACAATTTCAGAAACCAAACTAAAGGTAGATTTACTTATTAAAGTTATTATACAAATTTGGATATTTCAAGGATAAGCGTAGTTCCTTGAATTGGTTGTCAAAAAAAAAAGATTAGTTCCTTGAATAAATTTAAAGTAGGTGATGAATAAGTTGTTTCTGATAGACTCCCATTCTTGATTCCACAAATAAGAAATTACAAGAATACTACTAGTACTCATGGTATGGAAAGGAAAGAAATTAAGACTACCTACTATCCTTCTACCCTAATTCTCAAAACTCCTCATCTTTTTATCAAGGGTCATGTCCTCGCTGAGCTGAAGCTGTGTGATGTCCCTAGTCACCTTTCCCATACTTTTTGACCTACCTCTGTCTCTTCTCAGGCCTACCATGGCCAACCTCTCACACCTCCTTATGAGAGCATCTGTGCCTCTTCTCTTTACATGCTCGAACTATCTCAGTCTCACTTTCGGCATTTTGTCCACCACGGGGCCCATTCTCACCGTGTTCGGAATGTCTTCATTTCTAACTGTATCTCTTCTGTTATGCCCACACGTCCATCTCAACACCCTCATTTCTACTACATTTATTTTATGGTCATAGGAGTTAACTCCTGTCTGGCCAACCCTCTACTCATATAACAACAACATACCCAATGTAATCCCACAAGTAGGGTCTCGGAAGGGTAGTGTGTACACAGGACTTACCCTTACAAGGTAGAGAGGTTGTTTCTGGTAGAATCGCGGCTCAAGTAAAAGCATTACAAAATAATTCGGACAAAAAGAAACAATAAGAGTGAAGAAGTCAATACAAAATGCTAAAGAAAGCATGAAACACATACTAAAAACGTATCAGTCACTTCCAAAGAATAATACTCTAATCAAAGTGCTAGAAATAGAAAATAGTAACAGAAATGGAATAAGAAGAAACTCTTGGAGACTCCGCCCATATGACATAATCGTCTAACCATCACTCCGTAGAACTACCTTTAACCCTCAGTAGCACATTCTTATCACACAAGACTCCGAATGCGAGACTTCATTTCAACGTCCACTATGATATGATGTGTGATATCATCATCGATCTCCCCCATTACCTTGGATTATTGAGCCCTGGTACTTGAAAGTTGAAACTTACTCTCTTGGGAATGACTTGTGTGTCAGGCCTCACTTCCACGTCCATTTCATAAGTCACATCACTGAACTTGCAGCCTATGTATTTAGTTTTGGTCCTGCTCAACATGAAACCTTCCGATTACAAGTTCTGTTTCCAAAGCTCCAGCCTCCTATTAACTCCACCTTGTTTCTCGTCAATCAGTATTATATAATCTGTGAATAACATGCACCAAGGCACCTTTCCTTATGTTTCACATAAGGCCAAAAAAAGCTTCAATAATGGTCCTAACCAGAATATTAAGTTGTGAATGGCGTCCTATGATAACTCAAACTGATTCACGTCCAACTTGAGCTCCTTTTTCTTTTTTTTTTTGGTGACTAAGACCCAACAAATTGAGATTAATTTATATATTAGAAAGGGAAGTTATGGGATTCTGCAAGGTTTATGAGGAATGACAGGGTCTTGCTCTTTTTGTTTCACGGAATTTTTCCATTAAATTTCTTTTTTTAAGGATTGGAATGGAATCTTGTAAGCAAAATTTTGTTACAAAAGGTCTGAGGTATAATGGTAAACTCAATTTTACAACAACAACCCAGTATATTCCCACAAAGTGGGGTCTAGGGAGGGTAGAGTGTACGCTGTCCATACCACTACCCCTAAAGAGGAAGAGAGGTTGTTTCCGATAGACCCCCGGCTCAAGATGCAAGGCAGTATACAAAAACATTAAAAGCATAGAACTTGATAAAATAACATAGGTAAGACATCCACAAAACATTGTACATTGTCAAACAAAGGACACCAGCGTCACCTAATTACTGACTAAGACTCATCCACACTCTTAGCCCTCTATCCTAATGTTTTTCCTCCATATCTTCCTATCCAGGGTCATGTCCTCAGTCAACTGTAATTGCTCCATGTCACGTTTAATCACTTCTCTCCAATATTTCTTCGGTCTACCTCTATCCCACTTAAAACCTTCCAAGGCCAACCTTTCACACCTACGAACTGGGGCATCCGTACCCCTCCTCATCACATGACCAAACCATCTCAACCTCACTTCCCGCATTTTATCCTCCACAGATACCACTTTTACCTTCTCCCGAATAATTTCATTCCTAACCCTGTCAACCCTTGTGAAACCATACATCCAACGCAACATCCTCATTTCCGCCACTTTCAACTTCTAGATATGAGAATTCTTAACCGGCCAACACTCCGCTCCATACAACATAGCAGGCTGGATTGCAATTCTATAGAATTTGCCTTTTAGCTTGGGGGGCACCTTCTTATTGCATAAAATTCCTGAAGCGAGCCTCCATTTCATCCAACCAGCCCCAATACGGTGAGAGACATCCTCATCTATCTCTCCATTCCCCTGAATCATAGACCCGAGATACTTAAAACTACCCCTCTTGCAAACCGCCTGAGAATCCAACTTCACTACCACCTCCTCCTCGCGCCTTGAGTCACTAAACTTGCATTCCAAGTACTCTGTCTTGCCCTGCTCAACCGGAAACCTTTAGACTCCAGGGTTTGTCTCCAAACCTCTAGCTTATCATTAACCCCTTGTTGCGACTCATCAATCAAAAATATATCATCCGCGAAAAGCATACACCAAGGCACCTCGCCTTGTATATTCCGCGTTAACACATCCATCACCAAAGCGAATAAAAACGGACTAAGAGTTGATCCCTGGTGCAACCCTGTCAAGACCGGGAGATGCTTAGAATCTCCTCCCACTGTCCTTACCTGAGTCTTCGCCCCCTCATACATGTCCTTAATCGCTCTGATGTACGCCACCGGGACCCCTCTCGCCTTCAAGCATCTCCAAAGAACCTCCCTAGGGACCTTGTCATACGTCTTTTCCAAGTCAATAAACACCATGTGAAGATCCCTCCTCCTCTTTCTATACTGCTCTACCAGTCTCCGAACAAGGTGAATTGCCTCAGTCGTGGAGCGACCAGGCATAAAACCAAATTGATTCTCCGAAATAGGCACAATCTTCCTCAACCTTCGCTCCACCACCCTCTCCCAAATCTTCATCGTATGACTCAACAACTTAATACCCCGGTAGTTGTTTCAACTCTGAATGTCACCCTTGTTCTTATATAAGGGAATCATCGTGCTCCATCTCCACGCCTCAAGCATCTTTGCTGACTTGAAAATATTGTTAAACAAGTTGGTCAGCCACCTCAAACCTGCCCCGCCAGAGAACTTCCAAAAATCCACCGAAATCTCATCGGGTCCCGTCGCCCTGCCCCTTCACATCTTGCGAATAGCCTCACTGACCTCCTCTACCTTAAAACGCCGACAAAAGCCAAAGTCGTGACACTCCCCGGAAAGCTCCAACTCCCCTAACACACTTCTGTGTCCCTCATCATTCAAGAGCCTATGGAAATGCGACTGCCATCTTTTCTTAATGAGGGCGTCTTCCACCAAAACTCTGTCATCCTCCCCACGTATATCTGATTTTTAATACAACGAACCAAATACTCAACAAGAAATATTCTCCACATTACAACCCATGCATTATTAGTCCCTTTACTACTACCCTGCACAACTTGTCCTTAAACCAGACACCCTAATGTCTTTGAAAGGCCATTTAACCGAGGAAACATAGGATAAAGATAGATGTTTATACCCTCCTCTTCCGTCCTTCCGGTAATCTGGTACATTTGGTAAAACTCAATTTCTTTCCAATTTGTTCGAGGTCCAAGTTATCCTCTCAGCTTCTTTATCTTGACAATTTGTTCAAGAAAATAGTTCTCACCCATGAGTAGAACTTTACCGAGTAGACACTAGCAAATCTGGGGTCTCGACTTGTGTCTCCAACTGGTTTCTTGGGCTGGGGTGGGGGTAATTAAGTTTAGTTGTGTTAGCAATTTGTTAAAGCAAATGAAGTCGAATTATTATCAGTAAATGATGATTGCATTCTTCTATGGTCATGTAGGTCTTAGTTACTTTATCTGCTGTGCTGTTTGTCTTTGTATAACACATCACCCCACATACACGCAAAAATAAAGGAAGGAAATCCATGTTGACTGACCACAAAGAAATCACTGTTTAACTGACTGTACCAGTTCAAATGCGATTCAGTAGGTAATGCATTTTGTACAAACATAATAAATTATGGATTTCTTGCTTAATAAATCTACTCAATGCTTCGTAAGATAAGCTTACGCTTAGTAAAATGAACAGAAAGAAATCACTTAATAAGTTCTCCTCAATGCTTAGTAAAATGGGCTTACACTGAAGGACCATATATATATTTTTTGAATCCTTCCTTTCCTCAGATATCTCTGCTCATGCTTATGCCTTGTTAACGTCTGATGCTGCTGACAGGTTTGTATTTGATGCCATGCATGCAGTTACAGGGGCTTATGCAAAGCCCATTTTTGTTGACAAACTTGGAGCTAGCCTTGTATGTATGCCTTGGAGTTTTTTTCTTTAGCTATTGGACTATCTTGCATGTTCTTTGTTATAGCGTTATCATCTATGTATATTGTGTAGGAGTCTATTGCAAATGGAGTGCCACTGGAAGATTTTGGACATGGTCATCCAGATCCTAACCTTACGTAAGAAATGAGTATCTATTGAAGTAGATGTGCTTTAACTTCTTGAAAAGAACTAATATATTTTAGTTATTTTGGTGAAGGTATGCTGAGGATTTGGTGAATATCCTGTATGGAGAGAATGGACCTGACTTTGGTGCTGCGAGCGATGGTATGCTCAAAAACATTCTGCCGCAACACTTCACCAGAGTTGTCTTTCAATAAATCGGAGAACATATATAATATGCTTCGTTGAAGTTCAAAGTTTATTGATTCTTCTATGAAAGGAAAATAATTAGAAAAGAGAATCAAAGTTAGAAGCCATCTTCCCACCCTAACCCAAAATCTCTGAAATGAAAAGATATCAGGGGAAAACAAGGACAGTAAAAATCCTACTTAAATGACACCTTTTTTTTTTTTTGGCAATATCTCTTTTCCATTTAGTGGTCATATTAGTGTCCTGAGCCAGGGTCTATCGGAAACAACCTCTCCACTTCATCCGAGGTAATGACTGCGTATACTTTACCCTCCCCAGATTCCACTTTGTGGGAATACACTGGGTATGTTGTTGTAGTCTTAGTCTCCCTTAGAAAGAATGGTCCATTTTCTCCTTTTCTGCATACTATTTAATTTGTGTATTCTCATTTACCCTTAATGAGTCGACTTGTTAGGAGTTAGTACCCACTTGATATAGTTCACTCTTTTTTTGTTAGGAGCGAAAAAAAAAACACTTTGACCTTGACCACCACCATATAGAAGGAAAAGTTCTGGTACTTCGCATCTATTCGGCTTAGATGTCCAAATTCTGATTTAATTTCTTAAATTTCATGCAAGTTAAATACCTTCACACTTGGACCATCTAGCTTACAAAATGTGTGCACAGTGTATATGTAGTGTATACTTTATACTAATATACACACAGTATACATACATATGCATATTATATACTTACCTATATATATATATACGGGCCCAATGTATGTTACTCCCTCTGTTCCAATTTATGTGACAGATAAAAATTGGAGTCTAACCAAATTTTTTGCATGTTCTTTAATTTATTTCTTTTGGATAACCGTGGTGTTTAGGCCATCTTTAGCACGCCTTAATTAAATCCATGGGATACCTACCACCTCCCACCAACAATAGATACCAGGGATTCCTGCGGCATGTACGACTTTAGGCACTTCGAAACTATCAGGAACTAACTTTTTATATTTGAATTTTCCATGAGACAACGAAAAATGGAAGCTTCCTGTTTCAACATCTCATGGAACTTATTAAAATGTTGAGCTATTGGAAGTGAAAAGTATGACTAGTATTATTGTTCTTACTTTTGTTAGTAAAATAGATAGATAATCCTTTGTTGTATCCTCAGGAAAAGAGGTTTGTTGGCCTGGGGAAGGGATTAGGATTTAATTTGAGACACCTTTGAATTCCATTCCAATAACAAAATCATGGAGAATTTTCTTGTGGGTTATCAACTTCAACATAGGCAGATCTAGCTTGTAATTTATGGGTTCATGTGAATCCAGTATCTTTTGCCCAGGTCCTGTATACGTATTAAGAAGTTCACTGAACATCTATAAATATTCGACTGTGAACAAGTTATTACTGTGTATTAGTTTGAGGTTCTATAGGAACTCATACACGTCAAATCCTGGATCCGCCTCAACTATTGAGTATTGAAAAATGGTGCTCTTACCTGAGGCCTCACAACATATTCCCTTTGATTTGAGGGTCTCAGATTGCTTGCTGGAAAAGAAAATTACACCCAGAATATATTGATTTGGTTGTGCATCAAATTCAAAGCCCACGAATCTCACGGGTATAACCTAAGTTTAGTAAAAGGTGAAGTGATAGTTTACACTTTGCTCATTGCATGGTTGTGTCACGCAAATTCTACCTAAGCATAAATATTGAAGCATGTGCACAAATTTAGTTGATGGATTAACTTATTTTTAATTTGAGTTTTTCAGTGATTGGTGGTGGAATGTGTTGGCCGCATAATTTATGATGTGCATCCTTTGTTGCAATGTTAGTAGATAATGCCTTGTAAAGGTTTTTACTTAGCAATTGAATGCATTGTCTTCTACAGCAGTTCCCATAGCACTTCACCATGCATGTCCTCTTGCTATTTCAGTTTGCTATATTGTTATGAATTCTGTTTTTTCTTGAAATCTTATCTTGATTTGTTTGAATAGTGAGCCTCTCTTATGGGGCTTGTGATTCTCTATGCAGAAAAATGCAAAGCAGAAAGATGTATTCACACACTAGAAAACCTAAATAGAAATTCTAATTAGTCTAAGATTTGTGAGTCAGGTGTTTAGTTTGGAATAACTCCTTAAGGAAGTCAGTACGATAAGTAGAATTGAAGAGTCCATTTGTGCTTGTTGAAGCTCATTTGTAATCAGAAAGGGGAAAGAGTTTGTAGTTCAAACCCAGTCAGCATGAAGGTAAAGCAGGCATGAATCCAAATCTGGCATAATTTTGATTTATTGCTGTACATGTTGACAAGAAAGTAGAAACAAGGTGGAGGATATTGAGGGATGGAAAGAAACATAATGATGAATTGTCTTGAGCTTCATGTCAGCTTACTTAAATTATTATGCCCGAATTATCTATTTCCTAGCTGTAAGTTAAGAGAGCTGCGTTAACTTGTTTCTGTTTTTCATATCTTAAATAATAAGAAAGTCTTATGGAAACCAAAGTCTGATTTTCACCTGTGCACTTACGCAGGAGATGGTGATAGAAACATGATTCTTGGAAGAAGCTTTTTTGTTACTCCATCTGATTCTGTTGCAATTATTGCTGCCAATGCCCAAGATGCTATTCCATATTTCCAGTCCGGACCCAAGGTCTGAAGCACTCAAGGCTTTTATGCACCTCTGGCTTTGGTCCTTGCGCATCACAAATTTGACCTGTATATTTTGTAGGGTTTGGCTCGATCAATGCCCACTAGCGGTTCTCTAGATCGCGTTGCCCAAAAGCTAAATCTCCCCTTTTTTGAGGTTAGAACTTGTTTACTGTTTCTTTAATTTTTGATGATGTTGCACTCTTCAACTATACTTCTAAAGTTATGCCCCTCAGGTGCCAACTGGTTGGAAATTCTTCGGTAATCTAATGGATGCTGGAAAATTGT
Organism: Capsicum pubescens; assembly: GCA_030864215.1. Classification (NCBI taxonomy): domain Eukaryota; kingdom Viridiplantae; phylum Streptophyta; class Magnoliopsida; order Solanales; family Solanaceae; genus Capsicum; species Capsicum pubescens. The sequence continues at coordinate 86,626,132 of CM061540.1, forward strand.
CAATCTGCGGCGAAGAAAGTTTTGGGACTGGTTCTGACCATATCCGTGAAAAAGATGGTATATGGTATGTTTACATGTTTACAAGTTATTCTTTAAGTAGTTTGTGACTATCAAATCAGGTACATTTCTTCGGATATGTTCATTTCCTTGCCCCATTTTGATGCTGTGGCACAAAGGCAAATAAGTATGAGAACATCTATCTCCTATATTGTTAGTAATATAATGATGGTATTGTTGATTGTACCCCTTCTTTGAACCCTCATTCTGTGAATCTGCTGTTGGTTACTCTTCCATTTCATCTTAAATAATGCCAGTGGATATTGCTGTGCGTCCTTGCGATATGAGAGTTTACTCGTCCTTGAGAGATTCTTCTTATAATCTGTATCACCAAATGAATTGTTGCTTTTCTCATTCTCCTCTTTGGTACATTGTAAACCTTAGCTCAGTATAACAGCTATCAACTCTTTGTGGTCTTAACTTCTGAACTTGGTAACTGACAGGGCTGTTTTAGCTTGGCTTTCAATACTTGCATATCGGAACAAGGACAAAAAATCAGGGGAGAAATTGGTTTCTGTTGCTGATGTTGTGAAGGAGCACTGGGCCACTTATGGAAGGAACTTCTTTTCGAGATATGACTACGAGGCAAGCACATTTTGTTATGTGAACACTTTTTGTGTCTGTTAAACACCTTTCTGCAGTTAGTTTTAGTTTGTCTTCTGAAGTGATTTGTGGATTGCTTGATGGGACAGATGATTAATTGCAACACTTTGTCATAATTTTCTGACCAGGAATGTGAATCAGAAGGAGCAAATAACATGGTCGAATATCTTCGGGATTTGATTTCTAAAAGCAAGGCTGGTGATAAGTATGGTAAGTTCTCATATAAAAGTTAAATTTATCAAGATTCACAGCATTTTAAGTTCTTTAAGCAACGAAGTTCTCCTACAGGAAGTTACATCCTAGATTTTGCTGATGACTTCGCCTATACTGATCCAGTAAGTGCTGAGATTTCTTAGGAATGCATATGTCTAACTATTTTCCTGAAAATTTTAATTAGTTGTTGTGCATTCTCAGGTTGATGGAAGTGTCGCATCCAAACAGGGGGTTCGGTTTGTTTTCAGTGACGGGTCCCGCATCATCTTTCGACTTTCGGTCTGTATTGGCACCTCATGTTAAATCTCTGAAAATAGGAGTGGTCTAATAGGAAGTCTAGATAAATGAAACTAGATTGTTTGTAGCGCCGTAATCCATATTTTTTAAAATACTCCGAAAAAATCCATGTAATTTCTAACTCATTTAGTCTCTATCAAGTTTCATCTTGAAAAGCATGTTAAAGGGTCGACTGAGACTTTCAAATGACGTGGAGGAACTAGTACCTTATTATGTTGTGTGGGTTTTTATGACCATTCTCTTCTATTTTATCTGGAAACTGCATGCTGTAGTTTATCAAGTGGAATCAATTGGAGATCTCTATTTTACAGGGTACTGGATCTGCTGGTGCAACAGTCAGAATATATATTGAACAGTTTGAGCCAGATGTATCCAAACACGATATGGATGCTCAAATTGCGTTGAAACCATTGATAGGTTAGACTGTTCATCTATGAGGTCAACTTATGAAACATTCCCATTTCCTTGAAAATTTATCTAGATATCTTTTGCAGATCTCGCTCTTTCCGTATCAAAGCTAAAGGATTTCACAGGAAGAGAAAAGCCAACTGTCATCACATAAGGACATGATATCGGCAACTACAATTGCTTAACGGAAGTCTTCTTGTGACAGTTGTAGTAGGTTGGACGCTTCCTTTGTTCCTGAATTTTACGTGATGCATGGTTCATCCTCATTTGGCTGCATATAGATATAGTCTTCTGAGGACCAGAATTAAAATCATGTAAATTATGTATAATTATCTGAGTGAAAATTAGAACATATGTTTGAAGTATTTAATCAATAGAAAGTTGCTGCACTAGAATTCTTTTTTCTTCCGGGAAGTTTTGTTAAATTTGTAATAAGTTGGCCCTTTAACTAATGGCCTTCTCTTCGCCACATTAGAAAAGAGACTTTAACTTTTGCCTTTTCTTTTCTGAATTATGTTAAAAATTAACTTTTGGTTCCATTATTTAGACTCCTACTGTCGGTAATTATGATGCATACTATGATCTTCCGTGGCAGCTTAGTCTATCTTGGCCAAAATAACAGGTTATATTGTCTGAGATACCTACTCTAGAAATTTTATTCTAGAATGTGACTGTTCCCATGCCTTGTACTGCCTGTTGGTGATGGCATCTTTGTGGGTTCACTCGAGTTCCTTCTAAATTGATTAATGTATTTCGGATGGTTCCTGTGAGATTTGTCAGTATCTGTCTGTCTGATCTTCATCTTCATTGTTTATATATACTAAAATCTGTTCCTTGGTGTTATTATGCATTTTTAAAGACCATGCTTTGAAAGGTTAATCATCCTATATCTAGATAAACACTTCCCATAAAGAGTGGCTTCCTTTTTTCTTAAAAGAAAAACTATATCGGGAGAACTTATTTAATCAAATTTTTCTTTTGTGGTAGTTATTGTGATATATTGGATAGAATATAGGAGTATGAGCTTAGAAACACCATGACCAGACATACTGTCATGCCAGCACTTATTAAAATCCATACAGAAGCAACCTTTGCTTAAGATAGTCATGTAATACCGCATTAATGTTAAGGGATCGTAGCTTCCCCTTTCCTTGCTAACGTAAATGCTTTCTTTGCTTTAATAGATGAAATAGAACAAAGGATCGCTCATGAAGAAATGAGGTGAGGTGCGCGATGAAGTTGTGTTATGTATTAATTATATGTTCTACGGAGCTAGTTCACTGATGAGGTAACTCAAAATGGTACAAAATTGAAGCTTGTCTGTGGTGAATAGTTGGTCAAACTTGTCCTCCAAATATATTGATAAATTTTTTCTTCAAGGTACCAGCTTCTGAAAAAGGACAGACCAAAAGTGAAAAAGCTATGAGGCAAAGGAGGATCAAAATTAGAAAGCATAAGTGGAGATTCCTTAGCTAGTTTTAGCTCCATAGTGATGACATGGTTCGTATTGTGGATTGATGAGGAATCTTGTGACTGGATTTACCTCCAATAGATCACTGTAACCTTGTCAGGGAAGGTTTGAAAGCTATCCAAAAAGGGAAAAAGTTATAGAAAAGGTTCTTTAACTTGTCATGTAGCAAGCCGGGGAATTTTACTCCTGGAATATTTACAGGTTATAATGTGTGTTTGGCAAGTGGGTTCATTTCTGCCAACTTGCAACTTGCAAGTCTGAAGAATTGGTTATATGACTTCACCATAGAGAATGTTGAGTTTAATTTGGTTGAATCAAACACATACAAGGTTCAGCCAAAGTGAACCATTATCAAATGGGATTGTCCTCCACCTTAAAAATTTTTAGGTGCTAAGCTCAGTGGAGTGGGCACTTAGTTTATACCAATGATATATGAGTAATGCAACCCTTTCCATTCAAACAAGCATGATTGTAGTCTTAAAATCGAGATTAAATTGCTTTAGAAGAGAGAAATTATCTAAAGCAAATCCGGGTCTTGGTCCTTTTGAGTGCATAAAAATAAGAGTTATGGATAAGGTTACATGAATCCCTGAATCTTTAAGTGATAGTACATAAAATTTCAACTATTTTGTTAATTACATTTTATCCCTATTTTTTAAAATGTGATACATATGTTATATGGTGATACATATAAAAAAGTGATACATTTGAAACTAACAAAATATTTATTTAAGGAAATAATAGATTCTCTTTTATTCATTGTATTCTTTTATTTAAGGAAAGATATCTAATTTTTCTCTTTTTTTAGATTTAATTTAAGTGTTTTAATTTAGATTTAATTATCTTTAATTTTAGTCTGTTTTTTTTAGATTTAATTTTAATTATGTTTCAATTCTGCTTTTAGTCTTTTTTTAAAATATTATTACTTTTGTTTCCTATACTGACTACACTATTACCTTTCATTAATAACATATCAATCACCCAATAATTAAAATAAATAATTGTATCTACCATATGAATCACCATAATATCATATATATATATATATATATATATATATATATATATATATATAAATCACCCAATAATTGAAATAAATAATTGTATCTACCATATGAATCACCAAAATACCATATATATGAATCACCCAATAATTGAAATAAATAATTGTATTTACCATATGAATCACCATAATACCATATATATCACTCATTAATATCATATGAATCACCCAATAATTAAAATAAATAATTATATCTACCATATGAATCACCATAATACAATATGTATCACCCATTAATATCATATGTATCACCCGTTAAAATCATACAAAATGTATCTATCGTATGAATCACCATAATACCTATAATGATATCATATTTATTATTCATATGAATCACCATTAAAAAAATAAACATGTATGAATAACTAAATAAATTTATATATGTATCAATAGATTTATTTTTTTAAAATGGGAGAGATTTTAGGAGAGGCAAAAAAAAGTTTCATGCATTAATGGAGGAGAAAAAATCAGGAAGGAAGACGATTTAAACATTAATGGAAGAGAAAAAATCAGGAAGGAAAATGATTTAATTGTTGATAATTAGGGAGATATTTTATGGAAGGAAATCTTGAATGAGTTAATGATAGAGTAAAAATAGGATGTGATATTTTTTTTATATGTATCAAGAGTAAAGTTAAAAAATGAATTTTATGTAATATAGTTTTTTAAATATGAGATTTGTGTAATTTATATAAAGCATATTATCCGGTTCCCTTTGCAGTGTAGTTTGAGTTCGATACATAGTTAATGCATGTTAAAATTCCTCGACCTCTTCCCTCAGTTTTCTTGGGTTGTGACTGGTGAATCCAGAACCTGCGTAATTGGATGTAGTGATTTGAGGATTTAACCTCTTTATTTTTTCTTTTTTGAAAAAAGATTTAACTTATATATGCTAATAATGTAACCATCCTTTAACCAACTGATCAGAGACAGAGGCAGACCTACATGGCTGTGAACGGCCGTTAACTTTGTATATATACCTTGAAAAATGATCATATATTTTTATTAGGCACCCTTAAACACAAAAGCAGTCGGCGGCATTGGTCGAATTCGTTGGTCAGTGACTCTGCTCTGGTGTAATGACATGAGTTCAAATTTCAGTTGTATTTCTCGAGTTTCTTTATTTTCTTCCTCCGTTCTTAGCTGGTTAAATATGCTTAAAAATGCATAGGTAGCAAGTTTCAAATTTGCAAGGTGCCGCTCACGGACCATCAAAACACGCAATGAACTTTGCCATAGTGTCATTCAATTCATATTTATCTGTTAGTGTATTGATTCTATGTGGGCATAATAAAATTTTCCGACAGTGGTGTCATGTGACATCGCTTTGAGTAAATATGCGTCCGCTTTCGATGGTATCAGGTGATCTTCAAATCCTGGATTTGCCTCTGGTTGAAGATGTTATGATATGAGACCGCATAATAGTGAAATTAGTTCCTGGGGACATTGTCCCATCAGCGCCACGATGTTCCATCTCAGCCTAATGGCTGCAACTTTCTCCTAAAGGAACATGGCTAGGTCATGCTGCAGGTTGCTAGTCTCTTTGGATTTTCTGGGGATCCGGCACTTGTAATGGGAAAGGGTCAATTCAACTATTCTCTCTAGTGTATAATGTAGTTCCACTTCGTATTTTTCCAATATTATGGTCCCTACCATCATCAAACATCAATATTGTACAACTTGGACAAGAAAGAACTAACCACACCCTCTTGCATTTGTTTCAACATTTTTGTCTTTTTTGAATCTCTCTAGTCTTTGAAAAGACAAAACTACTTCTAATCCAATATACGCCCAAGTGATATCATGGCGCAGCATGCACTCAAACACATGAACTAGTTCATCAGATATTGTGTCTCCTCGGATCTCTCCTATCCCGGACCTACTGTTTTATGCTTTTCTAGTAAAGGAGCTTTTTCCTTTTTGGACCAATTATAGAAAATATTTATGGCAGCCAGAAGCGTTACTTACGGCAGCCAGAAGCGTTACTTATGGCTTAGTTTTAAATGGAGAGGACTGTGTTAAGTATTTGATGTCATTTCAAAAATAAAAGGGTTTTCTCTGCTGTTCCAACGTAGTGCCTTTGCTGTGTAGTTAATAACTCTGATTTGAGAAACTTGGAACTGATGGAATCTTTTTAATCAATAAAAGCAATTTGATTGCCATAAAGTTTCAGTGTGTTCTTGAATGGAAATGACTGTATACCGTTTGATGCCATCTCACAATAAGCAATCTCGACAAGATTTAGTAACAAAGGCACTCTCAACACTTAATTTGAAAAATAGACATTATTTTCTTTTTTATTTAATTTTTTTAGGATTTGAGAGAAAATTGTGGGGTATGAGTTAAAGTATAAAAACGAAAAAGTTGTTGGCACTCCTTAAGTCTTTTTAAAATACTTTTCACACCTCACTTTCTATAAAATATCAAAAATATTTTCTCTCTCCTCACTCCCACCGACAAAACCATTGACCCCCTTCCTTTTTCCCCAACTTTCATTTTCGATTTTTATCTTCTCTAAAACTCTAAGATCTTTCTTCTTTTACTTTAAATAATTTCTCTTCATCTCCCGAGTAATTTGTGCTCCATATTGATGAGGATTTTTTTTTTTTTGCTTTTTTTTTTTTTTTTTCAGTTTTGGTTTGTGGTGATTGCATTGATTTTGGAGGATTTTTTTTTTTTTTTTGAAAAACGGGGGTTGATTTTACTGATTTTTTTTGTTTTTAAGTTGGTATTTGTTGGATTGTTGATGGATTATGATTGTCCTTGTCGATTGCATGGTGAAATTTTTTTCGCGAATTTAATCGGCTAATGTGCCAAGAAATTCGAATTTTCTTTAAATTCTTCTTTAATGTAATGATGTTTTAGATGCATGTTCTTGCGGGGGGTGGTTTCATCATATGTTTTTGTTGTTCTGTTAATAGACCGTTTGGTTGATTAGGTTATTTCTTTGGTTATTAGATGGAAAAGATTGATTTATTTTTTTTAAATGAAGCTTGATTTTACTGAAAATCTGTGTTTTTAAGTTGATATTTGTTTGATTGTTGATAGATTATGACTGTCCTTGCCGATTGTATGGTGAATTTTTTTTTAATTTCATCGGTTAGTATGCCAAAAATCTGGACAAGGAGGACAAGCTCATTTATGATCCAAGACTTAATAGACTGTAGTCGTCTTCTTCTTACCTGATTTTCGTACAGTACTTGATATCGTTTTTTCGATGACCATCGAAATTATGCAATGACTTAGCGCTTTGGAACAAGCAAAGGAGTGTTCCAAATGAGAAAGATCATTGTTATTATTGAATCAAAATGAGAAAGAGATGAATAAATGAACATGGATGAGCTCAAAAAGGTCCCTGTCATTTATATAGTAGGGCTACCAAAAAAGTGATCGTTGGAAAAGGTCTAAAGAATGTTATGTCTTCTATAATCAATTATTAAGGTTTACTATAGATCCTATCATTGTATGCCTGAAAGAGTTGTAATTTTAAACAAGACGCAATTGGAGCTTCTTAAAATTGACGAAATAAAAAAAATTAAAGAAATACTAGACTATGCAAATTATTTATTAAATAGTAACGTCGTTGGTGATTTCTACACATGATAGATAGATTATCAACTTTTCAAGAAGTCGACTATTCACCAACTTATAGGTCTATAATCAACTATCTAAATATATGGACAAGTTAAAATAATGACAAAAAAGAGAAATTAAATTAAATTAAAGTATAATAATTAATACCTTTCAAAGTAAAATAATTTAGATACATTAATTGTGATACCAAATCATTTTTGAACACGATCAAGTGGTATTTAAGACATGTTATAGTCGTAAATCGATGAGATGAGACTAAAAAGGAAAGAAATAAAATAAAATAAAATAAAATAAAATAAAATAAATAAGCATCATTCAAGCAATGCAAAACAATTATATATCATCAAATGATATTAGACGTGTCTAATGAGCATAAAGAAGAGTGATGGTTGTAACTTGTGGGTGTTCATGGGATAAGAAGTGTTTGAGAACAAGTAGTCCTTCTCAATGCAGACGTTTATTTTGAGTAATTGATTGTTACTATCATTGCTCTTTCTTATACTCATTTGATCTAGTGTTCACTTATTTTGTACTCTCATATAATGATATTTAGTCATTTTTCATTGCTTGAATGATGTTATTTTATTTTATTTTATTTATCCTTTTTTAGTCTTATCTTACTTTCTACTAGACTCAATTGGTCGATACATGACTGCTAATTTAATTTGGTATAGATTCATACATTTTTATATAATATATGCACGATATCTTCATAGTTCTAGCATCAATCATCTAATTTTATTGACAAGTAAGACGAGACTAAAAAAGAGAGAAATAAAATAAAATAAAATAAAATAAATAAATATCATTCAAGCAATGAAAAATGACTAAATATCATCATATGAGAGTACAAAATAATTGAACACTCGATCACATGAGTATAAGAGAGAGTAATGGTAGTAACAATCAATTACTCAGAACAAACGTCTGCATTAAGAAGGACTACTTGTTCTCAAACACTACTTGTCCCATGAACACCCACAAGTCACAACCATCACTCTTCTTTATGCTCATTAGACACGTCTAATATCATTTGATGATATCTAGTTGTTTTGCATTGCTTGAATGACGCTTATTTATTTTATTTTATTTTTTTCCTTTTTAGTCTCATCTCACCGATTTATGACTATAGCATGTCTTAAATATCACTTGATCGTGTTCAAAAGTGATTTGGCATCACAATTGATGTATCTAAATTGTTTTACAATGTTTGAAAGTTGTTAATTATCATACTTTAATTTAATTTAATTTAATTTCTCTTTTTTGTTATTATTTTAACTTGTCCATATATTCAGATAGTTGATCAAAGGCCTATGAGTTGGTGAATAATTAACTTCTCGAAAAGTTGATAATCTATCTATCATAGGTAGAAATCAATAATGGTGTCAGTATATAATAAATAATTTGCATAGTCTAGTATTTCTTCAATCTTTTCTTACTTAAAATTACATAAACATTCTTGTCCTTGAATGTTTGTCCTACATAAAGATCGGTGTTATCCGAGAAAGAGTGGCTTACATGTGGTACGGACTGCCCCTCCTTACCTCGTTCATACCCCTCTTCTTTAAATTCTTCAGAATTATCCCGTTCATGAGTATGCACTTGTATTCCATTGATCTATCATCCACTGTCGGAGGTGGGGGTGGGACTGATGTAGAAGCTTCTTTCCGGGACCTTTCAACAACTTTAACCCGCAATATAGGCCTGACATTATTAGAATCAACGCAAAGCATATATAATTCCATGTTTCTATCATTCCTTGTGAACGTTGGATAAATTTTCCCACTCTCGTTCATCAAGTAACTAATGACCACATCGCTTGGTTCACAACTTAATTCACCGTTTTCCATTACGCTTTTAACCAAATCGGCGTATGAACCATTGCGACGAAGAAAAATAGGTACTGTCTCCGTAGATGCAGTTTTTAAAACCTAATATTTAGGAGTCTCCTCCCATTCACTAGAAAATACACCACCAATAATCATGTATTCTATAATAGACATGATATACCTCAATGATAGTATTTAATAGACCTAAACAATGATTTATGAGCCTAGAATTAATAGACTGTAGTCTTCTTCTTCTTAGCTTCTTTTCGTACAGTACCTGATCTTGCCTTTTCCGACGACCACCGAAATAATCTAATGGATTACAGCTTAGAAACAACCTAAGAAGTGTTGGAATGTTGCTATTGAGCCTAGAATAGATTTTAAAATATGGGATTAATTTTCAAGCTTTTTGTATGAAAATAGATGAAAACATGGGTCTAAAAATATGAGAAAATGACTTAAAACAATGGAGGTAATGTCACTTTCCGATGAATGCCAAAAAATTCGATGAAAAATGACCGAAAAATCGCGAGAAAATCGGCAAAATAGTGGTTGGTAGTGGAGCTTGATTGAGAATCTTGAGATTTTTTTAAAATTAAATATCCAATATTTATAGTGTAGTTTCTAAAAAATAGGGGCAGAAATGAGAGTGAGACCAAAGTGCATATTTTTAAACTTGAGTGCTAGGGTTAGCTTTTTTTTTGTGGACCCATTAGGGTGTCCAATTTCTCAATTTTTCAACACTTTTGTTTAAATGTCAAAATAAATTCTCAAAGTGGACTTTTAGCAAACTTGCCCAGTGCCGCCCCCACCTAAGTTCTTTCTCTTGATTTTAATAAAGAACCTAAGATTGACGTGCATCTTAATTGATTTTTTCGGACACCTGCTACCTCTTATTAATACAAGTACCGAACAACGATCTTTCTTTTAAGACTTGAATAAAGGGGAAAGTACATGGGCTGGCCATTTTGAAAAGAAATGGCCAACCCTTTTAAAAGTTGGACATGGGTAACCAGTCGGCCCAATTTAATACCCCTAAATAGCCATTTGGACAAAAACTGTTCCTTACACATTAAACGGCCCAAAACTTATCTCTTACACATTAAAGACCCTTTCAACGGCTAGTTACTGAACTTTCCCAAATTTCTTCTCTTTGCTTCATAAATTCTCTTCTCTTTGCTTCATAAATCTGTGTTTTTTGGTGATTCTTCCATTGTATAGACATGAAAAAAAATTGGGTAGTAAAGGCAAGCTTAAATTAGCTGGTAAAGGGGTCAATTTTGACCCCAAATTTAATGTTAAAGATGATGACTTTACCAAATCTTCATATATGTTGTTGCAGTTGAAGGACTGTGCTAGTCCTTCAAACGTGAAGAAGAAGAAGAAGAAAATTGATAGAATAGACTCTCAACCTAAGAGCAAATCTATGTCGGAAAGCCCTTCTTCATCTCATAGGATGACTCGGTCACAGAGTCAAAGGCTTTTAGGTGCATGCAAAGATGAATAAAAGGATATTTCAAAAGAAAAGGAGAAGGTTGTTAGTGCGAAGAAAAAAAAAGAAACGAAATAGGGAAAAAAATGGTGAAGATGCTAGTGCATCGTCAAAGAAAAAATGCAAATTTTTAGATCAGCTTGCCAAACCAAATTATAGTTTATCAGATATTGAGGTATTCTATTTTTACTTTGTATGTTGTTGTTATTGTAGTTGTTTTGTGCAATGTAATGCATAGTGTTAATGTATTTAGAAATATATTTTTTTTTCAGGTTTGGGATTTTGTTGTTCGACCAAGTGATTATTACATGACTCATATTAGTGTGCATACAAATTGCTCGATTGTGAATGAGCTAAAAGATAAGTTGACTAAGGTGCAACTTGATTTGTTCAGAAATACTTGTTGCGGATATCTTTTAGATTTGCCACCTGTTTGCATTCAAAATCAGTTGATACATCGCATGTTGCTTAGGGAAGTTTTGTCTAGCCGAAGTAATGAGATATGGATTCAAGTGAATGAGATAAAGTTGCGATTTTTGCTATTAGAGTTTGCTGTTATAAGTGGCTTAAAGTGTACAGGTGATGTTACATTGGTCTGTAATTTGAGCCAATCTAGTTTCCTTATGGACTTGTATTTTCTAAATCAATCCAAAGTTACAAATCTTGAGCTGCAAAAATTTTTCTTGGGAAAAAATTGGCAATCTGATGGGGACGTTTTGCATATTGCCATTCTTTACTTCATTCATAGTTTTCTGTTTTCAATTACGTATGGTGAATTCATAAATAAGGATGACTTTTCGTTGGTTGAGTCTGGTTAGTTTGAGATATTTCCCTGGAGAAAATTGTGTTTTCGTGATATGCTGGATTCAATGAAGTATTAGGCTTATAAGCGAAAGTCTATGTATCGGTGTGGTGGTTTCCCTTTGGCATTCCAATGTTGGTTTTATGAATGTTGTCCATATGCGAACGATAAACTTGTTGTTCGAGTGGGAGACAGTGTGCCCCGGGTACTTAATTGGTCGGTGACGATAAGACCAAACTACAGGAAGGTGCAGTTTGCTTTTAGCGATATAAATTATGAGCAGGTACTTATACTATTTGTATTTATATATATGATATTTTGGTTATACTATTAATTTACTTTTTAATACTTTTAAATTTTTGTTTGTTTGTATATGTGGTTTTAACCAATATTGAACCAACTTGTATTGAGAAGAGAATTCTTTAGTTACCTGTTTTTGAGCCTGTACCTCAAAAGGAACATGCTACATTCAAGAAATCTGATGGTTCGTCTGATTCAAGCAAAGAACATATGAGAGAAGACAGTCCTGTGAATTCTCAAAAAGAGTTGAAACTTCTGCGAACTGATTTAAATTTGGTATGTTTAAGTGTTTTAAAAGTTTAATATCACCTTTTTGTAGTTGAGTATTATGAAAAAATGATGTTTTTTGTTTGCCATTTTGAAAATGTTCAGCTAAAGGATGAGGTTTTGTAGATGAAACAGTTGATGACATCGTCATTTGACCTAATTTCTAAAGCATTACATATAAATGAGGGTTCTAAGGTATTTGTCTTGTTGTTTTGTTTTTGTTTTATAAGACTTATATACAGTTTTATACTAATATTTTTTGTTGAACTTTTTAAAATAGTCTGTCGAGTATCACAGTGGTCAGAATATGAGGCTTAAAAATAATGATACACATGCAGGGAATCCTATAGGGGTTAATTTGTCTGACAATGTGGGACGGAAAACTGATGGTACATCTAAGGTTGATCACGTAAGTGATAATGTGGTTGATGGTGTCGGACAAAAAATATTGACGTTGGGGATTATATTGATGTAGAAGCTAGGAATAAACTTAGTGCTAATCTGGTTGATGATGTTGAAAAAGAAAATATTGTTGTAGTAGCTAGAGATCACCTAAGAGATAATGTCGTTGATGATATTGGAAAAGAAACTATTGATGTAGGTGATCATATCGATACATATGCAGGTGATAGACCTATAACAGGTGATGAATGGAGTACATTTCTAAATTTTAATTTTTTAAAATTTACACCAAGTGGTAATAAGATTGGAGAGGAGGTTAAAAATAGTTTTGAGGATAGTTGGTCTGATTTTCCTGATTATGAAGTATCAAAGTTTACACAACCAATGTCTCAGGAGAATGTTCAATTTATGAAAGATTAGGTTGAGAATAGTCAGGAAATTAATTGGTCAGTTATTCTGAACAGTGAAATCTCAAAGTATACTCAACCTGATAAAATTAGTGAACATTCTGTGATTGAGAAAGTTGTTGGGAAGATTAATACAGATTTAGGTTGTACAAGTGTTACATTGGTGGCTACAGAAGTTCTTGTTGATGTTGGAAGCGTAAGAAAAAATGTTGATGATACTTCTGTAGGTGATAAATCAACTGTCATCTTGGATGACACACCGGTTGTCCCTCGCAGAATAAGAAAACTACCTGTAATATGTGAATCACCATACGTGTCCAAGTTTGATTCTGGTTGTAGCAGCGTTCAAGGTCAACCAACTAAGTGCATAGATAAAGGACCTTCAAGAAAACACATCTTCAATATCAAACATTCATTTACCATAAATATTACAGAGCCATTTCTTGATATGAAGTTGTTGTCTTCATTCAACAAGTTTGTTGATAAGTCATTACGACTTAATTCAAAGTAAGTCTTTTCTTTCTAAATTTTTGTAGCTTAAATTTTTATCATTTTTGCGTCATAACTAATACATTGTGTCATACTTTTGTTACAATCCTATTTATTTAAAATCTGTTAATAATCTGGCAAATGCTTTTGACTTTGGTGCTGTCACAATTAAAACAAAAGAATGGTTCTACACGCTTGGATATGCAGGAGTACCTTTAACTGATTCAGTAAGTCTATTATCCATCATGGTTTGCTAGTTTAGTAGTACTGAAATATTCTTTATTGATTCTGACAACGTAATGTAGTTTATTAAAATGATCTTTTATCTTTACTCTTCAGCATATTGATGTGTTTTTTTTACTACTTTTGGAAGAAATCAAAATACACTCTTTTGGATGGTGGAAGTTCATTCACAACAACTGATTGTTGGTTTAATTGCTTGATACAAAGTTTGTACTCAAAGTTTTTGGGTAAGAGGAAAGATGTTGCCGTTATTAAAGAGGGCAGTAAAATTGTTGAGTATATCCTCAGATATGTTATGAGATATAATGTGTCGTGGTATTTTGTTGATAATGTTTTGTTCCCGTTAAATATTTCTGAGAACTTTCACTGGATTTTGGCTTGTCTATCTTTTAAAGACCAATGTATTTATGTTTATGATTCAATGCATGGTGCACGATATAGATGTGTTGCTGAGAAAGTTATTTCAGCATATTCAGAATTGATACCAAACTTGCTTTCTTCTATTGATTTTTGGGACAAAAGAAGTGATGGAATAGAAGCTGCTAACTCGTTTGATATTCAGATGGTTGATGGATTGCCAACTCAAAAGAACACATAAATTAGTACTAAAAATCTAATATTGTTGCTAGTCTTTCACTTTTTTTTCTTTTTGATTATTATACTCATTTGGGAATATGTTGTAAGGACTGAGGTATTTTTGTAGCTGCTTTCGTAGAATACATGATTGAAAACGTTCAAATTCCTGCAAGTTTAGATGATATTGATAGCATATGGAGTCGATATGATGCATTACTGTGGAAATATGGAAAGACAAAACAAAAGCAACGTGCAATCAGCGATGATGAATCTACTGGAAGACTTAAAAAGAAAAACTAATCTTCTAAAGCAATAATAGTTTAAGATAACCTGCAAGTGTGGTTTTTGACATATTTTAAAGTTTTTGATATACTGTTGGAAGTGTTTACCTGGTGTTTTTGATGGGATACAATTTCCTAGTTTTCATTTTTGTTTTTGATATACTATTGGAAGTGTTTCATTACTTAGTTGACAGTAAACTAGCTGGTCTTGCAATTGGTTTTATTTGAATATCCTGATCCAAATGCATCTGGGGATTCATTGATATACTTTGCTGAATTAATTTGCCACAGAGCTGCTTAGTTAAACTACTATTGTCCCATATGTTTAACTGTTATTGCCCCATAGTTAAAGTATTGTTCACGGTTGGTCTTTCATTTGTCTTTTTCAGTTTTCATAAATCAAAAAAAACTAGAGTATCTAGCTTATATTTCTGTCTGCATAGTTTCACATTTTTTATATGGTTCATAAAACAATCACAATTGGGTAGCTTTGTGCTCTAAAACTTGGGATATTTATCAACACATAGCAAAAATGATAAATGGATGGTGTTCACAAGTTTACTCATGAAGGCATTAATTTAAGAGGGGACATGAATGTTTGTATTATTGGGGATCCTAGCTGTGCAAAGTCTCAGTTCATCAAGTGAGCTTTCTTCTCTTCTTTCTAATTTCTTCAACTTGTTTCCTAGCAAATGACTAACTTTTGCTACTTCATCTATTGCCTAGATACACAGCAGGTCTGGTTCCTCGATCTGTCTATACGCCAGGGAAATCCTCGTCTACTGCTGGATTGATTGCAACAGTGGCCAAAGAACTTAAAACTGGAGAATTCTGTATTGAGGTAATATACAACTTTTTCTCCACTTGTCACAAATGGGTAATTTGTTGAGCAAACTACAAATATGTAGATGCTTTGGGAAGTCTAAAAAGATATCATCTATAATAACATTGAACCAATTGCCTGAGACTGTTATCTGCACTCCTAGCGCATGAAGCTCATCTAGATTCTGATGTTGGCGTGATGAGAGTATTGATTTCCTAGGATCCAAACTATTAATATATTGGATTTATTTCATTCTGCTGTTAACTAATGTGAATATCTTGACTTTTTGGGGATGGGGTGGGGGTAAGAAGTCATTTTAAATTAATTTGGAAATGAGTTAAGTCTCTCTAGACAACTCTACTGAGTTAATTCTTCTTCCATTTTTTTTTCTTCATTTAATTTTCTTTTCAGTTTATTTTTGTTGTCTTAAATTCTATCCCATATCTTAATAAGTTTTTTTATGCTTCTTAGGCTGGAGCACTGATGCTTGCATATAATGGTATCTGTTGTTTTGATAAATTTGACAAGATGGATGTTAGAGATCAGGTATTTACTCTTCGTGCCATCTCATTTCTTCAGCACTTCTTCTTACTTTCAGTAAGGTTAGCTCTAATATTGGAGATGTCTTCCATCTTTAAGGTTGCCATTCATGAAGCAGTGGAATAGCAGACAATAAGCATAACTAAAGTTGATGTCTAATAATGGTGTTTTCTTGTACAGTATAATGTAGCACTGCCTCCTGCCATCCTTTCAAGGTTTGATCTGGTATATGTTATGATTGATGATCCTGATGATCAAACAGACTATAATATTGTTCATCACATAGTGAGAGTTCACCAAAAGAGGAAAAATGTAGTTGACCCTCCTTTTAGCATTGCGCAAGTGAAGCGATACATAATGTATGCGAAAATACTAAAACCTAAGGTCTGTGATGCACATTTCTCTATCAATGTTATGTTAGATTCTGCTATATGATTTCTATCATATTGAAAATAATTTGTGTTATACAGCTATCTGCAGAAGCTAGAGAGTTGTTGGTTGATTCATATGTTGCTTTACGTCGAGATGACACTGCTCCAGGGAGTAGAGTTACCTATCGCATGACTGTAAGACAGCTGGAAGCATTGATCAGACTTTTCGAAGGCTATTGCTCAAAGTTATTTAGATATTCAGGTGCAGGAAGTGCTGAATTTTCCTGTTGGTTATTTAGTAAATCATTGTATATATGCACTCAACTGTGTATTTTTGGATAGGTGCAACCACGTCATGTACAAATTGCAAGGAGATTGTTGAAGACGTCGATAATTAGGTATAAGGAAATGTTTTGTACCTCTCAGTGAATTTTTGAGAAGATGTTAAACTGGACAAATGCACCAAATGGCAATGACAAAAAATAGACATACAATTTTATGTAGATAAATGGACAATTCAATTTTTTATGTTGTGTGGAGTCGAGTGAAATTGATCTATTGAGTTCCAAGATGGGACTCGTGAAGATAATGTTGGTGATACTAAAAATGGTACTGGTCAAGGGGAAAATCAACCAACTGAAGCTCCGACTGAGTCGGTATCTTGGAATACGGGTATGCAATATTTAATTTGTTGTTTTTTAGGATCTTATTTTCGTAATGCAGAGATTTCTTGGATGTTGTGTTGGTTATCCATGTGTAAAAATGCCACTGGAACTACAAGCAAGCAAGGAAAGAAGCTAGTCATTACTGATGAATATTTCCAGAGAGTTACACGCGCTCTCATTCTGCTACTGAGGCAGCATGAAGAGACTGTAACGCAAGATGTTAAATTAGCTTAGATAAAATTTAGAGTGTTTTGTTTAGAGTTGCTAGCAAAAGCTGAATTCAACTTCTAAAATGCTTGTTTTCAGTAGCATTAAATTCAGTGTGAAATGACATAAGAGGAAAGAATGATTTAAGGAAACAACAAATAAGACCAATAGGATCAAGTTATAAAAGGTTGAAAACCAGTGATTTGCTACTGGAGAGAATACATTTATAATTCGAGTCAATATATTTTTCTTTTGATGAATATGGAATGCTAATAACTATTTACATACTTACAGGGACTGGATTAGCTGGAATGAGGCACAAAGATCTTATACAATGGTACATTAGTTAGCAAAATTATAAGAATAGCTACAGCTCCATGGATGAGGCAGCAACTGAAGTTGCTAAAGTGAAAGCTATTATAGAGGTAACACTTGAATATTTATGGATTACAATGGTCTTGATTAATATTTTTCTTATACTCAACTGTTATTTGGACCATATGTATGTTGTGACATAGCTTGATACGAAGAGAAGGCCATTTGATAGTCGTGGATGATGGTAGACAAGCAGGTGAGGATGGTGGAAGGCAACCATCCAAAAATGACAGGATTTTGGCAGTGGCTCCCAATTATGTTGTAGATTGATTTGGAATTCTTGTGAAAAAAGGGAAAATTGTGTCTGTCTGAGCTCAATTACGCCGGCCTTAAAAGTCACTCAAGTCATTTACTCATCCAGGATGAATGTGCTACTATAGGGGTAACTGGTTTAAGTTAAATTAATTGTTGTACTTGAGTTTGAGAATGTGAAGTTATCAAGCCTATCTGTACTAGTATTATTATTTGTGTTTGTCTATGCTTCTTTACTAAGTATCAATTGAGGTAGTATTCAGTATTCATGAAGCTGAAATAATTCAATTTTAATTCTAGATATTTCAAAATCCAACTCACTCGTGAGTCATGAAATTGTTGCCTTGAAATAAGAAATGGGTTATTGTATATTTCTTTTTCAACATGAGAAATAGTCTACTTAGTTTAGTCAAACAACTAGTCTTGGAGCGGATGTCATTTTTTTGTTTAATAATCTTAAAGAGAGACTGGTACAACGTGGTACATCATGAGGAGTAGAAATTAAGCTTATGCTTCTTATAGCAATGACAACACCATCCGTAAGTCGCTCTTTGTAAATCTATTATTTAGGATGCAAAAAAGCACAATCAGTACTCACAATAGATGCAAGAGAACTGAGGAATAAACTACAAAACAGTACATGTGCATTAACATTGTTTAAATGGTCTTACGGTACTCAGTAAGGAAATGCATAATACCTGCCCACTGGAGCTTGCACCAATTAGATTTGATATATCAAAGTTATTTGTGGCCTTTCGAAGCTCATATAAAACAAATGTTCGATAAAGAGGGACCCCGAGCAGTCCCAACTTTCTCATTTTCGAAAGATACATGTCAAGAATCAAAGATTATTGAACAATTCATCTCCCAACAACACATTATTGGATAATTTCATACTAGATTGATACAGTTTAATACCACATTCAGAAAGTACATATACTACATAAAAACAACATTGATACACAATTGATACTTAATTTTCTGAAGCAAATTGATATGTTCAAACTATATACAAAGAAAATCCTTTTGGGAATAATTTATGAACTCAAATGTTTATATAGACTTTGCAAGTACAATGACAGAACACTAAATAAATTCATCAAAAAGATATCATAAAGACAATGAAAAGTAGAAGTTGAAATCCTTATAATGTCAAAATATTTCATTAGCAATCAAACTAGGAAGCTTAAAATGTAAAATCTTAGGCATTATATATTACATTTCATGTAAAAGTAGGCAACTTTTCACATTTCAGCTTAAAATGTGAAATCAATTCCCGTAATATGTTTTGCAATCTAGAATGCACTGGCCTATTTGAAAAAAAAAAGATGAACTATAAGAATGTCTTGTTAAATTCTTGTTAGGGCATTTGCGCAGGTTCTTTGATTGTGTCCAACCTTTCCACACCGTCCACATGATACTTTATGTGCAGACATGTAGTCCATAATGCCTTTGCCTCTATTGCTATTCTTTGTTCTACCTGGTCTCAGCTTCCAGATTGGTGGTAGTACTATGATATCCAATACTTCTGTTGAAATGTGCCACATTGATTCATCAGGAAGTGGAATAACTGGAAATTCATAGGCTTTCAAATAGTTTTCTTTTGTGTAATAAGTTGCACAGTAGGATTGTACATTCATATGAGTGTAACTCAATACAGCCATAGCATGAGGGCATGGGATTCCATCAACCTGAAATTGTAGGAAGCTACATCTTTTTTCATGCATATACACAATGCTTCGCTTTTGAATTTCATTAATCACAACATACACATGACTGGTAGAAGACATTACCTATAATATACAACCAAATATTAAGCAATTGTACCATACCACAATAATTATTAGTCAGTATGAAATACAAATAACAATACAGTTTTTTTACCTTCATTTTATCTGATAAAAAAAAAATCCCTCATTATTGTGTTGTACTTGTTTCCCAATTCAGTAAATATTGCCTGTGCATTCATTCTGTTTCTATTATTCTATTTCATTACCAAATCCATCATGAATTGTAGCCGCTTCTTTACTGGCAGTTCTTTTGCCTCTCTATTTGCTGAATTCAGCGACCCTGCAATATTCGAAGTCATCACCATTGATCTATTGACATTTGAATGTGCTATGGACCATTTTTCATAGCCAATTTCAAAAAGGTTAGGCCTTAGCCTATCATCGATTTTGTCTGCATCTTCCATTAGTCGATCAAAATATGCCTTTACGTAAGTACGAGCCATTGCAAAAAAGATTCCCTTTAGCTCCTTCTAATTCCTCTTGAATTTTCCTTTGATGTTGTTCCATAGGTGATAGATGCATATACAATGAGCTGCATTTGGATATACCTTTGCAACAGCCTTTAATATACTTTCATGCCGATCTGATACTATGGACATATTTTCTCTTTCACCATATGCTATTTTAAACATACTAAAAAACCACTCCCATGAAGCATCATTTTCAGAATCCACAATAGAATATGCTAATGATAGAATTTTCCCTGATTATGCAAGTGAAAAAAGTGAAACATCATAGACTAGTATGAATAATGCATATTAAGCTTTTGAAATTTGTAATTGTGTTGAAAAGCTGAATTTCTACTTCTTTTAAGGAAGTACTATTGTATCTGAAAAATATCATTAAACTGACCTGCTGCATCAAGCACGCTAGCACACAACATGGTCCCCCGATACGCTGATTTAAGAAAAGTACCATCAACAACTATTGTTGGCATGCAATATTCTCATCCTTTAATGGATGGATTCAATGCGACAAAAGCATACAGAAAGTGATTGCCCTCTGTCTTGTGTAGCTTGTATACGAACCTGGATTGATTGTATTTACCATATACAAGTAAGCTGGCAGATTAATATATGATTCATACAGGAAATCTCTGACTATTTTAATTGCCTTTTCTTTTGCTCTGTACGTCTTTTTGTAGTTCATTCTGATCCCATAATTGTTTCTCATTTTATCCATGATCTCTGCGGGAGTGAATGATGATTTCATATTTAGATACTTGTTTTTTACCATTTCAGCAATGGTCAATAAAGTAGCATGACGTTGTGAAAGCATTTTATCTGCAATTGCATAGGTGTGAACATCAAAGAATCTTGTCACAATGAAGACCTATGACTCTTTTTGACTTGAAGATCAAAAAGTCCACTGACATTTTTCATTCGCACATTGCAGATAGTACCTGTATTAATACATTTATACAAAATAATGTTAGTTCTATTTGAATATTTTACTTATAGTAACTCAGTCAGTTCAACTACTTGTAAATTTTAGGTGCAGAAATCTCATCTGAGGTTGCAATATGCTACAGACAACTTGGAAACAACTCCACTATACCAACAAAATCAGTTGACTTAATCAAAGGTTTTAAAGGCAAAAGATTCATAATTTATGATGCAAATCCAGAACTTCTTAAAGCTTTTAAAGGCACCGACCTTCACGTTTCAGTCATGGTCCCAAATGAACTTACTAACAACATTGCTACCAATCAAACCTTAGCCAACCAATGGGCAAAAACCAATGTTGTACCTTTTTATCCACACACGATGATCTGTTACGTCCTTGTTGGAAATGAAATCCTCAGTAACCCACCCAAAATCTATCATTTTAATCCCTCTGTAGATAAAACTCCACAAAGGTGTCACAAGCAGTAAGCAAGGCAAATCCATTTTTGACCTTCTTGATTCAAAGTTGTTGATGCATTCTATTTTCTTACTAGAAAAGAAGTCTTTTATAAAGAGATAATGTAGGTTTCTTACTTGAAAATAAGATTTAAAAAATGTCATTTATTTGATGACAAATAAAAAGGATTATTGAATTTTAGTCGATTACATAACAGCCAGCTCACATCCTTGCATATGCAGTATCTATAACCAAATGATACTGTTTTATACCAGATTTATACACTTTTATACTATATACAATATATATACCACATAAAAAGCACATTGATACTCAATTGATACTATTTTTTACTAGTTTGATAGAGTTTAATACCATATTCAGAAAGTACATATACAATATAAAAAGCACATTGATACTTAATTGATACTATTATATACTAGTTTGATACAGTTTAATACCACATTCAAAAAGTACATATTCCACATAAAAACCACATTGATACTATTATATACTAGTTTGATATAGTTTAATACCACATTCAAACAATACAGATACCACATAAAAACCACATTGATACTCAATTGATACTATTATATAGTAGTTTGATACAGTTTAATACCACATTTAGAAAGTACATATACCACATAAAAATCACATTGATACTCAATTGATACTATTATATACTAGTTTGATACAGTTTAATACCACATTCAGAAAGTACATATACCACATAAAAACCACATTGATACTCAATTGATACTATTATATACTAGTTTGATACAGTTTAATACCATATTCAGACAATACATATACCACATAAAAACCGCATTGATACTCAATTGATGCTATTATATACTAGTTTGATACAGTTTAATACCACATTCAGAAAGTACATATACCACATAAAAACCACATTGATACTCAATTGATGCTATTATATACTAGTTTGATACAGTTTAATACCACATTCAGACAGTACATATACCACATAATACTATATATGTTAAATCGATACTGTTTTTATGCAGACTCATACCTTAATGTTGATGATCTTTTGACCTTAAATTGAAATCTATGTCGAATTGCATGATGCTTCATAACGCTAGTTATTGTATTTTTATCCCAATACAATTGCCCTCCTTCAACATCCCTATAAAGAGGATCCATTATGATAGGCTTTGGCTCATCTTCCAAGTATTTCTCAGAGAAATCATCTTCAATGGCAGGAAAGTGATTTGCTTCGATAATCTGTATAGGATCTGATAATTCACTAGCTGGAAATTTGATAGGGATGAGTGTTATACACAATAGATACTCATTGATATCGAGACTTTTTTTCTTTATCTGCATATATAATTTGACACTTATGTCATTGTATATAGGCATAGATCCGACTGTGACAATGCATTTGATATCCAATAAACCTTTAGTTGGATCTATATTCAACTTTTTATACAATTCAGCAACAAATACATCGTAAGTAAAGGCAGAATCGAACAAAACTCCATTGATGATGAAATTCTGAAATTCAACCTTAGATATCCATTCATCTCCATATTTGATCATTATTGGTACTAAAACAGAAGTTGTAGCCATTTTTTTGTATCAATTTTGAGCAAATTTTTAAAGATTTATACAGAAGGTTGTGGAATGTAAAAGGTAAAGATGAGTATCAGAAAAGGTAATGAACGGAGAATTAGGTGTTTAAAGGGAAAGGAATTTGTGACTGAAAAGGAAAGAAGGTAAAGTTGTAATTTGATTTTTTTTTTTGTATTTTCCTGTTACATGCAGTTAATCATACGCGAGTGAGGAGAGGCTATTTAGCGGGTTTATAACGTGACTCGCGAGTGGCTATTTACGGGTATTACAAATTTGCTAATTTTATAGAATTATTTTATTTTAGGTGTTATTTTTGTCCTTCCCCCGAAATTTTATGGGTAAGAGTTGGGTTTGGGTAAAATAAGATTTGAAATTGAATTAATGTTGGCCCAAATACTCTTTTTCTACCCAAATTAATTTTATTGATGCTTCTTACTATCCTAAAATTATTTTAGTATAACATATATAAATTGTATAAATAATTTAGTATACACATCCGATTTAACAATTTGTAACTTTAACTTTTATAATATTAACAGTGTGTGTGTATATATATATATATGCATTAAATCATATATAAGATTATAATAAAAATATGCACATACGCATATAATAAGGATATGTATATTATTAGAATATATAGTCACAATATATCGTCTGAAAAATAAAATTAGACAAAATGTTAATGTGTTTATCAAAAAGATAATTTTGTGATTTTGATGTTAAGATAATTATTTATATTTAAAATCCTCTTTTTTTAATTCTTTTTAAAAATTCATAGACCTAAACATACAGATTTATTTTAAAAAATTATTTAAGGCAAAGAAGCACCTAAAAATAATTACTAAAAAAAAAAGCGAGCCAAAATTGAGTGTCAACATCCTCACATATGAACTCATAGCTTATTTGAGACATATATTTATATGGGTCTAGATAAATACCGTGCCTCAGCACAACCAATAAAATCATGACTGAAATTGTAAGAATAAAATAAGTCCATATTGATAGTCCCTTTTAGGTACCACGATATGTGTTTGATCCCATTTTAGTGTCTCTAGTAAGAGCAAAATTATATGTTGCTAACAAATTAATTAAAAAAATCTATATCAGGCCTTATAGTACTTGCAAGATACATTAATGCACCAATTATACTAAGATATGATACTTCAGGATCAAAAATTTCCTTATTCTTTTTCTAAGATTAAAATGGATCCTTATTCACATAATATGATCAGACAGTCATTAGAGTACTTAATGGATGTGCTCTATCCATATAACTTTTCAACATCTTTTCTGTGTAGGCAGATTGATAGACAAAGATACCATTTGTCAAATGTTAATTTGCAAACCAAGGACAAAACTATTTCTTCTTTATATAATCCATTGCCTTTTGAAGCTCTATTGGAGTTCCAATAAGGTTTATGTCATCAATATAAATGGTAAGTACAATAAACATCGATGTTGTTTTCTTTATAAAAACATATGAGAAAATTTCATTATTTGTATAACCTTTGTTAGATAAATACTCACTAAGACGGTTATACCACATGCGTTTCATTTGATTCAAACCATAATGATCTTTACAATCTAATTGAATATATTTTTTTAGACTTTGAACTTTATGCTTCGGACATCTCAAATCCTTCGAGAATTTTCATGTATATCTGATGAGTGGTAGATTTTTCACTCATTTACATCCAAATTTGAGCACACTACGATGAAATGATTGTGTATATGAGCATAATTCTTTATTGAAATGCTTTAAATCCCATGGTTTGCATGTTTGCAGGTAATCGGATGAAAAGGAGTGAAAATGAAGATGAAAAGGAAAAAAAAGACCAAATTACTTGCACAAGCTGAAAATCAAGACCAGGGATTACCCTCAAGTACCATGATCGAGTCTTGAGGTTCGCAATCATGATCTAAAGCTAATTCAAAATGCAGCGATCGCAATCACAGGAATCGGGAATGCAGTCAAGCTAGGGAGATCGTGATGGAGCGGGATAACTTCAAGGGTAGAAGTGGAAATTCATGGAGCTGGTTCCCAAAATCCTAAATAGCCAAAAACCTTGCATAATTGAGGCATCTTTTCAACCAATTTTCAATTTTGAATAGAGAGAAAATATTCCAATTTTGGAAAGGAATAATTGTGAGTAAATTTCCAAGAGATTTTTGGTTGTAGTTTGAGATTGAAGTTGGGATTATTCTTGCTTTGTTTTTCAATGGATTCATTGAATGTTAACTTTGGTATATCTCTTTTTTCCAATCTCATGGGTAGCTAAATTTTTATCTTTAGGTTATGTGTAATTAGGTGGTTAACTTTGTATGGGTGTTAATTGTTAGTCCAAATAGCTAGTTAAGGAGGTTGGATTTTGCTATTACTATAGGGTTGAATTGAGAATTATGGGTGAAAACCCCAATTGACTTGGATCATATATCATCCTTGAAAGAGCGATATGGGTGATGAGTAATAGTGAACAACACTTTGAAATAACTTCTCTCATAGCATTATCTTAGAAATAGAGATGTTTTGTGGATTTGCTATGTTCATAAGCATCATATTAGAAATAAAGATACATGTACGAGGTATTGGATGGATGATTTTGTCATGCTCAAGAGGTATTTGAAAGAACCCATGAGTGAAATTGTGTTTTGTTGAAAGACTTACTCTAATACCCTAAATCTAGCCTACCCAAACCCTTAAGTAAAACTTGGACTAACATTTGATTACCCACACATAAATGATCCCTTAGGTAGCATAACCCCAAATATTTTCTTAATTTGACTTACTAATTACTTTTTAAATCCCTCATTAGTGTTATAGTGTGAGTTTGCTTAATAAAGATTTAGACCAAACCCCCTAATTTTACCTTAATAATTTATTTTAGTTGTGCATTATGGGTTGACTCTTAGTCAACTCTCAACACGCGAAAGGTGTATAAAGATAGTTTGCACTCCTTGTGGATAAGACCCCGACTCTTGTTGAGTTTATATTGACGATGGCCGCCTTGCATCAAAATAGTAGTGTAAGTTGAGCATTATCAAAAATAGCGTCAGGGGAGTGAAGCTTAGTTTTCTCTTTTGTGGTGTTGTTAGTGATTGTAGGTTACTCGTAGTTCTTTTGTTTACCTTTTTTTATTATTTTTGTTTTGTTAGGGGATTTTCATAGTAATCACAACACCATGCGCCACAATGGGAGCAATGAAAGCTTATTTGATGGATACCTCGAGGATGAGGATTATTTTAATGATGCAAGGCGTGCGAATGCAATCTGCATCCCACCGCTAAGGGAAACAGGATATTCCATGTCACGAGAGTAATGCTCCGTATGTTACAAATAAAAGGTCTATTCGAGGGTCAAGCACACGAAGATCCTAACTTGTATTTTAAAAACTTCATTGTGGTGTGTGCCCCATTTGATATTGCTCATATTACTCAAGAATCCATTCGATTGAGGATTTTCCTATTTTCCCTAATGGGTGAAGTAATTTTGTGGTTGAGATCTCTACCCACCGGGTCTATTACATCTTGGGTCAAAATTACGTAGGCCTTTTTAGATAGATATTTGCATCTGTATAGAATGCTTCAACTAAGGGACAAAATCATAAATTTCTATCAGCTTAGCGATGAGCCCTTACATGAGGTGTGGCAAAGGTTCAATGACAAACTCATGCAATGCCCAAACCATGAAATGTCGTAGAAGATGCTCCTTCAAATATTTTATAGAGAATTGGACCAACTAAACAAAATGGTGGCGGACAATGCATCGGGTGGTTCTCTTGTGAAGTTATCATATGGTGTTGCGGCAAATATACTTGAGCAAGTCACTAAGAAAAATCGAGGATAGTATACTCAAGATTTCAAAGTAGCCATAGGGTCTCCCAACCCATCTTATGTCAACAAAGAGCAAAGAACAAAAGATGAATAAAGGGATGAAAATATGGCTAAGGTGATGACCCAATTGGATCTCCGCACTAAACACGTGTTGGGAGCACCTACAAAAGTTATCAATGTCATTGCCTCTAGGTGCCAAAAGTTATGATGAGGATGAATCTAAGATACTTGATGAAGAGATAAGTTATTTAGTTAATCATTCAGGGGGTTCCCCCTCCCCCGCTCCGCCTACCAAAGGCATGCTAAGAACCAAGGTTGGAATGATCGAGACCGAGAGTGTGATTGGCTTCATAGAAAAAGGGACAAGGAGAGAGGTTATGATAGATATGTGCCCCCTCATAATTGTGTCAAGGACAAGGAATCAAGCTCAGTGGACCTACAAAAATTCAAAACCGAAGATGTACTTGCTCAAATTTTGATGCATGTTGAAGGTACCGATAAAATGGTAAGGGAGATGAAGAACGTCTTTTCTTAACTTCACCAAACAGTTATTCACATTCGGCTTCCATCAAGCAATTGGAGACATAAGTGGCAAAAATTTCTACCCAACTCCATGCTAGGACAAAAGGGGGCCTACCTAGTGACACGGTGGTAAATCCCAAGAATGAAGGATATGCCATGGAAATTGCTACTAGAAGTGGTAGAAATCTTAGCAAGTATGTGATTGAAATTGAGAAAAAGTCTCTTGATGATCAAATAAATGTGAAGATAAAGCGGTATGAATCGCCAAATGTTGGTGCTTCAAGTCTCTTGAAGAGGGTGATGAACGAATAATAGTTAAAGAGACGAGTGATGAGGAGGAAACTCCTAGAGTGAATGATAGTGACAAGAAAATGGGGAATGAACCTCCAAGCGTTCCATTTCCCCCAATAAAAATTCCTCTACCTTTACACAAAGGTTAAAAAGCAAAGATGACAATGCTAAGCTCAAAAAGTTTCTGGCAAATCTTAGCAATCTCTCAATCAGTATTCCACTATTAGAGGCTCTTCAAGAGATTTTAGGTTATGATAAATCAATGAAGAACTTGATGTTGAATAAGAGGCTTATGGATGGTGAGAATGTTGAAGTAACCCATAGTTGTAGCGCCATCATGTCAAATGCCATGATAGAGAGAAAGAAATACCCAAGTGCTTTTACAATCCCTTGCACCATTAGGACTCACAAATTTGAAAAAATATTATGTGATCTTGGTGATAGCATAAATTTGATGCCATATGCAGCGTATCAAAGGCTTGGTTTAGGTTCTCCTACACCCACCACCATGAGATTATTAATGGTGGATCGCTCAATTAAGAAACCGATTGGGGTATTATATGATGTATTGGTAAAGATTGGCCAATTCATTCTTCCAGTAGACTTTGTTATGCTTGATTGTGAAATCGACCACAAAACACCCATAATTCATCGGAGACCATTTTTAGAAAGTGGAAGAGCTCTAATTGATATGGAGTATAGAGAAATAAAGTTTTGAGTGCATAATGATGAAGTCTCTTTCCATGTGTGAAAAACTAAAAAAAAAATAGAGCTACAAGTGATCTCTGTGATCGAGGTTGTGGATGAAGAGATGAATGTTGGGTCTCTTTACCTCAAGGATCAAACTTGATGATTAATGTATGTTGTGCCGCGATGTTAAATTAGGTGCTGGATGGGAAGTAACCCAGCATTGCCATTAAATTGGCCCGTATTCTTTAAATTTTGATTGTTATAGTAGATTTTATTTTTTTAGATTAATCCATGCAAATGAGGTGCCCAAATGGTGCATTTGAGTGATTTTGAGTAATGGTAAGTGTGGTGGAAGTGAGTTGTGGGTTGTAGTTAAAAATAGAGGAGCAGAAATTGGTCTCGATTACCGCAATCGCGATCACCGTGCCATCGCGATCATGAATCTTTAACAGCGATTGCGGTCGAGGCTGTTTTAAAATTTGAAAAATCCAAAACAACTCCCACCACATCTCCTCTGAAATTGCTCTCAGCTACACCTATTTTTACCTTTATTAAAAGCATTTCTAGTAAATTGCATTTTTTCTACATTTCCCCATCTGGAATGTGCTTCGATTCTCTTTTTTTATGCTCGTGTGTGGGCCTTAGAATGCATGTTTAGGGTAATAGCCTAAAATTATGGTTTGTATGTGTAATTTTGAGCTTAATTGATCTCGTGTGGTGGGTTGGATGTTGTTATTTGTGCGTACAAATTCGGGGAAGTCTTGAGTACCCAAAACTATTCAAAATTGATAAGAAATGATTGTGCACACCAAGTGCTTGGTGAAATGCCCAAATGATCCTCTTGATTGATTTCCACCGATGTAAGGGCATGACTGAATGTTTAGGTATTATATGTCATGTTTTTAATGTTAGTTACTTGTTTTGAACACAAATTGTTGTGAAAGTGACATTTTTTAGTATTGGACAATTGTTAGACCGCAGTCTCAGATACCGTGAATGTGGTACAATAGTACGATTGCAGTATCGTGATTGTGACTTAGTGGATGCAATTACAGTAATCGACACCTGTCTAACGGGACTCTCAGGTATTGCGATCATGACCCAATCAGATCACAATTGCGATAACCGAGGCCAGTATGTCAGACTAGTTCAACCCCTAAATTGTCATTTCCAAGTCAGTCCATGATCCCTTGGCCACTCTTTTAGATTAATTATGTCATATAGCATTGTTTATGTATGTTAATCTTTATTAATAATGTTGTGTGTATGAAACACCCTAGGAATAGGACCGTTACAAAATTTCCTTGGTTTTGGACTTGATACGACTCAAGGGTACCATTCGTACCCTTGGATACGAGTTAGGGGTTGTCTTGAGAGTTCACTCATACATAAGGCAGTATGTTTGGTTTGAGTTCTTCCCAAGATATGACTCATCAAGGTACAAATGGTATAGAAAGATACGAGGGGTGCAAGGCTAAGTCGCATGGTGCTTGAATGATTGGCCTTGTGAAACTGTACGAGATACGATAGGTGGGTACAGTTTGGTGCATCACTTGTACCCTAAGGTACAAGTTAGGTTGGTGAGTCATATAGGAATCAGTGTGTAGGGTCTTGGCAAGGTCTTGGGTGCGATTTGGGGTACCATTCATACGCTAAGGTACGGATGACATGGGTGAGTCATACCCTACATCGTGGCTTATTTTAATTTTAAGTAAAGGGTAGTCCGAACATTTTCAAACTTCAAAACCCTTATGTCCTCACGTTATGTAACCATTGGTGGCCTTCCATAACACTTGTTAAAAGATTAAAACACTTCAAATACTCTCTCAAACTCACTCTTGAAGATTGAAGGCTAGGGTTTCTTCATGTGTTCTTCAAAGGGCTCATAGGTCAAGATTTCTTTCTTGAATCTTCGTGTATAAGACATGTTCTCTTCCCTCATTATTAGTTCCAACTAAAAGGCATGGTTTTATACAATGCTTTCATGATTTGAATGTTGTATGATTTTGGCTTTTCAAATATGATTTGCAGGTTTTGGTTATAAATGCTTGGTTATGGTTTTCCCATATTTTAATTATGCTTTTATATGAATTAATGGTGGTTTTGGATAATTGGTTGCATGGGAATGGTTCTTTAGTAATGGACTTTGGCTTTAGAAATACTATGCCCCTAATATGTTTGATAAAATGCCTATAACAATGTTTTTACTATAATATTGGTTTTTCAATGAAACTTATGCATAGTTTAAACTTAGTAATGGAACCCTAAATGATATAAATGGTTTAAATGGTTTTGAATTAATTGAAAAGGCCTTCATGGCCATGGTTTTGGTTCAATGAGAAATCATGTAGGGTACATGGAAATCCCCTAAGGATTGGCTAAGGACAATACTTGCAAGTTATAGTTGGTATGATGATACCACTACTAATAGCCTTGCTTAATAAAATGGAATAATGGTTTGATTGAGAAAAAGTTTTAATTGGGATTAAAAGAGGGGAGTGTGTAGCAAAGTCATGGAAGGTGGAGCACCCGAGGGGTCAAAATTGGAAACTCATACGTGTCAATGTGAGGTTTGATCCTAGTAATCATATGCATGATGTTACACTTTATATTTTGGGGGATGTACTAGTCATCCCAAGTTTTTTTCTCTGGTCGTGCGGCTTCACACACTAGGGTCCTTTAAGAAGGGGGAGTGAACCCATATAGCCCTTGGGTGGTTTAGGACGGAAAAGCTACATAGCCCAGGTAAAGGTTTTAAAGGCATGCTAAACTCGATTCCCTTTCTCGGCATAGATATTTATATATGTATGGTTTGTATGCATTATGGACGGTTTTACTTGGTTTAAATGGCATTATTTTATCTTTATCCTGATTTTATGCTTGCGTTCACCCGCTAACTCTTTCTCGGGTGGTTATATCCCCATGCAATGCAGGAACCGGCCATTCTACTCCTCCTTCTTAGTGATTGGATTCGGGATCAGCTATTGAATTGAAGTGGTGAGTTTCTATAGTTTGGAAGGCATCTATTTCATGTCATGGATTACTTTATGTACTTTTTTCTTTCATAAACTTGGTTTATGGCTATGTCGGGAGCATGTCCCGACTAAGTACTCTTTAGTTTGGTCTAGAGGCTTTGTATGGACAACTGTGGACTTCAGTATGGTATGGATTATTTCTGTTATATATATATATATACACATACGTTAGATTATTATCTTGGTTTTGGTTTAATGGTTTTGGTTTGGCTATTGGTTGGACTTTGGGTGGTTGGACTTGGTTGGGTTAGTCTCATCTCGTATATAGACTTATCCTAAAGTCACCATATGGTTAAATAAACTATCTTATTGTATGTTCAGAATTTAGCAGACTTAATTAGGTAAAGGGGGCGGTTCTGGATCTTGGTTGGACTTGATAAGGCCCTGGTTTGCGTCATGTCAAGTTTGTATTAAAGAATTTGGTTTTGGTGTCATGGGGTGTCCACAAAGCCGTGTTGAGCAGATTCTTTCTTGTGGGTGTGTCGTGCACCATACTTATAATCAGAAGGCTACAAGGCATCTCAGAATGTTCCACTTTCTTGGTTGTTCTACTTTCGAGCTATGGAGTCTAAGGCTTGAACTCCTCTCTGAATCTTCCTTGGTTCACTCTTAGAATTATGTCTTCTCAAGGATCTAAAGTTCATGAAAACTCATCTGTCCCACTCGAGGACAACATGAATGGATCTAGTCCAACTCATGGGGCACAGACTCGACCAAGGGTCATAACATTTGGTTTTCTCCATAGAGTCTTACCAGTCTCCACTAACCCTATCTCAAAAGGTGATTTTCCTACTCGGTTACCTCAAGAAGAGGTTACCAATGCTGAGTTTTGACGTTCTATTAATCTATTGGCCTAGATAGCAACAACTCTATCATGCCAGTCTAGTCCTATTGGTATGGGAAGGAATGAGGTAAGGTTGGTAAATGGGCAAGGTAAGGGGTCTCGGTCTTCTAAACAAAGGGGAGGCCAAGGGTATAATGGTAAATAGTCCAAAAAAAGAGTTGGATGAGTCCTAACTCCTGTTCTATGACTTGTGCTCCCTACCTGAATCCATTGAAAGGTAGGTATTTTCAGATTGGTACATCCTTCTAGGTCACAAGGTGCCCAGTCTCGGTCTAATGAGGCCCTATCTGCATCATTCTATCCTCTTTATAGATTTCGTGGTTGTTTGCACCATGGTTGTTGCGAGGAAGGAAGGAATTGGTGTTTTAGTGTGGTCAATTAGGTCACATGCAATGGGAGTGTCCCATAAGTATTGTCGCTTGATCAAATAGGATATCGGTTTCTACTTCTCTATCTCTTGCAATGAGGGGTTCTACTTTTGGTTCCGGCACGAGTCAAAATTATCTCAATGTTCTTAGTATTTCTTAGGAGTTCGAGGCATCTTCCGATGCCTATATTGGTGTGTTGAGAACTCCTTTCTTTGTGGTATGTGTGGTTCACTTGGCTCAGGGTTCCCTATCTTTTGTGACCCTATTTGTGGTCATGTATTTCGGTCTCAAGGTTACTTTAGACTTTTTTCTTCTTCTGTTTCTACCTCGGTAGGTGACTCTGTGATTGACAAAGGAGTCTATAAGGGGTATATGGTATCTGCTGGTGATAAAAGGGGTCTTGGTGAAATTATTTAACTCAGATGTGGTGGATTTTGATGTCATTCAGAAATGGATTGGTTGCACTCGTGCTATGTTTCATTGGGCTATCGGATTCCAAAAAAGATTGTCTTTAGGATCCATGGTGAGTCAATTATGGGGTGGAAGAATGGTTTTATTCCCTAGCTATTATGGGAAAAGTTGTATCATATCTTATAAATTGGAGGTTGGTTTCAAAAGGGATGTCTTTATTCTTTGGTCTGGGTTTAAAATTCTACCTCGGAAGGTCATTCTTTGCATTTGGTTCCGGTGGTAAATGAATTTACTGGGGTCCTTTCTGATGACCCTCATGGTGTCTTTCTAATGGGGAGGTTGGTATGGGGTTGGTCTTATTTTGGATATTTGTCCAAATTTCTATTCCGTCTTTATAAATTGGTTTCAATGGAGTTAAAGGATCTTAAAGAGAAATTAAGGGATCTCTTAGATAAGGGTTCCATCAGTCTTAATGTTCCTCTGTGGAGTATTTTCGCTCTTGCATGCATAAGGGGAATGGCTTTACCTTGGAATGGATAGGTTGTCTGTGGGTGACTAAGGAATTGGGAGTGTCCTCCTTTTGGGGTGGATCTTATATGTATATTCCAATTTATATGGGGTATTTTGATAGTATTGAATGGTGGTTGGTATATCCTAGGCTTAAACCTAGATGCTTGATTTTGGTAAAGGAGGCATGTTAGCTCGGGGATAGCAATGCGGGAGTTGTGGGGGTAAATTGACAGGTTGGATGAGGTTGATGACTTGAGAAATGCAATAGTGGTAAAGAAGTGACTTGTAGATCGAACGCTCAAAATGAACGGATGGATCGGGGGTTAAGTCATTAGATGGGATAGATCATGGAACTTACATGTGTCTTAGTCCCCATGGTTGTACTTTATTGTTGGCTTGAAATTGATTATTAATTCCTAATTTTAAATATGTGTTTTGGCACAATTGAGGGCTTTGACATGATTACTCATTTAATTAATTTTCCATGGATTATGATGCATTATTCACGCTTATTTACGTTTATGAACATTGTGGGATGCATGGGAATGTTAAATGGATTTCCAGGTACTATGGATTTCCCAATTACTTGGTTTTGGTCTTAGAAATTATATGCCCTCAAATTATTTGTGAAACTACCGTTGAATATAATTTTGTCATATGGTTTGACAATTCTTAAATCTTTACATTGCATAAATGATTAAAGAAACATGAATTGGTTTTGGTGGATTCTAATGATTTTGAAAAGGCCTTGGTTGCCATGTTTTGATTTTGAATGGTTTTGGTTTAATTGGAAATTTGGTCTCATAGTTTTTGCATGTCTATGTTGGGCCCTAGGTAGCATTAGGATGAATAAGGTTTTGGGTATAGGAGAACCAAACGTCCCCGTGTACATCTTTGGTGACACCCATTAGAGTGGAGTATTGTGCTTGTAGGTGAAATGGGATGAAGGTTGGTGGTTAATCTAGAATTCTCTTTTAGTGGTGGACTTCAAGGAAAGGTCGGGTTGCATATTCTAGTGATTCTCTTCTATCTTGGTACTCTACTAGTGTTGTACACAATTTTATAGCACGGATGCCTAAGTTTCATAGTTTGTATTCTCTTTGTTCCCTAAATATGAGTTTTGAGTTCACATTGCATTACTTATGGTATGTGTGGTTGTGTCTCTTTCGATGCCCAGTCTAAGTACTCCTTTTATGATCTGGTTTGGTTGGGATATTTCTTCATTTATGGTCTAGGTGGTGACTATGAAGTACTTCATGCCTATGGTGTCGTGTCTTGTTTTGGGGATCTTTGTCTTGCCTTGGGTGGCATGGAAAATTCTTGTAATTTTGTTCCATAAATTTCCTTGTGTTAGGATGGTAGTGGCATTGGGGAGCATGGTGATATTGTGAAATGGGGAATATAGAAGTCCCTAAGTGGGGGAGAGTCTACCAGAGTTAAGGTTTTGGAAGGTGTGGTAAGGTTGTTGACATGGGAAATGGTTGGGAAAGAAATAGGTGGTGGAAGCCTTTGAAAAATATTAAATGGTGCTAGATCTTTAGAAGGATAGATCATACCGTGGGTATATAAGTGATAGGCTTGAATATTGTGATTGATGGGTATACCAATAGTTGTGTTGGGTACTTGAGAGATATTATAAAGCATGGTTTTAAGAATTTCCATCAGGGCTTAGTAGTTGCATGGTTCTTGGTGTTCAACCATAGGTTGGGGGTTTTGGTTATAAGGGTTGGATATGGTTTTTCTATGTTCTTTACTCATGGGTTCCAAATATAATGGTGATGGAGGCAAAGTAGTGTTTCAGGATAGATGTAAGGAGTAGGGCCCGACGGCCGAAGTTAAATCTTTTTAACTTTAGATAGGCTTAAACATGGAAGTGGTGTATAGTTAGACTCAAGCTCTTGTAGTGATGTGTCTTGGTAAATTCTAAATCAAATTGGACTTGATCTTTAACATGAGTTCATTCATCCGGTAATCTATGTGTTGTGCGAAGGTAAGGTGTGGATGGTCCTTGGTTGGTTTGTTGCTTTAGGTGATATTGGTATCTCGAATCTGTTGTTCTTTAAGGGGGTCCCGATGAGTATTCTTGAATCGGTAAGTTCGTCGGTTCCAAATAAAAGGTGTAGCTTCAGTAAAGGTTTTATGGGGAACCCAAAAGTCTGAGAAAGCCATTTGGGATGCAGAGGAGGACATGGAGTCCAAGTATCCGTGTTGGTTCTTCATTCTAGAAACTTATGCGTAGGGTATGTGTTCTTTATCACATCTTGGTTTCTAACTTGGCTAAAGGTAAGGAATGGTTTCTCTTGTATCTTTATTTTCTTGCTTAGTTAGAGATCAGAATGGAGGTGTTAGGGTATATGGTAACCTTCTTATCTTGGTTTATATCCTTGTCTTCTAAGTTTGATGGGTACCCTTACCTGTCATTAGAGGATGAATGATCCTAGTGAGGGAGACAGAAACACCGTAGGAATAGGACCGTTGCAAAATTTCCTTGGTCTTGGACTTGGTACGACGCAAGGGTACTATTTGTACCTTTGGATATGAGTTAGGGGTTGTCTTGAGGGTTCACTCGTGCACTAGGCAGTATGTTTTGTTTGAGTTCTGCCCAAGATATGACTTATCAAGGTATGAGTCGTATAGAAAGATACGAGGGGTGTAAGGCTAAGTTGTATGGTACTTGAATGATTGGCCTTGTAAAACTATCCAAGATATGATAGGTGGGTACAGTTTGGTTCATCACTCG
Organism: Capsicum pubescens; assembly: GCA_030864215.1. Taxonomy (NCBI): domain Eukaryota; kingdom Viridiplantae; phylum Streptophyta; class Magnoliopsida; order Solanales; family Solanaceae; genus Capsicum; species Capsicum pubescens. The sequence continues at coordinate 86,662,638 of CM061540.1, forward strand.
TACCCTAAGGTATGAGTTAGGTTGGTAATTCATATAAGAATCAGTGTGTAGGGTCTTGGAAAGGTCTTGGGAACGAATTGGGGTACCATTCGTACCTTAAGGTACGGATGGCATGGGTGAGTCGTACCCTACATCGTGGCTTGTTTTAATTTTAAGTCAAGGGTAGTCAAGACATTTCCTACATCAAAACACTTATGTCCTTACATTATATAACCCTTGGTGGCCTTCCATAACACTTGTTAAAGGATTAAAACATTTCAAATACTCTCTCAAACTCGTTCTTGAAGATAAGAGGCTAGGGTTTCTTCATTTGTTTTTCAAAGGTCTCACAGGTCAAGATTTCTTTCTTGAATCTTCGTGTATAAGGCATGTTCTCTTCCCTCATTATTAGTTCCAACTAAAGGCATGGTTTTATACAATGCTTTCATGATTTGAATATTGTATGATTTTGGGTTTCCAAATATGATTTGGGGTTTTTGGTTATAAATGCTTGGTTATGGTTTTTCCATATTTTAATTATGCTTTTATATGCATTAATAGTGGTTTTGAATAATTGGTTGCATGGGAATGGTTCTTTGGTAATGGACTTTGGTTTTGAAAATACTATGCCCCCAATATGTTTGATAAAATGCCTATAACAATGTTTTCACTATAATATTGGTTTTTCAATGGAACTTATGCATGGTTTAAACTTGGTAATGGAACCCTAAATGATATGAATGGTTTAAATGATTTTGAATGGATTGAAAAGGCCTTGGTGGCCATGGTTTGGGTTTAATTGGAAATCATGTGGGGTACATGGGAATCCCCTAAGGATTGGCTAAGGACAACACTAGAAAGTTATAGTTTATATGACGATACCACTCCTAATAGCCTTGATTAATAATAATGGAATAATGGTTTGGTTGGAAAATGGTTTTCATTAGGATTAAAGGAGGGGGGGGGTGCAGCAAAGTCGTAGAAAGTGGAGGTTCCCGGGGGATCAAAACTAGAAACTCATATTTACCGATGTGAGGTTTGGTCCTACTAGATGTATGCATGATGTTACACTTTATATTTTGGGGGATGTACTATTCATCCCAAGTTCTTTTCTCTAGTCGTGTGATTTCATGCACTGGGACCCTTTAAGCAGAGGGAGATGAACCCATATAGCCCGTAGGTGGATTAGGATAGAAAAGTTACACAACCTAGGTAAATGTTTTAAAGGCATGCTAAACCCGATTCCCTTTTCAGGCATATATATATATATGTGTGTGTGTGTGTGTAAGTATGCTTTATATGCATTATGGATGGTTTTACTTGGTTTTATAAATGGTATTATTTTATCCTTATCCTGATTTTATGCTAGCGTTCACCCGCTAACCCATCCTCGAGCAGTTGTATCCCCATGCAATACAAGAACTGGCCATTCTACTCCTCCTGCTTAGTGATTAGATTCGAGATCAACTATTGGATTGAAGTGGTGAGTTTCCATAGTTTGGAAGGCATCTATTTCATGTCATGGATTACTTTATGTACTTTTGTCTTTCATAGACTCAATTTATGACTATGTCGGGGGGCATGTCCCAACTAGGTACCCTTTGGTTTGGTCTAGAGACTTTGTATAGACAACTGTGGACTTGGGTATGGTATGGATTATTTCTGTTATATATATATATACATACATAAGTTAGATTATTATCTTGGTTTTGGTTTAATGGTTTTCGTTTGGCTATTGGTTGGATTTTGGGTGGTTGAACTTGGTTGGTCTCATCTCGTATGTAGACTTATCCCAAAGTCACCACATAGTTAAATAAGTTATTTTTTTATATGCTGGGGATTTAGCCGACTCAACGTATGTGTTTGGTGGTTGGGTTAGATAACAGGGGCGATTCCCGGTATTAGTTACGACAAGGCCCTAGTTCAGGTCGTGTCAGCATATGGATTAGAGGTACTCAATGCAAAGAATGAAAGGCTATGATAACACCCGCTTCGTGGCCCCCGAATGTGAAACTGTCTACTATGAGGACTTGGCTAAGATGAAGTTACTCCTTGAGCGAGGCATATCTTTGGAAAAGGTGCCAGAAAATCTCCTGGCCTTTTATAATAGATTGGTGGCCACCGGGTGGAGGTGTTTTACCTCGGACCCATGACGAGCCAATGAGCATTAGGTTAGGGAGTTTTACACAAATTTCAGTGTAGTATATACTTCTGACCCAGTTATGAGAATCAAAGGGAAGGAGGTTTATTTTGGGGCCAAACAAATCAATGAGTTATATGAGTTGTCGAATGCTGATATGACTCCATTTGAAGATAAGGGTTATGCACCAGGAAGATGGTTAGTTGAGAAATTATGTCCGAGAAGAGAGGTCCTGTAGGCTGCCATGAAAATAAGGATATCGTTGCATGACTTCACGGCTGAGGCTTGGATCTGGCTAGCCATTATTTGTAGTCGTGTTTCTCTATCCACTAACATAACCTATATCCTGTATATGTGAGCTCAGTTGGATGCGTGAATCTTGGACAATGTTCCCTTGAATATTGGGAGATTCGTGCTTTCGAACATTAGAAATTTTAAGAACAGAGGCGGTTCTCTACTCATATCTCCTTCCTTGCAAAGAATTATGCAAGAGGGACAGAGTTGAGAAGTACCCCGAGGACACTTGGGTATGCCCGAAGAACCCTATTTACCCATTAAAGATTTATGGCGTGGGTGCTCCTTCCAAAAGTAAAAAGAGGAAAGTTGACTCAGGAAAGTCGGTAGAGGATGATATGGATTCTAGTAGGCCGTCCTCAGCTAGGCCATTTGAGGACCTCTCAAGCCAAATCCGAATTATCAGCGAGTTAGTGTCAACGCTACCTCAGGGGACAGGAGAACCATCCACCACTCGTCATTCTTATATTGCTCAGACTGACTATGAGAGATTCCTTGAAGATCAGAAGAAGCAGGGCATACAATATCCAGACTTGAGCGGGCCTACTCTTCATTAGCACGATCATATCAGTCACTGTCGGAGTCACATGATAAAATAAGGAGGAATGAGAAAAGGAGATATAAATTCTTCACCCGTATGTGGAAAGGGGTGAAGGGACTATAGAAGGTCCTGAAGCCCAAAGACTCCCTTCTCCTAGGGTAGATTCTGATGATGAGGTCCCCACCAGATGGTCCAATGATAATAATGATGATGGTGAGCTAAGGATGATGCTTAGATCGAGAGTGACGATAGTTGGGACACTGTAAGCTTTTAGTTGGGACACGGTTACAAGGAGACCTTTTTACTCTTCCTATGCTTTCATGATTATGCAGTGAGGACACTGTAAGCTTTTAGTTGGGGGTGCCCATCTCCGTATTCATTTGACATTTTGATTGTTCGCTCTATATGATTTGGATATCTATTTGGATGCTTTTATGGTTATTTGGATACTTTTATTTTTATTTGGGTTGTAATATTGGGCACCATGGTGCCTGCATTTGATGGATTAATAATTGGCTTTCATTTTTAGATTTGTTTTCATTCTTAGATTTTTAATTCTCTTGATAATGATGTTGGATGAGCTTTTACCTATGATAGACTGAATGATGACATTCTTAAGGGAAAATCATTGTATTTTGGGTTTTTGAGCTATAGATGCAGGGAAAGTTTGAGTACCTCTGGCATTATAGATTTGAGATTTCCCTTATTCCTATGGTGAAGTTTGAGTAGACATATGGTTTGCCTGTGTGAGAGCTGAGATATGAGATGATGGCTTGATTTGGTGTTAACGATAGCCAATCTTGTGTGGTGAAATACAAAGCAAGCACCCCCTCCGTCCAAAAATTTTTTGTAAAAATCAAGGGCATGGATATGAATGATTTTGTAACAACATTTTACCTCTTTTTGTGACTCCAAAGTCTTTAGTTGGTAGTGTAAGGTAAATAGCTCCTTTTGTTTCTAGATGAAATGTAATTGAGCCCCCTTGAAAAGTTTGCATGCTATGTGTTGTGAGCTTAGTTTTTTTAATTTTCATGCTTACTTGTCATCTAGAACTTTCCCCGTTAGTCTCTCAAAGCTAATTTTGATCATGTATTATTTTTGAAATGATCTTAGGCCTTCTTTGTGAACATGGAAACCCACTTTAGCCTAAAGAGCCTACCCGTACATAGATAGTATCCCTTGACACCCATTTGAAGCCTTTGAACCTTTCTTTGACAACCACATTACAAGTCATGAGCCATTTGAACCTTATCCCTCTTTTGAACCATACCTTTCTTGAACTTAAAAGTTCAACTTGAGACTAAAATCCTAAGTTGGGGGTGGTGAATCTTGGAAGAAGTGACCTTAGGCCACGGTATTGTAGGTGAGTGCCTAAAAGCTAAGCAATAAGAACAAGCGAATAAGAAAAAGAAAGAAATTAACAAAAGAAAGAAAAGCATAGATTTCACAAAGGGAAGAGATGAAAAGAAAATGCTTTCAAGAGATGGGTGAATCAAGGTAGTGAAAGTAGGCACATGTGTAAGTTGGAAATAAATGAAGTGGCCTATGACCCAAAGTTTAATCGAATAGTGCAATATGTATAGTTCAAGGAGGGTGTAGTCACTTTGATCCCATATGTTTATCCTACCCTTTTTCGAGCCTACATTACAAGCTTGAAAAAGTCCTTCGAGATCTCCAACCAAGTGTCTTAGAGTTAGTGGTGATTAAAAATAAGGGAAAGCATATGACATGAAACTTGTTTTCATTGAGAGATTCTTTGTGAGGGTGAGTTCTTGCAATTTAGTCCCTTGTTGTGTGATAGATACTATGGTGTGTTGGGAATTTCTTTTGTGAGGAGGCATGTAGACAAATTGACGTGAGTAAAGTTGTCATCTTCCAAAAATGAGGCAAAGGGGTGTAGTTGAGTTGCTATTGATAGGGAGTCACTTCTAGAGAATTAGTGGTTGTTGCTTGATTGTTCTTAAAAGTCTTTTTCATCCTTGAAAGTATGATTGATTTTGAGGGGAGTTGCCCAAATAGTTTTTCCCATTCTTGAGGGCTAATTGGTGGTTCTAATCGAGTTCGAAATTATTGTGATCATTTGGTTGCATGAATAGGTTGAAAATTGAGTAGTCTTATTGAGCGTGAAGTAGTGTTGCTTGAGGAAAATTAAAGTTTTAAGTTGGGGGTATTGATGAGTGGCAAATTTGCCACTCATTTACATCCAAATTTGAGTACACTACGATGAAATGATTGTGTATATGAGGCTAATTCTGTATTGAAATGCATTAATTCTCATGGTTTGAATATTTACAGATAATCGAATGAAAAAGAGTGGAAGTGAAGCTGAAAAGAGGAGAAAAAGACCAAAGTGCTTACACAAGCTAAAAATCAGGACCAAGGATCAACCCTGGGGTACTGCTATTACAGCCTGAGGGTCGCGATCGTGATCCAAATCCAAGTTAAACCACGGCAATCGCGAGGTGACTACCGTGATCACGGGAATTGCGAATGCGGTCAAGCTAGGGTGATCACGATGGAGCAAGATATCTTCAAGGAAAGAAGTGGAAATTCACGGAGCTAGTTCCCAAAATCTGAAATGGCCAAAACCCATGCTTAATTAAGGCATCTTTTCAACCAATTTTCAATTTTGAGTAGAGAGAAAACATTCCAATTGGGATAGGAACAATTATTGGTAAATTTTCAAGAGATTTTTTGTTGTAATTTGAGAATGAAGTTGGGATTATTCTTGCTTTGCTTTTCAATGGATGCATTGCACGTTAACTTGGGCGCATCTCTTTTCTCCAATCTCATGAGTAACTAAATTCTTATCTTGAGATTATGTGTAATTAGGTGGTTAACTTTGTATGGGTGTTAATTGTTAGTCCAAATAACTAATTAAGGAGGTTGGGCTTTGCTATTACTATAGGGTTGAATTGAGAATTGTGGTATAAAATCTCAATTGACTTGGATCTCATATCATCCTTGAAAGAAGGATATGGGTGATGAGTAATAGTGAACAACGCTTTGAAATAACTTCTCTCATAGCATTATCTTAGAAATGGGTATGTTGTGTGAATTTTCTATGTTCATAAGCATCATCATAGAAATAAGGATGTTGTGTAGAGTTGCTATGTTCATAAGCATCATCATAAAAATAAGGATACATGTATGAGGTATTGGATGGATGATATTGTCACGCTCATGAGGTATTTGAAAGAATCCGTGAGTGAAATTTAGTGGTTTGTTGAAAGACTAACTCTATCCCCTAAATCTAGCCTACCCAAACCCCTAACTAAAACTTGGACTAACCTTTGATTACCCATACATTAATGACCCCAAGGTAGCATAACCCCAAGGTTTCTCTTAGTTTGATTTACTAATCACTTGTTAAATCCCTCATTAGTGTTAAAGTGTGAGTTTCCTTAACAAAGATTTATACCAAACCCCCCAATTTTTACCTTAATGCTTTGTTTTAGTTGCACATTATAGTTTAACTCTTAGTTTAACTCTCAACACGTGAAAGTTATTGAAAGCTATTTTACATTTCTTGTGGATACAACCCCGACTCTTGTTGGGTTTATATTGACGACGATCGCCTTGAATCAAAATAGTGGTGTAAGTTGAGAGTTATCAATATCTCATTATCAAGTGAACCATATAGATAGTTCATAACCACACCCATCAAATATATTTCAAGACTCTCATGGATAGTGAAACTAATAAGATAGCGCAATGTTATTGCATTCATACTGGTGAATATATCTCTTCATAATTGACCAGGCTTTTGTGAAAGTCCTTGTGCAACAAGGTGTACCTTTTACCTTTGTATTTTATTTTTCTGATTTCTTTTTCATAAAAAGACCCATTTGTATCCAACAGGTTTAATACCATTAGGTGTTTGAGATATAGATCCAAAAACTTCATGTTTGACAAGTGAATTCAACTCTGGTTGAATCATTTTTTGTCATTCTTATCATCATTTCTTTGTTGAAATTTTGTGATAGATTGAGGTTTAAGATTTTCATTATCATGCATGACTTTTACTGCAACATTATATGTAAACAGATAATCCACTATAATTTTAGGTCGATTCAAATTAGTTTCAACATCACTTGAATTTATGGATAGTTTCTCATTTTCTTGAGTCTTAAGCTTATTGATTCCTTCAGCGATATCAAAATTGCTCAAATCTTGAACTTTCATATGAAAATCTTTCGTAGTATCATCTTAACCATTCATTTTTTTTTTCAGAATTTCGATCCTTAAAACTCAATGATCTATCACGCTTCAAGCATACTTTGGACTCATTAGCTATGACATTTGTGGATGGTCCTTTAGGAATATCAATTCAAATTATAATATTCTTTGCAGGAATATGTGATTTGGTGATTCTTTTTCAAATCTATAAATGCATCTGACATTTAATTTTTTTACAGATGAATAATCTTTTATACTTCTTGATCATAAATTGAAGCACGTGGATCAGGTTGAGACAGTTATTGATTTTTTTCATAAAATTTCTCTTTTTTATTTCACTATTTTCTCCCCTTAATTTTGAAAAAATTATCTCATCTAGTCGACAATCTTCAAATTGAGTAGTGAACATATCTCCCGTTAGTGGTTCAAGATAGAGAATTATGAAGGGTGATTCAAACCCAACATAAATTTCTAATCTTTTTTCGGGCCTCATCTTGGTGCTATAGGCATGTATACAACACACTCAAAAATTCTCAGATGAGATATATTAGGCTCTTGAATCAAAATCAATTGCAATGAAGAAAATTTATGATAATTTATCGGTCTGAGACAAACAAATATTGCAGTATGCAAAATTACACGACCTCAAATAGAAGTGGACAACCTATTTTTCATTAGCAATGGTTTTACTATCAACTGCATACGTTTAATTAGTGACTCAACAAAGCTATTTTGAGTATGACTATAAGCTACAAGAGGTTCAACTTTTATCCCAATTGATAAGCAGTAATCATAAAATGGTTAGGATGAAAACTTTGCAACATTATCAAGGGGAACATACTTAAATAGATTATTAAGAAATTGTGTCTGTAATGATATTATTTGTGTCAATAATTTTTGTAAATGCTAAGTTGCGAATGACAATACGAACAAATGAGACCATTTAGAAGAAGCATTTATTTGAACCATAATGTATCTAAACGATTCACTAGGTGAGTAAATAGGTCCACAACTATTTTCATGTATATGTTTCAAGAACGTGGAAGACTCAATCTCAACCTTAGTTGGTGATGGTGTCACAATTAACTTGTCTTGCTAATAAGCATTATAAGAAATTTCACCATTTGAAAGAATCTTCAAGTTCTTTATTGGATGTCCATTTGAATTTTATACAATTCGTCTCACCATTATAGACCCAGGACATCCCAAATTATCATGCCAAAGTACGAAAATATTGAAATTAGTAAACTTTTGATTTACTGCAGAATATGCTTTAATTGCACTATTTTTTGTCCAAAACAAGCTAGAAGATAAAACATGAAACTTTTTACAACGCATGTCTGTCCAGAGACATTCTTGGTGATACCAAGATATTTAAGATTCATCTCATCATTTGTCTTGATATGATAACTATTTTCACGGATATCTTAAAAATTTAACAAGTTTTTCTGAGATTTAGGAGAAAATATAGCATTATTTATTATGAGTTTAGCTCCATTAAGTAAGATTGTAGTGACTTTTCTAAAGCCTTCAATCAAATTAGCACTACCAAAAATTATAGTAATATTTATCTTGCCTATATTTTGAAGAGAAAAATATTTTTCGTCTTTGATATTGTATGTGTTTTACTAGAATCAATTAAAACAAATATCTACATAATCAGACAATTTACTTTGAGAATTATCCATATCATCAAATAGAATAAATATCAATTCGATTTTTACACAAAGTGAAAGCTAGATAGTATAATAAATTATTAACTGCGAAGCAATTAATAAAGTAATAGACATATGCACATAGTATTCTAATTTGATCGTGGTGCTTATACAAATAAGTAATGTTACTTGACGTTTTTACAAGTGAAAGACAAATTAAATAGTGTACATTAATTAAATAGTATACAGTATACTAACTTTATCGTTCACTATTTTCATTATATTTAGTGCATCTAATATTAGAACAGTTCTCAACATTACAATGATACGTGATTGTTGCTTTATATTTATTTTTTCTATTTTATTTTTTTCAAAACAGAAGTCATTCATTATCTCAGTCAAAATAGAGGGAAAAGAAATGGCAATTCCTACTAGGACACAATGACAATTAGCGTTGATCACAGTAGAGAAAAAAAAACTAATACTACAAAACACTCCATTTTTTTGCTTCTTTCCAGTAAGTGAATAATTTAATGATAGTATCTAAGATATTACAACTAAAAACCAATATTAAGAAGTCTTTAACCATCATAAAATTTAATTCAATTATCTAATCAACTAGAGTAATAGAACTAAATCAATTAAAATGACCAGTACTCATGCAAACAACTAATTTTACATATCTTTTATTTACTAACTATTATTACTAGCAAAAATTAAAAATTATTCATTCTTCCATATTCACAAAATCATCACCAATAAAGTGATCTATCTTTACTTTAGGATGCTTGAATTTCAAAGATAAAATTAACCTTAGAATTTTTCTCTTTCTTCTTTAGTGATACTTGATAAAGATCAACCAGGTGTTGGAGAGTATAGCAATTGTATAGTAATTTTTTTACCACATCAAAAGCAAGCAATTGCTCCATGTTTCTCATCCTTTTCTTTTTCCCTTTGATGATGTTTTTTGTTCGATGAATGATTAACACCAGAAACAAGACTTCTTTTTTTATTACCACGACCACGATCACGTCTGCGATCTCATCCGAGACCGCGATCTTTTCCACTCCTTGTATGGTGAACATCACCTCATTCACTACATGGGATGGAGCAGATCCAGTAGATCAATTCACATGATATTTCATTAACCAATTATTATTTTGTTCAACCACCAGAAGAAGAGAACTTAGTTCAGTATACTTTTTGAAACCTTTCTCTCGATATTGTTATTTCAAGAGCATATTCGAAGCATGAAAGGTGGAGAGCGACTATTTCATCAGATAATCATTATTGACAGTCTTTTCGTATGTTTAAATGGAATTTTTTTTTGAACATGATAAAATTGTACTCATAAACAAACCTATAGTCTTGAAACCTTAGATGTGTATATTCATACTGTGTTTTGGGGAGGATGACCATCTTCAGGTGGTTATACCTTTCTTTCAGGCTATTTCATAAAAAATTGAATCCTTATATTGTAGTGAGATATTCGATTTTCAGAATTTCGTCAAGATGATGATGCAAGAATATCATATTCTTGCACGATTTTGGTTAGATGTTGTATTTTCTATTTTAATGGTGTCTTTGAGACTCATTGTATTTAAGTGAATTTCAGCATTCAACATCCATGAAAAGTAGTTCTTGCACTACAAAAAATGAGTCAAATTGCAGGGGCTATTTTAAAGTTTGCCGGGTTTTTAAACCCTCACAAATTTCAATTCCGGGGTTCCCAAAACCCCCCACAATACGAGTCGTCACAATCAATTTGCGACAGTTTTTTCTGAACGCCATAATTAATTTGCAGCGATTATTTTGCTGCGGTCGACCCCCGTTACTCTAAATTTAATTTTTTTTTAAATAAATTTTTATTTAAAAATTGCAGCGGTTTAAAATCTCTATATATTTTTTAATATAGTGGGGCCCATCAATTTTCAATAACTAATTATAGATTCTAATTTTAGCTTAAATTTAATTGTTCCTTTAGGTATAACCTACGAATGAAAATACAAATTGATAATATGACTAAATAGAGCTAAATCCATGAGACATTCGGCGAAACTTAGAACATGAATAGCATAAAATCTTAAATAGAACTTTGAAATACGAAAATAGTTTAGTACCATAAACAAAACTGAGCAGTCTCACAGCACTAAATTGGATCACAAGAAACACTAGAAGTATCATTCTTAGCTAAAAATGAGAGTTTACTCATCATCCTCGATGACCTTGGTACCGAGATCCTTTAATCCCTCTGGTGGGATCTCTGCAACAGTGACACGAGAGTAGAGCTCCTCCTTTGCATCCTCGCCCTCGTTTCTCTTGCGAGCAATACCAACTCTGACATGCCAAGGAACACTTCGGATGCCCCTGCTCCAGATCTGCTTGTTAAGCTTCACATCCACTCTAACATCCTTTGTGACCATAGCCTTCTGTGCAAACTTCCTGATCTCCTTGATGGCCGTAGGAGCCGCCTTCTTGAATGTGCTATTAATAAAACAACCAGTCTAGTGTTAGCCAACATCAACCAAAGCAACATGAAATGATGATTCAATTGTTTTCCCAAAAAGTCAAAAAATTGTTAGTACCAAAAATTAATGTTCATTATACAGAATAGAGCATGTACATGTTAAAGGAACACGGGCTTAAAAACCAAGCAAAAACAAACAAGAAAGTTCTTCCTTGACATATGGCCAAACGAAGTGATATTAAAACTTCATCATGGATTCAATTAATGTTGTACCAGCATATACCCTAAATAGCATTACAAAACACATCAAGAGAGCTGCTTCAAATAGCATTACAAAAACACATGCAGTGTTTTTTAATTTTTTATAATGGATTCAATGAACAGTATTCCCAGAACATAATGCAAGCATGCAACAATGTCAGGAGGAATCAATAAGGAAGTGATTGAACCTGAATTAACTATCCGACCAACAACTCAATCTAATCTGCCATAAATCATTACAAAAGCTTAATGGCGGGCATGACTTGATAGGTCACATCACAAAGAACATGAAGTGTTTCAATAATCCAATAACAGAGCAGATCAAATACTAATACACAAGCCTACAACATGAAAATTTCTAGAGAAGCAATCGTTATAATACATATTAATTTAAGGTTCACTATCACTAGCAAAATCAAATGGGCCAAATAATACATATTTGATATTTTATGTTTATAATCAGTATCACTTTTTGGGTGAAATAAGCTGTAAACAAATTGTGCTAGGAAGACCTTAAGATCAGTCCAAAACCGTCGTGACACATAAGGAGCAAATAGACATGCCACAAACACAGAAAAATAGAAAGGGTTTTGTTTGTAAGTTCAAGGAAACTGCACATCAACTCCTATTACCAACATCTAGAACAAGTAAAAGAACTCCCCTTAGATAGAGAGATTACTAATTAATTAACCGTTTTGTAGCTTCGATGATATTTCTGTATCCCAGACCATATCCTCCCAGATCCCTACCCATATTTAGGCAAGCAAAAACATTGGCAATTTGTTCATTGGTCTTATAGGCAGTGATATTGTTCATTGTTTTTTTGTAGTGACTCTTGATGATGTTCACTGGATAAACCCAGCAGTGACATCAGTAACTGAATTCCTTCTCTTTTTCACCGGGTACATGCTACTTTCCACCAACACAAGTACCGGGTAACTATGCCGGCTTAGGCAGCTGGGAAGTAACCACCTACCTTTATTTGTTCTAATCTCCAAGGTTTACACAAGTCATTGACCGCTTGCATTAAATCCACATTCCCTTGTACCAAAATTTTGATCATAAACCCAGCTCTAGCACAAGAATACAATACTTACACCAAAGTATTCTAGCTCCATAAGGAAGTTTTATTAAAAAATGAACAATCATAGAGTAGAATATCCATTCGCGAACAAGTCTCTTTCACAAAATAGACTAAAACCATAAACAGGAAACCAAGAATATACCAGCTACCCTTTTTTATAGCAACAACAAGCAGGACGAGGAATCTCTTTGAGAAATTAGACAACTGCAAACCTCTCCAATTTGGCCCATGGCTTGTGAATCAGAAGATATAATGCTAATTGCTCCCATATCATGCAAAATATCTTCTGCAGCAATTGTTTCAGCCCGAATTCAGGATTCAGCAAAAGCTACATCCTCTCGGATGTCCTTGTTAAGATGATGGCATACCATCTGCAAGTAGCAGTATCAGGACAATATACTGTTCAGGAGCATCAAAACTTCACCTTATTATAAGCATCTCTTACCAACATGTCAAGTTGCTCATCCACAGTATTCAAAGTGAATGGACATGTTGGATTGGTTGATGAGGGAATTACATTCTTTACACCACAAACTTTGATTATATCCGGATCATGTCCACCGCCAGCACCTTCACTGCAGAATACATGTTACAGATATGAAATAGAAGAATTCTGTTCATTGGTCTTATAGGCAAGAAGCAGCGCATTCTAATCTTTTTTCTCAATTCGTCATTCTTGGCTGTCTGTTTCTTCTTTGTCCTATTTTCCTTCAGAGTTGGACGGAGAAGGTATACAAGTGTTTACCTGTGATATGTATGTATGGTGAGACCTTTAAAAGCAGCAATTGTATGCTCAACAAATCCAGATTCATTCAAGGTGTCAGTATGGATGTTGACCTGCATTTCAGAAGTCCCAATCACCTTTTAACTTGTAAAACTTGGTTAAATCAGCAAACTCAGAAAGGAACGAGCAACTGAATATTATATTGATCTGCAACAGTTAAGCACATATCTATAGCAGCAGGAGTAGTTCCCCAGTCCTCATCAAGCTTCAGACCCATTGCTCCAGCTTTATTTCATGTAAGCCATCAGCCTTGGAACTGTTACCCTGCAGTCAGAGGCGAACCCAAGTTTTCAAGGTGGGAACCACTATCTTTAAGACAACCATGTAGCTACAAAATTTTTGGCATGCAAGTCCAGAAAATCTATTAAGGAGGGAGCGGGTGCAAGACACATACTTCCCAAAGTCAAAACCAAACAAATAAATCAGCTTGCCACAATTCTTGAATCTTTTTTGGTGCAAAGAAATAAATGCACCAGAAGACATGCATTCCACATTATTAAAGACTGGTTCTGACTCTGTGAAGTGCCAGGTTATGCCACTTGAGCTTACAAGCAAGTAAACAAGATTCGGAAATCTAAAGCTATACATAGTTACCTTGTTACAGCAAATCACAGAAAATATACTTTTTTCACCAGTAAAACAAGCAAGTATACCTTTCCGGTGAAACCAAAATTTATGGGAATTTCGTCTGTTGACTGCAACATCAGCTCCATGTGCACATGCCCCGGTGTACAAGTCGTTGCACGAAAAGTTAAACACAAAGACTAGCAATCTATCACTTCACTTCGCTTTCCTAAAACCCAATAGATAGAGTTTGTCTAACAGAAAATTAAGCCACTTATAGAACTATACAAGGGAAGCTTTAAACTCAGCCTGTTGAGAAAATAGATAATAAAATCCTCCTCAGAGAATTCCAGAAAGACTGACAATCTAAACCTATGCTTAACATACAGTTAAGAAAAAAGGGTCGACCTGGTTCATACCCACTCCGTGGGTGTCGGGGAAGGGATAATCTAGGCAGCCTCACCCCAGCTTCGCTGAAGGGCTGATTCGAATCCAGGACCTGGCACACCACGGTAAGCAAGCTTACCGCTGAGCCAAGCCGGCCCTTCTCATACAGTTAAGAAGGATTACAAATAATTTACTTCCCTATCCTAAATAATAGAGTATTAACAAAAAGAGACAAACATTGAAGCATTGAGTAGACCTGAACAATCGATTATTATATACTGTTCTTTCACTAAACTACTTCACGATTCTTCTGATAGCAACCCAACCCATTCGTCCAATCCTTATTTCTCTCTTTTCCTCACAAAATTCCTCCAGCTTGCTTGCTCCTCGACTAACTGCAACGGGTACCAGGTAACTTTTATGGGTTCAACATTTAAGTTTTTCGGCATTGAAACCGTAATAGGTTTAAAGTTATGGATTCATATCTATTATTTATTGTATGTAATATTCCTGTTTTTTAACCTATAAATTTATATTCTGCTTCGAAAGTATTGAGTTGAGATGAATCCAATGTTCATATGCTATATGCATAAAACTACATCACGACAAAAACGAGCAATTCAACTATAAAAACCCACATGAGCACTACAATGAACAACAATGCAGCAAAGAGATTTAAGCAGGAAGACAACAATTTCTCTGTTACAGCAAAAATAAACACACAATTTTCTAAAATTGGGACAGAAGGGTACCGTGTTAAAGCAGCTTCGCCGAAAAATCGTGTCCGATGACCTACCCATATGACAAAATGAACCTTATGGCATCCAAATGCATGTGGTTCTGGCAATATTAAGTTTTCAACTTACCAAAAGGGAAAAAAGAAAGAACAGAAGCAATGGCCGACCGGAGTAGCAATGGTCGGCCGACCGGAGTCAATGCTAAAGATGTCAATCGATTTGGGGGTTTTGGAAAAAATGAGACAGGGTCGATTTGGGGAGTCAATGCTAAAGCTGTTTAGACGAGAGGGAAAATGTTTTGACCAAGAGGAAATGTTTGGTCAATAAAAAAAAAAAGGGGGGGGGGGATGTCTTTTTTTATGGCATAAGGCTATTTTTTCAATTGATAGCGGGGGTTTAAAATCCCAGCAAATTTATAAATTTTTAATTCTCATATTTCATATAATTTTATAGAGATTAAAATAAACCCCGCAAATAAATCCCTGCAATTTGATTCATTTTTTATAGTGTTGCCCGAACTTTAAAGGGAAATGAACTCAAGTTTCATAAGATTACTAGCCATATGAAAATGAAGAAAAATAATACATTAACCTTCAAATTTTGAGATGGAGTCTCGTGCTGATTATGTATTATGAAATATAAAGTAAGAATGAATAGAAGAGGGGATATTTTATGAGTTTAAGTTTTGTGCACTATCAGTGCACAAAATATTCTACACTATCAGTTAACTTGACCTGTAATTGCAGCTTATCAAATTATTTACATAAAAAATAAAAAAGAAAAAATTATTGCAGGTTACCCAATTATTTACATAAAAATTAAAAAAAAAAAAAATTAGATAACCTGCAATAGCAAGTCAAATTTACCTGATAGTGTAGAATATTTTCTATACTGACAGAGCACAAAACTTAAATTCAAATTTCATTATAATTAAGGATGATTTACAATAAATACAACCCCTCTATTTATAAAAAAAATATTTTTCTAACTTCTCCTCAAAACATAGACATATATCTTAACAAATATTCCCTATATTTTCATAAATATTCAACTATATATTAATAGACATTCATTACAAATAATATACAACAACATCATAACTCAATTCAGGCAATTGCTTTTTATATTTATATAATACATAAGAGCGGTTACATCCTTAACATAAATGGAATACTCTCATGTAATAACTAAGGGATTCAAAAATTATTTTAACTCAGCAAAATTATTCAAAAATAAGTCATTCCAATATCCCGAACTTTTATCTGTTCATTTCATGAGATATTTGAATCATATTTATCCAAACCCTCATGTGAGTTATAAAGTTAATACATAAAAATGACTCTAAACTTGACACCAAATTATAATTTTGACCTTAAACTTTGACAGTGCATAAATATGACATTTAACTATTCAAAATTGCACAAATATGACCTCCAATCCTACGTGGCAAAACGCGTGTTCAACATGCAAAACTGGGCGCGTCCAGCTTAAAATCTAAGGGCATAATACATAAATATGACCTTAAACTTTGGCAGTGCACAAATATGACCTTTAACTATTCAAAACTGAACAAATATGACCTTTAAATGACTCTTCACTATTATTTTTTCATTATTTTCGGCTCAAAGATGAAAATGACATCTAATTTCTTTTGTCATTACGGAAAAAGAGCAATATTGAAGATTTATTAATTAGGCGGGTCAGCCTTATATGAAAAAATCAAGCGGGTATGTATATATATTATAAAGCAGAGGACGAATTTAAGTTATATAATATATCTAAATATTATTTATTTAAATATTAAATTAAAGATGAAACTATACTAATAATAAAAAAATTATAGTTTTAACAAAACGTTATTAAATTAATGTTATTAAGGATAGTAGTAGTATATTAAATTAACGTTATCAAATTAACGTAACTAAAATGTTATTAAATTAACGTTATTAAATTAACGAGAGGCGGACTTACGTGGTTGCCATGGGGTTCACCCGAACCCCCTCGGTAAAAAAATTACATTGTATATATATGAGATAGAAAATGTATATTTATGTACGTATATTAATGTTGAACCACATGAAACAAGGTACTTAGATAGCCCATTGGTGTTATTTGCTCTTATTGGGTGCTTCCTTCAGCCTACTGTGCGGGTTCGGTCCCTGCTAGTGGCTGTTTTTTTTTAATTAAAAAAAAGCTAGGTGTTGCTGCTATAGAAATACATAAAATAATAATAATAATAATTTTTTAAAATTAAAAAAAAATTAGGTGTTACTACTATAGAAATAAATAAATAAATTCTTATTATAATAATAATAATAATAATAATAATAATAATAACAATAATAATAATAATAATTAAAAAAAAAAAAAACGACGTCGTTTTAACACAAAAAGCAAAACTTTGACAGTGCACAAATATGACCTTTAACTATTTAAAACTACACAAATATGATCTTTCTCCAAGTTAGCCCTTTTAACGACGTGGCACAGTGTGATTGAATTACCTTTCCACGTAGGCGCGAGTGAGACTCACGCATGGGGTTGCAAAATCGGAGATCATATTTGGTCTTATTTGTGCACTATCAAAGTTTAAGGTCAAAGTTATAATTTGATGTCAAGTTTAGGATCATTATGTATTAACTCGCAAATTAAAGAGGACAAACTTTTGGAACCATAGGCCGTGTAGCCAAGCCAACCCTAGTAGTCCTCAAAAAATTCCAAGACTACAATCACATAAGATTGTCTTTGCTCCCCATTTTAATAAAATCAAAGTCCCTCAACAGACCCACCAATGAATTATAATGTGGAGCATAGAAGTGGAGATGGAAAAAGCAATCCATCTTTTAGTGGATAAAGAGAGGAAACTGTATTTGTCTGCAAATAGATATATTAGTTGAACAGTTTGAAGTTAATTATATGTGAGAACTGAGAAGTATAGTTGTAACATTAGATATCCAACCTTGCAGGGTCTGTCAGTTTCATGGGATTTGTTCTTTGTAGAGAACTAGTTTGCCCCACCCTTTTTGTCTTGATGACATTGTGACCACTCCATCATCATGTTAGTTGCCTCCTGTGATGGAACTTTGTACCTCCTTCCTTTACCTAAGATTTGTATTTTGCTCTTTTTCAAAACCACATCGTGATAATGGAACTAGATATATTTGCCCCTGTCAACTTAGGAGCAAATAAATCTTTAAAAAAGCAACATGGAGAATTGATTTTATAGGTCACATATATTTTTTTATTTTATAGTCTTTATAAGAGATCTGAAAAGATCATTTTCTTTCGAGGGTGAAGCTACATGTTCATTCGAACCCCTTCGATAGAAAATTATATTATTTATACATTGCTAAAATTATTTTTATGTATATATAGTCCATGTTGAACCTCCTTTGACTTCTTTATGTGTTTTTTTAATTTTGAACTCCTTAATGAAAATTCTAACTCAGTTTCTCTGCCACTGTTTTCTTCTATTTAATTTATAAGTGGCTAATAGATTTCATTTCCTTTTGATGAAAGTTATTTAGTTCCTTCGTTTCATTTTATATGAGATGATATGAAGTATGAGAGTCAAACTACTGATTTTGATGCGAATTTGAATAGAGAACTTCAATATTTTAGAAATAAAAATTATACATTAAGAAGCAACCAAAAACCAAAACAAAACTGTGTGTCATAAGAATTATTAATTCAATTTGTTTTAAGCATATAAAAGCATCATGATGAAAATAAAAATTCTTTCACTTTCTAAGTAGTTACTACACAACTTAATAGTAGTATTAGATTTTGTTGGTGATTCGTGAATCTTCTATTGTTTTCTCAATGATGTTAAATCACTTCTCGTTGAAAAAAACAAATTATTATTGGTGCCACTTCACTTAGTTTACAAATATTACTACTTCATTCATTCACTTTTATTTATATATTTAAATTTTGAACATATTTTAAAAAATAATAATTAATATAAATATTGTATCACAATCACATATTAATTGATAGTTAGTCTTAGATTTTAGGAAATAAGTATTTAGATTTTAGGAAATAAGTATTGATGTTCAAGCTAAAATATAAATAAATACATATTTTTTCTTGATATGCTAAAAATAATAATCAAAATTGTGAAAAAATATTTTTATATTCTACTTAATAATAAAGGGTAAAGGGCGCAATAACGAAGTGCCAAAGCAGGCATGTTGACCTGCTGTCTGCTTTGACACTTCTTCATTGGTCATTTTTCCTCTATTTAAATTTGTTTATCTTTTTTAATTTGATATATATATATATATATATATATATATATATATATATATATATATATATATATTTCAAAAATACATAAAAAAAATTATAAGTCACAATAATTAATAACTTAAAATCAGTGTCACTTAAATTGGAATAAAAAAAAAGTATGATAAATCACAATAATTCAAAAATTAAATTATTTTTAAAATATAATTGAATATAAATGTCACAAAAGTTTGATTTAATTTGTTGTATATTTAAAAAACACTATAAATTACAGTGATTAACAACAAAATTTAAAAGATATAATAACGAAGTTCCAAAGCAGGCATGTCGATATGCTGCCTATTTTGACACTTTTTCATTGGTCTTTTTCCTCCGTTTTAATTTGTTTATCTTTTTTTTTTTAAATATGATATATATATATTTAAAAAATACGTAAAAATATACTATAAATTGTAATAATTAACAAATTTAAAAAGTTTTAAAAAAAAAAAATTGATTGACGCTCGAAATTATTTCAGTGCCGCTTAAATTGAAATAGAAGAAAAAGTCTACAAATCACAATAATTCAAAACATAATTTTTTTTAAAAAAATATATAATTGATTATCAATGACACAAAATTTTGGTTTAATTTGTTGTATATTTAAAAAAAATACTATGAATCACAGTAATTAACAACTTAAAAAAATTAAAAGATATAAAATATTTGATTGACTCGCGAAATTATATCAGTGTCACTTGAATTGAAATAGAAGAAAAAGTATTATAAATCACAATAATTAAAAAATTAAATTAGTTTTAAAATATAACTGCCAATGCCACAAAATTTTGGACAAGAAAAGTAACATATATTATTTAAAAAATTATCTGACTCTCGAAATTATATTAGTGCCACTTAAATTGGAGCAGAATAAAAAGTATTACAAATCACAATAATTCAAAACTTAAATTATTTTTTAAATATAATTAACTATCAATGCCACAAAAGTTTGATTTAATCTGTTATATATTTCAAAATACATAAAAAAATACTATAAATCACAATAATTAACAACTTAAGTATTTAGCTGACTTTCAAAATTATATCGGTGAAACGTAAATTGAGATAGAAGAAAAATTCTTATAAATCACAATAATTAAAAACTTAAATAATTTTTAAAAATATAATTGACTATTAATGTCACAAAAGATTGGACAAAGAGAGTAACATATATTACTTGAAATTACATAAAAAAATATTATCAATTACGATAGTTAACAACTTAAAATATCTGAAAACATACATAAAATATGATTCATTATCTAAATTCTATTTGTGGCACATAAGTTAAAACAAAAAAAATAACATATATTGAGCCCGTACTAGCACGGACTCCTCGATATCTAGTAACAAAAAATAAAAGTAAAGGGAGGACATAGTTTACAATTATTGACACTTCATTCTAAACTAAATGAACATGAAGAAGGAAGGAATTTTTTTCTTTATAGAGAAAGGTGAGTTAGAGAACGACCAAGGGCAATATAGTCATTTCACGCTAATACTCAATAAAATTTTAGAAGTCTCATCTCTTTGCTCTCTTTCACCATTTCTAGATATTTAAAGATTTTTGTTTAAATTTATTAACATTATAAGTAGAATAATTTTTATGAACTTATTACAAAATCTAATGCCATCTTTTATGATATTATTTAAGTATTACATGTATTAAGTACTCATATATGTATATTTAAGTTTTACTTATCTCTTATTCTTAATTATCTACATGGATAAATGAGTTTTGTCATTGATTATTTTTCTAAATTATAATTTAATTACAATATAAATGGAAGATCTTTTAGGAATTTATTATAAAATATATCTCTATTTTTATTAATTATTTTTATTACTTACATCAAAATATATCTATAAAACTATCACTCTATGATTTTTACTTGTATAAATAAATATTAAAATTTTAATATTATTAATAAATTTTTAAAGAAAAATTTTGTTCATTCATTTAATTATTAAACGTCAATAATGTATGCACTTAAGTTACTATTTTTCACTCTTTTTTTTTCCTAATCAATAGTGCGTATTTTTTCCTGCAGGGATTTGTTATATAAATGTTTTTAAAAAAATCATGATTTGAAGAAGTAAAAAAGAAAAAGATTGGCTATGTAAGGGAAAATAGACATTTTAAAAAGTTAGGATAAAAGAGAGAAAATGTCTACTATTCAAATTGAGAAAATGTTATATTTAAAGAAAATTTGAGAATGTAAATAATTTTTGAGCAACTTGCACGGATTTTATAACTATAGAAGCTAATTACTTTCTCTCTTACAACTTTAGAATATTACATAAAATTTTATAAAAAGGTAGGCGGATATTAGAGAGCCGAATATATTGTGATTTCTGATACATGACCAACTAATGTTGAAAATTTGAATTAATCATACTTTAATATAAGGCGGAAATCAAATAATATATCTGTGTTTGATTAATTTCATTTTATTACTCTTTAGAATAAGTTATATATATATATATATATATATATATATATATATATATATATCTTGGTTATGTAATTTGATTAATTTTATTTTATTATTATTATTATTTAAATATTAAATTCATTAATCTAATGTATCTATTATCAATTTGATGTATCCAACAAAGTAAACACTTAGATACATGTGTATACAACTGCGCGCGCACACACACACACACACACACATATATATATATATGAACATGTCCTAACCTCTTAGATACATAAAACTGATGGACTTTAAAACCGGATGGATACAAATACATTCATATGTATCGTGAACACATACTAACCTATTTTTATTATATTTTATTTTTTATATAGAAAAATGAGTTAAATGACGATCAAGGGTAAAAATGTCATTTCAACAATTTCTTAATTTATATTTGTGACCATTCTCAAAACTATTTTGTGAAATTATATATTGAATATGTTGTTGTATTAATTCAAACTTAACATTATTTTAATAATTACTAATATTGTACAAGTAACAATTTATGTGCAAAAAATAATGAAGAAAGAAGTACAAGAACCATTTACTTAAAAGATCTTCCAAAGGAAATAAAGAAATTAGGATTACTGTTGAAAATTCATTAAATATACTATGTGATTTTTGACTTCCTTGAATAAGTATATTTCACGTATAATTCAATTCAATCTAACAAATAAAATTATATTTTAAATCATAATAAATTTATATCATTATGAGATATAGAAAAGCAAAAAGTTTTAGATCCTTAGTGCTTTAGAATATTAAGAAATAAATGTTTTCATAATATATACCAACAATACTTGAAAATATTTGTGAGTTAGGTAACTTTATTTTATTTATGCTAAAATTTTAATTGATACCAATAGAATATTGATCAAAATGCAATATCATATTTTTATATTAAACTTTTTTATATATACAAAATAAATCTAAAATTTATAACTAGTTACATGGGGGTTTAGGCCACATGTGACAAAAGAGTTTTAAAATGAGGTGTAGGTGACACAAGTCTTAATTATTAGGTGGAGGTGACAATTACTTTATTATGGATTAAGAAAGTTGGGGAAGTTTGAAAATAATCCACAAGTTTTTAAATTTACACTTTGATCCAAATGTTAACCTATATAACGGAAAACGGAGGGAAAAAAAGGCATCTTTGTCTCTCTTCTCACCCTTTGTTGATTTCTCTCTCTTAGTGATTTTTGTTGTTCATTGTTGCTGCTGCTTCATTCATAATCTTCTGCTTCATTATCATCATCTTCTACTTCATTATCATCTTCATCTTGTTCTTGTTGACCATTTGTTGTTGTTGTTGTTACCGCTACTGTTGCTATTTGACCAATTTCTTAGGTCAAATTTTATTTCTAACATCACTTTCCACTTTGGCATTACTTCATAGGAGACCATCATAAGTCAAATTATGATTTTTAGTTGAATTTGTCATCTGGGTAACTGCTATTGTGTTGTTGTTTTCCAACAATGGATAGAACCCAATCATGAATCCAATATAAAATCCATCTGTTTAAACAGATAAATCATCTATTGCGACATATGAGACATCTGTTTTAAAGAAAGACTAATATGTTGGATTCATGTTTAAATAGATGGCTCATCTGTTGTAATATTTGACATAGATGTTGCAACAGATTAGTTACCTGTTGCAACAAAACCTGAACACGATTCCAATATAGGTTACAACAGATTAATAATTTGTTGCATCAGGTAAGTCATCTGTCGCAACAGGTTAATTATCTGTTGCAACTGTCACTCATCTGTTGGAATTAGCTTCAAAGGTGATTTAGTTATAACATCAATTCCAACAGGCGATTCATCTGTTGCAACAGATATTCAGACCCGTAATATGAATCCCAACAGGTAAGAATCTGTTGCGACTCATCACTTACCTATTGCAACAGATAACACATCTATTGGGATTCATTCACGGCACTATGAAATCACTATCAACTTTTTTTTAACAAATGACTTTATTTAGGTACCACTAATGGAGGTATTAATAACAATAGGGGTGGATTGTCATGGTCATTAGGTCGAGAAGAGCAATCGATATGTATGGCGTTGGAAGAAGGGTGAAATGCTAGAGACAATAGCTA
This sequence comes from Capsicum pubescens, assembly GCA_030864215.1. Taxonomy (NCBI): domain Eukaryota; kingdom Viridiplantae; phylum Streptophyta; class Magnoliopsida; order Solanales; family Solanaceae; genus Capsicum; species Capsicum pubescens. The sequence continues at coordinate 86,686,591 of CM061540.1, forward strand.
TGATAGTCCAAAGTGATATTTCGTATGATAATTTTGTGAACTTAATCATCAGCTTTCGCGGACTGAATTATCAACCAGAAGAATTCACCACCATCTACATGCACAGCTCCTTTGAAAATCAGAGGGTACTGCCTTTCAAGATAACCGATCAAGTTCGGTTGCATTCTTATCTAAGTGATTCAACCAGGCCGGTGTTAAGGGTGTACATGGTTGAAAAGACGAGAGAGAATGAGAACCAGAACGTAGTAGAAGAAAAAGAATTAAAAGAAGACTTCTTTGATGATAGGTTGGATGATCTAGACATGAATATTCCAGATGATGATCAAACACCTACGCCCGTTGATGCGACCAATACGATGTGCAGTTCTTCTCAAGACGACGGGACCGACTTTTTTATTGGAATGTCATTCAAGGACAAGAATAAACTATATAACACTTTGTTTATTTCTTACGTGAAAAAAGATTTCAGAATAAAGAAGGTGATTAATTCGAGCAGTGTCTTTTGCTTCAAATGTGCTAATTCGAACTGCAAGTGGTGTTTGAGAGCGGTGAAGTACGCAAGTCCTGACAGATTCGTCATTCATAAACATGAAAAGCATCACACATGTGGTTCGAAACACATCTCGGGCCAAAATCCTCACGCCACGGCAAAGGTCCTCGGTGAATATTTCAGGAGTAGTTTCCCCGATGGCAAAGGCCCTTCAACAAGGCTTATGGCCAATCAACTCCTTACGGATTTGGGTGTCCTGGTCAGTTATTGAAAGGTATATACAGCCATGGGGATTGCCAAGGACCTGGTTCGGGGGACACTCGAGCATGGGTATGAAGTCTTGGATGCTTACCATTATATGATTGAGTCCACAAATCCCAGAAGTAAGACGGCATTGCATCTGGATGAAAATGGAAGGTTCAAGTACTTTTTTGTATCCTGTGGTGCTTGGATTCAAGGTTTTCGACATTTGAGAAAAGGCATAGCCGTCGACAGTACCTTCTTGAGGAGCAGGTCTAATGGAGTTCTGCTAGCGGTAGTGGTGCAGGATACGGAGAATCACATCTTTCCTGTCGCTTTTTGTGTAGCGGACAAGGAATGTGATGCCTCTTATGGATTTTTTTTGAACAACTGCGATGCTGCATCGAAGATACCGAAAAGTTGTGTTTTGTATCGGATAGGCATCCAAGTATTCCAAAGATGGGTTCACTTTTCTTTACTTCAGCTTACTTTGGTTGTTGTATCAGGCATTTTGGAGAGAACATTCAAAACAACTATCACAACGAAAAGGTCGTCACCCTTTTTATAGAGCAACTAAAGCATATAGTACAGAGGAGTTTTTAGACCATTTCAATCAAATAGCGGATGCGAATCCCAAGGTAGCAGAATTTCTTGCACGTATCGGTTTTAAAAGATGGAGCCGGGCATTCTGTTCAGCAAATAGGTATATTCTTATAAATTTAATGTCTTGTTTGATTTCCAAGTTTAGTTTGATGTCGTACTAAGTGATTCTTTTCTATAGGTACAATAGTATGACATCAAACATAGCTGAATCGGTGAATTCATTGTTTGGCGATGAAAGAGAATTTTCCATCAAGGCTATGTTTGAAAAAATAAGCGAGAAATATAGCAATTTTTTTAACGAAAGGAGTGTGCAGTTTAAGTGCCCAGAAAAAAGAACCCGATTTGTTCTCAAAATCGAAAAGAAAATATCAACGAACATCAGTTTGGGGAATAGGTTATTCTCTCATAAAATAGCAGATTACAAATTCCGTATCACCGGTCATGGTGATGCTCCCACGGTCGATCTTCAAACAAGATCTTGTACATGTAGAGTTTTTGACTTGGACAAAATACCATGTCCACATGCTATGGCAGCCCTTCGAGCTCAATACAGCCATAAATATGGACCTAAAGTTTACGAGCACTCCTCTCAATATTATTCGGTGAAAAAATATGAAATGGCATATAGTGGGCATATTACTCTGGTGCCTCCCGAAGAATCTTGGGTTGTTTCAGTAAAGCTTATGGGGAGATTAATACCTCCTTCATATATTGACCCGAGCACTATCAAACTGGAAAGAAAGCCATATAAAAGGAGGCGTGGAGTTGGAGAATCATTTTCATCAAGAAGAAACAAGTGCTCTATATGTAAGTGCGCTGGCCACAAAAGAACTACATGCCCGAATCATAATCCACCATGATCGTTGTAATTGCAGAAACTTGTGTTGTTGTTTTTTGTTTGTTTGTTGTGGACTTTTATATATTTAACTCATTGTTGTGAACCTAATGTTATCATTTATTATATATAAAATATATTTTTTTAAATAACTTGTGCATCAATAAAATGAGGCAAAACATGAACTTAAATAATACAGCAGACCACAATTATTCTCAACAGTTGCACAAGCAACTGGAATGCTTTCCTCCAATAGATGAAAATCTGTTGAAACCCAACAGATGACCAATCGGTTCCAACTGTTGAAAGAACTCAAAAGCCAAAATTGCTAGTGCTACTGGATTCAACATTGCCTCCAACCGTCGACATGTTAACATGTATTAGATTAGAAGAAAACAGAATGAAAATTGAATAAGAATTAAAACGCCAAAGTTTGACTGAAAGTAAAATTTTCATTAAATGAAAAATAAAATACATTAGGTATAGATCCAATATAGAAAAATTAAAATACATACGCTAAAAGAAAAAAACACATTCTAATTATTATTATCATCATCATCATTAATGACAACCGGCCAATCAACTCGCAGCAGCAGGGCTATCATCAGCCTCTACATCTCTCTGAACATTGTCGCTCTCACAGCGACCAACTCGCTCTACAGGTCATTAACCTGCCTTTGAAGTTCCCGCACTGTGTCGCGTAGAATAGCAATGTCCGAAAAAGGATCAGCCATATCTAAACACGTATGAATTAACAAATGTAGAGAAAAATATTCATAATGTAATACAACGTATACGACCAACTGGTAAATTTACACCAGAAAAAAACTTACCTCAACGAGAAAAGAATATGCTCTTTGAAGAGAAGTGGTTGAAGATGTCACACGAAAGGAAAAAATGCAAGAAATAAATAGAGTTGAATGAAGATTGAAGGACCTATAATATAATCTGAACGTGTCAGGCCAAAAGGCAGGATTGTTCAGCTCTATTGTATTAATTACATTCAAACTGGTGGCATATGTTTGGAGGAGATGTTTTGATTTCTTCCAACAGCTGATTCGTCAGTTGCAACAGATGGAGATTTCGATTTATCAGCTGTTTTGAATATGTTAAGATAAAAAGTCACGACTTTTTACACCTCCATTTTAATAGTCATCACATTCGTGCAGATGAATAAACAACACTGACATGTCCTGATGCAGTAGGAAGAATAAGATGTGTACAATGGATCCCATTTTCATGCATGTGAGTTATGTATATTATTGATCAGGCTACCGTGAAGACACATAAAGTGCAATGATTTTGTGAATGCAGTTTTTTACCGATGATTAGACACTAATCCTTTAAACAAGATCCTGAATTGTACAGTTTAGTTTGATAGGTATGAACTGATAAGGCCGAAGGGTTCCAAGACGGTGGTGTCGATACCCCATTACAATTTAATGACACGATTCATGCACATGTTTTTGTGTTTGGGGAAGGGTTCAAATTTTTGGCGACAGTGTAAATATCCAATAGTGATTGGACCGGTTTTAATGGCACAATGGACTTCTTGAAAGGCCTTCGAAGCCTCGCAATGCAACAAACAACGATAGAATCAATAGAAATTCTCCTGGTCCAAATTTATATGGATGGATTGGTGGAGGAGACTATTATACAACAGAAGGTGTTTGGGAGAAAACCTGTGCGGGAAGAGGGAGGTTGAGAAGGCCATATATCATCTTAGTACTTGTTTAAGAGGATACACAGGGTCAATTCCTCTTGACCATTCTTCTTTTTCTTCAACGAATGATGGATTTTCATTTTTGGATACACTTTCACATTCGCATCTCATCCAGTTATTTTTATTTTTCAAGTCAATTTCATAAGCTAATTTCGCTACACTTTTCTTCCAACCCTATGTATTCTCTTAAATAAGTACTAAGATGATATATGGTCTTCTCAACCTCCCCCTTCTCGCACAGGTTTTCTCCCAAACACCTTCTGTTGTATAATAGTCTCCTACAACAACCCATCCATATAAATTTGGACCAGGGGAATTTCTATTGGTTCTATCGTTGTTTGCGGCATTGCGAGGCTTCGGAGGCCTTTCAAGAAGTCCATTGTGCCATTAAAATCGGTCCAATCACTATTGGATATTTACACTGCCGATAAAAACTTGAACCCTTCCCCAAACTTGACACAAAAACATGAGCATAAACCGTTATTAAATTATAACGGGATATCGACACCACCGTTTTAGTCCCTCAGCCTTGCCAGTTCAAACCTAACAATCTTAACTGTAATTTTCCATATCTTGTTTGAAGAATTAATGCCTAATAGGTAAAGAACAAACATTCATAAAATTATTGTACTGGATGTGTGTTTTCATGATAGCTTGATCAGTAATACATACCTCCCACATATGAAGTGGTTCCATCTGCAAGCAGCTTATTCCTCTGAACCCATCTTTACTCTAGCCTTTAATGCTGGCCGGGAAAAAGTGGATCCAATTTCACTTTCTTTTGTCTGCAAAAAAGAGAAATACATTTGATGTCAAATAAGAGAAGAACAAAAAGAACATTACAAAAAGGTAACACAAAATTAAGTAAATCAACAGATGACCAATATGATGCAACAGATTACCCATCCGTTCAACCGATGAGGCATCGTTTGCAAAGGATGGATGACATGTTGCAACAGATGGGCCATCTGTTGGAATAAATCAAACCAGCCTTGCTACTGGTTTGATTTCTTCAAAAAGTTGCTCTGTCTGTTCCAACAGCTGATTCATCAGTTGCAACAACTGAGGAAACTATTGCAACACCACCACCAACAATATCAACAACAAAGAAACAAACAAAACAACACCATCCACAACACAAACATCACATGTTCCAACACAACCACCACCCCCAACAACAGCACCACCAAAGTACCAAACAAAAGACATAAAAAAACTATAATGATAACAAGGCTTTTTAAGTTCTCCCAACAGATGACTTTTTTGCATATTTTAATAAAAACAACGGTTCATTCATTCAAGACTTAAAAGTCACCTTTCCTTCAATTTTCTCAATAAATAGCAAACTGGTAATGGGTAAATTATTGATAGCAACAGATGTAAATAACTAATTTAAATGACATACAAAGAAGAAGACGGGATGAAAAGAGCAACTTTGAACCATACCTACAATGTCAAAAAAGCAAACGGATCAGAACATCCAGTTCAGTCGAGAAAAGATATTGATTGGTTGAGATCCCAAAGGATCCTCATCCAAAAGAAGAAAGAAAAGAGAGGAAAAAAAGAAACAACAAAGATAATTGAGAATAAAGAATAAAGAAGAGTTATGAGTTGAGTCCAGTCTAGACTACTTTATGACTGAAGGAGAGAGAGTTCTAGGTATGAGAGGTTTTAAATATTCATTAATAATTTTTTAGGGGCACGAGGAGATGGTGACATTGAAAAGACCAGATAAGACTACTCACTCAGGAGATTTTTGAGTTATCAAAGTTGTACCGAGTAATATTTTTTACCGCCTTAGTATTTTAACTATTTTATCTCGAACAGAAAATACCTAAATTGCTTTATAAAAAAAAGGATCAAAAAACATTTAAGTGCAACAGATGACTTAATTTGTTTGATAGTTTACAACAAATTCGTGATCTATCACAACAAATGACGTAATCTGCTTGATAGTTTACAATAGATGCAACATATTACCTAATCTGTTTGATTTGATCCAATAAAAAAAACATATGTTGCAACAGGTTAAACATTTGTTTATATATAATTTCAATTGAGTTCATATGTTAGACTAAAACCTTAATTGAATATGAGTTCTCATAGGGTCAAATACAACTTTAATTGAGTCTTTTGGCAATTTCATGATGAGACGATACTGCGTTCCTCCGACCAGAGTCGTCGATCGATCCTCTGAGTCGAGCCAATTCTTACTACCTCATATGTTAGACTAATACCTTAATTGATTAATCTAGGACTAGGGTACTAATACCTTGATTGAATAATCTAGGACTAGGGGTGAGTTCTCATAAGGTCAACTATCGATTAATCTAGGACTAGGGGTGAGTTCTCATAGGGTCAGCCACAACAGATGGCAGCGCCTATTTGATAATTTATAATATATGGGTAATCTGTTGCGACATATGACAATCCATTTGATAATTTACAACAGATGGGTAATCTGTCACTACAGATGACTTAATTTGTTTGATAATTTACAACAGATAGAGAAATTTGACGCAACATGTTGAACATTTGTTTTTTATAATTTCAATTGAGTTCATATGTTAAACTCCTAAATTGATTAATCTAGGACCAGGGGTGAGTTTTCACAAGGTCACCTCCTAGAGTACTCGGTCAACTACAACTTCAATTGTTTTTATATGATTTTAAAAATTAAGCATATATTTTATAATTTTAAAATTAATTAAGATCATTTCGGACCTAATTAACATTTTCAAAACTACTTGTCATTCTTTTCCAAAATACAAATCAACCCATACAAAATGTTTCATCATTTTAAATCTCGAGGTATGGCTCTTTCTCTCTCATTCTCACTCAACAATACAGTACAGACAACAACTAATCAATAAATTTGCTCAACCCTCCACAACAGATCATTTTTCTTCTCATTTCCGACCACATAGGTGTTATTTTTGACATTATTTTTGCTTGTATCAGTCGTTTTCTTTGTCTTCATAGGCAACAAAATTCGAAAAGAGCTCTATATTTTTTTTTAAATAAGGGCTTTTAAGTTAATGATGAAAAATAAAACTTTTAGTTGTATTATCTTCGAGAATGGGTTTACAATTTTGAGTTTTGATGGTAAAATCGTAGGAAGAAATCAAGAAATCCCTAGTTTCCATCGCAGTGTTCCGTTGACTGTCGTGGTATAGTTGGATGGTGTTGTTGTTGTTGGTGGTGGTGGTGGTGTTTGTGGTCGTCGTGGTGGCACCGGTGGTGGCATTGGTTAGTGGTGTTTATGGTGGTGTCAGTATCCGTGGTGTTTGTTTGTTTGTTGGCATTGGTTGGTGATGGTGGCTGTTGGTGTATCAGTATTCGTGGTGTTTGTAATATATTTTTTAAAATCTATGCATACATCAACTGTAATGTAATTTTTGTTTTTCTTTGTCTGTAGGTAAAACATGTCTCACAAAAAAAAAAGTGAAAGTGGATTAACGTCTGACCACTCAAAAAAGGCTACAGTACAGAGGGATTCGAAGGAGCTTCCTGAACAATCTCAGTCAGAGAAAAGTGAAGCTGAGGAGAGATGTGAAAACAATATTGAGGGAGGTGGACAAGGGTCCGTAGATGGTGATGAAGAAAATCAAAGTGAGAAAGAGGAGGAATTGGAGAGTCAGAAAGAGAAAGAGAATGATCATCAACATGATAATAATGGATCACCGACGGGGCGTGAGTTAATATCGACATCCCAGCATGATCCTGTCAAAACTTTTAGTATTGACAGGTTTGAAGTTGCGATGCCGATAAATGACCTAGAAGGAAAACAACTAACTGGTCAAATTGTACTTAAATGTCAGATGGGGAATTTTTTTGAACATTTTATGAAAATTATGAAGAACGAAAACATAGGCGGACTTTTTAAGAAGAGCTGCTTTGGACGCTTTCTTGAGTTGCCTGAGGATCCCTCTGCCCGTATCCGTTTCCCTATGATAATGGTATATGGTCTTCTCAAGTGCAGGATCAAGTACACGAGGGATAATAAAGATTCGGAGGAGGGGGGCAAAAAGAAGATGGATGAAATCTGGATCAACTACTGTGGCATGCCTGTTTGTTTTGGCTTGCAAGAGTTTGCCATAGTGACGGGCCTGAGATGTCATCGTCCAGAAGGACAACCACCCCGCAAAAGATCCAAGGCAAGAACATGCAATGGAAAAATAGGTGGGTTGTTTGACATTGCTCAACGTGGCTACAAAGCATCGGATTTTTTGACAGATCTCAAGGATAAAGCCATACTTGAGTACTACGGGGAGCAATTGTGCTTAGTTTGGTTTGCCCATTCGGTTATATTGGCAAGAGACGTCAACAAGGTCCTAGAATATTATTTTTTGGCACGTGCTGAGGATTTTGATAAATTCAATAATTATCCCTGGGGATATGACAGCTTCTACTTGACTGTCCAATATTTACTGACAAAGCTATCCTCAGGGACGACCATATTATACGTCTTTCCTTGGTCTTTCATGGTAAAATTAATCACATTTTACTCATCCATTAATTTATATTGAATATAGTTATTATGATTTTTGCTTGCTTCCTGTTTACACTTGTTAGGCTTGGGCATTTGAAGTCATTCCTCCTCTCTGAAAGCAGTTAATGAATTACCCGGATGAGGTTTCTCATCCAAGGATGTTTTGTTGGTTGGCTGCAAAGAGCAACACCAATATTAAGGAGGCTGATCTATTTAACCCTTCGGATGATGCAGTACGTCTTCTTCAAGTAAAATAATTCTACTCAAAGATAAGAAGGATATTGAACAGATGTTATATTTGGTGCATGAGATGTTATATCTGATGCACCAAATGGGACATCTATTGCGATGGGGTATATCTTGCATCAGATTACCCATCTGTGGCTTTGGTTCTCTGAACCCAACTCCTAAAAGATTAACCATTTACTGTAAATTATGCAACAGGTATTTAATCTGATAACATATCGTTCATCTGTTGCGACGTACATATCATCTGTTACATAACAAATTACCCGTCTTGTGCAGCTGTTACAATAGATGATTGATATTTTGCATCAGATTATCCATGTGTTGCTCTGTTTCTCTGAACCAGACTCAAATGGATTTTAACCATATACTGCAAACTATGCAACAGATGGGTCTTTTTTTTAAATATAGCCCAACTGTGAAAATTATTATATTATATGATTTAAATGCATCTGTCTTTTTTTTCTTTTTTATAGGTTGTGCATCCATGGATCGTGCCTACTGAGGAGGAGCCGGTGATGACTTCTTATATTACTCTAGGTCATGTTGATACTATTGTTGACCCAACGGTGGAGTTAATAAAGAAGGAATTGGCTGGAGCAACAACCATAAGAAGAGCAGTTAGGCAAGGTCAGCCTAATGTTGAGGCTCTTCATGACCAACCTTTTACTAAGGCAGATCCGGGTGCTTCTTCTGGTTGAGTTGTTGGTGTTGGTGGAAGGCATGCTGATACCACTCGTGATGATGAGCATATTGATGCTCAAGAAAGAATAAATATGTTTGTAAACACCCCTTTTCGCCCTTACACAAGTCCCACTCACCCCTCTCCACCCTCGTGTTCTCGTTGCGAATGTGATGAGTGCAAGGACAGACAGGATAAACTCTTTGAAAAAGTAGAGGCTATCTCTAAAGCTATCAAGGAATTCAAATCCAAGAGGTGTATCATACCATCCAAAAAGGTGAGAGAGCCACACACTCCTATAATGTTGGTTAGGAGAAAGAAAAGAGTAATTAGAGACGTACTCTCCGCTCGAAAATCAAAAGAAATTGTAATTCTTCCCTCTCCAAAAGCTGTTGAAGTTCAAGGGTTAGTCAAGAAGGTGGACATATACGCGGAACTTGGCGCTGAATAGAAGAGGGATCTACGACAGGCTAAGAAAGCCAAGCCAGGCACACCATATTACCCCAAGCCTCCATTTCCCCCCTAAGACTTCCAGACTATGACTGATATGTGTATACTGTACGAGGACAAGGCAAGTTTACTTTTCCTAACCTAGACCTTCTAATCTACCCCATGAAGAAGAAGCTACGCAACAGATTTTACATCTGTTGCAACAGCTGGGTATACTGGTGCAATTGGTTGTGGTTCTGTTGCAACTTATTATCCATCTGTTGCATAAGTTGCATTGGATTATTGATTCAGAGAACCCTATGCAACAGATGGACCATCCGTTGCATCTTTACAATTACTAACCTATTTAAAAATTAACTTCTTTAAAAATTAACTTCTTATCTCACAGCATGTTGACATAATTCTCTACCTCATGAGGAAAAAACAATTAATGTACCGGGAAGCTTATAACGTTGCCGATAGGATAATGGACCTCGGCTTCTGCAAGAAGCTCAAGGATAGGTACGATCAACTCAATGGAGAGACGTCAGCACTTGGCATGTGACTTGATTTCCTAGTTCCTACGTTGGTCTTGGATGAAGAAAAAATGTTAAGATATGTTAGAGGGGATAGGCCAAATCCACACGACAAGAGCTGGACCGAGGCAAAAAGGATTCTTGCAGTCATTAGCGTGAACGACATGCATTATCAGGCTGTTGAGATACTACTCGAGGAGGGAAAAATCAATGTTTATGACTCCAACGTACCTCTCGTCGCCGATTTCGATCTTTTTCTCCTCGTGGAGCCACTGATGGTGCTGTTGCCCATCTTGTTGAGGGAGAGTAAACTGATGAATCATTTGCCAAAGGAAATGTTGATGAAGAAATCATGGGATTTTGAAGGTCGAAACAAGGGAATGATCCTTCCAAAAGATGATGTCGCTAAAGCGAGCGGCTCGCACACTCTTGCACACATCGAATATTTGCTGACCGACACAAAAATGGCCGAGCCAACGACTTTTTTGTGCGACAACATTGTGGCAAACCTGCAAGAGGTCTGGGCTTATGGGGTACTAACTAGACGCTTGAAGCCTGTGTATATAGAAGAGCCTGCGAAATAGAAATTTTTAATTTCAAGTCACCCTTCACGTTATTACATGTACATGTAGTGGCAATAATTTTTTTCTGATGAAAGTTTAGTTTTTTATAATGCAATAGATTAGATTGTCAATCTGTTGCAACAGTGGGAAGACCTGTTTGAATAATCTAATAATCTAATAATCTAAGTCTAATCTGTTGCAACAATGGGAAGACCTGTTTGATAATTTCTATGAATAATCTAATAATCTAAGTCTAATCTGTTGCAACAGTGGGAAGACTTGTTTGATAATTTCCACAGATAACCTAAATTTTACAACATATGCCTAAATCTTTTTGATATTTTCCAACAGTTACTCTTGAATATCCATGTGCTCGTCGACAACAAACCAGTAGCAAATACATATACCACCATGAAAATTTCAGCAATTAGGCTTCAATATCCATGTTCCCAACAACACCAAACCAGTAGCAATAACAACAACAATGTAGTATCTTCTTGCTCGATTTTGTTTCTCTTCAGAAGCCTTGACATTGTTCAACAAACCCCAGATTACACGATTTGCTTGTGAAGGGTGTCGTTCTTCATACCAATCAAAGTAATCGCATCCACCCAATTTCTATAAAAAAAAAACACAATTACAAAACAATTACAAGTCAATAATTAATCAATTAATTAAATAAAAAAATATTAACTTTGAAATCTTACAAGTAAAAAACCTACGACCCGGATTTTGACGAGTCCAAGAAGTCTTTAACAGAGCTTCATGACCATACTTACAATATCGAAAGTCTTTATCACAAAAAATAGTGGAAGATGCGCTCGACATTGTCAAGGTCAGTTGGAAAAAATAAAAGTAATAATTTGAAGAATTTGGATAGATAAAAGAAGATGACGATGAAGAAGAAGATTTGGGAATTTAGGGTTAAATTTTAGGAGGAAGATGAATATATAAGACAATGGGGGGGAAAATGACCGTTGGGGGCCAAGTGACGGCAAGTCAGCGAAATATGCCAGGACTAACACTAACACATTTGATGCCTATTTTAATTTACGTGTTTAAAATGAACATGTCTACTTGATGTCTATTTTATTTTAGGTATTTGAACTGAACACCGTTGATGGGTTGTGCCTTTTTTATTTCAACTCACTTTAACCTTTTTACACGTAGTGACAATTTTTTATGTCCAATAAAAGTGGATTTTTATAATGCAATGGATTCTCCATCCGTTGTAACAGTTATCCTACCTGTTCTGACATATAGTTTATCTGTTGCAATAGGTTGGTCATCTGTTGCATTATCTCGATGTTTTTATCTAAAGTCTATCTGTTGCAACAGTGGAAAGACCTGTTTGATAAATTCCAACAGATAACCTACCTGTTGCAACATATGTATAAATCTATTCGATTATTCCAATAGATGTGTCGTATGTTGCAACAGATAAAGTCCATCTGTTGCAACATATGTCTAAATCTATTTTTTTTTCAATAGATGTGTCATCTATTGCATTATCTTGATGTTTTTATCTAAAGTCCATCTGTTGCAACAGTGGGAAGACCTGTTTGATAAATTCCAATAGATCACTTACCTGTTGCAACATATGTCTAAATCTATTCGAATTTTCTAATAGATATGTCGTCTGTTGCAACAAATACATTATCTGTTGCAATATTTGAATCTAGTATTCCTTTTCAATTAATAAGTTCAAATCTAAGGAATAAATAAAATTCGTAGACAAAATAAAATAAATCGAAGCCTTCATAAATTAGCTGAAATAAGTCAACGAATAAATAAAATATAAAAAAATTATTATGGGTACAGATCTCAACAAATACATCAACAACAATTTAAGTATACTGCCAAGGATTTCTTTGACAGGCTCAAGCTATAAAGATCTACTCAGTATGGACAAATTGTTCTTCATCCGGTGCTATGGAATTCGGCTTTGCTCGTCATGGATCTTCATTGTCGCTTGCGTACGGTTTCTGCGCTTTCTGTTCTTCGTATTTCAATAAAAAGAGTAGCATATTGTCAATGATGTTCAGCAGTAGCTTCTTCTACATCCACCTGGAAATCCAAAATTGGTCAATGCTAATCACGGAGATACAACAAAATGGAAAAGGATAACTCATCTCTTCTAGCAAATCAAACAGGTCTTCCTCCCATTTTAAATTGTCCCAAACATATTATATTTTTGTTGCAATAATGAATCAACTGTTGGGACAAATTTCTACATGAGGTAGACCCTGTGTGATAATTTCTAACGGATGAACCATCTGTTGTAACATATGAATTATTTGTTGTAGCAGATAGGTCATCTGTTGGTACAAATAAAAGTTGTACGAAGAGTTGTTTGATTTGCTAAAACAGACGAGACATATGTTGCACCAGATAAAGTATCTAGTGCAACAGGTTAGTCAACTGTTGCAACAGATGTATATATCTATTTGATAATTTTCAGGAGATGTGTCATCTGTTGAAACAGATATGTATTTGTTTGTTTTGTCAGTTGGAAGACATATAATATATTCACCTTCTTCAGCTCATGCTTCTCTTCTTTGGACATTGTACGTTGCTCAGTGCAATATGCAGATCGAGGAGTTGCAATTTTGCTTTTTTGGATGCCTGATAATGCCCTGGAAATTACTCTCATTCTCCTCTTAGCCCTAATCTCTAATGGAGCGGATGGAAATAAAATCCTCTTTGATGGAATGAGACCCCTCTTAGATGTCAATTCCTTTACAGAAGCATTTAATGCATTAATAACATTAATCACTACATCATGTTTCACCCTGGAGTCTTGACATTTGCATGCAGAACATTCGCTAGGAGAGGCAAAATATGTATAACCAGTATGATCATACTCATAATGGTTTGTTTTAAATACTGTAAGAGGAGCATCATTAACACCAACAGCAACACCACTACCACCACCAATACCTTCATCAACAACAATAAGCCCACCCTCCAAAATTGTTTTTCTTATAGTGGTTGTTGCTCCAAATAATTCTATTTTTATTCTGTCGATGACCTTAGGGTCCGATAAAGTTTGCACAGACCGTAAAGTAAGAAAAAATGGCATCTTCAACTCTTGATTGGTCGGAACTAGCGACGGATGCACATTCTAACATAAATCATTACATATATTAGAATGATGATTAGATTATTCAAAAAAAAACATTAATTAAAAGAAAAAATTAATTATAATTATACTTACTGCATCCTTCGGGGGGTTGAAGAGATCAAGAAATTTTGCATTTTTATTAGTTTTGGCCGACAACCATCTCAAGATTCTTGGATAGGAAACTCCTTCCTGGTAGTTCACTTCTTGTCTCAAATAAGGAATGACTTCAAACGCCCAAGCCTATAAAATAATGCCAATAAATCAAAACCATTATTGAGCGAAAAAAAATGAATGATATCATAATAGAAGAAAGAAACATTTACCATGAAAGCCCATGAGAAACCATATAAGTTGACTGTCTTTGGCGCTAACGAAGTCAACAAATATTTGACAGTCATTTTGACGCTTTCATACCCCCATGGATAGTTGTTAAATGCCTCAGGATCCTCGGAGAGCTTTATTAAATCGAGGCTTATGTTGTTGTTAACGTCTCTCGCCCAAAGAATATTATGTACAAACCAAACCAAGTACAATGACTGCTTGTGCTTCTTTGAAAGTCCTTTACCTTTCAACGCTTTTATCAAATTTTTGTTTTTGAAGCTTGGACCAACAATGGACACCAGGTCATCACGATCACACGACTTGCCTTTTCCTTTTTTGGGTATGCGGGGTGCTTTTTTGGGGTTAGAATAGGTATAACTTGAGGAGGATAACATTTTAGTGTAACTATGGCAAACTCCTTCCAACCAAAACAAACAGGCATGCCACAGTAATTTATCCACACCTCATCCATCTTATCTATTTTTTTCATACATTAACCTACGCTTGAGAAGTTCATATACCATTTTCATTTGGAAACGAGCATTGTTGTCCTCCTGCAAATTAAGATATTTCCCAAAGCAGCTGTTCCTGAAATAAGCATCCAATTTTTATTCTCGAAGTATTTTTTGGAAGGCGTCGAAAGATTTTCCTATGACTGACTTAACCACGAAATCACTCGTTAAATCTGCGGCACCATCGCACTACATTCTCACAGGATAATGATCAATGCTGAAGGCTTTGACCAGCTCTTCGGTGGAAGGGCTATTAGCATCTGCAACATCTCTTTTGAAATATTCCTCCTCCCCGTGTTCATCATATTCTGCTCCCGATTGAGATAACGCTTGTAAAGCAAGCTCATAGAGTGGTGGATGTAGCCTAGCTGCTTCACTTGTTCCTTTACTTGGACTTGATTCGGTTTCTGTTCTTTTGGGAACCATATTATCTAAAATTAACAGGAACATAAAATAATATATTATTGTTGATTAATGCATCGTTAAAAAAGGATAACAGTAAATCAAACAACCAAAACAGTAAAATAATAGTTGCAACAGATCACCGATCTGTTGCACCAGGTAGTATATCTGTTGCAGTATATAACCAAACTGTTGCAGCGGATGAGTAATCTGTTGCAACAATACAAAACATATCACTCATCTTATAAGACAGATGAATGGTCTGTTCAACAGATCACACAACTATTGTGACATCATCTGTTGTAATATATGAGTGATCTATTGGAACAATTAAATAATCCGTAGCAACAGCTAAGTAATCTGTTGCGATAATACAAAACATATCACTCATCTATTGAGAAAGATGAATGGTCTGTGCAACAGGTCAGACATCTGTTGCAACACATGAGTGATCTTTTGGAACAGTTATCAACGATCAATATTGTTTAGATTTCTTCCAACATAGGGTCGTCTATCACGGCAGATGAATGATCAGTTGGAAAAATCAAGTCTTGGACTTTTCCTGTAGGAAGAGTTGGTAGGATTTTATCCAACAGGAGGTTCATCTGTTGCATCAGATCATTAATCTGATGGTTCTTCCCTTGCACCAGATGGTTAATTAGTTGCATCAGATTTTTTATCCGAAGCTTAATCTGTTGCAACATATGGTAAAGCTGTTGCATCAGATTATTAATCTGTTGCATCAAAATTGTAATCTGATGGTTCCTCTGGTGCATCAGATGGTTGATCTGTTGCATTATATGATAAATCTGTTGCATCAGATGGTTAATATGTTGCACCAGATGGGTAATCAGTCGGAGGAAATAGTAGCACGATTTTGTTAAACAAAAAACAGCAATTTCACCATTTTTACCAAGAACAAGAACAGAACAAATCAAACCAAATTGTTCTTTTGTTTTTATAAACACAAACAATAAAAATCAAACTTCAAAAAAATGTAACAAACAACAAAATATCATAATTCACTTCGAAAAGAGAAGAGAAGAAATACCAGAAATTAGGGTTTTATTCAGACCGCATTTCAAATTAGTGCAACAAATATTAAAATTGTTAACCAATACTATAAGAGAAGTTGGCTCAAGTTCCTCGTTTTCTTCCAAACTAAAAAGGCCATAAATTTTTACCTGTGAAAGAAGAAAAGGACCGATGAAGAATTCGAAGCTGTTGTGGCCGGAGAGCAAGACTGTCACGTCGATTGAAGTCGAAAAGAAACTCGAAGCCGAACTATTTGTAGTCGGATGTTGAAGTCGCCGAGGATTGAAATGAGAAATTTGCAGAACAGTTGGTTGGGAGAGAGTTGAGAGAAGTTGTCAAGAGAGGGATGAGAGACAAGTTGATTGAATTGAAGAGGGGAACTCGAAGCCCAACTATTTGTCGTCGGGGGTTGAAGGGAGAAATTTTGCAGAACTGTTGGTTGGGAGAGAGTTGAGAGAAGCTGCCAGAGAGAGTGGTTGATTTGGATTGAAGAGAGTGTGGGTTGGGTTGATTTGTATTTTTGAAAAGATTAGAAAATTTTAAAAATATTAATCAAGTCCACAATTAACTTGATCAAGTTTCCTAATAATGTTTGACCCTATCTGTTAGTCAATGTCACCAATCCTTCATTCAAGACTTAAAAGACACCTATTCTTCAATTTTCTCTAGTTACATTGGGCCCGTAAACGGGCCTTAAAATTATCTAGTTACTCTACATATGCTACCCCCTCCCGTCTATATTATATGATGTTTTTAACTTGCTCACAATCTCTAAAATATCTACTTGTTTCTAAAAAGTAAGAGACACTTTACTAAATTACCCTTAATCAAATAGATACCTATTTAATATGATTTTTAGTTATATAAAATTCACTTATTTAAATAAAGATAAAATTGAAAAAAAAATGCAATTAATGCCTTCTTGATTATGTAATAAAATTATTTATTTCAAAGTAAATACAAAAGTTAAAAATATCATATAATATGAATTAGAGGGAGTATTCAGTTTCCTTTTCCAAAAATGTTTTACTGGTTTCTGATTTAACTGCCTTTTTTATTTTTCTTGTAATATGGCCCCAACTCCCACCAACATAAGGTGGTTATGAATTGATTGAAAGAAAAAAAGTCTTCTGGTTTGTTAACAAGATGAAGCACTACATACGTGGATAATTAAAGTGGGAATTTTCGAGTCCATGTCCAGCCAGTAATATCAATTGGGGTCAAACTAAAAATAGGAATGGAGATATTTGTCAGTGGTTAAGTTAGGTTTTCTTAAAGTTGACGTGCTTAATGGACGATTAATTGAAAAGACGACCAAAGGATTTAGTGATTTGTCCTGATCTACTGATGATATATACTTTATGAATGAGTTTAACTAATATCCATACACGGTGTAAATTTTGTTTTACACAATCACATAATATTAAAGCCTATTATAGGTAATTAAGTTTTTAAGTATGTTTACTTTTAGATATTTTGATTACAACTAAGGAAAACAGTAATAGAAGGAAACTAGGACTTCACATTTGATATACCAAAAAAAAATACGATGACCTTGTTTACAAAATATACAAGGACGGTCTTCTCCTTCGTTTTTATCAGATTGTGGAGATGGAAAATATTATGGTTTATTGGTATAAGTTTAAGAGTAAATAATTCTTAACATTGCGAAAATAATTCTTTCATCTCAGTTTTGACTAGATGGAAAATTTTACTATCATGCACCACCTCATATTTGCATGAGGCCCCTATTATTTTGACACATAAGCTTTGTGGGTCTCATCTATCAAAATAATTCTTTCTTTCTCTTTCCATATTCCTTTACCTTCTCTCTTTTTTTTTTTTAAACAACTCATTTTTTTGCTCTTTTGTTTTAGAGTTTTTTTTTTTTTTTTTTTTTTTGTCTTTCTTTTATCTTTGCTTTTTAATTTTTTTCATGCTCATGAATCTAATCAAATTAATGATCTTTTTATCTTTCTAATTCTTACTTGTAGATATTTGCAACCAAATCAAATTTATATAGTATTTTTTTTTTATTTTAATGTATTTATGTCACTTTTCTATAAGTTCATTTCAAAAAGAATGTCTTTTTCATTTTCTATTTTTTTTTTTAATTTTAACTGTTTACATGACATGTTTAAAATCACAAAAGTTAAAGAATACTTTAATATATTTTATATATTTTTAATTTAAGATAGATTAAGATTCCGTTTGGATAAAATTGATTCCGTTTGGATAAAATTAAAAACTAACTTTTTAATTTATGTGTTTAAAATCTGAAAATAAGTGTTTAGAAATTAAGCAGATAAATGTTCGGATAGAAGTGTTGAAACTGAAAAGAAGTTGTGGATGTGCTTGATAAGCAATGATTGTTAAACACTTTTTTATTATCAAAATGACTTAAATATTTTTAAAGTTGTTAATACCATAAATAAGTTAAATTATATATAATTTTTAATTCTAATAATTCAAAAACAAATAAAAAAAGATGAAGAGGAAACTAGAAGAAAGAGACGAAGAGAAGAGGCAAAGAGAAAAACAAAGAAAAACAATATATTTAAGGGCTGCAAATTTAGGGTATTGTTGAAATTAGAAAAAAATATAAGGAATAAGAAGGTAAATGTCTAGGTCAAACTAAGGAGAATTTTAATCTAAAAAGTAAAAAATTAGGGGTATCCGGCGTCTCACTTTTTGCTTTTTCTAAATCAAATTTTAACATTTTGAAATATTTTTTAACTCTACCACACATCTAAAAAGGTTAAAAAGGGACTAAAAGTTGATTTGATCAGATTTTAATCCTATTCAAACGAACTCTAAAAGATATTTTAATTTAATTTTTTATGTCTATTTAATGATGGGGCAACTCTAAAATTTTACGAAAAGAGTATTAAGAAATTAAAATCAATATTTATATTTATGTAGGACCCACTCCATTTTTTGATCCTATCAACTTTAAATTTTAATTACACAAGAGATACCCTTAACAATAAAAAATATGTGATGATTCTTTTATTTCTAAATATTAGAGATGACTTTAATAATATTAAATCATAATAAATAATATCATATAGACTTACGAAAGATAAATTTATTACTTATGAAATTTAATTTCAAATTTTCAATATTCAAAATTCTTTATACTAACAAAAAATTAAGAGAATATAATTAAAAAATATAAATTACCACCATAGTCGAGTGAAAAATAATAATTTGTTTATAAATACCAACAAATAAAAATTAGGAAGAAATAAAAACAAAGCAAAATAATAAAAACTTTAATTTATTTAGTAAAGGAACACAAGAAAAAAATTGAAGAAAAATAAAAAAATAGTAAATAAAAGTTAACCCCATAAAAGAAAAAGGAAAAGGAAAAAAGTGATTTATCCAAAAAATAAAAAAAATTAAATAACTTAGAAAATAAAAGAATATAAAAATACAAATTACTTCAAGTGGTGGAACCCACAAAGCTTATGGGTGCGTTTGGTATGAAGGAAAATGTTTTTCATGGAAAATATTTCCCTAGAAAATATTTTCCTGGAAAACAAGTTGATTTCTTACTTGTTTTCTTATGTTTGGTTGGTGGATGAAAAATATTTTCCATTTCCGAAAAATATTTTCTAGTATTTGATTAGTGAATGAAAAAATATTTTTCAAAACATACATTTTAGTATTTAACTAAAGCATAAAAATACGTTTTAGAATTCATTTTAAAAAAATAAATTAAAAAATTAAATCCTTTTTTGGGAAAAGGGTTGGTAGGCGGGTGGGTGGGGGTGACAGAATAGGCAGTAGAGGTGGGGTAAGAAAAAATTTTGATTTTTTTTTGTTAAAAAACGTTAAAAATATTGGCAGGGGAGGGGGTTAGTAGGAGCTGGGGGTCAGGGTAGTGGAGTGAGGGGGAAGAAAAAAATTGATTTTTTTTTAAAATAATTTTTTTTTAAGGTTGGGGTGGGGTAGGGTGGGGGGAGAGATGGGAGAGGGGGGGTAGGGGTTGGGGATAAGAGAAAAGTTTAAATTTTTTAATAAAATGTAGATATTATTTTTGGAAGGGGGGGCTGGTAGGGGTGGGGGTGGGGGTAGGGGATGGATTTAGAAAAATATTTGAAATACTTTTGAAAACAATTGAATTTCGGGGGTGGGCGTAGGGGTAGAGGTAGGGGTGGGGTGGGGGTAGGGATAGGGGTAGGGGTGGGGTGGTGTCGGGGTGATAGGGTATTGGGGGCGAGGTAGATGATTTTGAGAATTGTGTGAACATTTCAACTTTAAAGTGAGGTTGAAAGAGAGTTTTGGAAATATTTTCCTTACTTTTTGAAGAGAAGTCATTTTCCTTAGATTTAAGGAAAATAAGTTGGTTTGGAAAACATTTTCCAAAACATATAAGTCAACCAAACATAAAAAAACTGGAAAACATTTACTGAAAAATATTTTCCTTCATACCAAACACACCCTATGTGTCAAAATAATAGGAGCCTCATGCAAATATGAGGTGATGCATGAGGCCCATAGTAAAATTTTGGCCAAACCCATCAATAGCCTCTCAAACTTGTCCCTAAAATTTACTTAGTCTCCTAAACGAAGGTCTGTACCTATTAAACCCCTAAACCCCCCCCCCCATTGGATTTCAATTGGGCATTTTTTGTCCAATCAGCTAAAAGCTCAAAGTGTGTATTGCACACACGCGCTGATGTGACAAAAAGGGCTAATTGGAAGCTGCCACGTGGCATTGTGGGTCCGTTAATTATTAAAAAATAATTATATAATTATTTAAAAAATAAAAATTAAAAATTGATTATTAAAAAAAATTCTATTTTTTTTTAAAAACAAATTATTAAAAAATAATTATAAAAAAAATAAAAAAAATAATTATTAAAAAGAAATTATAAAATTTTAAAAAAATAAAAAATTTCATTGAAGATCCAAATTATTAAAAAATAATTATAAAATTATTTTAAAAATAAAAATAACAAAATAATTATTAAAAAAATTATAAAATTTAAAAAAAAAAATAGCATTGAGGATTCAAATTATTAAAAAATAATTATAAAATTATTTTAAAATAAAAAATAAAAAAATGCATTGAAGATTCCAATTATTAAAAAATAATTATAAAATTATTTAAAAAATAAAATAAAAAATTGGTTAGTAAAAAAAACTAATTATTTAAAAGAAATTATAAAATTTTAAAAAAATAAAAATAAAAAATTGCATTGAGGATTCCAATTATTAAAAAATATTTATAAAATTATTTAAAAAATAAAAATAAAAAACTGATTATTAAAAATAGATTATAAAATTATTTTAAAAATAAAAATAAAAAATTGATTATTAAAAATAATTATAAAAAAATTTTAAAAATAAAAATAAAAAATGGCATTGAGGATCCAAATTATTAAAAAATAATTATAAAATTATTTATAAAATAAAAATTTAAAACTAATTATTAAAAAGAAATTATAAAATATTTTAGAAAATAAAAATAAAACCCCTCCACCTTCCCCAGCCCCCGCGCCCCAGCGTTAATCTCCTCCTCCCCCGTTCCTTTTCTTCTCCATTAAAGTGAATCTTGCTTCTCCATAAACCTCAAAAACACACACGCACAAAATTTTTGTTTAAATCTACTTCAAAAATTCAAAAGGGGTCTAGAAAAAAGTTGTTTTTATTGAAATTTTTCATAAAATGGTGATATTAATGAAAAAAAAAGTGATATTTCTTGTGGAGGAAAAAAAGAAATGGTGATAAAAGTGATCTTTCTTGGAGAAAAAAATGATCTTTATTGAAATTTGTTGTAATTTTTCAAGAAATAGTGATACTAAATGGAGGAAAAAAAGCGAATCTTGTTGAAATTTTTCAAGAAATGAGAATAATTAAGGTGGAATAAAAAGAATTTGTTCATGTGAAGACGGGGGGTTGACGGCGAAGAAGCGGGGATGGGGTGAGGTTGAAACGATGAAGACGCGGGGTGGGGTGGAGATGCAGGGGGTGGAGGTGGATTACTGTGAAGAAGATGACATAGGGGGGTGGGGTGCTTTTTATAAAAAAGAATTAAGAAATTATAGTAATTAAAAATTATATTAATAAAATAATTTAAATATAATTTTTTAATTAATATTTTTTGGGGCCCTCAGTGCCACTTGGCACATTTCTATTCGTAATTTAATTAAAAAAAACACCTCACGTGCTTTTCGAGAGTGCACTGCACTCGTAATGCCATGTGGGCAAAAAATGCCCAATTGGAACCAAATTGGGGGGTTTAGGGGTTTAATAGGTATATGCTTTAGTTTAGGGGTCTAAGTGAATTTTAGAAAAAAGTTTGAGGGGCTATCGATGGGTTTGACCTAAAATTTTCCTTCACTACATCTCTTATATATATCTTAACCTATCATATTTACACAAATCCCCACCCGTACAAAAGTAATTACAAAAATACCAATTAATTATATATTAGGAATTAATTATGTATCTTGACAGATTCAAAATAAGAAAAAAAATAATTTGAAGCTAATTATGTATCTTTACAAAGGAAAAAAATGTATCTTCTTTGGATGTATTAGGAGCTAATTATCTATCTTGACAGACCCAAAATTAAAATTTTTATTAATTATTTAAAATATCAATTTTTCTGTAATTAAACTTCAAACTGTCGGAATTTATGTTATTTGCCTCCAAAAATAAAAGTTTGGGCCAGATTGGCATATTATGAATTAATAGTGTTCAAACAGTTAAAAAAAATGGATAACTACATAACTTACCAAACAGAGACTTCTAATTACCCTATTTAGCTTAAGTTTCAATTAATTACAATTCATAGTCTCCCCTTACCTATTAATTAGTCCTAATTACAATGCATAGTCTCTCCCATATATATATATATTTTTTTCTATTACTCTCCTTTTTCAATTTTTTCTTTTCCTTTTTTTTTTCTCTTTCTTTTTTTTTTTCACTTTTTTCTTTTTCATTTTCTTTTTCTTTTTTCTCCTTTTTTTTTCTATTTTCTATTACTTTTTTTTTTTTGTATTTTTCTCCTTTTTTTTCTCTCATTTTTTCTCCTTCTTCCTTTTCTCCTTCTTTTCATTTGTGCGAACTAGCAAACACAAATACAAGTGCGAACTATAAAATAAAAATGCGAACTATAACATACAGATACAAGTGTGAACTATAAAATATAAATACAAATACGAACTATAACATACAGATACAAGTCTGAACTATCATTTGTATATTTTTATTATTGAAAAAGAATGATTGATTTTTTTTCTATGAATACTTGTTTGTATTTATTGATACGAGTTATATTTTTATTGATATAAATAAATACAATTCAATTTTTTATACAGATACAATATATGCAAATACATATATGTATTTGTATTTGTAAAATCATTTATTTCATATGTTTGTAATTGTATTTGTATCAAGTGATATTTGTTTATTTACAAATATGAATGATAATTTTGACATACAAATAAATATTTATATATTTTAGAATCAAGAAAATACAATTAATGCATTTATTTGTTTGTATACAAATGATAAATTATACATAATCACAGCTAAATACAATATGCAATCAACTTATAAATACAAATACTAATTCTTTAAAAATAAAAAGGCATCAACGAAAATAGAATACAAATACAAATATAATCTAAATATACAAACATAATAAAATCACAATACAAATATAATCCAATAGAATATACAGTTAGTTATAAAATACAAATACAAAACAGTACTTTAAAATACAAATGCGAATTATATAAAATATAAATGATGGTGCGAACTAACAAATAAAAATACAAGTGCGAACTCTAAAATATAAATATAAATGCGGAATACAAAATACAAATACAAATATAGTTGTATCAATGAATACAAAAATATAAATGACGGTGTGACTACAAATACGATAAATAATTATGGTATTTACGTTATCATCCATGATTTGTGTTCTAGTAGTCATATTTTTTAAAAATACAAAAATATAAAATAGAACAAAAGAAAAGATATAGAAAATAACTACAAAAAAAAAATAAAAAAAATCAAAGAAGAAAAGAAAAAAAGAAAAAAAAATAGAAGTTAGAGATAGAAGAGAGAAAAAAGAAGAAGTAAAAAACGAAAAAACGAAAAATAGAAAAAATAGAAAAAGGGAGAAGAAAAAACGAGGAAAAAACGAAAAAGAAAAAATATAAAAAATGAAAAAGAAAAAAATGGTAGTGTTTTTGACAAGACTAAATATGTAGTGTATTTATGTTTTTTATGAATACATACCACTGAGTAAAAGTGAATACAACGGTTGTGAATCGAATACAACGGCTAAATAGGTACTGTATTTTTTATGTGAATACAGACTATTGATAAAATCGAATACAGCAGGCGTAAATTGAATACAACGGCTATAAATGGTAATTATGTAAAATATAACTATAGAAGGTGAATTTTACAACAAAGTGTAGCTATTTCTGAAAGATGCTCTAAAAAAATGCATACATAATTCTAGAGTTTTTAAAAACTAAGTTGCACGGACTCTTCATTATTAATGTCATATTCTTGTCAGGTTCTCTAAAAAAATACTCTATTTTTGCAGAATTCAAAATGCATTCATTGATACTTGAGATTTTCAAAAAGACACTTAAACTTTGAATTTGACCTATTACCCCACGATTCTTCTTTATTTCTTTGCAAATACACCATTTTTCGCTGAATTTTAGTCACACCAAAGAGAGTGCAATGCACGCGCCAATTAGGTGTTGCCATGTGTAAATACGTTTAATTTTATTTTTTAAACTTTTTTTAATAAAATTTTCCTTTTAATTTTATTTATCAATTAATCAATTTTAATTTCTTCTTCTCCAATTCTCCATTAATCAATCTCCATTTCTTTTTCCTCAATTCTCCATTAATCAATCTTCATTTCTTCTTCCCTAATTCTCCATTAACAACCATTACTCTTTTTTTCTCTTCTTTTTCCCCAATTCTCCATTGAAGCTAAAAAAATTTAGAAAAAAAAAATTCTCCTTAATGAATCATACTAGTGGGATACAAAATCATAATAGACTTTAATATCTTCTTTATTTGTTTAAAAGTTGTGAAATCAAGTTTTCTTTTTGTGATTAAATTTATTTTCCGTCTTCAACACCATTTACTTGAATCATAAAACTCCATTAATGGAGGAGTTGAAGAAGACAATGGTATTGAAATCTCATTACTCATTAGTATGGAGTAATTTCTTCCTTCTTCTTGTTCTCCATCAATCTTCATTAATGGTTTATGAATATTTGACGAAAACTAAAAGTTTTAACTTTGAAGAAAATCGAGTGACACAATTAATGGAGAAGAAAAAGAAGAAGAAGAAGAAGGAAGTAGAAGAAGAAACGAAGGAAGAAGATGGAAAATGAAGAAAAAAAATGAAGAAGATGAAAAATGAAGAAAAAAGAAATCTAAAATACAAAATTTAAAAAGTGGGTCCTTTTTATTACACATAACACATTTTAATTCGCTGGTTCAATTTTTTTTTTCCATTCACGCGCTCCAGGTGCGTGTAGACACGCAAGGTCAAAATTTTGGTCAAAATAGTGCATTTACAATGGTTTAGGTAAGATTCGTGAGGTAATAGGTCGAAAATATAGTTTAAGTGTCTTTTTAAAAATTTCGGTCAACATTAGGGGTAATTATGTATTTACTCTTAAAAAAACAGATACACTGTCAATGGATTATAGTTAGTCTCTTTATGAAGAGTGAATTCTTGTGAATTATTTGATTTGATCCTTTTGCATTAGACTAAATGCATTTCTCATCAACTTAAAAGAAAAAAGCATCTAATTATTCATCATTATAAATTGCTTAATGATTTGTCTAATTCCACAAGGAAAATACTGATGATATATGATGTGTGAAATTGAGGAAACAATGCACGTGCTGAACTTCTTTAAGTAGAGGGGCAAATCACTTTTTCATATCAACATTTCCAGGGGCATATCACTTTTTCATATCAACATTTCCAGGGGCATAACCATCATCTTTTGCTTTTGTTTGTTAGTTATGATTAATTTAATTACTTGACTGATTGTATGATTAGTTAGTAAGGTTGAAATCTTAGAATGTATGCTTAATTAGTAAGGTTGATATATGCTTACTTAATAAGGTTGAAATCTCATTAATTTGAATAAGTATGCAAAAAGCTAGTAGTATTTGTTTAAGGATCACTGGTCATTTATTTCTGATTTTAAGTCAAATTTTTTCAATTCAAATCATAAGAGGGCAAGAGATCCCATAATGTGTGTTTAGTCATCTTGTATTAATCTTGAAAATTCTCATATTTATGATTTAAATTTTGCCGTTGAGTTATAGGTCCAATTGACATAAGCGAATCCGGCCAACTGAATGCCAATCCATTGGTTATTTGAGTTACTGGATTAGAATCAATATTTGTATATATTTATTAAGCTTAGCATGTATACATGGTGTCTGACAAGTAATTAACTTCCACCAACTCTTTGTTGTCCAAAATTCGTAACATGATATTAAAGTCTGATTTACCGATTCTTGGTTTGGACGATATTGAATTGAGCTCCCCTGTTATATTATTATTTCTTACATACCAATTCAGATATCTAGACCCGAATTGCAGGCTTACGCGAGTTGTGTGATACCCTCTTCATTTAAAGATAAGTGGTGTTTTAATTTGAGTACTCCCTTAGAAAATAATGTCATGCTTAGGCCCCGTTTGGCCATGAAAATCATAATTTTCCAAAGTTGAAGTTGAAGTTGGAGTTGGAGTTGGAGTTGGCCATTAATATAAATTAAAGTTGTTTTTGAAATTTTGTGAGAGAAATATGAGTGAAAAAAGTGAAAACAAGTAAACTTTGTTTTCACTTTTTCAAATACAATTCCGAAATTGTATTTGAAATTCTCATGGACAAACACCACATTTTTCACTAAAGTCAAATAATTTTCTGAAGAAAAGTAAAAAAATACTCATGTCCAAACGACTACTTAGAAAGCAAGATGTTTTAAAATTAATTTATCCTTAATAAATATTTGAAAGACGTATCTCTTTAATAGTTTTCTGATTATGTAGAACTCTCTTCATTTAAACTAAGGGTAAAATTGAAAGCATATCATTAATGCCTTCTTAATTATGTGAAATATTACTTATTTTGAAATAGAAGACGGAGTCTTGGAGTAACTGGTAAAAATGTTGTCATATGACCAGTAGGTCTTGGGTTCAAGCCGTGAAAATAGCCTCTTGCAGAAATGTGAGGTAAGACTTCGTATAATAAACATTGTGGTTAGGCCCTTCTCTGGACCCGCACATAGCGAAAGTTTTAGTGTATGGTAACTATCCTTTTTATTGAAGCAACAAGATGTTATATGCCGTGCAAGCACGAGCCCAATAAAATCACGATTAAATAAAGGGTTATGGAATCGTTTGGTATGAGAAAGAAGGACTAATTATTTCGGATAAAATGTAGGATTAATTCATAAGGTGTTTGGTTAGTGATATTAGTTAGTTCGTGAATTATATATATCGTCAAGTCATCATTTTATTTGTTCTATAATAACGAGACAATTTATTACATATATATGATAGAATAATTAATCTGGTGAGATTTCTCAATTCATAGAATAACTTTATTTATACTATTTTCGAATCAAATAAAATGTAGTATTGCCTCCGTCCTATAATACTCGTCCAATTTTGACTTGGGACACTTTAAGAAATAATAAATAATAAAGATAATTTCACTATATCACTTATATAATAATAATATTATGAGAAACACATTAGATAATGAATAATGCTTATTAAGGGTAAAATGGACATAAATGAGTGTATTATTTATTGATTTTTTAAATTAGATAAGTATTATTGGACGTTTATTTTTAACATTATAGACAAGCAGAGATGGATGGAAAAAGTAGTTAAATTCATTCTTACTTGTGAACTACAAATGTCATTTAATAAATTAAATTGCAACCAAGCTTGGTTGGCTAGTTGGCCTAGTGGTTAGCTCACTAGGTCGCTTAAGCAAGTGTCGGGGGTTCGATTCCCGCCTTGTGCATGCAACAATCAATTGGCCAGCAGCAAACCCTTAAATGGAGCTCCGATCCGCGGAGGATTAGTTCTTGGCCTGTCGGGCTGGGGGATACCTTGGGAAACCAAAAAATAAAATAAAAATTAAATTGAAGAAACTTGAAATTGGAAAATATTTAGCATAGGCAAACACATTCGACCTGCTTTGGAGCACGTAAATAATTTGAATTTACGTCAATCAATTGTACTACATGAATTGATCCGCTATTCGTCACATACTTGATATATTTTTTTTTTACGAAAATAAAGCACAATCCTATAGATATATCTTGGTACGAAAATATATCCTATCGAATTGATCCCCTATCCATCATTAATATATATTTTTCTTTTTGATAATTTGTAATTAATTTTAATTTATTTGATCCATTTAAAATTACAAGATTAATCCACGTTTTGGTACAATTTACATATCTTTAACCACAAGAATACAATTTTTTTTGGTTTCTTCAATTCCATACAAATTAAAATCGCACAAACAAATTGAACCAAGAATATTAATGATAACATACAGTAATGTGAACAAATTGCCCCCGAGTATGATGAGAAAATTGAAGGAAAGATGCCATTTAAGTCTTGAATGAAAGATTGGTGACATTGACCAACTTAAAGGGTCAAACATAATTAAGAAACTTGATTAGGTTAATTATGAACTTGATTAATATTTTCAAAACTTTCTAATCTTTTCAAAAATAAAAATCAACCCACACCCCTCTCCTCTCCAAATCAATTATCTCCCCTCTCTCTCCCGACAGTTTCTCCCAACCAACAGTTCTGCAAATTTCTCCTTTCAATCCCCAGCGACTTCAACCTCCAGCGAAAAATGGTTGGGCTTCGAGTTCCTTTTCGACTTTCAACCGTCAATCGACGTGACAACCTTGCTCTCCGGTCACAGCAGTTTTGAGTTCTTCATTGTCCCTTTTCTTCTTTCACAGGTAAAAAATGATGGTCTTTTTAGTTTTGAAGAAAAAGAGGAACTTGAGCCAACTTCTCTTCTAGTATTGGTTTATAACAATTTTAATATTTGTTGCTTTAATTTGAAATACGATCCCTATTTCTGGTATTTCATCTCTTCTCTTTTCGGAGTGAAATATATTTTTTTGTTATGTGTTCTATTTTTTGAAGTTTGATTTTTGCTGTTTGTTTTGTACAAATAAAACATCGATGTTGGTGTTTTTGGTGTTGCGCCCGTTGCTGGGTTGATTTGTTCTTGTTCTTGGTAAAAGTGATGATATTGCCGTTTTTCTATTAAACAAAATCATGCTACTATTTTTTTCTACAACAGATTTATCTTCTGATGCAATAGATTAACCTTCTGATACAACAGATTAACCATCTGATGCAACAAATCTACTATCTAATATAATAGATTAACCATCTGATGCAACAGATTTACCATATGATGCAGCAGAGGAACCATCAGATTAAAAATCTAATGCAACATATTAACCATCTGATGCAACAGATTTATCACCGGATTAAAAATCTGATGCAACAGATTAACCTATGATGAAATAGATTTATCATCTGATGCAACGAAGGAACCATCAGATTAAAAATTTAATGCAACAGATTAATCATCTGATGCAACAAATGAAACTTTTGTTGGATAAAATTCTATCAACTATTCGAACAGGACATGTTCAAGACTTGATTTTTCCAACTGATAATTCATCTACCGCGATAGACGACCCTTTTGTTGGAAGAAATTTAAACAATATTAACTGTTGATAACAGTTCTAAAAGATCACTCATATGTTACAATAGATGTGTGATCTATTGCATAGACCAGTCATCTGTTTCAACAGATGAGTGATCTATTTTTATTGTTGGAACAAATTACTCATTCATTGCAACAGGTTAGTTATATATTGCAACATATCACTCATATGTTGCAATAGATGTGTGATCTGTTGCACAGACTAGTCATCTGTTTCAACTGATGAGTGATTTGTTTTTTATCGTTGCAACGAATTATTTATCCGTAGCAACAAGTTAGTTATATGTTGCAACAGATAACCTACCTGGTGCAACAGATGTGTGATCTGTTGGAACTTTTATTTTACTGTTGTACATGTTAGATATACTGCTATTCTTTTTTAATAATGCATTAATCAATTATAATCTATTTTATGTTCCTGTTATTTTTAGATTATATGTCTCCCAAAAGAATAGAAATTGAATCAAGTCCAAGTAAAGGAACAAGTGAAGCCACTACTAAAAAATGGCTAAAAAGTGACGCAAAAAAAAAGCGACGGACTGTGTCTCTTTAAAAAGCGACGTTGGTCGTCGCTTTTTAGTTTAATTTTAATTTTTATGTATTTTTTATTAAAAGCGACGGCCAACGTCTTAATATCCGTCTCTTTTTTTTGCGGATTTTTGTGCCAAGTAATTAAAAAATAATTTATATATTTTTTTAATAAAAGCAATGGACAACGTCGTAATTTATTAAAAAATAATTATTATTTTTTAAAAAGCGACGTAGTCCGTTGATTTTTAAATTTGATTTTTGTTTTTATTTATTTTTATTAAAAGCGACAGACAACTTCGCTATAATTTTTATTTTTTAAAATATTAATTCTATAAAAGCGACGTTTTCCGTCGCAATTTGTATTTTTTTTTATATTTCTTACAAAAAGCGACGGACAACGTCGCTTTTGTTAGAATTAAAGAAAAATTAATTTTTTGAAAAGCGACGTTGTCCATCGCTTTTTAAATTAATTTTTATTTTTATTTATTTTTATTAAAAGCGAAGAACAACGTCGCTATAATTGTTATTTTTTAAAATATCAATTCTAGAAAAGCGACGTTGTGCGTCGCAATTTTAATTATTTTAAAATTTTCTTAATTTTTAGAAAAAACGACGGACAACGTTGCTTTTTTAAAATCAAATAAAAATTATTTTTTTGAAAACCGACGTTGTTCGTCGCTTTTTAAATTTAATTTTTGTTTTTATTTATTTTTATTAAAAGCGACGGACAACGTCGCTATAATTTTTATTTTTTAAAATATTAATTATAGAAAAGCGACGCCGTTCGTCGCAATTTGTAAATATTTTTAATTTTTCTTTATTTTTTCAAAAACCAACGGACAACATCGCTTTTGTTAAAATTAAATAAAAATTAACTTTATGAAAACGACACTTTCGTTCGATATTTGATTTTTAATTTACTATTAAATAAATAATTTTACTATTAAAAAAGTTAAATGTATTCAATTATTTATTGAATACATTGACATCATACGATCGATTGATAAAAAAAAATATATTGTTGAAGTTATAATATAATAATATAATCTAAATTAAACGATAATTTATCATTATATATATACAAAATATTGTATTACGAGGTAAATTACATGTGTATGTGATGTATCTAATACATATTGTGAATTTTATAGTCAATCAACTATAGATATTGAATACATTGATGTCATACGATCGATTGATCAAGGTAATAATATATTTTTAAAATTATAATATAATAATATAAGCTAAATTAAACGATAATTCATCAGAGTAGAAATAAAATACGTTGTATTACGAGGTAATATACTCGTGTATGTGATGTATATAGTTAAAAGCTAGCTAACTGAGTCTATATATCCAAATATTATGAATAATACGTTAACATCATATGATCGAGCTAATAGTACACTAGTGAAGTTATAATAATGAAGCCAATTAACTGACAATTCATCATATTAATACGTTGTATTAACGTAATCGAAATCTCCAATTCAATATTTTTAACCCAATTTCTAATCTCAATTTCACTATTTTTTTCTTGAAATTAGGGTGTGCATCGGTCGATTCGATTTGATTTTAAATGTTATCGGTTTGGTTTATCGATTATCGATTTTAAAAAAAGTTAAACCAATAATCAAATCAATAAGCAAAAATCCTACATGATGTGTTTTATTTTACAAGAATCTTCAAGCTTGAATAGATTTTCGAGAAGGTCTGCGTACACTGTAACCTCCACATACCTAATTTGTGGGATTAAATCGGTTTAATTGTGTTGACACCCAATTTTGACCTCACGATACCCCTCTTAGGCTGCTATTTTATACAATAATTTTACGTAACATTAATTCTTACATGCTTAGTTTATTTTAATATCAACGTCTTACTATTTTTCTCGTCATTTAGGCTGCTATTTTATCAAAATTATTTGATTTCAATTATTAATATTTTTGTACACATTATTCTTATATTAAATACATATTGACGTGTCACATTCATAATTTATAAAAATGCACAAATTATTTTGATACCATTTTCTATAATTTTTAAACTCAAAAACGACATTTTACATAATTTTATTAAATTATTTTTTTCACGCAATGGTGCACTCTCATATTTTTTACAAATATATTATCTAGTTTTTTATTATTATTATTACTATTATTATTATTTATAATATTTATTTAAATAATAGTCTAAATTAAATCAGTTTATCTGATCTATTTATTTCCTGACCCCATTTTTTATCACAATATACCAATTTTAGCCTATTTTTATTCAATTTATTACAATTATAAAAAATTTGTGACACAATTAAAAATTTATGTAAATTTTGATCAAATTCTCAACCTTTAAATCTCAGTCATCGATCAAACCTGATCCAACGACTGAGATTAAATTACCCTCTCTTTCCTTTTAAAACACATAAGCCGTCTAATTATTATTATTATTATTATTATTATTATTATATTTATTAAACTAGCAGCCACTCTTATTTAATTTTCCTTTCTTGTGTTTAATTTTTAGCCAATCTTTTATTCCAATTAGTATCAATTTTAGCCAAAATTAAATATCAATATAAATCCCGATTTAAATCTCAATTGACCTACTTTTAAATACCTTAATCTCAGTCGTTGATCAAAGTTGATCCAACGGCTGAGATCAGATCAACCAATCTTTCCTTTTAAACAAAAAATCAAACCCTATCCTCATTTTCTCCCTCAAATATCTACCTCTCTCCCCTATATTCTCTCTCTCTCTCTCTTAGACTCACCATAACAAACACATCTTGCTCCCCCTCCCTCCTCCCTTGCCGTCTCACTCCTTTTCTGATGAAACCACGTCGACGAATGCCCTCAAGACGCCGCTGACAGCTCCCTCCATTCGCGGCGAACAACCACCGATGAGCCAGCCTTCGACGCCGGACGAACCAGCCTCTGCGCCACCAACCACCAGTCACCAGTCAACGCTGCAGCCATCGACCAGAGCCAGACCCTTGGTGGACAAGTATTTATTCAATCTCTATTCAACAGTTATAAGTCAACATTGTATATAAATTCTTGTTGTTGTCCAGGATAAGTGTTATACCTTAAGATTGAATTGTGATTGAAAATGCAAGGAAGATTATTAGGATTGTAGTGCTAGTACATCAAACTTATCTAGGAAATTGACTTAACCTATGAATGAATTTATGTTTAGTACCTTGCTAGTTAATGTGGTAGTGCGGATCTGAGGTGTGTCTTGTTTCTATATGGAGTAGTTAGTTGTGGATTTATACTTTAGGTGTAAAATTTTAAGGAATAACTTAGTATCATTATATATAGTGATACATCAACCGCTAGAGTAAAATGATAATGGTTCAGCTTAGAATGACGTAGAGATCTGCAAACTTAGAATGATGGCTTAAATTTAAAAGGAGATGATAATATCTGATTGTAATGCCAAGTGGAGCCTCGTGTATTATCAGTTGAGTAATATATTTATTGTAACGCTCTATGAAGCGTATTTATATGTATTCTGGTTAGCTGACAGGTTTGCGATAGGCCTATTTACGAAGGAAACTCTGGCAATTTTTTTTGAAAATTTTGATAGTTAACAGAATTTTAGGACCACATAATGAATAAAATGAAAGGAAAGTTAAGTAAATGATCTCAACAGAATTTTAGGACCACATAATGGATAAAATGAAGCGGAAGTTAAGTAAATGATCTCATGAGTGTCTTAGATAATTATAGGAGTCAAATAAGTTATAAGCATCATTCGAGAAAGAAAATGATTTAATGTAGTTCTTGAAAGGTGAACTTGTGTTTTGAAATTTGTAAAGTGTAATCACTTGAGAATGTGAATTCATGACTTGAAATTGGTTTAGTGTTGATACTTGAATGTGAATTCATGACTTGAAAATGGTTATGTTTAGTCACTTGAGAAGTGAATTAGAGAGTTGAAAATGGTTAAGTGTAGTGTTTTGAAATGTGTACTAGTCACTTGAAAAGTGTATTAGCGACTTGAAAATGGTTTAATGTAGTTCTTGAAAGGTGAACTTGTGTTTTGAAATTTGTAAAGTGTAATATCACTTGAAAATGTGAATTCATGACTTGAAATTGGTTTAGTGTTGATACTTGAAATGTGAATTCATGACTTGAAAATGATTAAGTTTAGTCACTTGAGACGTGAATTAGAGAGTTGAAAAATGATTAAGTGTAGTATTTTGAAATGTGTACTAGTCACTTGAAAAGTGTATTAGCGACTTAAAAATGGTTTAATGTAGTTCTTGAAAGGTGAACTTGTGTTTTGAAATTTGTAAAGTGTAAGATCACTTGAAAATGTGAATTCATGACTTGAAATTGGTTTAGTGTTGATACTTGAAATGTGAATTCATGACTTGAAAATGGTTAAGTTTAGTCACTTGAAAAGTGAATTAGAGAGTTGAAAATGGTTAAGCGTAGCGTTTTGAAATGTGTACTAGTCACTTGAAAAGTGTATTAGCGACTTAAAAATGGTTTAATGTAGTTCTTGAAAGGTGAACTTGTGTTTTGAAATTTGTAAAGTGTAATATCACTTGAAAATGTGAATTCATGACTTGAAATTGGTTTAGTGTTGATACTTGAAATGTGAATTTATGACTTGAAAATGGTCAAGTTTAGTCACTTGAGAAGTGAATTAGAGAGTTGAAAATGGTTAAGTGTAGTGTTTTGAAATGTGTACTAGTCACTTGAAAAGTGAATTAGCGACTTGAAAATGGTTTAATGTAGTTCTTGAAAGGTGAACTTGTGTTTTGAAATTTGTAAAGTGTAATCACTTGAAAATGTGAATTCATGAATTGAAATTGGTTTAGTGTTGATACTTGAAATGTGAATTCACGACTTGTAATTGATTTAGTATTGGTACTTGAAATGTGAATTCATGACTTGAAAATGGTTAAGTTTAGTCACTTGATAAGTGAATTAGAGAGTTGAAATGTGTACTACTGACTTCAAATTAATAAAGTGTAGTTACTTAAGAAGTGAATTAGTGACTTGAAAATGGTTTAGTGTAGTTACTTGAAAGATGAACTTGTGTTTTGAAATTAGTAAAGTGTAATCATTTGCAAATGTGAATTCATGACTTAAAATTGGTGCACCTCTCCTGTAGAAGAAGATATTGATGCAGATTTGATTGGTCTAATTCCTAGAGATACAGACATATTTGGTAGAGTGTTTATCGAGCCTGATGGATCTTCGTAAATTTATTTTTCAATTGATAGGTTCATTTTTTTTATTAATAAAATATTCAGGCTTACATACTTATTATGTTATTTACAGGTGCTATCCCGCGTCAAAAGAGTTTAAGGTATATTAGATTTAATTATTATTTAGTTAACTTTAATATATATATATACACTAGTCATATAAATTCATATAACACTAGTCAATTGATTTTCAGACAATGTGTTGTTGGTTGGCAAAGCACGATCAGGCCATTTCTATAATTTTTGAGGGACATGCTGCTATGTCACATCAGATTGCACATCTTAGACGGGCCTTAACACATGTCGTTGCTCCTGATTCAAGTAGCGAAGAGGAAACAAATAGCGATGAGGAGTTTGTTGGGTCTACTCCTTAGTATTGTCGGACTTGACTTTTAGATAATTTTTAGATATTTTGAACTTAGATTTTGATTAGTGAAAAAACTTTAGGATTGTTTTAAGTATTTTGAATGTTGTTGGATTCATTGTTTAAGTGTTGTCGATTTGAATTGCTTAAATGATTTGTTGATGTAGTGTGTTGTATGATTATTGTAATAATGCGTGTTGCATGAGGGATGTATACATTGAATTGCAATTTTATTTGGCAGGTGGGATGCAGAAAATGCAGATTTCTGCATAATTTTTTTTGCAGAAAAGCGACGAAAACCGTCGCATTTTTATTCATTATGAAGAACAAAAAGCGACGACCAACGTCGTTTTTTATTCATTATGAAAAATAAAAAGTGACGACCAACGTCGCTTTTTATCATTATGAAGAACAAAAAGCGACGACCAACGTCATTTTTTTTTCAAAAAGTATTTTATTTTTCTCAAATTACGACGGACAACGTCAATTTTTCTGATTTTTTTTTTCAATAAAACGACGATGTCCATCATTTTTTGTTTATCATGTGTTCTTCATATGATGAACAAAAAACGATGCACAACGTCACTTTTTGTTCATCATGTGTTTTTCTCATGAAGAACAAAAAGCGACGCACAACGTCGCTTGCTTTTTCAAAAAATAACTACATTTCTTTTCCTCTAAAAGCGACTCTGTTCGTTGTAATAAAGCGACGTAGGCCATCATTTTTAAAAAAACAACGCCTCTTTTTGAGACGGAAAAAAAGCGATGGATTTCAGTCGATTTTGCCCAAAAAAGTGACGCTGGCCGTCACTTTTTGGTATTTTTTTAGTAGTGAGCTACTAGGCTATATCTACCACTCTATGAGCTTTCTTTACAAGAATTATCTCGATCAGAAGCAGAAGATAATGAACATAAGAAGTAGAAGCATTCAGACTCTTTTCTTTTCTTGTGTTTTTACCTTTTTGTCAATTCATGCGTGTTCGAGATATGGCTGATCTTGTTTGGGACATTGCTATTCTGCGCGACACCATGCAGGAACTTCAGAGGTAGGTTAATGACCTGCAGTGGGAGTTGAGCGCCATGAGAGCAAGGATGCTTCGAGAGATTCGCAGGCTGAGGAGGGCCCTACTGCTGCCAGTTGACGATTGGCCGACCGACAATAATAATAATAATAATAATAATAATTAGGTTATGTTTTTTTATTTTAGCGTATGCATTTTTATTTTATTTATATACGATCTACCTACCTAATGTATTTTGTTTAATGAAAAATTTATGTTTCCATCTATTTCATCTTCTCAACAAACATGTCGACGATTGGACGTAAGGACAAGTTTGTAATCCAGTAGCAATAGCAAGAGTTTTGAGTTCTTTCAATAGATATACCATCTATTAAAACATATTGGTTATCTGTTGGGTTTGTGGCAGGAGTTGTTTTATGTTGTTCTAAACAAATTACTCCTCTGTTGCAATAAATAACGCGTTTGTTGCAACAGATAACTCGTTTGTTGCAACAGATGACCCATCTGTTCGATTCATGTTACGGGCACTATATAGAATCATAAACATGAATCCAACATATGAGTCTTCCATTGCAATAGATGACTCATCTGTCACAACAGATGAGTGATCTGTTTAAACATATGACTCTTCTGTTGGATTCATGAACGGGCTCTATCCATTGTTAAAAAAATAGTAGTAGCAATGTACCCAGATGACAAATTCAACTAAAAATCATAATTTTACTTACCAAAGTTACCTATGAGTAATGCCAAAGTGATGTACGAAACAAAATTTGGCTTAAAATTTTTTTCAAGTAGCAGCAGTAGCGGTAAAAACAACAACAATGGTCGACAAAAAGAAGATGAAGATGATAATAAAGTAGAAGATAATGATAATGAAGTAGAAGATAATGGCTAAGCAGCAACAATAATGAACAACAAAAATTACGAAGAGAGAGAAAACAACAACGGATGAGAAGAGAGAGAAATGCACTTTTTTTTCCTCCGTTTCCTATTATATTAACTGACATTTGGATCAAAGTGTAAATTTTAAAACTTGTGACCTATTTTCAATCTTTTTCAACTTTCTTAATCCATAATAAAGTAATTGTCACCTCCACTCAATTATTAAGACTTGAGTCACCAACAACTCATTTTCAAACACCTTTGTCACTTTTAACTAAATGCCCCAATGACATTTATGTAATGCTATTAATTCTTTGGATTGGAAGACATGTGGAAAATATGGTAAGAAGTCCAAATTGCCACTAAATATGAATTTAATGACTATAAACTACTATGTTGATATCAAACCTTTTTTTGGTAACTAGTAAGAATAGTATTAACACATAAAGAGGTTTGTCTTAAAGACTTAATACAAGATACAAGTTAGCCATTAGTCTTGGATCTAAAAAGAAATAGTTTGTGTCCTCAGCATTGGGACAGATCTTGAGTTTCCTAACATAAGTAGTTGCAAGGCAATCGATTGTGGTGATATAACCACAAGAAGTGCTTGATATTGATAGGCATTTTCATGCTCCAGATCTAATGGAGATTTTTACCACTAGTGGTTTTTATCCTATTAGATGAGATGAGTTGTAGGCACTTGCACTCATAAACTAATAATTCCCAGTAAGGTTCCAAATGGGGTGGTTATTGCCAGCTCTGCTAGTGGGAAAAGGGTTTTCTTTAATGGTGTGAATAATGGAAAGAGGATGATCAAAAGGAATGTCATTTAGGTTCTAGGTACTATTGTACCAAAAATAAGAAACTTTAGTGTGTAGATGCTGTGCAGGTAGAGGGCCCTGAATAAGGCTTCTAAGTGGTTTAGAGTTAGGTATCCACCTATCATTTCAAAATTTCACCTTGTCTCCCTTATGGATAATCTATATGAAAGCATCCTTGCATACTTTAAGACCCTTAGAAATATATTTCCAGGTTTTAAACACAGTGTGCTTAGGGATAGAACCATTGTTGGTGTTCTTCCTTTTAAGAATTCTAGCCCAATGGGATTCAAATTATTGGTAGCTCCCCAAGCTAAAGCAGTATGCATAGTAAGATTATTGGTGTTATCTCTTTGGATCCCAAGGCCCCCAATGTTCTTAGGTTGAGCAACAACCTCCCAACTTACCATGTGAATTTTCTTTTTGACATCAGTAGTGCCCCAAATAAAATTTCTTTGGGCACTGTCAATTCCTTTGATGATCTTATCAGGGAGACTAATATATTGCATCATAGGGTTAGAGATGCTATTCAAGGAGTCTTTAGCAAGGTTGGTTCTACCTTCAGCATTGAGGAATTTAGTTTTCCACCCAGCTAGTTTAGTGTTCATATTATCTAGAATAAACTAAAAATCAGTATTACTGAAGACCTTATGGAAAATGGAGAACCCCAGGTACTTTCCAAAGGTATCTCTAGCATGGATATTTAGAAAAAAGATAAGGTTGCTGATAGTATTTAAGAGAAATTTTTAGAGAAGATAACTTTGAATTTGCTCATGTTGATCTTTTGCCCAGACAAGAAGCCAAAATTTGCAAGAGTATTACTAATGGTTAAGTAATTCTTGTTGTCTGCCTTGTAAAACGAGTGATATCATCAATAAAAAAGAGGTGAGAGAATTTAGGTCCATCTCTACTTATGGAAATGGGGGCCCAGTTCAATAAGTCAACCTCATTCTTAATTCTTCTAGCGAGGAGTTCTATATATAGAATAAGCAGGTAGGGGAGATAGGATCCCCTTATTTGATTCTCCTAGTAGGTTTAAAAGACTTAGTTTTGGATCCATTTACTAGGATAGAGATAGAGATGAAGGATATACAGGACAAGATAGGCTTAGTGAGGCTAGGTGAAAGATTGAAAAGTGTAAGTCTTTTCTTATAAAAGGCCACCCAATTCTATCAAAAGCTTTCTCCAGGTCAATTTTGAGGATCATGTTACATTTTTTTATTTTATTTTTGAGAAACAGTTGATGTATTACTTGATGTATTACTGAATAATGATAACATTGTCAGCATCCCTCTATATGTTAGAAAACTGGCTTGAGAGGGACCAATTGTACCAAATAGATAGGGCTTGATTTTATCGATAATTATCTTGGTGATAATCTTATATTGGGTATTTCAAAGACCAAAGGTCTGAAGTTTGTACAAAAAATAACACTGGCACATGTACGAATAAGGCACATGTAGGTATTGTTGACCTGCTCATTCATAGTTCTAGTGTTGAAAGTATTTATATAGAAAGAAAGAAGATGGGGGTAGGTGATGTTTAATATTTTTGGATGAAGAGATGGTGGAGCCCATCAAGCCCAGGGGCCTTAGTTGGATTGAAAGATAAAATAACTTTCCTAATTTCAGTAGGGGTAGGGGGTTGTCTAGAAACTGGTGAGCAGAAGAAGGGATAATACCCCATGTGGAGGGGTTATCTTGGAATTTATAGTGAGCCACATTATGCTCAGCGTTGTAGAGATAGGCATAAAAACTTTGAATAAACATGATGATGTCCTTTTGATTATGAACCCAATGTCCAATGACTGTGTGAAAAAATTTGGTATTTTTATCCCTTCTATAAGCCAATCAATCCTAGATTTGAGCTTCCAGAAGTTGGACTCCATACCTAGGACTTTTCTGAAATCACTAAGAAAACTTTCTTCCAAATTGTAAAGGAAAGAACTGGTGGGATAGTTGGGTGAACTTTGGATCCCAGCTAGTCTTGTCAAGATTCTTTTTTTTTATGAAAAATATTGTCAAAACTATCTTTGTTCCAAGGGATGACCTTATCATGGAAGATAGAGATAGAATCATTAAGATCGCTGCTATCTAGAAAGGACTGATTGAAAATGTTAGGGAAATCAGGGTGAGAGCACCAGATAGTTTCTAGTCCAAAAGTCTTCCTATGATTTGAGATTTTCTTGGTCAGGTTGACTAGAAGAGAACAATGTTTTGAATGGGTTTTTAAAAGTGACAGATGCATCAGCGAAAAGATGAACCCATTGACTATTAACAAAGAACCTATCAAGTCTTTCAAGAATGAGATGCCTTATATTCCTATACCTTTTGTTATTCCAAGTGTATTTAGTACCCTAGTAACCAAAATCAATAAGGTGACAATGGTTAATCACTTTAAAGAACAAGTTGACTCTGTTTGGGTTAATGTGGTTCCCCCACGAACTTGCTACTGGATCTGAGAACTTCATTAAATTGTATACTAATACGCCAGCTGATATTAACACTATTATTAGTTGTTTTAGCTATAGCAGTAAGTTGATCCTAGAGTTTTTTTTCTACGGGATATATCAATACTAGCATACATAACACTTGGAAACCAAGAATAAGAAAGTGAGAGTACCTTGACTGCCATATAAATATCTTGTGAATAGATGGAAATGTCATTAGTGTTAAGATGATCCTTATTACATATAAGGACAATACTCCCTAACCTATTTGTGGAACTGGACTGAATTAACAGTCAAAATCTAAATCCTGGGTCAACTAGTAAAGATCAACCATGTGAGTCTCAAGAAGTGCTAACATACTAGGCTTATGAAGGGATATCATGGTGAAGTAGTGGCATCTGAACTCATCACTATTAGCCCCTTGTTATTCCATATTATGAGATTTATCAGTGGTTTGTGACGGTGGGGGTTGGAAGTTCCTACCACTTGCTTTCTCCTGTCTCTCAGTTTTGACAAGGGTTGTGGTAGGTTCACATTAATCATTAACCTCAGTGGGGTCAGGGTGGTAAAAAATATTCCCTTGGTTAGGGTGCTGAGAAGGTTGATTTACAAGGTAATATTTGTCAGCTCCCTGGGGCATAGGATGGTGACCATCTGACTGACTAACTCTTCAAACCTTATAACTAGTAGTTTGTCTAGGGTGGTTGCTTCTGTTCTAGAAACCTTCATAGTGGCCAAAATGACTCCAATTTCTACATTGTTTTCCCGTATCACTTTCTTTGTTCTTTCTCTTTTCATTATCTCTGGCTGCAGAAAAGGAGAAAGGGTGTTCCCCTTCATGGATGTTGAAGTTCTACTCTCTGAAAAGTTAGCCTATTGAGGTGTAGTGTTGGGTTTGGAGAGGGAATGAATGGGAGGCTTGAGGTTACCTGGAGATGAGGTTTCTCCAGCATTTCCAGAGTTAAGGTCTTCATAGGGTTGAGACCTGTGATAAACATCAAGGCAGTCAGGCATATGTTGTTTCTATATGAGGCTAGTACTTGATTCAAGCCCTCTTTCACCAGGAGTGCTAGGTATGTTGGGTCCTTAAGGGTTATTCTCATTGGTAATACTTGTATTTCTATTTGGATCTTGGCCACCATTTCCTCAGACCCATCTTCGTCTAGGATGAAGGAGCATGATCCATTGAGAGTGGTTTGAATTCTACCTGTAACACCGAAGGAGGTATGTTTTCCATTTTTTATGCATTTATTAGAAGAAGAGTGTTTAGAAGAAAAATTAGCTAGATTTTTATTTATAATAGGAATGGGGAGGGATATTTCAGAGAGAAAAGCCACTATGTGTACAGTTGAACATGGATTTTCAGACTGTAATCCCCTCGTACAAAGTACTGTCAAAATGCGAGTTAACTTGTGATGTTTCAAATTGACATAATTGGATATCAAATCCATTTTAGAAAGGAAATTCTCAGGGATGATAGATCCTGGAATAGTAAAGCTGTTAAAGTAGACTAAGATATTTTCTTTAGTTGGGCTAGGGGTAGTGGGCTCTTTATTCTTGGGGTGGGCCGAATGTGGGGTCAGGCCCAACTTATGAGATCTAGGGGAAAATATCGACTTGGGCAGATAATTTGTGAATTATAGTGGGCTTTTCGTCTTTATAGGATTGGGGAGATGGGCCCTTGCCAAGAGCGTTGCCCATTCCCTTTCTTTTCCCACTATCGGAGCTATATTTATCTGAGGAGGTTCTAACTGAGCCATAAGCAAATGTTTTGGTTTCAAGGAACTTACCTGTCACCTCTTCAAATATCTTGAATTTGAGGTAAGGATTTGATTGAGGGTTCATACCTGACTCGACTGAGGATATGTTTGTACTTATATGCCTTTTCTTCTTCCCCAAAGCCACCACTTCCATTTGTTTTTTTGGTAGTCCTTCACTCGCCTTTCTTAGTTTGGTCCTTGACAGGTTTCATCGTTATAGTGAAGTTGCAATTGGCTTGTGTATGCCCTAATCTGCCACAACTAGCACATAGAAACCCTTCTCATTCGTAGCAAATGCTTGATGGTATTTCCCTATTGTGATTGAGGTTCTTACAGGTGTGTCTATCAAAATTTGGACATATATTTAAGCATATCGTCCCCTTAGGGTAGACGATGTACATGTGTTGATCTTGAGTAGTTTTTCTAATCTTCTCCCAATTTTTCTAGTATTTCGTTGTCATAGAATTTGGTTGGTAGAGAAGAAAGCCTAATCTAGATATTCGTGCAAGAAATGAGCAATTTTTGGGGGACAAAATTTGGTTCCCACCTTTGCATTGAGATGAATGAACCCGCAATGAATCACTGGCCTTCATGGAGAATTTTTCTTTGGCTTTCCTCCAAATTCAATTTAGCCGTATAGAAGTCCTCTCCTAGATCTATGAGTATTAAATTTTTGCTTTGTTTCCATATCTCTGTGAGCTCTGTTATAAGGTATTGGTGGTTCAGTTTCCTCCCCACACTGTGAATAATGACTGATTTCTTCCAAGGATAGTATAATCTCTATTTTTACTCAATTGAAAGGTTGATAAAATCCTCTTCCATTTGATGGTTTGGTTGCTCGTCTCTTAGGGAAACTGAGTCGTAGTAGGAAGTTTGCTTTAGTTTTTTTAGTAACGATTTCCTTATAGGTCATGTTTTTGCTGGTTTTCCTTCATTGGGTATGGTATACTCTCTGGAGGCTTTGGGGGAATAGATAGGTTTGGGCTGATTGTTCGAGCTTCCAACTGTGACATTTGGATGGTCGGAGTTTACAAGGGTAAGGTTTAGAGAGAGGCCAGTCTTTCTCACTCTAGAATTTTTAGCTTTCTAATATCAAACTTTTTACTTATACTTCTATAATAATAGAAAAATAAAAGAAATAAGAATACTGATTATTTAAAAAATGAGGGGAGTATATTTTAAGTTGTAATGTATGTTAATGACCCCTCGAGAGGATATGGTTCACTTTCTTGACCTGTTTGGCAGG
Organism: Capsicum pubescens; assembly: GCA_030864215.1. NCBI lineage: Eukaryota > Viridiplantae > Streptophyta > Magnoliopsida > Solanales > Solanaceae > Capsicum > Capsicum pubescens. Next base: position 86,730,937 of record CM061540.1, read on the forward strand.
CACTTTAAACAGGAAAAACTTTTTCCTGGAAGAGAAAGAGCAAACAAGAGAATCTAAGTATAATTTTGATAATTGAGCATGGTAATTGGCCACCACGAAGTATATGTACTAACAAAACAATGACACATACATCATATATGAAAATTAAAGTGAGGAATCCTTTTGTGGATAAAGGTATGATTAAAAAGAAGCAACTAAGAAACATATATTATTATATTATATATGTTCATGACACATTCTATTTAATTATTCGTAATCAATATCTTTCTATTTTAGTTATTTGTAAACAATCTCTTACTATTTCAGGCTATTGGTTTTATAACCTCTGTCCAATTCTACTCATCCATGATACTAAACATAGATGCTTCTATTTTTGGGAAAATTCATAATTTCCCCCTTGAACTTGTCGCCAAAACTTACTTTAGCACTTTAACTTTATTGATAATTATTTACCCCCCCTAAACAAATTTCGCGTGAATTATATACCACCCCAAAAATGTAATTCCACTCCCATAATGAAGAGTACACTCACCCCCAAGTCAGTGCCACATCATTGCCATACAACCCCCGCTAACTTCCCCCCTCTTACCTCATTTTTTCTCTTGTTCAGCCCCCTCTCCCAAAGTCCCACCCCACCCAACCCCCTTTCTACAATCTGCAAACACTGGCCTGCCCTTCCCCCCTTCCATTATTCTTTCTTCTTCAACTTTTTTTTTCATTTTAGACCCAAAGCTTTGAAATTTGATATTTGAAAACTTACAACTGTAATACCAAAGAATTTCACTTTGAGGGTAAAAGAAATTAGAAATAAAAAATGTATTAAATTTTTTTGTCATAAAAATAAATAATTTATTTGATTGAAGATTTTTGGTGAATAGAAGTGAAAAGTAAAAGAAAGAGAGGAAGGAGAAGACATGGGGTGGTGGGGTGTAAGGAAAAATAAGACACGGGGGTGGTGGGGTATGAGGAAGAAGGAAAAAAAATAATGGCTGGAAATTTTAAAGTGGGCCCACTTAATTTTTTATATTCTTTTAATTAAAACATTCTTTAATTTTTTTTGCCACGACAGCCATTAAGGGGGTAATATAATTTATTTAAAAGTTGCTTGGGGGGAGGGGGTAAATAATTACTCATGAAGTTAAAGTGCTAAAGGGAGTTTTGGAGACAAGTTTAGGGGGGTATTTTATGCCTTTTCCTTTTATTTTTGCTTATATTTTTATAGAGAAAATAGTCTATTACCCCCAACCTTTACCCCAAATCCCAACTACACACTCAACCTTTAAAGGTGACCTATTACCCCCCTAAACTTATTTTTACCGAATTTATTACCTCCCTAGTTGCTGACGTGTCAACGGGTATGACTACATCGCCCATGAGCGCGTCAGCTGATTGCCACATCATTATTTTACATGATGTGGCAATGACGTGGCATGGTGTGGTATGGTGTGGCAATGATGTGGCATAACGTGGCAATGACATGGCATGATGTGGCATGACGTGGCAACGCATGCATCACACTGCATTTTTAAATGACTGGTTGTCAGTTTTTTTTGGGGGGGGGGTAATAATTCCACTTTAAAATAGTTCAGGGGGGTAATAGGTCATCTTTAAATATTGAGTGTGTAGTTGGGATTTGGGATAAAAGTTAGGTGGGTAATAGACTATTTTCTCTATTTTTATAACTTATTCAATTTTTTGAAAATAAAAATATAATTTTTCATCAGTTTTTAATTTACTCTTATTCTTAAATATAATTGTTTTTATTATAATTTTTAAAATATTAAATTTATCTTATTCAAAGGGTGTTATAGCAATATTGTCATTCAAATTATTTCTCCCTGAAAATTGTGTCAAGTCATTACTAGATAAATAAGAATTAATGGAGGGATTACTAATTTCCAGCTCTCCCCACAAATATATCTTTCCCACAATTTTTGTTAGCCGGGTCAACATTTAGGCCCAATCATCAACGACCCAACTCAGTGTTATTAATAACCCAACTAGATTAATGCTTGTATTTTGTAAATATAAATAGGGATAGATTTTTTTTGTAAAAAATAATAAGAAAAGAATAAAGTTTCTTTCTCTCTTTCTTACCTTTTCTATCTCTTCATCTATAATTGATGTCGCCTAAAACTATACCTCCAAGAAGCATAATTCGGTTGCTATCAAATATAGTAACCCAACAGAAGTAGGGGTCGAACCCACAAGGAATAAGATGAATATCTCTCAAGAACTTGTTGAGGTAGTTGAAAAAATACAGAAAAGTAAATGAGGGAATTTGGTGTAAACAATATCAATTAGTAACAAATCATGGTCGCTTTGGTTGAAATCAATCTGAGATGAATACTAGGATTGTGTTCCCCCAGGCTTTCTAACTCTATAGACTTATTATGCTCAATCCAACTATCTCAATGTCCTGTAGGTAGGATCTGACAAGATATGTATCACCAACCATCTTGTGAATGCCTTTGGTGAATTTCATACTTCACCTTGTGAGTCTCAAAGTATCGCCTTCCAAATCCTTGTCTTTGATATTATATTAACTATCTCCTTTGAGTATCAAGTTAGTTAGATGAGGGTTGGTAGCCTCAAATTACTGTTGCAATCTTTTTTTCATAATCTCAACCTCTCTTGTGAAGATGATCTCAAATATCGGCATGTTCTTAACTTTTGCAGTAGTTAAGAAAACAAATAAATCAAAGAAGATCACATTACATGCATAAACACTGATATAGAAGGATATCACACTTCCTCTACTTAGTTATTCCGTCAGGGTTCCCACAATCCTAGTTATGTGGTTTTTCCTGTCATGATTCCAAGAATATCCATGGAATTCATAAACGAAAGCATAAGATTAATCTCACAATAATTTAAGAGGAAAACCCAGAATCTCAAATTAATAATCAATCATAGAATCAAGAACAATGGATTCCAAAATCAAAATTCAAATCTTAGAATCAATATATGATTGTGAATGTAAACAATGCGTCAAATGCATAAAAGTTCGTAAAAATACGTAAAAGTACGTAAAAGTGCATCCCCTAATACAAAAACATCAAAGGAGTATTTATAGTTTTATAAAATAACCTAGAAAACCTAATCAAAACAAAATAAGAAAATAAGGTTGGCAGTGGTACGCCTCAGGCAACGAGTCGTCTGGACAGACAACGACTCGTTATCATCTCCCTTGTCTTTCTTCTGTATTCAGTGATGATGACTCATCACGAGACCCTATGAGTTGTTGGTTGGACTCATTGTTACTCCAGTGAATTTGCATTTTTAGATCTTTTCTTTTCATGCTCAGTACGATTAGCACTACGAGTCGTAGCCTGACATTACGACTCGTAGTCAGTCTTGTTTTCATTGGGTCATACACTGTTATACTTTAAGAACTTTGGCCAAATTTGATCAGAATAATTACTCCCAACAAATCATAGTCAATACCTACAAGTCGTAGCCATCTTCAACTTTATTCCTTTTCTTAGCAATTCTTACTATTCAACTAACGACTTAGCCTACAAGTTGTATAGTCATCCAAGACTTGTAGTCCAGTCTGCAATTTTATTTTTTAGAATTTTCTCTTCTCATCTTATTCTAATCACTTCCAACCTTGTTTTCCTGCAACATAAGCACAAACACACATCATATCTAACAAAATGGCCTAAGTATTTGCATATTTTCGTAGTTTTAAACATAAAAAGTCCCATGAAACCATGGCATATAAATACTCTCAATTTGAAATGTTTGCATGTCCTCAGGTGATAAACACATAGCAAAACACAACACGATTCTTAACTAAGAAAAATCTAAGGTACCTACGGCAGTCACAATTTCAGCTCAAAAACATTACCCCCTCATATTTTCAACTTTTAAAACTCAACTGTGTGGATCTATACCATGTGACACAAAGGAATCAAGCTATAGAATTACATTATCAACAAACAACCAAGAAAATGTACAAGTTACACTATCAGAATAGATAAGCAGCTAACAACACGACCTATGTACCCTCACACCAAAGAAGTCATATTCTCACAGTATAATCATGCATGTCAATGCAAGGACAATAATGAGACACACTAAAAAAAAGTTCCAATCAGTGTGCATAGAATATCACATGCTTGACCTTATTTTATTTACATTAGTCTTTCAGACAGTTGGACTAGGATCACAATAGGACTTTATTCAGCTTGTAACGTAGGCTTGGGAGTTGGTATGGTATATTTGAAAACTAGTAACTCACCCTCCCTGACACCATAATTACATTCAGGGTCCACTTCTCAACCAACTTTCTTTTTTTTTTCTCGCTTATTTCTCCATTTTCTCTATTATTGCTTAATCGGGTTGGGTATGGTTTCGTTATTCTCATTTTTTCTTTTTAAATTTTCTTTCTTTTTGATTTTCTTTTTTTTTTTTACCATACCCAACCCGACTTTATTTTCTCTTATTCAAATCCTTCTTTATACCCAATTCTAACTACACACCCTATGATAGCCACCCTCAACTTAGGCGATTTGCCTGAATTGAGGTGCACAATGTTAAATAAGGGACCAGGGCCAAAATAAATTTATTGCAGTTAAACTAGGAGGGTGAAAAAGTGTAATAAAAAAATGGGTTAATATAGGCTCAAATTAGGGATCAAGGGATACTTTTTCATATTTGGATGACTAATTAGGCTAAGAGTGGGCTAAACTCAAAAACAACCTATGATAACATCTTAACCACCTATCCTACAACCTAGAAAAGACAAACCAGACAAGTTCTGGATTAAATACACAAAGGGAACTAGGTAAGCATATTTTACACACAGAGTACCGGGTTATGCTACCAACTACTATCTATCCAGTTCATGGAAATGTTGGTGATGATTATTTTGTTCCTAATCCAAATGACATAACAAAATTCACAATAGGCACACATATAAACATATAGCAAAGTTCATAAAACTATTTTAAGGAGTATCATTTTTCTCAAAACACTTTAAATTAAACAAAATATATTAACTGCCCTTAGGTCACATCTTTTTCTCCTAGTTAAATACAAAGAAAACATAACACATATACGACACAAACACAAAACAACCTAAATATGTTGGCTCTGCTAAGAACATACTCTATGAAAAAGAGACACGACAATGAAAATCCCAAAAGGACATCTAGACCCACAAGTAACCCCACCCCCATCGAATAGATATGTATTGCCCCTAATGAATTGGACAACAACAAAGCAAGAGAGTTAGGAACATACACGTGACACCTTATGTATGCAGATCTGACATCAATCACACTAACACAAATTATCACAAATGCAAAAATAACAAGATACCTTGGGTTGCCTCCCAAAAAGTGCCTGATTTAACATCGCGACATGCTATGGGTACCTTGATTACTCAGGCTTCATCAAGGTAGAAAAAGGGATGGCCTCCAAGGTCATCAACATAGTTTATTACCGAAACTACCCTCATTTCAGTCGACTGCTTCAAAGTTTTGCAAACATTAATTATGACTTCCTCATCATTCAACTTGAACTTAAGCTCATCTCTTTCCATATCCACCAATGCTCTAGCCGTAGCTAAAAAAGATCTCTCTAAAATTATAGGCATATCAAAATCAACTTCATAATCCAAGACAACAAAGTTAGTCAGAAAGATAAAGTTTTTCACCAATAACAAAACATCAAATGATATGCCTACAAACTTTTTCACCGTATGATCGGCCATAAATAATTGCCCATCATTGGTTTGGGAGGTCTCAAGCCCAACTATTTAAACACTGCCAGCGGTATCAAGTTAATGCTTGCACCCAAGTCACACAAAGCTTTGGAAAATCTAGATGACCTAATTGTACAAGGAATTATGAAGGCATTGGGGTCACCTTTCTTTTGTACAAGTGATCGATATGTATTCATACTACAATGGTGCAAACTACCAATATCCTCATAACTAAAAATTCCCTTCTTTGTCACCAAAGCTTCATATGCATAGCCAGGTATTTGCTCAAGAGCTTCAAGAAGGGGGATGTTCACAGTCAACTCTTTTAGTATAAGAATAAACTTCTTATACCTTTGTTCTTCTTTTTTTATATCAATCTTTAAGGAAAATGTGGGGGAGGTCGTGGAATGGTCTTCATTATAGGCTCGACTTCCTTTCCCTTTCCTTTATTCTTCTCAACTCGTTTATAAACATCCATCAATTTTTGTAATGACTCACCACTAATCATAAACTTTTTAGATTCCACTTCGAGTGCATCATTAATGTTATCAACATCATCATGTACCTTATCAACTACAGGCATAGGGGGTCACTAGTAGACTTACCAGTTAAAGTGGTGATGGCTAAATAGTGACTATCGTTCTTTGGATTCTGTATAGTTTTTCTTAAAAAAGTGCTTGATTATTGCTAATTCAAAGTAGTCGGCATTCTACCAAACTATTGCTCAAGCTGCTTAATCGCGGTAGCATGAAATTTAACTTTCAAGCTCAATCTCAAAATATCTATCTTAATCTCCTTAAGGTACCTCTGTTGATTCTCTGAACCCTTAACTAACTTAGTCATCATCGTTTCAATCCTCTAATTAGTCCTGGAAGAAACATATACACCACCCTTCTTTTTATAGTCATCCTTTTACCTCCAGTCACCAACTCTTTCTCTGCTCTGATCCTTATATATGTCCCTATAATAGTTCTGACCTTGATCCCTTTGCCTCAAGTTACAAGTGTCTTGATTAGACCCTTGTCTCTTGACTCAAAAACCCACCATCTCTCTATCTAAATACTTTGCTTAGACCCTTGGCCCTTGCTTCAAAACCCGCCATCTCTATATCCAGGTACTTTTCTTTTTCCTCAATATCTGAATTATATATCTTAGGATCTTTACCTTGTACGCCCATAACATTAACCTTTTATAAATTTAAGGTTACGAATTACTTGGTCAACAATCAAATCTCCGTCCTCAGTTGTGTAACCTCTTGAGCCACGATATTATCTATAATTCTCTACTCGCTGGAAGCACCAATAACATAAGTACCGACTCATCTTTTGGCCTCCCAAGTATACCATCCTCGATTGGTCATAAAGACCATGTCTAATATTTTTGAAGCTAACTACTAGCACAGACTCATAAAAGTTCCACCAGTAATAGTATCCACAAAAGCTATGGTATTAATATTCAGGGCTCTATAAAATATCTCAAGAAAATTTCTCCCTAAAATCTTGTGATTGGGTACTATCAACAACTTCTTCTTGAATCTTAACCATGCCTCGTATAGTGGTTCAGAATGCAATTACCTAAAATTATAGATCTCATCATTGAATTGCAACATTCTAGAAGGTGCAAAAAATCGGTCCACAAACTGCTTTCTCAAGTTATTCCAATTAGTGATGGACCCACAAGGTAGTTTCCCTAGCCATAATCTCACTTCACCTATTAGAGAAATGGGAAAAACCTGAGTCTCAAAGCTTCCTGACTCACCCCAAGTAAATTATATAAAGTGCAAATCCCTATAAAATTTATGATGTTTATGTTTGTGTCATCCACCAGCGAACCAACAAACACACCCTTCAGATTGACCAGTTGAATCTTAGCACTTCTGATATCATACTTCACCCTCTGGGAAAATTCAGGAGGAATAATGGCTCTTATCTCGATAGGCTCAATATACCCAAGTCATCCTCCAAATTATCATATGATGGCAAGTACTGAAAAGCTGGGGGTACTTGAACTCTATCTCTTCTGCCTCTATTGAATTTTGCTCTATGTTCATCTTTCTGTCTCTATCTCTTCTCTTGAGTTAAATGATGAATAGTTGCATCCCTCTTTGCATTATCTTCAGCTAGTAACTATGCAGTGGTTTGTACAATTGTCTCTTGAGCACCAAGCGAAAGTGGAGGATTCAAACCAAGTGGATCGTCTTAAGGTATCTTATGATGAGTTTCACGGTCGTGTTCCAATATCCTACGATTCTGTCATAGGGTTCTTTTAAGATCTAAGTCAGGTGGGATCAAGGGATTGCCTTAACTTCTAGTACTGGGTATACACCAAAGTACACACTAAGAAAAATAAAAAAGTAAAATCCAATAACCTTAACAACTTCAATCAATCAATTCGTAATTATATTCCCCTATAACGATGCTAAAATTTATTGCTGCTCAAAACTTCACCTCCAAGAAGTATAATATTGTCACTATAAATATATAACCTAACATAGGTTGTGGTAAAACCCATAAGGAATAGGACAAATATCTCTTACAAACTTTCTGAAGTAGCCTAAAAAATGCAAAAATGTAAATAGGGGAATTTGGTGAGAACAGTATCAATTAGTAACAAATCTTGGATGCTTTGGTTGAAATCAATCTGAGATGAATATTAGCGTTGTGTTCCCCCTGGCTTCCTAACTCTGTAGACTATCATGCTTAATCCAACTATCTCAGTGCCCTGCATGCAAGATCTGACAAGATATGTATCAATAATTATCTTGTGACCGCTTTTGGTGAATTTCACTCTTTACCTTATGAGTCTTCGAGTGTCACCTTACTAACCCTTTATTTGATCCAAGATTAACTATATCCTTTTGAGAGACAAGTTAATTTGACGAGGGTTGGTAGCCTCGAATTACTATTGCAATCATCTTTTCCTAATCTCAACCTTTCTCGTAAAGATGATCTCGAATACAAACAAGTTCTTAACCTCTGCAGTAGTTATGAAAACAAACAAACTGAAGAAGATCTCATTACATGCATAAACACTAATTTAGAAGGACCTCACACTTTCTCTACTTAGTTATTTAGCTAGTGTTCCCACAACCCTAGTTAGGTGGTTTAGCCTCTCATGATTGCAAGAATATCATTGGAATTCACAAACAAAAGTAAAAGATTAATCTCATAATAATTTAGAAGAAAACCCAGAATCTCAAATTAATAATCAATCATAAAATCAAGAACAATGGATTCCAAGATCAAAAGTCCAATCTTAGAATCATATATGTTTATGAATGTAAAAAAGTTCGTCAAAGTGCATCTCCTAATACAAAAACATCAAAGGAGTATTTATAATTTTATAAAATAACCTATGAAACCTAACAAAAAAAAAAAGGAAAATAAGATCGTCTGTGGCTACGCCTCAAGCAACGAGTCATCCGGACTGACGATGACTCATTATCAGCTTTGTTATTTTCCTGCTACACTCAGTGATGATGACTCATCACAAGACCCTACGAGTCATTGGCTGGACTTATTGTTACTTTAGTGAGTTTGCATTTTTTTTAGATTTTTTCTTTTTATGCTCAGCACAGTTAGCACTATGAGTCATAGCCTGGCATTATGACTCGTAGTCAATCTCATTTCCACTGGGGCATCAAGCTGTATACTTTCAAAAATTTAGACAACTTTGCTCAAAATTATTACTCCCTACGACTCATAGTCAATCCCTATGAGTTGTAGCCAGTTTCAACTTTATTCCCTTTCTCAATAATTCTCATTGTTCACCTGACAACTTGGGCTACGAGTCGTACAGTCACCCAACGACTCATATTTTAGTATGCAACTTCACATTTCAGAATTCTTGTCATCTTGTTATAATTACTTCCAACCTTGTTTTCCTACATTATAAACACAAACACACATCATATCAAGCAAAATAGCCTAAGTATTTACATATTTTTATAGTTTTAAGCATAAAAAATGCCATGAAACCATGACACATCAATAATCTTCTAGATTTTTATTCAATTTTTTCTATATTATCAACATCTATGGATGTTAACATGGTATCAGAACTAGGATTTAGCTTGTTCTCATCACGATCTATCTTTTGATAGTACCCGTAGATGGTGAATCCACCAGAGTTGTGTTCTCATAAAAAACTCTCTAAAATGGCTGAAGTTTTCAACTTCCTCAAAAGTGATCGATTGAGGTCAAGATAATTAGTTTATGGTGATCTTTGCTCCTCTAGGTTTAGAAGGATATTAGTGATATTTCTATTTCAACGGCTTTTACTCTTTTAGGTTTTGAAGGAGATAGGTAAAATTGTTTTGTATCTCATATCGTTTGAGATTGAATATCATATTTTGTGTGAGGTGATTTCTTTTTAGTGTGAAATTGAGTGATCTAGCATACCTCAACTGATTTTGTATGCATTGCCCGTGTAAATAGTGTATTGTTTGTTTACTTGTCTCTTTTGTTGGATTATTTGGTTAAAATAGTTTATATTAGTTAGATTATTTGGTTGAGATTGGTGATATTGATTATTTGTTATGGTTAGACATCCAATTACCTCTATTATGAATGGGAGTTCTCATTTTACTCCATTTACACTTGATCCTTATTATCCCTTTTACATCCATCCTTCTGATAACCCTAGAAACCAAATGGTCACAGTACCTTTCTCAGGATTTGGTTTTGTCTTGCGAAGAAATAGCATATTAGACTCATTATCTGTTAAAAATAAATTAGGGATTTTAAATGGGAGAAACCCTTAACCTACTCCTGATTCCCCTTATTCTCTATGCTAGAAGGGATGTAATGATATGGTGAAGGCTAGGATCATTAATTCACTTTCTAGGGATATTGCCACTAGTGTTATGAGCCTCAAAACTGCATAAGAAGTATCAGAAGATAAAAATGATAGATTTGTCCAATCTAATGATCTAAGTATATTCAACTTCAAATAGAGATTAACTCTACCACTCAAGGATCTTCTAATATTTCTACATATTATACCAAGCTTAGGACTTTATAGGATGAAATTAATTGTACCTATGTTGGTCTTGTATACACTTGTGGTGCTTTACACAAGTTCATATAAGATCAACAACTTTTTCAATTACTCAGTGGGACAAATAATTCCTTTTCTACTGTCAAGAGTAGTGTATTGATGATGAATTATCTTCCACCTATTAGTAAAGTATATTTTCTCCTTCATCAATATGAGAGTCAAAGAGGGAGCATACCACCCCCTCCTAGTTTTTCTGGGGACTATACTGCTATTTTAGCTAACTCTCCAGCTGCTCCTTATAGGAAATATTCTCAGAGGGTTAACTTCAACCCTCAAAGACCTGCAACTCACATATCTCCACTTCTAGATTCAAAAAAGCCTTTTATTCCCATGCTTAACTCAACTGGAGGTGGTTTATTTTGCAACTATAGACTTTTTGGTTACCTTGCAAACTTTAAGTTTACTAAGAATAAAAAGTTTGCTTCCTGCGTCCAAGCTGAAATTTCATCATCTCCTGTAATTCTACCTTCTCCACCACCTCCCACTAAGAATTTAACTTAAGTATTCAAGAAAGAACAATATGATCACCTGCAAACTATGTTTCAGCAGTGCCAGATATCTCTAGGGTATAATGCTAAAAGGTTTTTGATAGATACTTCTGCCTTTGCTTATTTTACAGGTTTATTTACTACATATGTTGTTAATTCTGTGGATTCTTATGTTTGTGATTCCTCACATTTGGGTGTTAACCCCCGGATTCTAGATTCAGGGGCTACCAACCAGATGAATCCCCATTAACATTTACTTCAAAATCTTACTCCTTACCTAAACCTTTTCTTGTTACTCTTCCAAATAGGTATAAAGTCAAAGTGTTATCCACTAGTAATTTAGTTCTTAGTAATGACATTATCCTCCTGAATGTACTTCTTGTTCCTTCATCCCATTTCAATTTAATATCCATTCACCAACTTATTTCCTAGATGAACGTCATGGCTATTCTTACTAAATCTCACTGTTTATTACAGGGCGCTTCTCTAAAGAGGCAATTAGTGATTGGTAAGGCTATAGGTAGACTATACTACTTTCATCCTGATGCTGATTTGTTTCCTGTTTTTCCTTGTAATTTTTCCATTTCTAGTTCCATTTCAGATAGTTCTAGTGTTGTACCTATAGATATTACTTATCCATTCACTACTTGTACTGATTGTGTTCCTCCTTGTAATCCATTTCATACCTGTACTTATGTTTTTACTAGTAATAAAATAGACTTGTAATTCTACTAAAGTTTCTTCCAAGCAACCCTTTCTTTGATAAATTTGTCCCATGGCAAGAGAAAGACTTCTATTCCATGAAAGTGTCATCCAGATCTCAACCCCTTTCCAATTGTCCATATTGACATTTAGGGTCCTTATAACACTAAGACTTACAATGGATTTCTATATTTTCTTACTTTAGTATATTATTTTACTAGGGCCACGTGGACTCATCTGCTTTCTTCTAAAAGTAATGCTCTTACTATCCTTAAAGTATTCACCACTATGGGTAAAGTCCATTTTCACACTTTTGTACAAATTTTTAGGTCTTATAATTCTTTTGAGCTTGGGGCTAGTGCTGCTGCCGCTGATTTTTTCGCTAGTCAAGGCATTCTCCATCAAACTACCATTATAAATACTCTTGAACAAAATGAAGTTGTGGAAAGAAAATATAATCATCTTTTGGAAGTTTCTAGGGCTCTTTTATTCCAATCTGAACTCCCAGTTTCTTATTGGGGTGAATGTGTTCTAACTTCTACATACTTGATAGATAAGATCCCTTCTTCTATTTTAAACAACACCTCTTCTTTTAAAAAACTCCAAAGATTTGCTCCATCTTATGATCACCTTAGACCCTTTGATTGTTTGTCTTTTTCCACCACTCAAAAGGTTAGTAGAGATAAATTCCATTCAATATTAATTCCCTCTTTATTTTTTAGGAATCCCATTGGTAAAAAGGGGTATAAGTTCCTCTCTCTTGACAAATTTACCATTTTCTTCTTAAGGAATGTTGTGTTCCATAAACATATATTTCCTTCTACAACCTCTCATTCTTCTTCTCTATTTTCTGATTCACCATCTTTTTTTGTTGACTGTACCCCTGATTTTCTCCTTCTACACATCTCACCTCTATTCCTACAGTTCTTTCTCCTGCTGTCTCTCCTATAATTCAAGTTCTTCCTTTTTTTCTTTTGCTGTTTCTCCTCCTAACCTGCCTCATTCTGTTTGGGTAGTTCCTTTCCTAACTACCAGATCTGGCAGACATATTATAAAACCTTCCTATCATATGATTTCCACAATTTTTCATTCATCCTACTGCTTCAACTTTCCTCTCCAAACCTTTTTCTCTTGAAACTCACATTCCTGGACCACAATATTATTAGCAAATGGTTTCGAACCTTGATTGACAGGAAGCCATGTCCAAGGAATTTAAGTCCCTTGCTGCTAACCATACTTGGTACATTGTCCCATTTCCTCCTAACAAGAAAACCATTCCTTGTAAATGGGTGTACATTGTCAAGTTAAAGCTGTTGGTTCTATAAAGCATTACAAAGCTTAGTTGGTTATTCAGGGTGATACTCAAAGAGAAGGAATTAACTTTATAGATATTTCCCCCCTGTTATTAAACTCACAAACATTAAATATTTGCTCACCGTTGTTGTTAAACGCGACTAGACCATTTTTTAATTGGATGTCAACAATGCATTTTTGCATGGTGACCTCCATGAAGAGGTCGACATGAAAGTTTCTAAAGGTCTTGAGGTTGAAACTTTTCAAGTCTCTTAGTAACCTCATCAATGGATTTTCACCCATTTTCCTTCTTATTTAATATTCTTGCACCCACATGCCATATAATTGACTTTGGGTTTAAAACTTCGGACTTGACTCGAAGAGATGAGCCTCATTGTCCCGGTGCAAAATGCAAGCGGAAAGGAGTCTATTTGAACACTAAAATAGATTCATACAAAGGAAAAGATAAAAGAAAAAGAATTAATATGTGTTCGAGAATTCTACACTTAATAAATAAATGATGAGATAGAAAAAATAGCATTCTCAAGCATAAAGAAATAGTAAGCTATGATATCAAAGCAAGACAAATTATCCAACAAAAAGGAAATTAACTCATTTCCTAAACAATCTTACAAAAAATTGAATCTAGCATATTATGCATAGTATAATAACTAGTTCTTTAAAAGAACACATGAATCCACAAGCATAGTTGCTTAAAATTTGGACAAACGGATTAACACATATTTGCTCCAAATACTATGATATGATAAAGTCTAAGACATGCTTTCATTAAGCAAAGAAAAGGAGAATGAGCAAGAGATGAGGAAATATTTCATAGCACCTTAAATATGAAGTACAAGACATACTAATGCAACAACACTTTTTAATACAAAGTGGATCAATCAACATATCTATAACTTAGAAGAAAAAATCACTATATCATCTGAATAACAATGGGACGTCTAAATGAATAAAACCACTTTAAGAAGTAAACCAATAAGCGAAGTGAAGCAAATAGCATCTATTAAGCATATTTAAGATATGATATTCGAAGACAAGATAAGAGGAATAGTATAAGATGAATTCTAAAAAAAGTGTCAAATTATGCCAAATCCTATTTTAGTTCTACACCATATCAACAAAACCTATAACCCTAACAACTTTTCAATCTAAACAAGAGAAAATCAAAGACAATTTTGATCAAGAAAACGAGTAACTCACTACTTGAAATTGAGAAACAATTTCACATACCCTTAACAATAGTAATCATTCTTTTTCGACATACAGGAAACAACTTTACATAGTAAAAGAAAACATATCCATCAATAACAAATTTAAACAAAGCATGAGAATGCATTTTAAGCAAACATAAAAACTTTACCCATAATAATCAAAAAATAAAGTCAAAAGGCAAAACAATCAATATTAACTATTCTTTTCAACATAAAGGAAATAATTTTACATGCTAAAAACAAACATATCCGCCAACGATGAATTTAAACAAAGCATGAGTAAATATTTTAAGCAAAGATCAAAACTTTATCCATAATAATTAAAGAATAAAGCCAAAAGGTGAAACAATCAATATTCACTATTCTTTTCAAACATAAAGGAAACAACTTTACATACTAAAAATAAATATATACGTCAACAATGAATTTAAACAAAGCATGAGTACATATTTTAAGCAAAGATCAAAACTTTATCTATAATAATCAAAGAATAAAGCCAAGAAAAAAAATATGTTCAACTATTGCTAGCTCATTTTTTATACCATGAATATGAGAATAGTTATAATATCGATACCATAACGTTCTATGGCCTTCAAGGCCATCTACAACAAACAATCCCAGCAAATAAAATTACAACTACAAACTTCGAAGAAGAAAATGATAATAAAACTAAAAAAAAAAGGAAAAGGTGTGTTTACATTTTTGGGACAACAAAACGGAACTACAAGCTTTCTTCAGAGTCTTGATCACCACCGGAAAGCGTTCAACTCGTGAATTTCGATTAGCCCACGAATTTCATGGAAAAGAATTTATTTTACTAAAATAAAAAAACTCTTCTTCGCTCAAAACTTTTTTCCAACCTTGAGACTTTTTTAACCTTGAGACTTTCTTTCTACCAAAATAATGGTAGTATTTTATAGGAAAGAATGAGAATCCAATTTTATTAATCCACCAATGTGGGAGAAAGAATTTAGAGGTGTTTTTAGAATTTTTAAAATTAAAGATAAGGTGAAGTGGAAGATAAGGTGGGGGAAAATTGTACAATGTAGTATAATTTTTTAAATTTAAAATTGGAAAAAGGACAAGGTTGAGGGGGAAATTGTACAATGTAGTACTATTTTTGAATTTCAAAATTGGAAAAATGACAAGGTTGAGGGGGAATTATACGATGTAGTACAATTTTTGAATTTTGGGATTTGAATTGATTTTGATGGAAATTGGCTAGAAATTATGAGAGTTTTTTTGGAAATTTAGGGTTATTTAAAATATAACCCCAATTGGGATTTAAAATTTAGCCAAATTTATTTAATTTTGATCAAATTGAAAATCAATTGGCAGATTGCATTGTAATTATGGTCAATTTGATTTCAATTATGTTCAAATATAATAAATTGTCTAAATTAAATTAAAATTCAATACGAATTAATACTTCTTTTAATCCTGATCTTCTTGATTCAATAAAATCAAATAAATATTTCTACAAATAAATTAATTTTGAGAACATATTTTATTTAAATCAAGACTTTATCCGTTTTGAATAATTTTCAAGCTTAATCAGTAAAGTCCAATTTTGATAAAAATATTCATTTAAATAATTTTTTTTATAGAATTTCACATATATAAATTGGAAAACGTATAATTGCCAATTAAATGATAAAATTAACCCAAATAAATATTTTAGAGTGCATTTATCTGAATGAAATGAACATTTTGATTTTATTAAAAATTGAAGAAACCCAGGGTTATATTTAGTCGTGGAGGGCAAAAATTAGGTGTCAACAACTGCTCCCTCCCTTTGGGTAGGGTGGATGCAAGTAACCCTGGGCAAAAGGAAGTTTGACATTTCTAATTTTTGTCCGATCAAAAATTTGTTTCTGAAAGAGATTGGTTTTCGCACGAGTTACATGGAGTTATGGCTGGACTCCGGTGGCGGAATTCCTCCATATCTCGGGTTACATAAGAATTCAGGCCACTAGTAGTTCATAAAGCTTGATTTTGAGCACGATTTTAAAAGAATTCATTAAATATTCTGATTTTGAATTTTAGTGAAATCAAAAAGCCGGAGAATAAGCGAATTGTGGGGAGTTTGGAATGAAGTTGAGTTTTCAACAAAGAGCCCAACCTACATATCCTGAGACTCAGGGAATCAGACTGCTTGTAGTTTGACTCAATTGGTAGAAAAGATAGTCTTTTATTTTAGACAATGTTTGGCTCGGAATGAGTGACAAGTCGTTCGAGTTATGAAAATGAGGCTTGTAACCTCTTAGCCATGAATGTGGGATCCGTCACATCTATCGACAAGAATTTACCCGGACATAATTTTCATAGCTCTAGGTGTCCTATCACTCGATTTAAAGAAAGAGAAGGTTACCCTCGGTATGAATATAGAAATATTCCGAAGGTGAAGCTGAAACCAGAACATCCCAAGATATCCATATGCCTCCTAACATGGGTGTTGTTTGAGGGTGATGACAATCATCCTTTAACTCGGAGTGATTGTCCAACGTGTCTTATTGAAGGGCGGACAATCTAATTTAAATGTAACATTCCACTTTGAACGGAGTGACAGTCCAACATATCTCATTGAAGGGCGAATGACCCAATTTAAATGTAACGTGCCACTTTGAATGGAGTGACGGTCCAATGTGTCTCATTGAAGGGAGAATGACCCAATTTAAATGTAACATGCCACTTTGAACGGAGTAACGGTCCAACGTGTCTTACTGAAGGGCGGACGACCTAATTTAAATGCAACATGCCACTCTGAACTGAGGGATGGTCCAACGTGTCTCATTGAGGGGCGGACGACCTAATATAAATGTAACATACTACTTTGAATGGAGTGATGATCCAACGTGTCTCATTAAAGCGCAAACGACCCAATTTAAATGTAACATACCAGTTTGAATGGAGTGATGGTCCAACGTGTCTTATTGAAGGGTGGACAACCCAATTTAAATGTAACATGCCACTTTGAACGGAGTTACGGTACAACATGTCTCATTGAAGGGCGGATAACCTAATTTAAATGTAACATGCCACTTTGAATGGAGTGACGGTCCAACATGTCGCATTGAAGGGCGGACAACCCAATTTAAATGTAACATACCACTTTGAATGGAGTGACGGTCCAACGTGTCTCATTGAAGGGCGGATGACCCAATTTAAATGAATATATGCCACTTTGAACATAGTGACGCTCCAACGTGTCTCATTGAAGGGCGAACAGATTAATTTAAATGCAAAATGCCATTTTGAATGGAGTGACGATCCAACATGTCTTATTGAATGGCGGAATACCCAATTTAAATATAACATGCCACTTTGAGCTGAGTGACGGTCCAACGTGTCTCATTGAAAGGTGGATGATCCAATTTAAATGTAACATGCCACTTTGAATGGAGTAACGGTCCAACGTGTCTCATTGAAGGGCAAACGAACCAATTTAAATGTAACATGCCACTTTGAACGGAGTGACGGTCCAACCTATCTATTAATCACCTACACTAAACTTATTAGTATCAAATGCAATATGAGGGCAATCATGAAGACGTTGCTTTAGTCTGCCAAACTGAAGGAGGTGAAAATTCATAATGTAGTAACATATTATGTTGAAAGAGATGTCAATCCATATAATAATGTGTCACTCTAAAGAAAGTGACAGTCTAATAACATAATAACATGCCACTCTGAAGGAGGTGACGATCCATAACATAATAATATATCACTCTGAAGGAGGTAACAGTTCATAACAAAATAATATGTCACTTTGAAGGAGGTGACATTCCATAACATAATATTATGTCACGCTGAAGGAGGTGACAGTCCATATAATAACATGTCACTCTGAAGGAGGTGACGGTCCATAATAATATGTCACTTTGAAGGAGGTGGTGCTCCATAACATAATAACATATCACTTTGAAGAAGGTGATAGTCCATAAAATAATAATATATCACGCTAAAGGAGGTGGAAATCCATAACATAATAACATGTCATGCTGAAGAGGTGATGGTATATAACTTAATAAGATGTCACACTGAAAGAGGTAACGGCCCATAACATAATGATATGTCATGTTGAAGGAGGTGACAATCCATACCATAATAACAAGTCACTCTAAGGAAGGTGATGAAAGAGGTGACAATCCATATCATAATAACATGTTACTTTGAGGAAGGTAATAATTCAAACATAATAACATGTCACACTGAAGGAGGTGACAATTCATAACATAATAACATGTTACACTGAAGAGGTGACGGCCCACAACTTAATAAGATGTCACGTTGAAAGAGGTGAAGACCCATAACATAATGATATGTCATGCTGAAGGAGGTGATGATCCATAATATAATAACATGTCACTCTGAGAAAGGTGATGATCTATAACATAATTACATGTCACGCTAAAGGAGGTGGTGATCCATCATATAATAAAATGTCACACTAAAGGAGTTGAGGATCCATAACATAATAACATGTCACTCTGAAGGAGGTGACGATCCAAACATGATAACATGTCACGCTGAAGGAGGTGACCATCCATAACATAATAACATGTCGTTCTAAAGGAGGTGATGGTTCAAACATAATATGATGTCACACTGAAGGAGGCAACAATTCATAACATAATACCATGTTGTCTCAAATAAAGAGATGATCTGATGCACCTTCTTAAAGGATGGAAGATCCAAACATAACAATATATGCCCTTTTAAAAGGGGATGTCCCAAATACAATAAGATGTGATTCATCGAATAAATTAACGATTGGGAATGTCCTCTTGAAATGGTGGATGACCCAAAATATGATAAGTTAGGTTGATAATCCATTATGTCCCCTGGAAAGGATGGATAACCCAGATATAATGAGATACATCACCTCGAATGGGGTGACAATCTGAGGTGGTGTTGCATAACGTCACCTGCATAACTCAAACAACACTCATTAATAACACAATAATTTGTTGTAACTAATCCAGGAGTGTAACAAAATATAGAGTTTAGAGATAAAGTCATTTTACTCATGATGATTTGGAGATAGTGTTTTGAGTGATATCCCCATATCTTAATCATTTTGCTCGGTCATTTTCCTACAAAATTAGAGAAGGTGTCATAACAAAGTAAAATAAACATAAATCAAGATGAAAAAAGAGAAGAGAAGTTGTCTAGATTATTATGGCAAGGCCATAGTGGATTTGGTAATGCCCTTTATCAAGCTTAACATTGTCAACGTTGTGACTTCATTGTTCCTGCATCCAAAGAAAAATTATTAGTTTTTAGAGGCTGAGTGTGTTGGGTTTTACTTGCTCTCTTGATGCTCCTTGTTGATCATCGATTTGCAGGGTTGAAATACAGTCTTTGTGGAATTTTTAAGGATCACCCTAAAAAATTCTTCCCCAGTTTAGAAACTCTCGAACTTCTTTGTAACTTATGACATCATTTAGTATGGAATTTTTGAGATCTTCTTAAAAATTCTTCCCCAGTCTAGGATGCAAAATACTTGAGTCCATTCTGGCGTAGCATAACTTGAAATTTTAGAACTTCTCACAATTATGCACCGATTCAGCTTCAACAATGTCTGATGTTTAACTTTGTCGCAAATGTCAAGCTCTTGTGAAACCCCAGTTACACGCTTCAATGTCATCTCCATATAACTTGAAAAAAGATTCTTTTAAACAAAATCTTGTGGAGAATATGATCGAGCTAGTGTGGTGCTCACATATTCCATTGAGGTAGGACCGTAGTTCCATCATAAGATGGAAAAATAAATTTTCTAAGGGATTGACCGAAGCCGACATAGGCTGCCTACATATTCCATTCTTGGAAATTCAGGTTAAACGTAGTTCATACATAAAGAAAAAGGATAAATTCTCCTAAGGGGTTGATTGAAGCTGACATAGACTGCCTACGTATCCCTCTCTTGGGAATTCAGGTCAAACGTAGTTCGTAAAACTTTAAAAAATATTTAATATTTTTGATAATGTGATAGACGTCAGTACAGGCCACCTATGTATTCCACTAGAGAAATCAGGTCGAACGTAGTTCATTACAACTAGAAAGTATGATTACAAGGAAATCACAAAGTGAAAATACAAGGAAATCAAGCCATAAAGTACGATTATAAGGAAATCAAAACGATAAAGTATGATTACTAGAAAATAAGACAATAACATAAGATAGAAGAACGCCAAAAGTGAGCCTTGGAAGAAACTTCATTCTTCTTTGCGACTGATGACGTCAATGATTATTTTGCTTTTAGTCTTTGTGAAGCAAGCAAGTTTGATTACCAACACAAATCAGCCTCTCTCTAAAAGAAAAGGAAAAATACTCAGAAAGTAAAATGTTAGTTTATAATAATTGACCAAAGTAATGAAACCAATCAAACAAAGATATTCAAATCAAAATAATGAAGCACTTTAGCACATAAATAATTTTTAACGCATCCTAACATACTTGAGACCTTTTAAGTCAAAGGTAAGCCTAACGTTTGAACGATATATATGCCATTTGTAAGACATTCCATTGCCCACAAAATATTATACGAACTTTATTAATAAATTAAATGGGGATACAAAATGAGGGAAAAGGAAAATACATGATATCAATCCCGCACAGGGAGCAAATCTAAACTAAGCTTCTTTGGAAGCCCTTCGATCTTTGAACTTCTTGAAACGTCTGCATATCCTTCTTATGAAGACCTTCTTTTGATTAAACAAAACTATCTAAATAAAACCCTCAAACCCAGAGGACAATGGTTCTTACAATCCGACATTATATCCTTCAATTTAACACATAAAAAAGGATCATCGGTTATGACTCTTGATCAAATATACGTAAGGCAGGTTTTCTAGTGGTCCCAATACCTCCTTAGGTACTGGGTCGTCCTAGGATCATGCCTAAATAAGGTTTTGGTTTAGCTCTATCCTGGGTGTCTAGAGTGGGTTTAGACCCAAGTTCCCAAGTGGACAACTTGAGTTTGGAAATACGAACAGCCTCCGACCGCCTAACGTGTCGGTAAACAGTCGTATTCCCAACACTTGATTTGGAGTTGATCAACAGGTCCACAAAACCCCAAAACAATTTAATAATCATCATGCGGGATTATGCCATGAAATGCACCAGTTAAATTTCATAGAATTTAAACATATAAGCACATAAACAATTTAATAATTAATCAAAGAAGCTAATTCAAATATTTGGTTAGAACCTAGTTAAAGTTTTCCAGCGGAGTAGCCATTTCTGTTAAACCCCTTTTCTATTTGAAGGGTTGAAAAACATTTGGTTTCGACTTTTTAAACTATTTCAAAACTTTAAAGAAAAATTTAAAATAATTTAAGAAATTACAGAGTCGCCACTTGATTTTTGAGAAAATATCAAGAAAAACTAAAAATATTACTTAAAAGATTCAAAACAAAAAAAAATCTTTTAAGTTTAGAAATTCTGAGTAAGTGGTTCCTATTAATACTCTTGGAAGGTTGTTATGGCACCAAGAGTATCCGCTAACTTGTGGTTAACCGGACTATTTGAAAATAACTTTTTTGACTAACTGTAAAAAGGAAAATTGGTTTTTGAAAAGAAAATGATTAAGGAAAAAATTATCTTCAAGATTTGTGCAAAATAAATTTAACGACTTAGCGGAGATTTTTAACTATGTCTAAGAAAACTAAGAACAATTTGCATATAAAGGGAAAAAAGGGAGACTAAATGACTTAAGTCATTGGGCCCAAATCCATAAATTCTGTCCTAAGCTAATTTGGATTTTTGGCCTATCTTCACCTGTCCTAATCTAAACCTTGGGATTTTGGCCCATAACCTGTCCTAAGCTAGTTTTCGGACCTTTGAGGTCCAAAATCCGCTTCACCTGTATTAATTTACAACTTTAGCTTCGAGGCCCAAATGAATGAATAAATAAATGACTAAATGAATAAATAAAAATAAGACAATAATAAAAATTGAGACTTTTCAAGTCTCTTAGTAACCTCATCAATGGGTTTTCACCCATTTTCATTCTTCTTTCATCTTTTTGCACCCGCACGCCAAATAATCAATTTTGAATTTAAAACTTCGGACTTGACTCGGATAGATGGGCCTCATTGTCCCATTATAAAATGCAAGAGGAAAGGAGTTCATTTGGACTCCAAAACAGATTCATGCAAAGGAAAAGATAAAAAAAAAGAATTAATATGTGTTCGAGAATTCTACACTTAATAGATAAATGATGAGATAGAAAAACTAGCATTCTCAAGCATAAAGAAATAGTAAGCTATGATATCAAAGCAAGACAAATTATCCAACGAAAAGTAAATTAACTCATCTCCTAAACAATCTTACAAAAAATTGAATCTAGCATAATATAATTAACTAGTCCTTGAAAAAAAGACATGAATCCATAAGCACAGTTGCTTAAAATTTGGACAAATAGACTAACACATATTTGCTCCAAATACTATGATATGATAAAGTCTAAGACATATTTTCATTAAGAAAAGAAAGGGAGAATGAGCAAAAGTTTAGGAAATCTTTCATAGCACCTCAAATATGAAATACAAGACATACTAATGCAACAACACTTTTTAATACAAAGTGGATCAATCAACATATCTATAACTTAGAAGAAAAAAATCACTATAGCATGTGAATAATAATAGGACGTCTAAATGAATAAAATCACTTTAAGAAGTAAATCAATAAGCGAAGTGAAGCAAATAACATATATTAAGCATATTTGAGAAATGCTATTCGAAGACAAGATAGGATAAAAAGTAAAAGATTAATTCTTCAAAAAATGTCCAATTATGCCAACTCCTATTTTTAGTTCTACACCATTTCAACAAAATATATAACCCTAACAACTTTTTAATCTAAACAAGAGAAAATCAAAGAAAATTTTGACCACGAAAATGAGTAACTCACTACTTCAAATTGAAAAACAGTTTCACAGACCCTTAACAATAGTAACCATTTCTTTTCGACATAAGGAAAATAACTTTACACAGTAAAAGCAAACATATCCACCAATAACGAATTTAAAAAAATCATGAGCATGCATTTTAAGCAAAGATCAAAACTTTACCCATAATAATCAAAGAATAAAGCCAAAAGGCGAAACAACCAATATTAACTATTCTTTTCAACATACAGGAAATAATTTTACAAGCTAAAAACAAACATACCCACCAACAATGAATTTAAACAAAGCATGAGTAAATATTTTAAGCAAAGATCAAAACTTTATCCATAATAATTAAAGAATAAAGACAAAAGGCGAAACAATCAATATTGACTATTCTTTTCAAATATAAAGGAAATAACTTTACATGCTAAAAACAAACATATACGCTAACAATGAATTTAAACACAGCATGAGTACATAGTTTAAGCAAAGATCAAAACTTTATCTATAATAATCAAATAATAAAGCCAAAAAAAAATACGTTCAACTATTGCTAGCTCATTTTTTATACCATGAATATGAAAATAGTCATAATATCGATACCATAATGTCCTATGGACTTCAAGGCCGTCTACAACAACAAATAATCCTAGCAAACAAAATTAGAACTAAGAACTACAAAGACGAAAAATATGAAGAAGAAAACGATAATAAAACTAAAAAAGGGAAAAGGTGTATTTACCTTTTTTGGGGAAGCAAAACGGAACTACAAGCTTTCTCCGGAGTCTTGATCACCACCGGAAAGCGTTCAACTCGTTAACGTCGATTAACCCACGAATTTCACGAAAAAGAAAAATTTTTACTAAAAAAAAACTCTACTTTGCTCAAAGTTTTTTTTTTTCAACCTTGAGACTTTTTTGACTTTAAGACTTGCTTCCTACCAAAATAATGGTAGTATTTATAGGAAAGAATGGGGATCCAATTCTATTAATCCACTAATGTGGGAGAAAGAATTTAAGAGTATTTTTGGAATTTTTAAAATTGAAGATAAGGTGAGGTGGAAGATAAGGTGGAGGAAATTGTACAATGTAGTATAATTTTTGAATTTTAAAATTTAAAAAAAGACAAGATTGAGGAGAATTGTACAGTTTTTGAATTTTAAAATTTGAATTTTGGGATTTGAATTTGATTTTAGTGAAAATTGGGTAGAAATTATGGGATTTTTTTGGGAATTTAGGGTTATTTAAAATAAAACCTCAATTGGGATTTAAAATTTAGCCATATTCATTTAATTTTGACCAAATTGAAAATAAATTGGTCGATTGCATTGTAATTATGGACAATTTGATTTCAATTATGGCCAAA
The DNA here is from genome assembly GCA_030864215.1 of Capsicum pubescens. NCBI lineage: Eukaryota > Viridiplantae > Streptophyta > Magnoliopsida > Solanales > Solanaceae > Capsicum > Capsicum pubescens. The sequence goes on from CM061540.1 coordinate 86,755,687, forward strand.
TGTAATAGATTAACTAAATAAAATTAAAAATTCAATACGAATTGATACTTCTTTTAATACTGAGCTTCTTGATTTAATATAATCAAATAAATATTTCTCCAAATAAGTTAATTTTGAGAACAAATTTTATTTAAATCAAGACTTTATCAGTTTAGATTAATCTTCAAGCTTAATCAGTAAAGTTCAATTTTGATAAAAATTTTCATTCAAGTAAAAAAATTCATACAATTTCGCATATAAATACGAAAATGTATAATTATCAATTAAATGACAATATTAACCCAAATAAATATTTTAGAGCGCATTTATCCGGATGAAATAAATATTTTAATTTTATTAAAATTGAAGAAACCTAGGATTATATTTAGTCATTATGGACAAAAATTAGGTGTCAGCAACATCTACTAATCAAGGCTATGTCATGAACCAACGCAAATACACCACTGAACTCCTGGCTGAGTTCAACTGTCATCATTTTTTTTCCTGTTGTAGCTTCTTTGGATTTTTCTATAAAGCTGATTGTTGACAAGGGTGAACCTATTTATGATCCTAGTTTATATAGACATTTGGTTGGCAAGCTCAATTTTTTGTAAACACTCATCCCGATATTGCTTTTTTGGTTCGACATTTGAGCCGATTTTTACAGCGGCCTCAGGTTCCTCATATGCTGGTTGCTCTCTATGTTCTCTGTTATTTACTTAATGAACCTAATCCAGGGATTCTACTGACCAGCTCTTCAGATCTATCTCTTCTTGTTTATTCTAACTCTAATTGGGTTGGTTGTGCTGATTCACGTCGTTCAATGACTGGTTTTTATTATTATTTTTGGTGGTAGACCTATCTCTTGGAAGAGCAAAAAGCAGCGTACAATTTCTTTATCTTCATTGGAGGCTGAATATCGAGCTCTTCGCAAGGTTGTAGCTGAAGTTTCTTGGCTGGTTTGTCTATTGGGTGATTTTGGTTTACCTATCACTACTCCCGTTCCAATCTTTTGTGATAGTCAAGTTTCCTTACATACTGCCAAGAATTCGGTGTTTCACGAGTTTTCTAAGCATATCAAAGTTGACTGTCATTTCATTCGAGATTGACTTAATTCTGGTTTGATTTCATTACATTTTGTTTCCAGTTCTAACCAATTGGATGATATTATGACCAAGGTTTTGTCAGGTGTTTTTCATTCTTCCATTTTCGCCAAACTGGGTGTGTTCCTACCCTCCAACTTGAGGGGGGTGTTGATCGGGTCAACATTTAGGTCCAATCATCAACGGCCCAACTCAGTGCTATTAATGACCCAACTTGATTAATGTTTGTACAATGAAAATATAAATAGGGACAAATATTTTTTGTAACAAATAATAAGAATAAAATAAAGTCTTTTTCTCTCCATACATTTTCTCTCTCTTCATCTATAATCATCTAGGGTTTTCTTCAATTTTTCCGGCATTATTGACATCTATGGATGTTAACAATTTCCAGCTCTTCCTCTACAATAAGAAATAAAGCCTATATTTTTATTTAATACTCATATTGATTAGTTTATATAATTTTAATAAACTTGTGAAATGAATAGTTAAAGTTAAGGGTAAAGTAAGAATATATTGTCTTTTTATATGCGATACACTCGGCAAGAAATTCAATTAATTTATACTGTAAAGAGATCAATTATTCCTACTACCGGGCGGACCTATATAGTATTTTGGGGATGTTCCGTCACCCCCTAAACTCGATGCGGAATAGGTATCATTACATAAAAAATATAGGAAAATATGTATAAAATATATAAAAGCACCCACTATAACAAAAAGTGTTATTTTCTTCTATGGGTACGTAGAATCTGTATATACAGAACAACAACTTCAACTAGAGTTCAAGTATAAACAAGAACACAATGAAGTATATCAAATACCCTAAACACAAGATCAAAATGACCTTTCCAAGAGGTGTATTATATTTTTTCCAGAAAATAGATGAAACAAAAATGAATAAGGCCAAGTCGTCCGAATTCACGGAGTTTCCTTAAGGAAATAATTTCCCTCACTGTACCCGAGGTTATGGAATTTTTCTCCCAGGATAAAATGGCCTTCAATCCAAATATAGCGGTACCTCAAATATTTGGACTCGTCGAACACACTCAACAGTTTGAATGATCACACAAAATTATTGAAGACAAGAAAAGTATTTTTTATTCTAAAATTTCGTATCAAAACCTGTGGATGAAAGCGGGTTTATATAGCCATAACATGCCTCTTCTGAAAAGAGGCAATGGTTCATTCCAAAGGTTACACCTTTGCTGTAAGTTCATGTTTGTTCATCAAAGATTGCATCTTTTCCTGAACAGTCATCTCATTTCATGAATCAGTGTGTCATTTCATTGAAGGATTACATCCTTCTGAAGCATTATTTTGAAGCATTACAACCTTCTAAAGCACCAGTTCGAAAATAATGCATCAATTCACTTGAAACAGTGCAATTGTTACTGCATGTATATATAAATGGAGGTCCGAAACACAACAAAATTTTTTTACCACATTTTTCCTTGGCATTCTTTTGAATTCAAATAAAGTTTGTCCAAAAAGATAGATCTCATCAATAGATCATTTTCCAAATCCGAAGCCAAAACCGAGCCGAGCGAGCGACGACGATGATGGCGCGAGGCATCTATTATTTCTTGCCTCACTTACCATGTCGAGTAAGTGTTCGTGATTATAAACACTTTCAAGTTCTCTTCTTCTATCAATGTCGGAGGAAGAGTAAACTTTCAAATTTGGGAGCACACTTTCCATTTTAGTGTCTCCTTCTCCTCCACCATTTTATTCTCCATTTTTCCATTCATACTTCTTTCATATACTATGAAACCAACAATCCCCACATGAATGAGGAATGACTATTTTTCATAATTTTTTTACGGACAAGTTTGTGATCATCAAGAAAAGACTGATTGCATCTGGATAAGTGAGTTTCTCTTTGAACTTTCCGTAGTGAACATGCATCGGATGCACTCGGTCAATCGGTAGATTTGATATCTTTGAACCGTCGAGCTTTAATGTACACCTAGACAATACCTGTCACACAACCATCCTTTTACCATTTATGGTTCTCATAGTTTTGTTCTTTTCAGCCATGAACACGTCCCGGTTTCATGAGAGCTTAGAGAATAGGCCTTTACTAACATTCTCTTTGAAGAGGCTTCCACTTCTTCCTCACATAGGTGATTTCTAAACATTCAATCCTGTAGATTAAATTATATGGTCGAATCTACCAAATTTAGATAATAATTAAAAGACTTTTCACCTTAAGTCTTATCCTTGTTTACTAAACATTGTCTACATCATGAGAATGGGTTGGGTAATTGACAATGTTGAACCTGTCAGACACAACTTTTTTTTGATCTCCTTGAACCTAACTCTTGGGATCTCTAGTCTGCTAGGTAGAGTTACCGCTATGCTGACTCGTTCTAGGCCTTAAACCCATTCCCTTGGATGTTCTTTCCACTCCTTCTCTAGATAGGCCTTTTGTAAGTGGATCCGACATATTATCCTTTGACTTCACATAGTCTACAGTGATACTTCCACTAAAGAGAAGTTCTCTAACGGTATTATTTCTCCATCGTATGTGAAGAGATTTATCGTTGTACATCATGCTCCCTGCCCTACTTATTGCTGATTGTCTATCACAGTGTTTACATACTGGTGCCACTGGTTTGGGACAATAATGAATATCTTCCAAGAAATTTCAGAGCCATTCTACTTCTTCACCGGCTTTATCTAATGCGATAAATTAAGATTCCATTGTAGAGCGAGTAATACAAGTCTGTTTGGATGATTTCCAAGAGACCGCTCTTCCACCGATAGTAAATACATATCCACTTGTGGATCTTACTTCGTTCAAACCGGTGATCCAATTTGTATCACTATATCCTTCAAGTACCGCAGGATATTTATTATAATGCAAGGCATAATTTTGAGGGTACTTAAGATACCACTAAACTCTTTTCATTGCCATCCAGTGAGTTTTGTTGGGATTACTCATGTACCGACTCAATTTAATGATAGCGCATGCTATGTCTGGTCGTGTACAGTTCATTATATACATTAAACATCCCAATACTCTTGCATACTCTAATTGCGAGTCACTTTCACCTTCATTCTTTCGAAGTGCAAAGCTCGCATCCAATGGAGTCTTGGCAATACCGAATTCCATATACTTGAACTTGTCAAGTACCTTTTCGATATAATGAGACTGTGATAATGCCAACCCTTGTGGAGTTCGATGGATTCTTATACCTAAGATTACATCTGCAACTCCAAGGTCTTTCATATCAAACTTGCTCTCGAGCATTCATTTTGTTGCATTTATGTCAGAAATGCCTCTACTGATGATCAACATATCATCCACATATAAACATACATTGACTTGGTGATTTGGAGTGTCTTTAATATAAACACATTTATCACATTCATTTATTTTGAATCCATTTTCTAACATGGTTTGGTCAAACTTCTTATGCAATTGTTTTGGTGCTTGCTTTAGTCCATATAATGACTTGATAAGTTTACACACCTTGTTTTCCTTTCATGGAACCACAAAACCCTCAGGCTATTCCATGTATATTTTTTCTCCAATTCTCTATTTAGGAAATCAGTTTTCACATACATTTGATGGATCTCAAGGCCATATACAGCATCCAAGGCAATTAAACTTCGAATCGATGTTATCGTTGTTGCTGGAGAGTATTTATCGAAGTAATCAAGGCCTTCTTTCTATTTGAAGCCTTTTACTACAAGTCTTGCCTTGTATTTTTCAATAGTACCATCTGCTTTCATCTTCTTTTTGAAGTTCCATTTGGAACCTAGAGATTTATTTTCGGGAGGAAGGTCAACCAATTCCCATGTATGGTTGCTTAAGATTGAATCTATCTCATTATTGACTGCCTCTTTCCAAAAGGATGAATCCAAAGATGCCACCGTTTTCTTAAATGTTTGAGGCTTATTTTCCAAAAGAAATGTCATAAAATCCGATCCAAATGAAGTAGACGTTCTTTGACGTGTACTACGTCTTGGATTTCATTATGTTCATTCTTAATTGGTTCATCACGAGGTCGTTTAGACACCCTACTATACTGTTCATGTCTAGTTTTATACGGATAAATTTTTTCAAAGAATTCAGCATTATCTGATTCAATTACCGTATTTTCATTAATATCCGGATGTTCAGATTTATGGACCAAAAATCGACATGCCTTACTGCTTTTAGCATAACCTATGAACACACAGTCCACCGTCTTAGGTCCTATCTTAACCCTTTTAGGCACAGGAACTTGGACCTTTACTAGACACCTCCACACTTTGAAATATTTCAAGTTGGGTTTTCTTCCTATCCATTTTTCATAAGGAATTGATTGTGTCTTACTAGGGGAACTCTATTGAGTATACGGTTGGCCATAAGGATAGCCTCCCCTCATAAGTTTTGCAGTTAACCAAAACTTATAAGTAAGGCATTCATCATTTTCTTCAAAGTTTAGTTTTTTCTTTCCGCAATTCCATTAGATTGAGGTGAATATGGGGCCGTAGTTTGATGGATGATTCTATTATCTACATATATTTGCTCAAAGGTAAATTTATATTCTTCTCCCCTATCACTTCTTATCATTTTGATCTTTTTGTCTAACTGATTTTAAACTTTAGTTTTATATTGCCTAAATGCATCTATTGCTTTATCCTTACTATTTAGCAAGTACACATAATAGTATCTAGTGCAATCATCAATAAAAGTTATGAAATACTTTTTCCCACCACGTGATGGTGTTGACTTCATATCAAAAATGTCAGTGTGTAATAAGTCAAGGGGATTGGAATTCCTTTCAACATACTTATAAGGATGCTTTGTATACTTCGATTCCACACACGTTTGACACTTTGATTTATTGCACTCAAAGTTTGGAAAAACATCTAAGTTAATAAGTTTTTGTAATGTTTTGTAATTAACATGGACTAAACGTTCATGCCATAAATTATAAGACTCAAGCAAATAAGAAGAATTTGAACTTTTATTTGTTTCAACAGTCATTACATTCATCTTATAAAGGCCTTCGGTCAGATAGCCTTTTCTTACATACATTTCTCCTTTGCTAATTACAATTTTTCCAGAAATGGTTACACATTTGAATCCGTTCTTGTCTAGAAGTGAAAAAAATAATTAAATTCCTACGTAACTCCGGAATAAACAAGACATTGTTAACTGTCAAGACCTTTCCTGAAGTCATTTTCAAGCATATTTTTCCTGTTCCTTCTACCTTAGCAGTAGCGGAGTTAGCCATGTAGATCATTTCTTCTACTTGAGCTAGAGCGAATGATGAAACAACACTTTGTTGGCACATACATGGCTGGTGGCACCAGAATCCATCCACCATTCGCGAGGATTCCCCGCCAAGTTACATTCTGAGAACATAGCACACAGATCATCGCATTCTTTATTGGATTCAATCATATTTTCTTGATCCTTCTTCTTACCTTTCTTTGGGGATCGACAATCCATGGACTTGTGGCCAATCTTGCCACAATTTAAGCATTTTCCCTTGAATTTCTTCTTGGGTTGATGGCTTCCTTTTTCAGCTTTCTTTCTTTTCTTAGAATTGTTTTGGTCATCTTCTACAATATGTGCTCCATTAATTGTAGAATTCCCTTTTGACCTTCTCTCGGCAACTTTATTGTCCTCTTCAATACGTAGTCGGACAATAAGATCTTCGACATTCATCTCCTTGCGTTTATGCTTCAAGTAGTTTTTGAAGTCTTTCCACAAAGGTGGTAGCTTCTCAACTATCACTGCTACTTGAAATGCATCATTCACAATCAAACCTACAAAACAGTTTTTGTGAGTATTAAGAACCTTTTTAATTTGTTCAACTAAGGTATTTTTCAAAGATATACCTTCTGCTAGGAGATAATGTATGATGACTTGCAACTCCTGCACTTGACAGACAACCGATTTGCTATCTATCATTTTAAAGTCCAGGAACCGTGTAACAAGGAATTTCTTAATTCCCGCATCCTCTTTTTTATATTTTCATTTAAGTGCCTCCCACAATTCCTTCGATGTCTTAGTTCCACTGTAGACATTGTAGAGGTCGCCTTGGAGACCACTCAGAATATAACTCCTGCAAAGGAAGTCTGAATGTTTCCAAGCTTCTACAATTACGAATCGCTCTTTGTCTGAGGTTCCCTCGGGAACCTCAGGAGCGTCTTGGATAGTGAATCATTGCAGACACAAAGTGGTGAGGTAAAAGAATATTTTTTGCTGCCATCGTTTAAAGTCAATGTCCACAAATTTTTCGGGCTTCTCCACCAGTGCCATTGTAGGCGCAACATTTGTGCGACTTGATGTGGCAATATTAGTTGCCCCCACATACGTTACCACATCTTGTATTTGACTATCGCTTGTCATTTTTCCTGACACCACAAGACAAAAAATACTTAGTATTTTCAGAATACTACTTATAAAGTTAAGCAACTTTAAACTTTTCTTCCTTTTTCTAGTTGAAAATGAAGTTTTTATGACTTTCAATTGTCAACCGAATGATCTTTAACTTGTGATGAAGTTTTTATGACTTCAAATCAGTAGTTAAGTTCAGGCGGAGTAGAAAGTTAAAACTTTAATCTCCAAAAATAAGCTATACAGATTCTGAAAGTTGTTTCCTTAAGATTGTTAATTCCTTCTACGGGTACGCAAAATCTGTATATGCAAAATAACAACTTCAACTAGAGTTCAAGTATAAATAAGAATACAATGAAGTATATCAAATACCCTCAACACAAGATCAAAATGACCTTTCCAAGAGGTGCATTTTATTTTTTCCAGAAAATAGATGAAACAGAAATGAATAAGGCCAAGTCGTCTGAATTCACGGAGTTTCCTTAAGGAAAAAATTCCCCTCACTGTACCCGAGGTTATGGAATTTTTCCTCCCAAGATAAAATGGCCTTCAATCCAAATATAGCGGTACCTCAAATATTTGGACTCGTCGAACGCACTCAACAGTTTGAATGATCACACAGAATTTTTGAAGACAAGAAAAGTATTTTTTATTCTGAAATTTCGCATCAAAACCTTTAAATGAAAGCAGGTTTATATAGCCATAACATGCCTCTTCTGAAAAGAGGCAATGGTTCACTCCAAAGGTTACACCTTTGCTGTAAGTTCATGTTTGTTCATCAAAGATTGGATCTTTTCCTGAATAGTCATCTCATTTCATGAATCAGTGTGTCACTTCATTGAAGGATTATGTCCTTCTGAAGCATCATTTTGAACCATTGCAACCTTCTGCAGCCTCTGTTCAGAATAATGTATCATTTCTGAAGCACCAGTTCAAAAATAATGCATCAGTTCACTTGAAACAGTGTTACTGTTATTGCAGTTATATATAAATGGAGGTCCGAAATACGGAAATTTTTTTTTACTGAGTTTTTCCTTGGCATTCTTCGGAATTCAAATAAAGTTTATCCAAAAAGATAGATCTCATCGATCGATCATTTTCCAAATCCAAAACCGAAGTTGAAGTCGAAATCGAGTCGAGCGAGCGACGACGATGACGGTACGAGGCATCTATTATTTCTTGCCTCACTTTCCATGTGGAGTAAGTGTTCTTGATTATAAATACTTCCAAGTTCTTTTCTTCCACCAATGTGGAAGAAAGAGTAAACTTTCTAATTTGGGAGCACACTTTCCATTTTAGTGTCTCCTTCCCCTCCATCATTTTATTCTACATTTTTCCATTCACACTTCTTTCATATACTATGAAACCAACAATCCCCACATGAATGAGGAATGACTATTTTTCATAAAATTTTTACGGACAAGTTTGTGATCATCAAGCAAAGACTGATTGCATCTGGATAAGTGGGTTTCCCTTTGAACTTTCTATGGTGAACATGCATCCGATGCACTCGGTCAATCGGTAGATTTGATATCTTTGAACCGTCGAGCTTTAATGTATACCTAGACAATACATATTGCACAACCAGCCTTTTACCATTTATGGTTCTCACGGTTTTGTTCTTTTCAGCCATGAACACGTCCCGGTTTCATGATAGCTTAGAGAATAGGCCTTTACTAACATTCTCTTGTAAGTGGCTTGCACTTCTCCCTCACATAGGTGATTTCTAAACGTTCAATCCTGTAGATTAAACTATGTGGTCTAATCTGCCAAATTTAGATAATCATTAAAAGACTTTTCATCTTAAGTCTTATCCTTATTTTCTAAACATTGTCTACATCATATGGGTTGGGTAATTGACATTGTTGAACCTGTCAGACACACCTTTGTTTGATCTCCTTGAACCTAGATCTTGGGATCTCCAGTCTGCTAGGTAGAGTTACCGCCATGCTGACTCATCCTAGGCCTTAAACCCATTCCCTTGGATATTCTTTCCACTCCTTCTTTAGATAGACCTTTTGTAGGTGGATCCGACATATTATCCTTTGACTTCACATAGTCTATAGTGATAATTCCACTAGAGAAAAGTTCTCTAATGATATTATGTCTCCGTCGTATCTGATGAGATTTACCATTGTACATCATGCTCCCTGCCCTACCTATTGCCGCTTGGCTATCAAAGTGTATACATACTGGTGCCACTAGTTTGGGCCAATAAGGAAAATCTTCCAAGAAATTCCAGAGCCATTCTGCTTCTTCACCGACTTTATCTAATGCGATAAATTCAGATTCCATTGTAGAGCGAGCAATACAAGTCTGTTTGGATGATTTCCAAGAGACCGCTCCTCCACCGATAGTAAAAATATATCTACTTGTGGATTTTACTTCATTCGATTTGGTGATCCAATTTGCATCAATATATCCTTCAAGTACCGCAGGATATTTATTGTAATGCAAGGCATAATTTTGAGTGTACTTAAGATACCCCAGAACTCTTTTCATTGCCATCCAACGAGTTTTGTTGGGATTACTCGTGTACCGACTCAATTTACTGATAGTGCATGCTATATCTGGTCATGTATAGTTTATTAGATACATTAAATATCCCAATACTCTTGCGTACTCCAATTGCGAGTCACTTTCACCTTCATTCTTTTGAAGTGCAAAGCTCGCCTCCAATAGAGTCTTGGCAATACCGAATTCCATATACTTGAACTTGTCAAGTACCTTTTCGATATAATGAGATTGTGATAATACCAAACCTTATGAAGTTCGATGGATTCTTATACCTAAGATTACATCTGCAACTCCAAGGTCTTTTATATCAAACTTGCTCTCGAGCATTCGTTTTGTTGCATTTATGTTAGAATTGCCTCTACTGATGATCAACATATCATCCACATATAAACATACAATGACTTGGTGATTTGGAGTGTCTTTAATATAAACACATTTATCACATTCATTTATTTTGAATCTATTTTCCAACATGATTTGGTCAAACTTCGCATGCCATTGTTTTGGTGCTTGCTTTAGTCCATATAATGACTTGATAAGTTTACACACCTTGTTTCCGTTTCCTGGAACCACAAAACCCTCATGTTGTTCCATGTATATTTCTTTCTCCAATTCTCCATTTAGGAAAGCGGTTTTCACATCCATTTGATGGATCTCAAGGCTATATACCGCAGCCAAGACAATTAACATTCGAATTGATGTTATCCTTGTTACTGGCAAGTATGTATCGAAGTAATCAAGGCCTTCTTTCTGTTTGAAGCCTTTTACTACAAGTCTTGCATTGTATTTGTCAATAGTACCATCCGCTTTCATCTTCCTTTTGAAGATCCATTTGGAACCTAAAAGTTTATTTTTGGGAGAAAGGTCAACCAATTCCCATGTATAGTTGCTTAAGATTGGATATATCTCACTATTAACTACCTCTTTCCAAAAGGATGAATCTGAAGATGCCATCGCTTCCTTAAATATTTGAGGCTCATTTTCCAAAAAAAAAGTCACAAAATCCGATCCAAATGAAGTAGACGTTCTTTGACGTGTACTACATCTTGGATTTTCTTCATTATGTTCATTCTCAATTGGTTCATCACGAGGTCGTTTAGACACCCCACTAGACTGTTCATGTCTAGTTTTATATGGATAAATATTTTCAAAGAATTCAGCATTGTCTGATTTAATTACCGTATTTTCATTAATATCCGTATGCTCGGATTTATGAACCAAAAATCGACATGCCTTACTGCTTTTACCATGTCCTATGAACACACAGTCCACCGTCTTAGGTCCTATCTTAACCCTTTTAGGCACAGAAATTTGGACCTTTGCTAGACACCCCCACACTTTGAAATATTTCAAGTTGGGTTTGCTTTCTTTCAACTTTTCATAAGGAATTGATTGTGTCTTACTATGGGGAGCTCTATTGAGTATACGGTTGGCCGTAAGGATAGCCTCCCCCACAAGTTTTGCGGTAAACCAGAACTTATAAGTAAGACATTCATCATTTTCTTCAAAGTTCAGTTTTTCCTTTCTGCAATTCCATTAGATTAAGTGAATATGGGGCCGTAGTTTGATGGATGATTCCATTCTCAACATATATTTGCATAAAGGGAGATTCATATTCTCCTCCCCGATCACTTCTTATCATTTTGATCTTTTTGTCTAACTGATTTTCAACTTCAGTTTTCTATTGCCTAAACGCATCAACTGCTTCATCCTTACTGTTTAGCAAGTAGACATAACAGTATCTAGTGCAACCATCAATAAAAGTTATGAAATACTTTTTCCCACCACGTGATGGTGTTGACTTCATATCACAAATGTCAGTGTATATTAAGTTTAGGGGATTGGAATTCCTTTCAACAGACATATAAGGATGCTTTGCATACTTTGATTCCACACACGTTTGACACTTTGATTTATTGCACTCAAAGTTTGGTAAAACTTCTAAGTTAATCAGTTTTCGTAACGTTTTGTAATTAACATGGCCTAAACGTTCATGCCATAAATTATAAGACTCAAGCAAATAAGAAGAATTTAAACTTTTATTTATTTCAACAGTCATTACATTCATCGTATAAAGGCCTTCGATCAGATAGCCTTTTCCTACATACATTTCTCCTTTGCTAATTACAATTTTTCCAGAAACGGTTACACATTTGAATCCGTTCTTGTCTAGAAGTGAAACAGAAATTAAATTCCTACGTAACTCCAGAACATACAAGATATTGTTAAGTGTCAAGACCTTTTCTGAATTCATTTTCAAGCATATTTTTCTTGTTCCTTCTACCTTAGTAGTAGAGGAGTTAGCCATGTAGATTATTTCTTCTACTTGAACTGGAGCGAATAATGAAAACAACTCTTTGTTGGCACATACATGGCAGGTGGCACCAGAATCCATCCACCATTCACGAGGATTCCCCGCCAAGTTTTACTCTAAGAACTTAGCACACAGATCATCGCTTTCTTTATTGGATTCAATCATATTTGCTTGATCCTTCTCTTGCCTTTCTTTGGGGCTCAACAATCCGTGGACTTGTGGCCAATCTTGCCACAATTGAAACATTTTCCCTTGAATTTCTTCTTGGGTTGATGGCTTCCTTGTTCAGATTTCTTTCTTTTCTTAGAATTGTTTTAGTCATCTTCTACAATTTGTGCTCCATTAATTGTAGAATTCCCTTTGGACCTTCTCTCGGCAGCTTTATTGTCCTCTTCAATACTTAGTCGGATAATAAGATCTTCGACAGTCATCTCCTTGCGTTTATGGTTCAAGTAGTTTTTGAAGTCTTTCCACAAAGGTGGTAGTTTCTCAACTATCGCTGCTATTTAAAATGCATCATTCACAATCAAACCTACAAAATAGTTTTTGTGAGTACTAAAAACCTTTTTAATTTGTTCAACTAAGGTATTTTTCAAAGATATACCTTCTGCTAGTAGATCATGTATGATGACTTGCAACTCCCGCACTTGACAGACAACCGATTTGCTATCTATCATTTTAAAGTCCAGGAATTGTGCAACAAGGAATTTCTTAATTCCCGCATCCTCTATTTTATATTTTCGATCAAGTGCCCCCCCACAATTCCTTCGATTTCTTAGTTCCACTGTAGACATTGTAGAGGTCGTCTTGGAGATCACTCAGAAAATAATTCCTGCAAAGGAAGTCTGAATGTTTCCAAGCTTCTACAATTATGAAACGCTCTTTGTCCGAGCTTTCCTCGGGCACCTCAGGAGCTTCTTCACTAGTGAACCGTTGCAGACACAAAGTGGTGATGCAAAAGAACATTTTTTGCTGCCATCGTTTAAAGTCAATGCCCGTAAATTTTTTGGGCTTCTCCGCCGGTGCCATTGTAGGCGGAGCATTTGTGTGACTTGATGTGGCAATGTTAGTTGCCCCCGCCGACGTTGTCGCTTCTTGCACTTGACTATCGCTTGTCATTTTTCCTGTCACCACAAGACAAAAAATACTTAGTATTTTCAGAATACTACTTATAAAGTTAAGCAACTTTAGACTTTTCTTCTTGTTTCTAGTTGACAATGAAGTTTTCACGACTTCCAATTGTCAACCGAATGATCTTTAACTTGTGATGAAGTTTTTATGACTTCAAATCAGTAGTTAAGTTCAGGTGGAGTAGAAAGTTAAAACTTTAATCTCCAAAAATAAGCTATACAGATTCTGAAAGTTGTTTCCTTAAGATTGTTATTTCCTTCTACGGGTACACAAAATTTGTATATGCAGAACAACAACTTCAACTAGAGTTCAAGTATAAACAAGAACACAATGAAGTATATCAAATACCCTCAACACAAGATCAAAATGACCTTTCCAAGAGGTGTATTTTATTTTTTACAGAAAATAGATGAAACATAAATGAATAAGGTCAAGTCGTTCGAATTCACGGAGTTTCCTTAAGGAAATAATTTCCCTCACTGTACCCGAGGTTATGGAATTTTTCCTCCCAGGATAAAATGGCCTTCAATCCAAAAATAGTGGTACCTCAAATATTTGGACTCGTCGAACGCACTCAACAGTTTGAATGATAACACAAAATTTTTTAAGACAAGAAGAGTATTTTTTATTCTGAAATTTCGTATCAAAATCTGTGGATGAAAGCAGGTTAATATAGCCTTAACATGCCTCTTCTGAAAAGAGGCAATGGTTCACTCTAAAGGTTACCCCTTTGCTGTAAGTTCATATCTATTCATCAAAGATTGCATCTTTTCCTGAACAGTCATCTCATTTCATTAATCAGTGTGTCACTTCATTGAAGGATTACATCCTTCTGAACACTTGAAACAGTGCAACTGTTACTGCATGTATATAAAATTTTACTGCATTTTTCCTTGGCATTCTTTGGAATTCAAATAAAGTTTGTCCAAAAAGATAGATCTCATCGCTTGATCCGAAGCCGAAGTCGAAGCCAAAGCCGAAGCCGAGCGAGCGACGACGATGACGGGGCGAGGCATCTATTATTTCTTGCCTCACTTTCCATGTGGAGTAAGTGTTCTTGATTATAAAACTTTCAAGTTCTCTTCTTCCACCAATGTGGGAGAAGGAGTAAACTTTCTAATTTGGGAGCACACTTTCCATTTTAGTGTCTCCTTCCTCTCCACCATTTTATTCTCCATTTTTCCATTCACACTTCTTTCATATACTATGAACCCAACAAAAAGTTGGTTGGGTGCATTGACATTTAGGTTGATCTTAAGTTGCTTCGTTGGAAGGAGGCTCCGGGTTCAAACCTCATTGAGGTGATTTTTTACTTTTTGCAGTTTTTAAAGTTTTTAAGCACCCACTATCCTTAAATCCTGGGTCTGCCACTACTACTACGATATACTCCTTAAAAGGTAAGAAATAGTTGGAGGACCTTTTAGAAAATTATTCGTACAATTTATTATAGCAAAGATAAATTGAAAAAAGAAAAGGAAACAATGTTTTCTTGATTTTTCAAAACGATAGTACTTATTTTGAACTATTTTTAATAGGCTACAAAAACAAGTAATGAAAGGTACTAAAAATTAGCATTTGGCTCGAGTTAGACTATTTCATCTATCACTCAATTAATCTTGTCATTCAGTTCGCGCTTCGAGCGATGTTTAGTACATTAATGGAGTTAATACTAGATTTCAAATTTCAAATTTATATAAATAATCTTTCAAGATAAATACATAATTTGGAATAAAATTAGTGAATATACATATCAAGTCATGTAATATAAGTCGTTTGGTACACGGTATAACATGAGATATTCTAAGCTTAAGTTTGATACTAAATTTATACTATATTTGATGCATGCTGTAAATTTATCCTATGATTAATACCAAATCTTGCGATATCCACCTTATTCCATCCAATTTGAGATTATTTTATCTCACCATGAAGTTATAATCTCAAACTTATAATTTCGAGATAATTTAGACTGCGTAGCAAATGATATATTCGTCCCTGGATACATAATAACATATCAAGTTTATAAGACTTTTCTGTTGGTAACCGTACGTGTTTGGCTAATTTTGAAGGCACCCCTTTAACCTAGGTATTGCCAGGCAAACAACACATATGACCTACGTATTAATTGTTAGATAGGATTAATTTTTCTCAAACATTATCATCATCACCTATTAAATTATATTGTGTTGTTTAAGTATTGAAGTTAATAGTTAGATATGGAAAGTCAACTGAAAGCTAAAATTAGCTCGATGACGAAATTAAAGTAGGCTATGTTTCTCATTGCTACCTTTACTTGTCTTGATAAAACAAGAAAAAATCACTAATATAATGCCAAGCTGTCTTTAATTTGTCGAAAGTATGTTTGTGCTTTCATAGATAGGTTCCACTCGTATGAGTTATGCCTCATAAACTTCTTTTTTATAGTTGCTAACTACTCCATGGGTTTTCATATTATTTGGACTTTATATTACAAATAATTGTTTCAATTTACTTGTTCAGTTTATAAAATCAATAGAATTTTACTATATATTTTCACTCTTGGTATTAAATAATTACATAAAATAAAATTTAGAGTCCCAAAACACCATTAATAAAGATAATTTAGTACTCCTTCATTCCTAAATAAGCCCTGACAATGCTGGAGGTGGTGGAGTTCTTAGGGACCATGCTGGACAAATGATATGGCTTTCAGTGCCTATTTTGGTTTTTGCTCAACTAATTCAGCTGAGGCTCTAGCTTTAAAGATTGGCCTAAGATGGTGTCTAGATCATGGTTTTCACAAAGTTACTGTTGAGTCCGACTCCCTCTGGCCTCTTGATTATTCAGATGGTTAAGGGTGAGATCAAACCCCTTCTGATAGATTAGAGATGAAATTAAACAGATTCAATATATGAGTTCACTTGGTCATTGCTCTTTCACTCACCTTCAGAGAAGGTAACACTACGGCTGATTTGCTTGCGAATATGGTTGAACATTGCAAAACAACTACCCTCTTCATTAAGGCTATAAATCTCCTTTCTAAGATTACCTTCACCTTGAAGAATGATGTAGTTGGCAAGCCAACACTAGAGTTCGTGTGAAAAAGGATAACTTTATGTTCGACCCTGACTAAATTTTGTTTGATTGCTTCTAGGTCTAAGGATTGTAGAATTTTTGTAAGCTTATCTGACGAGGAGCAACCCTTCTTCTCCTTTTTCTTTCCTTTATTTTGATAAGTTAAGAGTGTAAGGATGTGTCCTTCACTCCTAGTATTGTAATGCAGAGGTAAGGTTTTTCCCCCTCCATGCTCGTTTGTCTTATCTATTGAATCTCAATTGTGAGAACCTTTGAATAAGAAAAAAATGATTGTTTTAGATAATCAAGAAGATATTGATGATGTTCTTCAATTTACCCTTCTTTAAATAAAGAGTATTTTACATGACAAAAAGTTGCTCGCTTTGTCTCATTTTAGTTGACCCTATTGTAAAAAATATTTGTTTTAATTTAATTTTTCTATTTATGAAATCAAGAGAATGTCAGTATTATGTTCTTCAAATACTACTCCTAGCATTATATGACTACACAAAATATATATACTCAAATTTGTATTTTTAAAATATAATTAATAAGGTTAATTTGATAAAATAAGTTCCTAATAAATATTTTTTTCTAAGGTTTTCTGGGGTTGCTGTGTTTCTACTTCCTAATAGTGTGATAAAGGAAGTGGATAAGCAATGTAGAAAACTCCTTTGTGGTGGGTGGTGGGTGGCGCGGGGGAGGGGGGAGGGGGGAGGGGGGGGGGCGAGGAGAGGGTTTACTTAAGTAAAGAAGAAAATGGCTCTGGTGGCTTAGGACAAAATACGCAGACCTAAACATCAAAGAGGTTTGAATATCAGGCACTAGAGGTATTAGAATATTGCCTCAGTTGATAAGCAAATCTGGATGCTGATGGAGAAAAAGAACATTTTGTGGGTGAAGTGGGTAAAGAGAAAAGGCATCAAAACCATCTCAACTATACATAAAAAGTCACTTGCATACCTAAACTAACGTAGGGACCTATTACACACTTATTCTTCTCAAAAGTGAATTTAATTCCATCCTGAATCTGACGTGGAAATAACATTATTTTTTTTAAAAAAAGGCGCGTCTAGAGAAAAAAAAAAAACAAAAAATCTTTAAACCCCTAACCCCACCCCTGCGCACACTCTCTCTTCTCACCCATCTTCAATTTTTTTCTCTCTCTCAATCTTCCTTTCTTCTTCATCACAATCACTTTTCTTTTGCTATGGTTGGTGAGAATAATTTTTCCATGATAGTTTTCAAGAAAAAAAATAGAAAAGATTGAGGATGAAATCGTTACCAATCAAAAAAATTTCTGATGAGACGTTTGAAATTAATCAAATGTTATTGCTCCCACGTTGAACATCAATTTTTCAATTTATTTTTGTATTTCTATTCTTTCTTTAATTTTATGAATTTTGCTCAAAAAATATTTTTTTAACACTTTTTTTTTGTAGATCTATCTTGTTTCTATAAAAATCTTCTTTCAATTTTGCTCAATTAATAATAATATATTAAAATTGCTCAAAATTTATTTTGATGACGGGTGGTGAATAAGTGGTGAGGCATATTGATTTTTGGTGACTGTAATTGCGTGTGAATTTGGTGATGGGTGGTGCAATTAGGTGGTGATAGTGTTGTAACTTTTGGTGTCGTATAACAAAGAAGATTGAATTGAATGAAGTTATTGTTTGGGTGTATTGATTTTATATCAACAATGGAAGAAGAAGATGGCATTATGGTCGTTGGGAAATTGATGAAAAAGAAGAAGATGGTTTTGGACATTGAAGAAATTGAAGAAGAAGAAGAAGAAGAAGAAGAAGAAGAAGATGATGATATTGAATTTGAATGAAGTTATTGCTTGGGTGTATTGATTTTATATCATCTTCCCGTTAAGAATATGATCCCGTTAATTTTCTTTTTTCTTTTTGGAAATTGAAGAAAAAGAAGATGGTTTTAGACATTGAAGAATTTATTGAAGAAAAAGAAGAAGAAGATAGGTTTGGACACTGAAGAAAAAAAAATTGAGCTCATTACAATGGAGGTTTTGGATATTGAAGAAAAAGAAAAAAGATTGACCTCATAACAATGGAGGTTTTGAACAACAATGGAGGTTTTGGATATTGAAGAAAAAGAAAAAAAATTGAAGAAGAAAGAAAAAGAATTTAAATTAAAAAGAAAAAAGAAAATTTTATGAAAATAATAAATTTATTATTTTTTTCGTATCATGCTGACGTGACAGGCGCGTGTGCAACACCATACCACATGCAAGTGGTATAATGCTTTACAAGGTGTAAAAAATATCACTTTTTTATAATTGAGGTGTGTAATAAGTCACTAGTATAGTTTAGGTGTGACTTCGACTTTTCTTGTATAGTTTGGGGTGGAAATGATGTCTTTTTTCATGGGTAAATCGTGTATATATATGTATGTATGTATATGTATATGTATGTATGTATATGTATGTATATATATATATATATATATATATATATACATATATACATATATATATATATATATATATATATGAGAGAGAAAAGACATGATTTTTCCATTAAACTTGTCGCCTCAACTCACTTTAACACTTAAACTAAACTTTCGTTTATTTACCTCACTTAACATCTTTAAAGTGTATTTGTTTCACCCCTAATGCTGACATGACATTTTTTTAAAAAGGGCCAGTTTATTATTTAAAAAATTATATGGTCCCACTTATTTTATATCTATATATATAAAAAAAAATCAACCTTTTCTTCTTCAATGCCCCCCACCATCCCTCACCTCTCATCCCTACCCCGCACCCCATACCCACACCCACACCCCACACCCTTTTTTTCTCCAGTAAATAATCAAACAACAATACCCTTTTTCTTCAACCATTAACAAAATGTCAAAATTGTTCGAGTTTGATCGGATTAGAGCGGGGATACTGTTTCCCTTCGCCGGAGCTCAGGCAAACTCAGCAATGACGAATATCAGGGAAAACGGATAGCCGCGCCATTTTTTCCCGGTGAGAACTCGTCGGAGTAGCCAGTTCCCGCCTCTCTCTCTCTCTTTTCACTATGTTTTCTCAACTCTCTCTCTTGTTTCTTGTCTTTGATCCCTCCCTCTATCAAATCTCTCTCCCTCGATCTCTCTGATGTGTTGCTTGTGTATTGATGGTGAGAGATTCTCCGTGAATCCACAAAAATGGGAGAGAATTCATGTAGTATATGTGTTTTTGGGTCAGCTCCCCATTGTGTGGTGTATGTTTGAGTTTCTGTTGTGTATGGGTCCGTTAATGGAGTTTTCAGTGGGTATATATGTGGAGAAGGTGGGGGGAGCGGGTGAGGGGAAATGGTCAAGAAAAAATAGGTAGGGGGTGCTGGAGGAGGAGGTGGGAGGAATCTGAAGAAGAAGGGCGTAGGGAAGGGGGCGTAGGGGGGTGGGGGGCTGCGTTAATTATAGGGTAGGGGGTGGGGATGGTGGGTGGGGAGGTATGAAGAAGAAAAAAAATAGGGGTGGGAGTGTCTCTTTTATTTAATATATATAAATATATATATATATATATAATTATATATATATATATTTATTTAAATAAAATAGTATAAATATATTTTTTATTTTTTTTAAAAAATATATAATAATAATATGTGGGGGATTAATTTTTTTTAGAAAAATAGTAATTTCTTACGTGGCATTGATGTGGCAGCGATATGTAAGCGAGTATAACACACTCTCCGTTGTGAGAGTGGTATTCAATTTTGAGGGGTGAAATAAATACACTTTAAAGATGTTAAGGGAGGTAAATAAACAAAAGCTTAGTTTAAGTGCTAAAGTGAATTGAGGTGACAAGTTTAGGGAGGAATCATGTCTTTTCTCTCTTTATATATATGTATATGTATGTATGTATGTATGTGTATATATATATATATGTATATATATGTGTATATATATATATGAATGATGAGAATAACTTTTTGACGGACTCACCTCCTCAGAATTGCAGTTGGTATTGGAAGGTCTTACATAAATTGAAGCTAAAGATGTAGAATTGGTATAATCAAACTCACCACTGCCTTACTAGTAGTGATATATATTCAATTTCAATGTGTTATCTAGACTGATAAGAACTGCTCAAAGATTGAAAGTGACTGAATTCATCTGGACAAAAGTTGTTTTGCCAAAACACAGGTTCATCCTATAGTTGACATACCAAGACAGACACTTACCCAAGAGTAAGATGACTCATATAAATTAAAAATTGAAGACACCTTGTGTGGTATGTATGATACTAATAGTGTAGAGACTGTACTGAATTATTTTTTTCCAATATGGTTGGGCTCAGGAAGTATGGGAGGCAATAAAATAATAGTTTGGCTTTACAATGCAAGATAGAGGGGTATAAGAGATGCTAGCTCAGATCAATCAGAAACACTGGAGCAAGTTCAGGAAGGAGTTGATTGCTGCTGCTTATGAAGCAATGGTTTATCACATTTGGATGGCTAGGAACCATCTTATCTTTAGGAAGATTTGTAAAGAAAAGATTTATTTTTCAGTGATACAACATGTACTTAGGGAGAGTGTCACGACCCAAAAACGAGGGTCATGATGGCACTTGTCATGGCGTACCTGGACAAGTAAGCCTATCACCCAAAACTGATACAAAAGAGAAAAAGATAGAAATACCCCAAGGTAAGACTTTTAGAACTAAGATGAACCATACAAGTAATTATAACAATGCGGAAAGAACATATCCAAATACCATATATTTCCAAAACCAGGTGTCAATACAAAAACTTCTAATATAATCTATGAGTCGAATACATAGGAAGATAATCATAAAGAAGCAATCTTTGTCTCCGAATACTAATAGAGACATAACTAATACAGAAAGATAAAAGCGAACTCTGGACGTAGGAATGTTCAACCACTACCTTGAGTAATTTGAAGGCGCTTGAATCAACCAATCTAAGGTGCACTCGAGCTAGGACCTACACCAAAAGGGCACAGTAGGCCTGGGTACGGTCCACTTGTACTCAGTAGGTATCATAGGCCGATCAAGCAAAGTAATAAATAAAGCATACAAAATATACACTAAGGGCACGTTACTTGCAATCAGAAAATGTCCTACAACGGTTGCCCACATGGCTTGCACTAACAGTTCAACAGTATCCACATATAATACAACAACACACCAGATAGGAATACAAATATTCATAATATCACATACATGTAGAACAAAGAGGAACACGTATACTCAAGATTATCAAGTACAAATAAAGGAAGATAGAACAATTAGACATTAACAAGTCAAGATATAAAATAAATAGATAGATGACAAGTCAATATAGCAATACAAGCACAACATAACATAATAAATCAAGTGCAATGTATATGATGATGACAATGATGCACGAGGTCATTGTACAACCTCCGGGAACATCGCATAATCTCAGTATACACCCACGGAGGCAAGCCTCCCGACGTGGGACCTATGGGGGGTTCAACAACTCATGTACAATCTCGCTCTCTCTCTCTCTCTCTCTCTATATATATATATATATATCTATATCTATATTCCATATCCATATCCATATCCATATCCCCTCCCCAGCACATCCCTCGGGGAGAGTTTTATAAGATGTCACATTTTCTGTCATAAAAAAGTATTGTCAGTGTTTCCCAGGTATTTCCACGGTGGTACCATTTGTTTCATGAATGAGTATGATATGAAGATGTAATGCTCACAACCAATTACAATGAGTATTTCCACAACCAACAACGTGATATTTTTCCAAAACCAACCACAACGATGCATTTTCATAATTACGTGAGCCAATAACCACTTCTTATTTCCATTCATCCATGAATTTTCACATGTTTCATAAGTCAAGAGTATGAATAAATATATCACAATACACCAAAGGTACCATAATAGGCATTTGAAATAACACAATACAATTATTCGCATGTATTCAAGGCTATCAACATCATATAGAACCCCACACAGTCACATATATCACATAATATCTCAGTTTCAACAATTACATCACATATAGCCCCTCACACGGGCATAAAAAATAAATAACCATTTTTCATGATTAGTTCCCACCCTTATCATACATTTTGTACCAATATTTAATACTCAACCTAATCTGAAAGAGTTAAGCCATAACCTACCTCGAATGTCAAAACCGGTACGCTACACTTCAAACCCAAAGATTTACTTCTCAGGAACAATCCGAAATTAATTAAAATCAAGAAATATAAAATCTACGTTTCAAAAGAAAGCAAGCGATACCCATATTGACTACTTTTGGTTTGTGGTCAAAACGGACCACCGAAATGAGTTTTCAAAAAAGAAGGATAAAAACAAAACATTATTACAAAAATGTTTGACCCATATATTTAGAAAGCTACAGCTAAAAATTCAAGTCAAATCGAGTAAAAAATATTGTTCAAATTGAAGAATTTTTTTTTTTAAGGTTTACCGGGTAAAATCTTTGAATTCCACGTTAAAATCAAGAAGCAAAGTTATTTTGAAGGTTAAATTGATGATAAACTATTAATTATAAGATTAAAACATTATTCAAGTGAAAGGGGGTAAAATTAGGGTTTAAAATCAAGCGCTAAGATTTTTGAGATTTTTAGAAATTAATTAAGAAATTACTAAGAAAAGGGGTGATTTCTTACCTTAAATCCGAAAGAGAATCAAAAAATAGATGTTACTCTAGCTTCCCAAGCACCCACAAGCATCACTTTTAAGTTCTCACACAATTTTAGAGTTTAACACTCAAGAGGCAAGGTGAAAGAATAGGCAAAATGAAAAAAAAAAAAAAAAAAAAAACTATTATATATTGTAGAAAAATCTGCTATAGTGCAGATTTAAAATCTGTTATAGTGCAGATTTTTTTTTAAGTCTAAACGGACTTTGATGGGGTGTCCGTGATTCGTTCGGAGTTCGATATACACAAAAAAACTATGAAACCACACTAAAGTTGATGTTACGGATGCGTTGGCGAAGTCTGATTTTTGAAAAAATGCCGTTTTCACAGAGTTGACCCCCGAAAATTGAAATCATAATTTTTCAAACCGAGGTCTAAGATCGAAAGAAACATCCGAGGCTAAGACCTCGACAGAAATTTGAAAAAATGCCGTTTAAGATCGACATTCCAGAGCTGTTGGCGTAGTCAAATTTTTCATCCGAGGTTTTTTCAACCAAAATATGGGTCCCACACCCATATTTTAAATTTTCAACTTTCTGACCAACATGTCGAAATAAGCTCGGGTGCATTGGGACCCGAACCAAAGGTCTACCTAGCCTAAAATTGATATATCAAACTGTTGGTGCAGTCGGTTCAGCCATCCATCTCATGAATCAAAAGATATCCACATAATTCCAAAATAAGGCTCTGGAAGCCACCAAAAATCACAATATCGCATAAATGGTACTAAAAAATATCGAGAACTATGTCAATCACCCCCACCCCCCAGAAAAATCATAATGTAACTAAGGGGAGGGGTAAAATAGTCAAATCATACAAAATCACAAATTTTACATATTTCATAAAAAAAAGAAAGTCGTTACATCATCCACTACTAAAAATCTAATTCGTCCTTGAACTAAAGGAAAAAGAAATACCTGAATCAATGAAGAGTTGGGGATAAAAACTACGCATATCGGACTCAACCTCCCAAGTCACCTCAGCTACAAGTCGATGTCGCCACTGAACATTAACAACCGGGATAACTCTAGAACGCAATTGTCTCACATTCCTAGCCAAAAATAGAGATTGGATCATCAACAAAAGAAAATCGCTCATTTAACTGAAATGACTCCCAACGAATAACATGAGACTCATCTGAAATATAACGGCGAAACATAGAAACATAAAAAACTGGATGAACAGTCGCTAGATCTGGTGGCAAAGCTAACTCATAGGCTACATCACCAACGTTCAAAGAATCTCAAATGGACAAATGTACATGGGGCTAAGATTGCCCCTCTTTCCAAATCTCATGACACCCCTCATGGGTGAAACTCAAAGGAAAAAATGACCCCCAACACCAAATCTTAAAGCACAAAGTCTACGATCAACAAGAATATCTACCTACTCTGAGCCACTCTAAGTCTATCCTGAATGATCCGGACTCTAGCCAAAGTCTCACGAAGAAAGTCCGTACCTCGAGGTCTAACCACAGAAACATCAAACCAACACTCTGCAGAGCGATAACGACTACCATACGATGCATCGAATAGATCTATGTCAATATTAGAATGGTAGCTATTATTACATGGAAACTCTGCTAAAGCCAAATGTTGCTCCCACTAGCCACAAAAATCTATCACACATGCGCGGAGCGTATCCTCTAAAACCTGAATAGTCCTCTCAAACTGACCATTAGTCTGGGGTGAAACGACATATCAAGATTAACTCGAGTACCCAACTCATCCTGAAAAGTCTTCCAAAAGTGAGATGTGAACACAGAATCTCGATCTGAAATAATGGACACACCATGAAGTTGCACATTCTCAAAAATATAGATACGAGCCAACCTCTCGCATTGAAGGAAACCTAAACTGGAATGAAATGGGATGACTTGGTTATTCGATCCATGATGACCCAAACACTATAGGAACTATGAGAAGTACGGGGCAAACCAGTCATGAAGTCCATAGTGATCCGCTCCTACTTCCACTTGAGAATGGGTAATCTATGAAGCAAACCACACGATCTCACATACTCGGCCTTCACCTGCTAACAACATAGGCAACGAGCTATAAAATCTGCTATATCTCACCTCATACCACCCTACCAGTAGTGTTATCTCAAATCACGATACATTTTAGACTCTCTAGGATGGATAAAATACCTGGAACAATGGGCCTCCTCCAAAATCGATCTAATCTAATCGCCTACCTCGGTATGCAAACTCGGCTCCTAATCCTCAAAACACAAGAAGAATTAAGTAAGGCTTCCTTAGCCTCACCACTCAACACGTTATCTTGAATCGATCTCAATCCCGCATCATCAAACTGATGAGCTCGAAATATGCTTCCTCAAAGAAGATCTAGCCTCCACAAATACCAAAACACACCCAGGTGTCGAAATATCAAGCCTAACCATTTGGTTAGCTAAAGACTGAACCTCTAAGGATAAAGGCCTCTTCTGAGTTAAAAAATACGCTAAGCTACCTATGCTAGTCGACTTCCAGCCCAAGGCATCCGTAACCACATTAGCCTTACCCAGATGGTAGAGACTAGTCAAGTCATAATCCTTAAGTAAAGCAAGATAACGACGCTGCCTTATATTAAGATCTCTTTGGATGAAGAAGTACTGAAGGCTACGATGATCTGAGAAGATCTCACAACAAACTCCATACCAATAGTGCCAACATAACGTTAAAGCAAAAACAACTGTGCACAGCTCCAAATCGTGGGTAGAATAGTTTCTCTCATGAGGCTTCAATTGATGAGACATATATGCAATCACCATAACCTCCTGTATCAACAAAACACCTAATCCAATAGTTGAAGCATCACAAAACTCGGTAAAGGCCACGACCCCCTTGGCTAAAGTCAATATAGGAGCTGAAGTCAACAAATCCTTGAGCTCCTAAAATCTCACCTCACAAGCATCGAACCACTGAAAGAAAATCTTCTTATTAGTCAACTTAGTCAAAAGAGCTGCAATAGATGAGAAACCCTCAACAAAACATCGATATTAACCCGCCAAGCCAACAAAACTCTGAATATCGATGGGCAAAGTAGGTCTAGCCCAATCACAAATTATTGCAACCTTGGTTGGATCAACCATAATACCTTCCTTAGTCACCACATGACCCAAGAAAGAAACAGACTCCAACCAAAACTCATACATGGAGAATTTGGCATACAATTTCTCATCCCTCAATCTCTGAAGCATAATCTGCAAATGTTCTTCATGCTCAGCCTCACTCTTGGAATAAACCAAGATATCATCTATAAATACAATAACAAAGGAGTCGAGATATGATCGAAACACCTAGTTTATCAATTCCATGAATGCGGTAGGGGCATTGGTCAATGCAAATGATATGACCAAGAACTCATGTGACCATATCGAGACCAAAAAACTATCATTGGAATATCTGAAGCTCTAATACTCAACTGATGATAACCAGATCTAGACCAATCTTCAAAAACATTGCGGCACCCTAAAGCTAATCAAATAAATCATCAATACAGGAAGATGATGCTTATTCTTAATCGTCACCTCATTCAACTGTCGATAATCAATACATATACGCATAAACCCATCTTTCTTCTTCACAAACAATAAAGGCGCACCTCACGGCGATACACTAGGTCGAACAAATCCCCTATCCAACAACTCTTACAGCTGATCCTTCAAATCATTCAACTCTGTTGGGGCCATACTATAAGGAGGAATAGAAATGGGTTTGGTGCTCGGTTCAATATCAATAGCAAAATCAATATCATGATACGGAGGCATACCAGGAAAATACATAGAAAACACATCAATAAACTCACAGACATCATTAACGAAATCCAAGAAAGGTGGTGAAACAACACTACCATCATAAATATGAGCCAAATAAGATAAACATCCTCTCTCAATCAATCTACGAGCCTGAACATAAGATATGATCCTCTTAGGACCCGAATGAAGTGCATCCTTCCAAGCTATCCTTGGTACACCCGGTGAAGCTAAAGTCACGGTCTTAGCAAAACAATCTATGACAGCATGATAAGGAGCCAATCAATCTATACCCAAAATAATATCAAAATTAACCATATGTAACACAAGCAAATCTACCCAAGTTACACAACCACAGAAAGTCACAACACAAGGTCGGTACACTCAATCCACCACTAAAGAATTTCCTACAGAGGTATATACATGAATAGGCATGGAAAATAGCTCACTAACAGAATCAAAACTCAAAGCAAAATATGTAGACATATAGGAGAAAGCCAATCCAGGGTCAATAAACATAGATATAGATCTAAAAAAAATAAAGATGATACTTGTGATCACAGCATCAGAAGACTCCGCCTCAAGCCTGTCGGGTATAGCATAACACTGACCACTACCATCAACTAACTGAGTAGCCCCACGACCACCACCGCAGCTCCACCACCTCTACCCCTCACTCCTCTAGTAGTACCCCTACCTCTCACATCTAAAATAAGAGTAGCTCTAATCATACAATGAGGACAGTTGTTAGACAAATAGACAACCTCATCATATCAAGAAACATCTACAGCCCGCCTCAATAGGAGAAGGTACCACTAGGCCCAAATGACCATCCTGAACTGTTGAACCAGAAGATCCATAACCTGAACTCTGTAAGGCTTCCTGCACTGTCCTACTGTGATATCTATGAGAACATCTAAAATCTCTACCATGAGGAGTCTGACCTCTGAACTCACCAAAATGGTGCACCTTTTTGGCGCCTCCCTTAAATGCTCTAAGAATACCCTCTGACATCTTGGAGTAGTCCACAATGCTCTGAAAAATTCTCTAAACATAACCATCTGATAAGTACCCAACACGAGGCTCAAGGGAGAGTCCCCCAACACTCCTCTTAGATGGGGTTGATCCACGAACCCATCCACTCCCTTGAGTCCATCCACGACTCAAGGCTCGCCCTCTAGGAGAAAGCTCTGTATTTTTTACCTCGTGGGACCTAGTCAGTACTATCTTCACAGAAAAAGTGAAACACAACTCAAAACTCAAGGTATAAAAAGAAATTCGAACGATAAGGAATTACATGAGGAAAGTTTTCTTAAAGACATTCTATAGCCTCTCAAAGATATATACTATTGTTTACGTACCGATATGCGAGACTCTATTAGACATTTCATCCATATATCATTAAGACCAATGAAACCTGGTTGCGCTAATACCAATTTGTCATGACTCAAAAATGAGGGTTATGATGAAAGTTGTCACAACGTACCTAGACAAGTAAGCCTATCACCCAAAGCTGATACAAAAAGAGGAAAAGATGAAAATACCCCAAGGTAAGGCTTCTAAACAAAAACAAATCATACAAATAATTATAACAATGCATAAAGAACATATTCAAATACTATACATTCCCAAAACTAGATGTCAACAGCGTAAGAACTTCTAATATAATCCATGAGTCGAATCATAGGAAAATAATCATAAAGAAGCAATCACTATGTCTAAATACTAATAGAAACATAACAAATACAGAAAGATAGAGGCAAACTCCGTACGTAGGAATTTCCAACCACTATCTTGAGTAATCTGAAAGAGCCAAAAATCAATCAATCTGAGGTGCACTCGCTCTAGGACCTGCACCAAAAGGGCATAGTAGGCGTGAGTACGGTCCACTTTTACTCAGTAGGTATCATAGACTGACCAAATAAAGTAGTAAATAAATCATACAAAATATACACTAAGGGCATGTCACCTATCATTAGAAAATGTCCCATAATGGTAGCCCACACGGGTTGCATTAACAGTTCTACAGTATCCACACATAATACAACAACACACCAGATAGGGATACAAATACTTATAATATCACATACAAGTAGAACAAAGAGGAACACGTATACTCAAGATCATCAAGTACAAATAAAAAAATATAGAACACTTAGACATTAATAAGTCAAGATATAGAACAAATAGATAGATGATAAGTCAATATAGCAATACAATCACAACATAACACAATAAAACAAGTGCAATGTATATGATGATGATGATAATGATACAAGAGGTCATCGCAAAACCTCCGAGATCGTCGCATAATCCTCGTATACACCTATAGAGGAAAGCCTCCCGACGTGTTACCTATGAGGGGTTCGTCAACCCATATACAATTCATATATATCCATATCTCCTCCTCGGCACATCCCTCGGGGAGGGTTTTATAAGATGTCACATTTTTATCATAAAAGGGTATTGCTAGCATTTCTTAGGTGTTGCTACGGTGGTACCATTTATTTCGTGAATGAGTATGATATGAGGATGTAATTGTCACAACCCACAATGAGTATTTCCACAACCAACCAAATGATATTTTTTCACAACCAACCACAATGATACATTTTTATAACCACGTGAGCCAGTAACCACTTATTCTTTCCATTCATCTATGAATTTCCACATGTTTCATATGCTAGGAGTATATATATATATCACACAACACTAAAGGTACCACAAAATGCATTTAAAATAACACAATACAATTATTCGCATGTATTCAAGGATATCAACATCATATAGAACCCCACACGGTCATACATATCAATAATATCTCAATTTCAATAATAACATCATATATTGGCCCCCACACGGGCACAAAATATAGATAGTCATTTTTCATGATTAGTTCCTACCCTTAACATGCATTTTGTACCAATATTTACTATCCAGCCTCGTCTGAAAGAGTTAAGTTATAACCTACCTCGAATGCCGAAATCGGTCCGCTACATTTCAAAACCAAAGATTTACTTCTCACGAACAATCCCAAAATTAATTAAAACTAAGAAATCTAAAATCTAAGCATCTAAATAAAGTCAACGATACGTATATTGACTACTTTTGATTCGGGATCAAAACGGACCTCCGAAACGGATTTCCAAAAAAGTAGGGCAAAATCAAAACTTTATTACAAAAATGTGTTTCCTATATTTTTAGAAATCTACAATATAAAACCCAAGTCAAATCGAGTAAAAAATGAGGTTCAAATCGAAGATAAACCATTTTTAAGTTTTACCAGGTAAAAATCTTTGAATTCCGCATTAAAATCAAGAATCGAAGTTGTTAAGAAGGTTAAATTGATGAAAAACTAATAATTATAAGATTAAAACATTATTCAAGTGAAAAGAAGTGAAATTGGGGTTTAAAATCAAGCCCTAAGATTTTTGGAGTTTTGAAAAATTAATCAAGAAATTACTAAGAAATGGGGTGATTTTTTACCTTAAATTCGAAAGAGAATCAAGAAATAGATGTTAATCTAGCTTTTCAAGCACCAACAAGCTTCACTTTTAAGCTCTCACACTTTTTTAGAGCTTAACTCTCAAGATGCAAGGTGAAAGAATGGGAAAAATAGGCAAAAAAGAGGAAAAAATACTGCTATATATTGCAAAAAAACTGCTATAGTGCAATTTTTTTCAAGTCCAAACGGACTTCGATGGGGTGCTCGAAATTCGTTTGGAGATCGATATATGCAAATGAACTATGCCATCACACTAAATTTGATATTCCGAACGTGTTGGCGAAGTCAGACTTTCGAAAAAATATCATTTTTATAGAGTTGACCCTCGAGAAATCACAATTTTTCAAGCCTAGGGTCGAAATGAGATTTAAAAAACGTAAAATCACACCAAAATGTTATTTCCCTAAAATCGATATTCTGGAGATGGTGGTGCAATCGAATTTTCCATCCAAGGTAATTTCAATCAAATGTGAATTCAACACCCATATTTTTAATTTTTTAATTTTCCGACCAACAGGTCGAAATGAGCTCGAGTGCATCAGAAACCGAACCTAAAGTCTACCCAGCCTAAAATCGATATTTGAAGTTGCTGGTGTATTTCATTTATCCATCCATCACACGGATAAAAAAAATATCAATATAAGTCCAAAATAAGGCTCTCGAAGTCACCATAAATCACAATATCACATAAATGGTATCAAAATGCATCGAAAATCATGTCAATTACCCCCACACTCAAGAAATACCATAATGCAACTACAGAGAGGGATAAAATAGTCAAATCACATAAAATCATAAATATCACATATTTCATTAAAAAGGTTGGTCGTTACAAAGAGTGTGAACATGTTTATAGATAAGAAAAAGGTTTGGATAGTGTTGGGAGTTTATTGACGAAATATGTAATTAAAGCGTTGAGATCTATGAGTGCTAAACACCTCCCTGGTGGTTTAGACTATAGATGCTCTTTAGGTGTATTCTTTCGTTTGTTGGTATAGTAATTTTCACAGTTGATTGTCCAAAAGGAGAGTGTCAAGTCAATCAAGGCAAATTATTTTAAAACGGAGGGTGTAATAAAAAGTTACTACATATTTTTCAAGATATTTATGAAGTGTACATTAGTAAAAAAAATACATTTTGTCTTCAAGAAATGAGTAATTTCTTAAATGGTGTAACCAAGTTAAAAAGATCACTTATTTAGAGACAAATAGAGTAAAATATAGCATAATTAATTCTTTCTTAAAAGATGGGTCAGATCAACAAGAGTCAAATCTATATATATAATAAATGAGAGTAGTTAACCTAAAATTAAGTCAGATAGTATCTTGAGAACTAGCTACTAGATATTTTTACAACAAAAAATCTATTTTGTTGATTATTAAATTATTTATTTTTATTTGATATTTATTTCATATCTATACTTGTATATATATAATAAAAGAGAGTAGTCAGCCTAAAACTAAGCCTAGTGACACCTTGAGAACTAGCCACTAGACATTTTTACAGCAAAAAATTATTTTGTAGATTATTAATTTATTTATTTTAATTTTATATTTATTTTATATCTATCTATCTATCTATATATATATATATATATATATATATATATATATATATATATATAATAAAGGACAGTAGTTAGCCTAAAATTAAGCCAAGTGGCATTTTTACAATAACAATCTATTTTATAGATTATTAATTAATTTATATTTATTTTATATCTTATTATCTCTATCTATATCTATAATATATTAAAAGTATGAGGAGCTTTATCAATATTGTTTGAACTTTTTGTCCTGCATTAAAAGTCTTTGCTTTAGACAAAATCGTCTTTTCACTATTTTTTCTAATATTTAAGAGTTGAAAATTAATTAAATAAACCTTTCCTTATTAGAAGTCATCAGAATTAATGGAAACTAATTTTTTTTCATTAATTTAAGAATTCTAAATCGACTAAATTTGATTTTAAGATCTCTAATTTGATTTTAGTTACTAATTATGTACTGATTTGATCAACTAATATAACCATAAATTTGATATGGTTCAGATTGATGCGTCTCTCAAAGCCTCTGACATCAAGGAAAAGAGGTACGAAATGACAAACGCAAAAATAATGATCCATCAACCACTTGAAACTTCTGGTGGTAAAATATATTTATATATATGTGCTTATACTGAAATATATGTGTAGGTTTACATTATTATGTTAAAGTGTGAGTTATATATATATATATACATATATATATATATATATACATATATATATATGTATGTATGTGTGTGTGTGTGCGTGCACGCGCGCTTATACTAAAATATATGTGTAGGTTTACATTATTATGTTAAAGTGTGAAAGATTTTTAAAAAGTGATTTGAACATTTTACACTTCATTAAAATTTCTGTAATAGACAAAATTATTTAATTTTAAACACCAAATGTTACATGTGCGAGACACGTGCGGTTAAACTAGTCTATATCAATAATCTATAATCTATAATATATTAAAAGTGTGAAGACCCTTAGAAAAGTGATTTGAACTTTTTACTCTTAATTAAAAGACCACGCTTTAGACAAAATCGTCTTTTTACTTTTTTTACTCTAATTATTATATTATTATCTTTATAATGTTGATAAACAATATTAATAAAAATTTAAGGAGTCCTAAAAATATATGGTAAGAAGTATAAAGAACATTAAATAATTGAGTCTTAAAATATATAGTAAGAAAAAAAAATTAAAAATTAAGAAATATGGAAAGAGTTCCTAAGAAATATGAAAAAAAATAATTTAAAAACGCTGAAATCCTTAAGATTTATAATCTCACCTTGTTTGACAGAGTCTCGTGTTGATAACGTGTTATAAAACTATAAAGAACAAGAAGAAGAGTAGAGAGAATAGAGAAAGTAATTCTTATTTCTTCTCTTGAGGGATGATTTACAACTCTTGAGGGATGATTTACAATGAAGGAAACCTTCTATTTTTAGGAGAATTTGTCCCTAGTTTCACACTAAAAGACAAATACATCAAATCCTGATAAATATCAACTAAATCTTATTATATCTTGATAGACATTCACTATAATGTAAATACATTTATAACAACTCTTATATACTTAAAACACTACAATTTTTTTAAAAAGAAAAATCTAACCACCGATTCTCAAACCAATAAAGATACTACTATCAAATAGCAATATGCACGTAAACAAAATTCCAAACCAAAAGTGATACATCAAAATAACATGATCTTATATTGCATTTAACTATTTGAAAATAAATAAATTAGTATAGGATATTTTAGGTAAGAAAATATTTAACACTTTTAAATCAATTAAAATTTTACCTTATATAAAACATCTTCTTTATAATTTTATTTAAATAACATACTTTCTTTTACCTCTAAGTTTTTCTTCTTATTTTGATTAAGTTGTCTTCTTGCATTAATTGTCATCATTCTTTGTCTTTTTTAAGAAAAAATAAAAATTATGTTAGTTGATAGCTTTCAAATTATGTACCAATCGATAATTAATAATGAATTCTCTTTTAGAATAATTTCTTGTGTTTTTCTATTTCAGGTGAAAATTTCTAATGAAAATATTAAACGAAACAAGCATGTTGGTGTCGAAAAATATTATCAAAAAATATTTAGCTCTTCTGAAGGTTCATGTCGTGACTTTTCGTATATCTTGATGGTGCATGTTTTGAATCCATTTTTTTTAATCTACGATTAAGGTACTTACCGTCCATAGGCTCTCTATAATTTAATTATTTATTTAATTTTCATCTTCTTTTGTTTTTGTATATAATAAACTATGTATTAGCACTCTTATTACATGTGATACTAACTTGAATGCTTTTGACCATATTCTTTATCTTTCGTTTAAGTTCATTGCTTTAAAAAAAAATTATTTTGCGCTTAATCTAAGTGATTTGTTGTGTATGCTTTGTGGTATTTAATAGTTTATCCTTAATTTTTGTTTGAATTGGTTTACTCTTAATTTGAATTGGTTTGTTCAAAAGTTACATGGTCTACATAAATTTATGCATCATAGTTACATAAATTAATCAATACTATTTCTTTTGTCTTAACTAAAATTGTTTTAATTCGTTTGTTCGAAAGTCAGATGATTTACATAAATTTATGCATGTAATTAATGAAATTGATCAATTTTTTTTTTTGATTAAAATAAGAAAGACCAAAAATATATGTACAATTTAAAACATGCAATAAACATTTATAAGTGTTGTTTAAACATTTTGTACTTCATTAAATGTCTCCACAATAGACAATGTTATTTTTGCACTTATTTCCTTCAATTATTATTTCATTAATCTTATAATATTTAAAATTAAGGAACCCTAAAATATATGATAAGAGGCTATCAAATTAGGAATACAGTTAATATGTTGAATTGAAAATCGAGTAAAGTTTAAAAAAGAAGTGAAAGTTTTCATCTATAAATTCATAACGCCCTTGTTTTTTCATGTTCCGTAAGAGTTTAATGAATGTTGAAGATGAATTTGGTAAGTTATTGTTGTAACGATCGAAAGATTTGATGAAATATGTGAAATTTATGATTTTATGTGATTTGACCATTTTACCCCTATCCGTAGTTGCATTATGATATTTTTGGAATGTGGGAGTGATTGACATGGTTCTCGATGTATTTTGGTACAATTTATGCGATATTGTGATTTTCGAGAGCTTTATTTTGGACTTATGTGGATATCTTTTGATCCATGAGACGGATGGCTGAACGGACTACGCCAAAAGCTCCAAAATATTGATTTTAGGCTAGGTAGACCTTTGGTTCGAATCTCGATGCACCTGAGCTCATTTCGACCTATTGGTAGAAGAATTAAAAAATTAGAAATATGTGTGTGGGACCCACATTTGATTGAAACGACCTCGGATGGAAAATCCGACTGCAGCAGTAGATCCAGAACGTAATTTTAGGGTGGTAACATATTTGGTGTGATTTTACGGCTTTTAAATCTCATTTCGACCCTCGGTTTAGAAAATTATGATTTCGGGTTTCGGGGGTCAACTGTATAAAAATGATACTTTTTAGAAAATTCGACTTCGCCAATGCATACGGAACATTGAAATTAGTATAGTTGCATAGTTCGTTTGCGTATATCGAACTTCGAACAAATTTCGGACACCCCAACGAAGTCCATCAGGACTTCGAAAAAACTGGTGCGAATTTTTCTGCATTATTAATAGCAGTTTTGGGCTCATTTTTCATCTTGACTCTTGAGAGTTAAAAACTGGTGCAGATTTTTCTGCATTATTAATAGAAGTTTTGGGGCCCATTTTGCTTATTTTTCATTTTGCCACTTGAGAGTTAAACCCTTAAATAGTGTGGGAGCTTAAAAGTGAAGCTTGTGGGAGCTTGAGAAGCTAAATTAACATCTATTTCTTGATTCTATTATGGATTTAAGGTGAGAATTCACCCTTTTCTTAGTAATTTCTTGATTAATTTCTCAAAACCCCTAAAATCTTAGGGCTTTTGATTTTAAACCCAAATTTCACTCCTTTTTACTTGAATAATGTTTTTATCTTATAATTACTAGTTTTTCATCAATTTAACCTTCAAAATAACTCTGATTCTTGATTTTAACCCAGATTCCAAAGATTTTACCATGTAAAGCTTAAAAATACTTTTTCTTCGATTTGAACCTCGTTTTTTACTCGTTTTGACTTGGATTTTCAGCTATATGTTCCTAAAAATATGAAAAATATGTTTTTGAAGTAAAACTATAATTTTGCTAGTCTTTTTCGAAAATCTATTTCGGGGGTCCATTTTGACCCCGAACCAAAAGTAGTCAATATGAGTGTCGTTGGTTTTGTTTTGACGCGTATATTCCATATTTGATGTTTTAGAAGCGTTCAGGATCATTCGTGGAAATTAAGATCATGGGTTCGAAGTTTCACAAATCGGTTTCGACTTATGATGTAGGTTATGGCTTAACTCTTTTCGATTGGGTTGAGTAGTAAATGATGATACAAAATACATTTTAAGGGTGAAAACTAATCATGAAAAATGAATATCTATGTGTTGTGCCCTTTTAGGGCCTATATATAATATAATTATTGAAATTGAGATATTATGTGATATGGGTGATCGTGTGGGGTCTTATGTGATGTTGATAGCCTTAAATATATGTGAATAATTATATTGTGTTATTGAAATGCCTAATATGATACCATTGGTGTATTTTGATATATACTTGTTATATGAGACATGTGGAAATTCATGGATGAAACGAAAATAATGAGTGAATATTGACTCACGTGATTGTGGAAATGTATAATGGTGGTTGGTTCTTAAAATATATCGTTGTGATTGGTTGTGAGCATTACATTCCCATATCATATTCATTCAAAAAACATTGGTATCAAAGTTGCAACATCTGAGAAACACTGACAACACCTTTTATAAAACCCTACCCGAGGAAAGTGTCGGGAAGGAGATAATGTAACACCTTATAACACCCTTTCTGAGGGATGTGCCAAAAATGAGATATGAGATATGTGGATTGTATACGGGTTGACGATCCCCCCCATAGGTCCTACTTCGTGAAGCTTTAGCTTCGTAGATGTATACGGGGATTGTGCAACGATCCTGGAGGTTTTATGACGACCTCGTGCATCCTCATTATCATCATATACATTGCACTTACTTTATTGTATTATGTTGTGTTGTATTGCCATATTGACTTGTCATCTATGTATTTATTGTATCTCCCTTTACTTGTATCTGATGATCTTGTATATACATGTTCTCCCTTGTTCTACTTATATATGATATAATACGTACTTGTGTTCTATCTTGGTGTGATATTGCAATATATATGATATATTAGAATTGGTAGTTCAAGCGGTGTGGGTCTACCGTTGTTGGACATTTTATAATTGCAGGGGACGTGCCCTTAGTGTGTATTTTGTATGCTTTATTTTCTACTTTGATCGGTCGGCCTATGATACTTAGTGAGTACAAGTGACCTGTACTCACTCCTACTTTACCCTTTCGCTTAGGTTCAGGTTTGGGTGTGCCTCAAACTGGTTGATTTCGGGCGCCTTCAGATTACTGAAGGTAGTAGTTAGACATTCATACATCCGGAGTTCACCTCTATCTTTCTGTATTACTTATGTCTTTATTAGTATTCGGAGACAGATATTAATCCTTTGTGGTTATTTTTTGATGTATTTGACTCCTGGATAGCATTAGAAGTTCTTACACCTTTGACACTAGGTTTTGGGAGTTATGACTGCATGTATTGATTTTAATCTTTCTGCTTTTGTTATATCTATGTGGTTCAGCTTCGTTCTAGAAGCCTTACCTTAGGGGAATTTCTGTCTTTTTCTCATGTGTATCAGTTTGGGTGAAAGGTTTACTTGTCAAGGTTTGTCGCGACAAGTGCCATTATAACCCTTATTTTTGGTTCGTGATAAATTAATATCAGAGTAGTCAAGTTCATTAGTCTCAACGGTGTAAGAATATAATATCGAATAGAGTATCACAAATCAGTACGTAAACGTCCATATCTATCTTCGAGAGGCTATAGGATGTCTTAAGAAAATCTCTCTCATTTTATTCGTTATCGTGTGAAATTTCTTCATACCTTGTGTTCTGAGTTGTGTTTCACTCTTTCTGCACGGATGGTGTGGCTTGTACTATATATCAGTTGAGATATGTTGTGAGATATTGGTGGAGATCATTTATCGGTTATAGGCCTGTTGGTGCTCTTGAGTAGTCATAGGATCAGTTTGTTGATGCCTTTCTAGAGAGATTCATGCCTTACAGTTTGAGGTATTAGATGCGGGATGAGATTGATCATTTGGAGTAGGGCTCCATGACAGTTATTGAGTATGAGGCACGTTTCCATGCCCTGTCTAGATATTCCTATGATAGTATTTCCACTGAGTCTAAGAAGATTTGTAAGTTTGTAAATAGTTTGGATGTCTTCCTTCAGTTGGATATGTGTCAGATGGTTATGTTCGGGGCTTCTTTTTAGAGTATTGTGGATCATACTAAGATGACAGAGGGTATCTTAGTACATCTTAGGGAAGCGCCAAGAAAGCGCGATGTTTTGGTGAGTTCAGGAGTCAAAACTCTTGAGGTAGAGATTTTAGAGATTCTCGGGGATACCATAGTAGGCCAGTGTAGGCGGCTTTACAGAATTCATGTGGTGGATCTTCTAGTTCAACGGTTTAGGGTGGTCGTTCGAACCCAGTTGTACCTTCTCCTATTGAGACTGGTCGTAGAGGTTGCTATGTGTATGATGAGATTGGCCATGTGGCCAGGGAATATCCCCGTCGATGATTTAGGCTACTCCTATTTTATCTGTGAGGGGCAGGGACAGAGGCAGTGGAGCTCATGAGGGTGGTCGTGGGACCACTCAAGCAGTGGTTGTGGGGTTGTTCATCTAGTTATGCTATACCCGTTAGGCCAAATATGGAGGCGTCTGATGTTGTGATCACAGGTATCGTCCCCATTTATTTCAGACCTACATCTGTGTTATTTGATCCCAAATTGAATTTCTCCTAGTGACCCTCTTGCCATGCCTATTCGTGTATCTACCCCGATAGGTGATTCTTTAGTGGTGGATCTGGTGTATTGATCTTGTGTTGTGACGTTTGTCGGGCTTGAGACTTCTGTAGATTTACTTGTGTTAGATATAGTTGACTTCGATGATATTTTGGGTATGGATTGGTTAGCTTTTGGG
The DNA here is from genome assembly GCA_030864215.1 of Capsicum pubescens. Taxonomy (NCBI): domain Eukaryota; kingdom Viridiplantae; phylum Streptophyta; class Magnoliopsida; order Solanales; family Solanaceae; genus Capsicum; species Capsicum pubescens. The sequence goes on from CM061540.1 coordinate 86,794,817, forward strand.
TATGGATTGGTTGGATCCTTATCACGTTGTCTTAAATTATTTTGCTAAGAATATGACTTTAGCTTTGTCGTGTGTGCCAAGAAAATCTTGGAAAGGTGAACTTTATTTGGGTCCTAAGATGATTATATCTTATGTTCAAGATCATAATTTGGTTGAGAGGGGATATTTATCTTACTTTGCCCAATTTGTGATACTAGTATTGTTTCGTCTTTTTTCTTGAATTTTGTCTGTGTTGTCCATAAGTTTATGGATCTGTTTCCTACGGACTTGCCTAGTATGCCATCGGATTGAGATATTGATGTTGATCCGAGCATCGGGCCTATTTCTATTCCTCTTAGTACAATGGCCCCAAAAGTATTGAAGAAACTAAAGGATCAGTTGCAGGGGTTGTTGGATAAAGGATTTATCCCACCTAGTGTATCGCCTTGGGGTGCACCTGTCGTGTTTGTGAAGAAGAAGGATGGGTCTATGCCTATGTATATTGATTCTCGACAGTTGAATAAACTGACGATTAAGAATAAGTATCCTATTCCCCGTATTGATGACATATTTGACTAGCTACAGGGTGTTGCAGTGTTTTGAAGATTGATTTGAGGTCCGGTTATCACCAGTTAAGGATTAGAGCTTCGGATGTTCCAAAGATAGCTTTTCGAACTCGATATGGTCATTATGAGTTCTTGGCATGTCCTTTGTGTTAACCAATTCCCCTGCTATGTTCATGAAGTTGATTAACTGGGTGTTTTGAGGTATCTTAACTTCTTTGTTATTGTATTTATAGATGATATCTTTGTTTATTCCAAGAGTGAGGTTGAGCATGAGGAGCATTTACGGATTGTGCTTCAGAGATTGAGGGATGAGAAGTTGTATGTGAAGTTCTCTAAGTGTGAGTTACAATTGAAGTCTTTTTATTTCTAGAGTCATGTCATGGCTAAGAAAGGTATTATGGTTGATCCGACCAAGATTGTAGCGGTTCATGATTGGGATAGACCTACTTTGCCCACCAAGATTCAGAGTTTTGTTGGCTTGTTGAGTTATTATTGGTGTTTTGTTGAGGGTTTCTCTTTTATTGCAGATCCTTTGACTAAGTTGACTCAGAAGAAGATTTTCTTTCAGTGGTCTGATGCTTGTGAGACGAGCTTCCTAAAGCTCAAGAATTTGTTGACTTCAGCTCCTATATTGGTTTTTCCCAAGGAGGGTGTGGGCATTATCGTGTTTTGTAATGCTTCAGGTGTTGGATTGGGTGAGGAGTTGATGTAGGAAGTCAAGGTGATTGCTTATGCATCTCGTTAGTTGAATCTTTATGAGAGGAATTATCCTTCCCATGATTTGGAGTTATGTACAGTGGTTTTTGCCTTGAAGTTGTAGAGGCACTACTTGTATAGATTTCGTTGTGAGATCTTCTCATATTATAGTAGCCTTCAGTACTTCTTCACCCAGCAAGATCTTAATATGAGGCAGCGCCGTTGGCTTGAGTTGCTTAAGGATTACGACTTGACTGTTCTCTATCATCCAAACAAGCTGATGTGGTTGTGGATGCCTTGAGCCAGAAGTCGACTAGTATGGGTAGTTTGGCGCATCTTTTGACCACGGGAAGGCATTCGGTCTTAGAGGTTCAGTCTTTATCTAACCATATAATTAGGCTTGATATTTTGACACCTGGGCATTTTTTGACATTTGTGGAGACTAGACCTTATTTGATGAAGCAGATTCGAGCTCATCAGTTTGATGATGTTGAATTGAGGTTGATTCGAGCTAAGGTGTTGAGTGGGGATTCTAAGGAAGCCTCACTGGATTCAGATGGATTTTTGAGGATTGGGAGCCGAGTTTGTGTGCCGAGAGTAAGTGATTAGATTAGGTTGATTTTGGAGAAGGCCCATTATTCCAGATATTCCATTGTCACAACCCGAGCTGGGGCCCTGGCTGTGATGAGCATCCCGAACCGTGGAGGACCAAGAGCCCTTCTACATCTGGTAATCATGCACAATACTCGAATAATAAATAAAAGATACAGAATTATAATAAATGGAATCATGGTCATAAATCTGAAATCTGTTCGACAATACGAAAAATAAGTTTTTCAACATCTAAACAACATCTTTCTCAGTCTACAAAATCTCTACTACATAAGACATCAATAACTTGTCTGAATCTGGGACAAGGCCCCCAGTGGACCTATACCAAATTAAATCACAACTGAATGAAAAGAAATAGGCCTTTCGAAATAAAGAAGGTTCACCAACTACACACACTTCACTTCTGTCGGAACAAGTCTACGGCTTAGCAGGACCTCTAGACTGAGCCTCAAACCTTGAAAGATAGGGGGTCAATACAATTGTACTGGTATGCAAAGAAATCCAAAATAATGCATTTAAATATATAAAATAGATGAGAGCAAGTCATGAAAACATTATGCACGATATAGTTTAAAACATATGTGCATTCTTTGATAATCATAAAACCTTCTTTTCAATGCAGTGTTACTTTGTGTTACTTCTGAGATAGGTGATACACCCTACATATCCGCTACCCCACGGGCTATCTGGGATCCACCCTTAACTCGGAGGCCAAGCCTCCAACCCAAGTTTACCGCAAGGATTGAAGTATCTGAATCTGCTACGCCACAGGGCCGTCACCAACGTACAATAATAATATACCCGTATCGACAAAACACGGTTTTGGGCAATAAGTTTTATGGCTCATGCCTTCTTCGGGTAACCACCTAACATCTCTTAAGACCATTTTTTAATATGTTCTAACCATGCATCTTTCTGAAATCAAATTCTAAAATTTGAAGCGAAAATCTGTATCTTTAATTTGTTCTAAATCTGCTATGGAATTATCAGAATTTGGTATTGTCATACCAATACTTGCAATTCATGATTCTGATCCAAAAATCTTATCACAGTTTTATCTTTCAAAACATAAAGTTCAGACCACCATACTTTCAATAATTCAAGAAGATTCATTCTTCAATACATTTATCAAACTATGCAAAAATCATTCTTTTCAATCATTTCACAAATATGTGGTGGTCATATCTTTTTGGAAAATCATGCAATTCTTTCATTATACATATACTCATCATTTATCAACATGCAAAACCTCCCTCTCATCAGTTTGAAAATCAACCTTAAATCATTCAACACTAGTTAAGAACATTGATACCATGCTTCTAAATAACATTCTTCAACTCATAACATTCTAAAATCAAGAAGTGTTGCAACATGAGAGGGAGCGTAAATATTCCTTCTCTCAATTAAATATTCAAATTAATTTAATACATACATATATAAGATTACAAATTAATTTGGGGAAAAGGCATCAAGACTAAAACAATAATTCCATTTAAGAGTCCATAATGCACAATCGAAATGTAAATTCCAAAACCCCTTTGTCAATTCATGAATTCTAAACTTTAAATCATATTCAAAGTTTTTAAACCAGCCCATGTAGTTTTAGAAAAATCCCACGTACCTTATTTTGTCTAGTAGAGGGAGAGGAACCCGAAACACACCTTAGTTCTTGAAATTCTTGACTTTAATGGTGAGTTCTTGATCTTTGGGGAAGGAGTTAGGGTTTTGAGAGGAAAAGTAGTTTTCTGATGTTATGAGCCCTCAATACTTATAAATTTCATGTTATGAAGAGTTATGACGAGGTAAAAGACTAAGTTACCCTCCCCAAGGTCGGTTTATTTAAAAAAAATCGCAAACTGGGCACTGACGCGTTACCCGATGCAATGCGTCGAGATTGCGTCGGTCCACTGTTTCATCAACGCTATCATCGATGTGGCTCATCGACTTCGCATCAGTTCACTGCTTCACCTATGCGATACTCGATGCGGTGTGCCGACTTCGCATCAGGCCACTGTTTTCAAAATCCCAACACCACTCTAACGATGTCCGAAAATTCCAAAACTTCTCTGAGACATCCCCTTCACTCCCCGAAACATGAATCAACTCAAAAATTTATACCTCTAGGTTGGGAAAATCAAGTTAAACATCACACAGGATTAGGAGCTTAAAATGTGACTAAGTCCTTCTTCACACTTAGAAAAATTTTAAGTTGCTAGCCTCTCAAACTTGTTTCTAGGTGACATCAAGTCGAGAAAAACTAAGGGAATTTTATTATCGCTTCCTTGGTTTCATTCATCCCTAAATGATGACACAAGACACAGGTAAGCACGATTTATCTCAGCGAATAGAAGGTAAAAATAATAAGTCAAAAATTGTACCTTTTATTTCGTCATTCACCGAATAAAAAATATTTGGGTATCTTGCACGCATAATGCTCTTTGACTCCCAAGTATCTTCCTCAACTGTCTGATTCTTCCACAGTACCTTAACCAAAACTATTTCCCTATTTCTCAACTTTCGGACTTGACGATCCAGAATAGCTACAGGTTCTTCTTCATATGAAAAAGAGTCTTTCACATGGATTTCCTCTATGGGAAAAACTAGGGAATGATCTTCAATGAACTTTTTCAACATGGACACATGAAATACTGGATGAACGGAACCCAGACTTGTAGGCAATTCTGACTCATAAGCAACTCCACCTATCCTTCTCACAATCTGATATGGTCCTATATAGCGAGGACTCAACTTTCCTTTCTTCCCAAAATGCATGACTCCCTTCATAGGGGAGACTTTTAGAAACACCCAATCACCAACCTCAAATTCCAAATCCCTCCTTCTAACATCGACGTAGGACTTCTGATGACTCTGAGCTATTTTGAGTCGTTCTCTAATGATTTTCACCTTCTCCATTGCTTGGTGAACAAGATCAGGCCCAAAAAAATGCATTTCACCCACTTCATACGACCCAATTGGTGATCTACATCTTCTCCCATAAAGTACCTCAAAAGGTGTCATCTTAATGTTGGCATGGTAGCTATTATTATATGTGAACTCTATCAATGGCAAGTGATCTACCCAACTACCTTTGAAGTCAATTACACAAGACCTCAACATATCCTCAAGGGTCTGAATGTTGTGTTCATCTTGCCCATTCGTCTGAGGGTGGAATGCAGTACTTAAGTTCACTTGGGTACCTAAACCCATCTAAAAAGATCTCCAAAATTGAGAAGAAAATTATGTACCTCGATTAGATATAATGGATACAGGTGCTCCATGCAAATAGACTATCTTCTCAATGTATAGCTTGGCATAATCATCTCCCAAATAGTTAGTCCTCACAGGTAAAAAGTGAGCTGACTTGGTCAGTCGATTCACAATTACCCAAATGGAATCATATTGGTTTCGGGACCTTGGAAGCCCCGTGATGAAATCCATGTTGACCATCTTCCACTTCCACATAGGCAAAGCTATTTCTTAGGAAGTACCACCTGGCCTTAAATGTTCCACTTTAACTTGTTGGTAATTCAAACACTTGGAAACAAAGTCAGCCACATCACGCTCCATATTATTCCACCAATATATAGTTTTAAGATCATGGTACATTTTAGTAGAGCCTGGATGAACAACGTACCTTGAAGTGTGAGTCTCGTCAAGAATTTTTTTTTGCAATCCATCCAAATCTGGCACACATAGCCTACCCTGATATCTCAAAGTCTCATCACCACCAATTTCAAAGGACATCACCTTCTGTTGATCCACATCTTTCTTAATCTGCTTCAAGATGGGATCCTTAGCCTGCTTCTCCTTAACTTCTGCACATAGGGAAGATTTAGCTATTTCATGCACAAATACCCCTCCATCTTCAGAATTAAGAAGTCGCACCCCAAGATTTGCAAGCCGGTGAATATACTTCACCATTTCTATTTTTCCTTCCTTAACATGAGAAAGAATTCCCATAGATAATCTGCTGAGGGCGTTGTCCACCACATTCGCCTTGCTCGGATGATAATGCAGGCTCATGTCATAATTCTTCAATAGTTTCAATCAATGCCTCTGCCTGTGATTTAATTCTTTCTGTGAGAAAACATACTATAAACTTTCATGGTCAGTGAAACTATCAACATGTACTCCCGTATAGATAATGCCGCCAGATTTTAAGTGCAAACACTACAACCGCTAGCTCTAAGTCATGGGTGAGGTAGTTTAGCTCATGCACCTCCAACTGCCTAGATGCATAAGCTACCACCTTACCATGATGCATAAGTACACATCCAAGTCCCACTTGGGATGAATCATAGTACACAACAAAACCCTCTGTGCCCTCAGGAAGGGTCAAAACAGGTGCAACAGTCAGCTTGCCCTTCAATTTTTCAAAGCTATTCTCACAAGAATCAGACCATACAAATTTTACCTTTTTCTGAGTCAACCTGGTAAGTGGAGTAGCTATGGAAGAAAAACTCTCTACGAACCTTCTATAATACCCCGCCAAACCTAAGAAGCTCTGAATGTCGGTTGGAGTCGTGGGCCTGGGCCATTTCCTTACTACCTTAATCTCTTAGGGATCAATCTTAATTCCCTCACTAGACACAATGTGTCCCAAGAAAGCAATAGCATTAAGCCAAAATTCACACTTGGAAAATTTTACATATAACTTATGATCTTCAAGGGTTTGAAGGATAATTTGGAGGTGATTGGCATGATCCTTATGATTCTTAGAATAAATCAGAATGTCATCAATGAAAATTATGACAAAAAGATCTAGAAACTGACGGAACACCCTATTCATTAGATCCATGAAAGCTACAGGGGCGTTAGTCAATCCGAAGGACATGACTAAGAACTCATAGTGGCTATATCGGGTTTGGAAAGCTATTTTGGGAATGTCAACCTCCATAACCTTCAACTGATGATACCTCGAACGAAGGTCTATTTTTGAAAAACACCTAGCACCCTGAAGCTGGTCAAAGAGATCATCAATTCTAGGAAGAAGGTACTTGTTTTTAACAATGACCTTATTTAACTAACGGTAGTCTATACACATGCAGAGGGAATCATCTTTCTTACGCATAAAGAGTACAGGTGCACCCTAGGGTGAAACACTAGGATGGATAAAGCCTTTATCAAGAAGATCTGCTAGTTGTTCTTTCAACTCTTTCAACTTAGCAGGAGCCATTCTATAAGGCGGAATAGAAATAGGACGGGTATCCGATAACAAATCAATACCAAAATCTATCTCCCTACTAGGTGGTATCCCTGGAAGTTCATCGAGAAATACTTCAGGGAACTCATTAACAACAGGGACAGACTAAAGAGAAGGACTCTCGATATTAGAATATTTTACCTGAATAAGATAATACAAACAACCCTTAGATATAAGTTTGCGGGCTCTAAGATAAGAGATGAATTTCCCTCTAGGTGCTAAAGAATGACCCTCCTATTCTATAACTGGTTCATTCGAAAAAGAAAAAGTAACCTTCGGGTTCTACAATCTAGCGTGGCATAACACGAATGGAGCCAGTCCATTCCTAAGATAGCATCAAAATCAACCATATCAAGCTTTATGAGGTCAGCCACAGTACCCCGGCTACAAACAGATACAACACAATTTTTATGTACCCTCTTAGCCACAACAAAATCACCTACAGGAGTAGAAACAGATAAAGGTTCTACAATAATTTTGGGCTCAAACCCAAAACCGACTGCCACATATGGGGTCACATAAGATAAGGTAGACCTGAGATCAAGTAACACATATACATCACGGGATAAGATTTGTAATGTAACCATGACTACATCTGGTGAGGCCTCTTCCTACTGGCGATTAGACAAAGCATACAACCAGTTGTGACCGCTCCTGGTAGCTGAAGTAGTGCCTTTTGGAGGTGGTGGCGATGCGGAGGAATTTTCTTGAGACTTCGTACCCCCAACATTTTCTCTCGCTATCGGGCAATTCTTTTTTAAATGGTCTGGCTGGCCACAAAAGTAAGAAACAAGATTACCAAGCTGACATGGCCCCGGATGATTCCTCCCACACTTCCCACAGTGGTGGTACGACCGAGGAGTATGAGTTATGCTCCCCTAAGACTGAGTACCCTGCACTCTAGGCTTATGGCTAGATTGGAAATTCTGAAACCATCGATCCACTGGAGGTCTGGGCGCGGGAGCGCTGGCAGCGAGCTGAGCATTATTCCTGAACTTTTTCTTCAGCCACCTATTACCCCAATTACCGTCTTGGTGCTGACTAAAGTTATGGTCTGCTGGTCTAGCTCTCTTGGCCTGCCTATCTTTCTCCCTTGCTTCAGCAACCCTCTTTTTCTGTTCCTCAACCTACTATATGTGAATAGATAATCTGGAGAAATCCATATCTCGATTCAACATTACCCCTTTGTACTCTAACACCAAGTCATCCGAAAGGCCGGATGCAAACTTTTTCATATGGGCCCTCATCTTTCCTGCCAACTTCGGAGCATAACGAGATAGTTGATTGAATTTTAAGGTGTAATATTTGATGCTCATCTTTCCTTGTTTCAAGCTCATAAACTCTTCAGCCTTGGACTCCCTCAACTCCTGAGGAAAGAATCGTTCCAGAAAGGCTTCCACAAATTCACCCCTCACAGAGGGCTCAACATTCTCACCCCTCAATTTCTCCCACTCATTGTACCACTAATTTGCTACCTCCTTCAGTTGATAAGCCGCTAGTTCAACCCCTTCCACTTTGTCTACATGCATCACTCTAAAAATCATCTAATCTATGAACTTTTATGGATCCTCTTCTACCTTTGTACCAGTAAACTTAGGCGGGTTCATCCTCATAAACTGACCCACCCATTTAGCCTCAGTTGTGACAGACACAGACCCAACATCTGCCGATCGTCGAGCCTGTGAAGCTACCAACTGTGTAATCATATGCATCAACTGTCTGAACTCAACATTTAATATCTCTCTCTAGGAAGGTTGGGTGAGATCTGTCCCAGACCGGGGAGCCCTAGGTGCCCGGGGTGGGTTGGTCTGGACAGGAGGGACTCCCAGAGCAGCAACAAAATTAGGAGTGTGACCCCTATTACGTGTCCTTATCCCATGGGTAGGACGAACATCTTAAGTTTAGGCATTCTGATCATTGAAGCGACGTAGATGCATGATGACTTTCAGAAATATAAGAGACCAGAATTAGAGAGCATTCAGAATCTACGGCACAAACTAAACCATAAAAAAGGGAAACATTCCTAAACGCCTAGTAGCCTCCTGTCTATAAGTATGGCGCTCTACACACCCATAAACAAGACTCTACACGACGCGATTTTGTAGACACCATGGGACCATGAACCGTGCTCTGATACTAAGTTTTTCACGATCTGAGTCGGGGCCCTGGTCGTGACGAGTATCCCGAACTGTGGAGGCCCGAGCGCTCTTCTACATCTGGTAATCATGCATAATACTCGAATAATAAATAAAAGATATGGAATTATAATAAATGGAATCATGGCCATAAATCTGAAATCTGTTCGATAATACAAAAAATAAGTTTTTCAACATCTAAACAACATCTTTCCCAGTCTGCGAAATCTCTACTACATAAGACATCTATAACTTGTCTGAATCTGGGACAAGGCCCCCAGTGGACCTAAACCAAATTAAATCACAACTGAATGAAAAGAAATAGGCCTTCCAGAATAAAAAAAGACTCACCAATTGCACACACTTCTCTTCTGTCGGAATAAGTCTACGGCTTAGCAGGAACTCTAGACTGAGCCTCAGACCCTGAAAGATAGGGGGTCAATACAATTGTACTGGTACACAGAGAAATCTAAAATAATGCATTTATATATAGAAAATAGATGAGAGAAAGTCATGAAAACATCATGCATGATATAGTTTAAAACACATGGGCATTCTTTGATAATCATAAAACCTTATTGTTAATGCAGTCCTATACTTTGTGTTACTTCCGAGCTAGGTGGTACACCCTACATATCATCTACCCCACGGGCTAAATGGGATCCGCCCTTAACTCGGCGGACAAGACCCAACCCAAGTTTGCCGTAAGGGTTGGAGTATCTGAATCTGCTACGCCACAAGGCCGTCCTCGGTGTATAATAATAATATAGTCGTATCGGCAAAACACAATTTTGGGCAATGAGTTTTATGGCTCATTCCTTCTTCGGGTAACCACCTAGCATCTCTTAAGCTCATTTTTTAATATGTTCTAACCATGCAACTTTCTGAAATCAAATTCTAAAATTTGAAGCGAAAATTTGTATCTTTAATTTATTCTAAATCTGCTATGGCATTATCTGAATTTGGTATCGTCATACCAAGACTTGCAAGTCATGATTCTGATCCAAAAATCTTATCACAGTTTTATCTTTCAAAACATAAAGTTCAGACCACCATACTTCAAATAATTCAAGAAGATTCATTCTTTAATACATTAATCAAACTATGCAAAAATCATTCTTTTCAATCATTTCACAAACATGTGGTGGTCATATATTTTTGACAAACCATGTAATTCTTTCATTATATATATACTCAACATTTATCAACATGCAAAACCTCCCTCTCATCAATTTAAAAATCAACCTTAAATCATTCAACACTAGTTAAGAACATTGATACCATGCTTCTAAATAACATTCTTCAACTCATAACATTCTAAAATCAAGAAGTGTTGCAACATGAGAGGGAGCATAAATAGTCATGCTCTCAATTAAATATTCACATCAATTTCATACATACATATATAAGATTACAAATTAATTTGGGGAAAGGCCTCAAGAGCAAAATAATAATTCCATTTAAGAGTCCATAATGCATAATCGAAATGTAAATTGCAAAACCCCTTTGTCAATTCATGAATTCTAAACTTTAAATCATATTCAAAGTGTTTAAACCAGCCCATGTAGTTTTAAAAAAACTTCACATACCTTATTTTTTCTAGTAGAGGGAGAGGAACCCAAAACACACCTTAGTTCTTGAAATTCTTGTCCTTAATGGTGAGTTCTTGATCTTTGGGGAAGGAGTTAGGGTTTTGAGAGGAAAAGTAGTTTTCTGATGTTATGATCCCTCAATACTCATAAATTTTGTGTTATGTAGAGTTATGACGAGGGAAAGTTATGACGAGGAAAAAAGACTAAGTTACCCTCCATAAGGCCGGTTATTTAAAAAAAATTGCGAACTGGGCACCGTCGCGTTACCCGACGCGTCGAGATTGCGTCGGTCCAATGTTTCATCGATGCTATCATCAATGTGGCGCATCAACTTTGCGTCGGTTCACTGCTTCACCGATGTGATACTCGACGCAGCGCGCCGACTTCGCGTCGGGCCACTGTTTTCAAAATCCCAACACCACTCTAACGATGTTCGAAAATTCTAAAACTTTTCCGAGACATCCCCTTCACTCCCCCGAACATGAATCAACTCAAAATTTCATACCTCTAGATTGGGAAAATCAAATTAACATCACTTAAGATTAAGAGCTTAAAATATGACTAAGTCCTTCTTCACACTTAGAAAAATTTTAAGTTGCTAGCCTCTCAAACCTGTTTCTAGGTGAAATCAAGTCAAGAAAAACTAGGGGCGTTACATCCATTCATCCAGGTATGACTAAGATGTATCGTAATTTGAGGCAACACTACTGGTGGGGTGGTATGATGATAGGTATAATAGATTTTATGGCTCGTTGCCTATATTGTCAATAGGTAATGGTCGAGCATATGAGACCTAGTGGTTTGTTGTAGAGGTTACCCATTCCCAAGTAGAAGTGAGAATGGATCACCATGGACTTTATGACTGGTTTTCCTCCGACATCTCATGGTTCTGACAGTGTTTGAGACATCGTGGATCTATTTCCCAAGACAACTTTTTTTATTCCAATTTATGTCTCATTGAGTGTTGAGAGATTGGGCCATATTTATATTCATAAGATTGTGCGTCTTCATGGTATGCCGGTAGATTGAGGTTTTGTGTTCATATTTCACTTTTGAGAGACATTTTAGGATGAGTTGGGTACTCGGGTTGATCTTAGCATGACGTTTCACCCCCAGACTGGCGGTCAGTCAAAACGAACTATTCAGGTTTTGGAGGATATGCTCAGCATTTATGTGATGAATTTTGGTGGCCAGTGGGAGCAACTTTAAGGTTTAGCCGAGTTTACATATAATAATAACTACCATTCTTGTTTTGATATGGCTCCTTTTGAGGCATTGTATGCTAGGCGTTGTTGCTTCCTAGTGGGTTTGTTTGATATTTTAGAGGTGAGATCTCGAGGAACAGACTTGCTTCATGAGTCTATGGACAGATTCTGGATTATTCAGGATAGACTTAGAGCAGCTCAGAGTAGGAAGAAGTGTTATGCTAATCATAGACTTCTTGCCTTGAGATTGAGTGTTAGGAATCATATTTTCCTTTAAGTTTCACCCATAAAGGGTGTGATGAGGTTTAGGAGGAGAAAGAAGCTTAGCCCCAGATATTGGTCTATTTGTGATTCTTCAGATTGTTGGTGATGTGACTAATGAGTTGGATTTACCCCCTGATCTATCAGTTGTTCATTCAGTTTTTCATGTTTCTATTATTTACCATTACATTTCGGATGAGACTCATGTTATTCGTTGGGAGTCAGTTCAGTTAGATGAGCGATTGTCCTTTGTTAAGGAGCCGGTCTCTATTTTGGTTAGGGACGTTAGGCGGTTGCGCTCTAGAGTTATCCTTGTGATTAAGGTTCTGTGACAACATCGACCTGTAGATGAGGCTACTTGATAGGTTAAGTCTGATATGCATAGTTCCAATCCCCAGCTCCTTGTTGATTTAGGTATTTTATTGCTTTAGTTTGAGGACGAACTAGATTTTTAGTGGTAGATGTAACAACCTGAAAATTTGATGTAATATGTGAAATTTGTGATTTTATGTGATTTGATTATTTTATCCCTATCCGTAGTTGCATTATGGTATTTTTGGGTTGTGGAAGTGATTGACATGGTTCTCGATGTACTTTGGCACCATTTATGCGATATTATGATTTTTGATGGCTTCAAGAGCCATATTTTGGACATTTATGGACATTTTTTTATCCATGCGATGGCTGGTTGAACGAATTATGTCAGATACTCTAGAATATCGATTTTAGTCTAGGTCAACCTTTGGTTTGGGTCCCGGTGCACCCGAGCTCATTTCGACTTGTTCATCGAAAAGTTGTAAAATTGAAAATTTGAGTGTGGGACCCACATTTAGTTGAAACGACCTCATATGGAAAATTCAACTTTGTCAGCAAATCCAGAACGCCAATTTTAGGGTGGTAACATGTTTGGTGTAATTTTACGGCTTTTAATCTTATTTTGATCCTCAATTTAGAAAATTATGATTTCTGGTTTCGGGGGTCAGCTCTATGAAAATATTATCTTTTCAAAAATATGACTTCGCCAATGTGTCCAGAACATCGAATTTAGTATATTTACCTAGTTCATTTGTGCATATCCGACTCCAAACGAATCCTAAGAACCCCATCGAAGTCCGTCCGAACTTAAAAAAAAACTGGTGCAGATTTTTCTGCATTATTAATAGCAGTTTTTGGGTCTATTTTGCTCATTTTTCATCTTGCCTCTTGAGTGCTAAACCATTAAATAGGGTGGGAGCTTAAAAGTGAAGCTTGTGGGAGCATGGGAAGCTAAATTAACATCTATTTCTTGGTTCTATTAAGTATTTAAGGTAAGAATTTATTCTTTTCTTAGTAATTTCTTGATTAATTTTTTCAAACCCCAAAAATCGTAGGGCTTGATTTTAAATACAAATTTCCTCCTTTTTACTTGAATAATATTTTTATCTTATAATTACTAGTTTCTCGTCAATTTAACCTTAAAAATAACTCTGATTCTTGATTTTAACCCGGATTCTAAAGATTTTACCCGGTAAAGCTTATAAATGATTTTTCTTCGATTTGAACCTCGTTTTTTACTCAATTTGACATGTATTTTCAGCTGTAGGTTCCTAAAAATATGAAAAACATGTTTTTGAAGTAAAGCTATGATTTTTCCCATCTTTTTCGAAAATTCATTTCGGGGATTCGTTTTGACCCCAAATCAAAAGTAGTCAATGTGGATATCGTTGGTTTTATTTAGACGCATATATTCATATTTGATATTTTTAAAGGAGTTAGAGATCGTTCGTGGAAAGTAAGATCATTGGTTTGAAGTGTAGCAGACCGATTTCAGCAGGTAGGTTATGGCTTAACTCTTTTAGAATGGGTTGAGTAGTAAATGATGATACAAAATGCATGTTAAGGATGGGAACTAATCATGAAAAATGGATATCTATGTGTTGTGCCTGTGTGGGAGCCTATACGTAATGTAATTATTAAAATTGAGATATTATGTGATATGTGTGACTGTGTGGGGTCCTATGTGATGTTTATAGCCTTGAATATATGTGAATAATTATATTATGTTGTTGAAATGCCTAATGTGGTATCATTGGTGTATTGTGATATATTCATACTTGTTGTATTATGAGACATGTGAAAATTCATGGATGAAGCAAAAATAATGAGTGAATATTGACTCACGTGGTTGTGGGAATGTATAATTGTGGTTGGTTGTGGAAATATATCATTTTTATTGGTTGTGAAAATACTCATTGTGATTGGTTGTGAGCATTACATCCTCATATTATACTCATTTATGAAACATTGACACTACCGTGGCAACATATGAGAAACACTGGCAACACCTTTTATAAAACCCTCCCCAAGGGAAGTGCTGGGGAAGAGATATTGTAACACCTTATAAAACCCTTTCCGAGGGATGTGCCGAAAAAGAGATATGAGATATGTGGATTGTATACGAGTTAATGAACCCCCGATGGGTCCTATGTCGAGAAACTTTAGCTCTGTAGGTATATACGGGGATTGTGCAGTGATACCGGAGGTTATGCGATGACCTCGTGCATCATCATCATCATATACATTGCACTTACTTTATTGTGTTATGTTGTGTTGTATTGCTATATTGACTTGTCATCTATGTATTTGTTACATCTTTCTTTACTTGTATTTGATGATCTTATTTATACATGTTCTCCCTTGTTCTACTTATATGTGATATAATACCTATTTGTGTCCTATCTTGGTGTGATGTTCCAATATATGTGATATATTAGAACTGGTAGTGCAAGTGGTGTAGGCTACTGTTGTGGGACATTTTTTGATTGCAGGTGACGTGTGCTTAATGTGTATTTTGTATGCTTTATTTTCTGCTTTGCTCGGTCGGCCTATGATACCTACTGAGTACAAGTGGACCATACTCACTCCTACTTCACCCTTTCGGTGTAACTTCAGGTTCGGGTGCACCTCAGACTGGTTGATTTCAGGCACCTTCAGATTACTTAAGGTAGCGGTTGGACATTCATATGTCCGGAGTTCACCTCTATCTTTCTGCATTCATTATGTCTTTATTAGTATATGAAGACAGATATTATTCATTTGTGGTTATTTTTCTGATGTATTTGACTCCTGGATAGTATTAGTTGTTCTTACACCTTTGACATCAGGTTTTGGGAGTTATGGTTGCATGTGTTGATTTTATTCTTTCCGCTTGCATTTCTATCTTTTTTCCGTGTGTATCAGTTTGGGTGAGAGATTTACTTGTCGCGGCTTGTCAAGGTTTGCCGGGATAAGTGTCATCATGACCCTTGTTTTTGGTTCGTGACAATTGCCTTTCTCCATTTTCTTTTCATCAATTAATCTTATATAATTGTAGCATGCTTTGGTATTTTAATGAATTATATAGTTATAATTACTTGTATATATTCTTTTATAGAATAAAAAAACGTGTCGTGTGTCAACAGTTTTCAAAATTACAAAGCATGTCACATTGTCCTTTTAGATACATAGACTTAAAATCATGTATACGTGAATTCAAAATTTGATTTATCTTTAGAACTAAAAGACATTTTTATGACTAAAGTTTGAGATTTGTTACTAAAAAATCATGTATCTCAGACACCATTTGTTGATGCAAATAGCAAGACTTTCGATGATGAGGAAGAATATTGCGAAAAAAAATTGATTTGATGTTGATCACAAGTTATTACTTTAAAATTTGAATTCGTACAAAGTGTAATCGCTTGCTTAACCACGTGTATATTAATGTTATATAAAAGGGTTTCTTCATATAATTAACAGTAGTTTTTTTTATTAGGTGGTTCGTTTGAGATAATTGGCCAAGCATGAGACATTTATGTATCTTGCCATTATTTAGGTACTCAATCAGAAAAAAGGGTCTCAAAATTTTAACTATCTAAAACATAAATTTGAAATGTACATTGTGCAAAAGTATTTTGAATAGCAAAAGGATTGATAATTAGGAGTAATGATATTTTCTTCAATCAATATTAAAAGATGATAGTATACAATAGTAGCCTACTAACCACAAGAGTTTAAGTTTGAGCAAAACTGAAATAGGCTTCTATGTTTTCCTCACAATAATAATTTTAAGTTTCTATCATGTGAGCCACGTACATTTGATACTACTATTAGAAGTATGAACATCCTAGCAAAAATGCTTTTTTTACCCTTTAAAAATAAATCTTACATTAGATAAAATAGTATTTAATTATTTTCCAACTATTTAGGACTTGAAGGTTTGCTAAAATTTTGTTATCAAATCTTAGAGATGTCAATATGAGTCAGCCCATTGGGCTGGCTCGACCCAGCCTGTAATTTGTTGGGGTTGGGCTACGATTTTTTACAGCTCGTTTAAAAATAGGGCTTTTTAGCCCAGTCCGTATAAGCCTGTTGGCCCGTGAAGCTTGAGCAATCTGGGTTGGACTAGCCCGTGGGTCAAATAAAAAATAAAATAGAGTACTAAGAATAAAAGAAAAGAGTCCAAACTCAAAATCAATTTGGACCATCATAGATATTTAAATATTAAATATGTTTATAAAATATATAAATAATTAAAATACAAAATACTAAATTTTGTAAGGAATCAAATATGTTTGATGAAGATGATGTGACGATGTTGAACACGCCATAAGTGTCATTAAAGTTTTTTTTTTTTTTGAGGAGTTCATTTTCACTTTGATGTACTAAATATTGACATTTCTTTGTGTTTTATTGTGATCAATTAAAATAAAATTAGGTTCATATTGCTATTTAGCTAGTTATATTATTACTCATTAACAATTTCATTTTTTTAACATCTCTATTTGGTTTGAATTTGGTGTCAATAGTTATTTAATTTCACAAATTATTCGGATGTTTTTGTAAATTCAAGACTTGATTAACCAATAATAACTTTCATGCAATATTATATTTTAAATATTTATGTAATTAATAATTTAAAATTTAAATTAAGATTATAAAAATTGTTATAAAGCAAGAAAGAATAAAGAACAAGAGTAGAGAGAGTGATTCTTATTTCTTCTCTTGAGGATGAGAGATCATAAGATTGTGAATACAATGAACAAAACCCCTCTATTTATAGGGAAAATTTACTCCTAGTCTGAGTAAAAGACAGATGCTTCAAATTCTAATAGATATCAAAGTAGATCTTGATAGATCTTGATAGACATTCACTATAATGTAAATACATTTATAACACTCCCCCTTGAATGTCTAATTGGTAGATAATGTGCCTCGTTAAAACCTTACTAGAAAAACTCAGTAGAAAAAAAATCTAGTGAAGGAAAAAGAGTACACATCTCTAATAATACGCATTTCGGCTGCCTTATTAAAAACCTTACAAGGAAAATTCAGTGGGACAAAATCTCGTAAGAGAAAAAAAGTACAGCACGTATTAACTCCCCCTAATGAGAACATCCTTGAACTTTTGCATCCCGATCTTGTGCAACATCTTCTTGAAAGTTGAAATTGGAGAAGATTTGGTGAATAAATCAGTCACATTGTCAGTTGAACGAATCTGTTGCACATTAATATCATCATTCTTTTGTAGCTCATGTATGTAGAAACGCTTTGGTAAAATGTGTTTCGTTCTATCTCCATTTATGAATCCTCCCTTAAGATGTGCTTATGTATGCTGAATTATCTCTGTATAAAATTGTGGGTAGATTGTCATATTTCACACCATATTTTTCGCGAATGAGATGTATCATGGACCTCAACCATACACATTCTTGGCTTGCTTCATGAATAGTTATTATCTCAGTATGATTCGAAGAAGTGGATACAATAGACTGCTTTATATATCTCCAAGATATGGCAGTACCACCACATATGAACACATACTTATTTGAGATCGAGCTTAATGCGGGTCAGATAAGTACCCATCATCAGCATGACCAATAAGATCGGGACTGCAATCTTTAGAATAAAACAATCTCATGTGTTTTATCCCATTTTGATGTCTCATAGTAGGAGCAGAAATATACCTTGCTAACAAATTGACTGAAAAGGCTATAGGCCTTGTAGTATTTGCAAGGTTCATGAGTGCATCAATTGCACTAAGATATGATACTTCATAACAATTCCAATTCAATATATTTTGAATTTCAGCAAATAATCTATTGCTTTGAAAACTCTCCAAGAGTTCCAATGATGTTCAAGCAATAAGCGTATACAATATAAGGATTATAAATAAGTTTCCCAGAAACTTTTATATGCTTCAAGCAGTTTGAATCCTTAAAAGTTTTCACATAAGTTTTGTCAAGTGACAATATTCAAAATTTTATGAGTGACATCTTCAAGTGCCTGGACTGCAAATCAAATAAGTTTTACGCTTAACAAAATGCATCCTTTCATGTCACTTGATAAATATTTCTACGTCAGCATGCTTAAATAAACGTAGAATTCAGATCCACATAATCTTTCACAATATTGTGTCAAAGATCTTGATGATATATCATTTTGTATCAGTTCATAATGCGACATAACATTTTGAGATCTCATCACTTCATTATTTTCAGGCACATGAACCTTACATAAGGTTTCATGAAGTATTATTTCGTAGGCTCTTCAAGAGTTCATTGCCTTCTTATTATGATTATTTGCTCCTTATTTTTCAAGAACTATTTTATTTGGAACCGATTATTCTACCACGCTTCACACATGCATAGACTCTGTCCTTTAGGAACATAAATAAGAGCACTTGCGCTTAATATGAGATGCTTTCAGCATTTGACTTGAATTATCTTTTGGATGAGGATCTGGTGATAATTTTTAACATATTTCATAGCGCTTATAATCTCCCCCTTATGTTAGAAAAACGAACATACATCCTCTACTTCTTTGAGGAATCTATTGTTGTGCATTACAGTATATTCATTAATCGTATACCGCACATCAAAATTATTAAATGGAATAATTGGTTCCCGACCTTGAACCAATTGAGAGGGAAGAAATAATCATAATTTATAGGTCTAATGCATACAAATGCTATTGCAATATATCATATTTCAGATCAATACATTAAGTTTTGTTCTCATTAACAATGATTTAGATATTTATCGAAGACATTCAATGCTAAACCATCACCATCAAGATGAATTATCTTGTTTACACAATCTGAAAATTATGCTCAATTTATATTGAACAAGTAACTTTATGAATGTCAAACGTAGGTTGACCATGAATGTACATGTGATCATCTTATTGATACATCTTTTCAACATATCACATGATAGGTGAACCTTATTCACCTTTTATAATTTTCAGATTTGAAGGGATCCAATCCCAATATTAGTTGGTCCAACCAACTTGTCATGAGAACAAACGACATAAACAATTCTTGAAGAATCTTCTAGTTCTTCAACACATGCACATCTTCGAGATGTCACAATCATTCATATCAATTTATGAACTTTTATTCTAGTAAACTCCAAGTTTACCATGACATGTACTTTTTCTATAGTAAATTTCAGGTTTACTATTACATGAATAAATTTTAGATTTACTACTTCAGAAGTAGATTTCAAAATTATTCAACCTCTTTCGGAGGTGAGTTGTGATTCAATCACAATCAAGTACACATTTGCATTAATAAGTTTCTCATTCCCTAGGAATGGAATATAATCGTGCCTTAAGCCTATCAAATTATGATAGCTTATAACCTTTTTCAAGATTTTGCTACTTCAGAAGCAAATTAAGGCATACATATGATGTAGAAAATTTTTCTTTAGCATATCTTATAATCATATAAGTGTGTGAAAATATCATCACTTTTGATTATTATTATTATATTCGTGCATTCAATCACTTGTCTTCTTTCAGACATATTATGCACTGCTACCACATACACCTCGAGAATGAAGTAAGTTGTCATATTTCAGACTTATCATATATTGCTACCACATTCACTTCATGGAATGGAGCATATTCAATGGGTCGAATTTCATGACTTTTCACCCAATATCCATTATTTTGCCTTAGCCATCACAATATCATCAATATGGTGTATTGAGATTCAAACTCAATATTTTATCCATATAAAGGCGTCTTAGGCATAAATCGATGGGACTTGAACCCAAATATTATCATTCCTTTTGATAATATTGTTCTTGAGGAATGAATTTAAAACATAAATGGTTCCAAACCAATTATTTTTCCTCAAATCCAACAATAATTATATCATTAATAGAAAAATATAAATAACATAAGGAATTACTAACCTTGACCTTTAGATTTATAATCTCACCTTATTTGGTAGAGTCTCGTGTTGATAACGTGTTATAAAGCAAGAAAGAATAAAGAACAAGAGTAGAGAGAGAAGAGAGAGTGATTCTTATTTCTTCTCTTGAGGATGAGAGATCATAAGATTGTGAATACAATGAACAAAACCCCTCTATTTATAGGGAAAATTTACTCCTAATCTGAGTAAAAGACAGATGTTTCAAATCCTAATAGATATCAAAGTAGATCTTGATAGACATTCACTATAATGTAAATACATTTATAACAAAAATAATATATTTTAAAAAGTGAACTGTCCCATGGAGGCCCGCAGCCTATAGTATGATGCGTTGAGCTTGCTATTTTCTGGCCTGTCGTGTTGATAGGCCAGCTCGACCTGACCCGTCAAACATCAAAACCCGTGTGCTAGCCCGGATGGACTGGTCCGACCCATATTGACAACTTTATCAAATTTTTCCTTATTTAAATTATGCACCTTAAATATAGGAATTTAAAATTAATCAAACTTTACCTTAAGTAAATCTTTAAAAAAAAATATAAATTTTGAAAGTTTGGGGCATTAGTACTTAGTACTATAAATTTAGAGAAAAGACATCTCCCCCCCCCCCCCCCCCGAACTTGTCCTCCAAACTCACTTTAGCACTTAAACTTAACTTTCGTTTATTTACCTCCCTTAACAACTTTCAAGTGAATTAAATTCACTCCTATGGCTGACGTGGCAAAAAAAAAGTGCGAGTGATTTTTTATTTTTTTAAAAGGGCTACTTTATTGCTATTATTATTTAAAAAGGGCCACTATATTGCTGAAATTAAAAGAAAATCAAAGGGCATGTCTTCTTCGTGAAGACATTTTCATCTTCTTCATCACTCCCCTTTCCCATCCCCACCCCACCCCCAACACCTCATTTCTTCATCTTCTTCATACCTTCATCCCGTTTCTTTGTAATCTCCTTCCTATCAAGTCCTAATTGATTCAAAATTTTATTTTTTGGCAATCAAAAAGGCTTCAAGATTGATGAACAAGTTTGATTCTTGGCCAAGAATTTCATGTCATGCAAATATCATCTATGTCATTTCTGAATTTGGGACTGTTTATGCCAGTTCTGTAGACATTTTGAGTAGAAGATTGAAAATTTGGAAGTTTTGGGATTTTGTGTTTTGGTTAATGTGAATGAATTTGAATTTGAGATTTTGTGTATTGATGTGTTTTTGTGATCATGTACTTGTATTTAGTCCATTGTTGAATTTGCTCAAGTTAATTTTTTATTTGATAAAGAAAAAAAAATCACCGAAAAACTTGCAACATGGTTCACCGGAACAGTGAATTCCGGTGATGGATGGAGTATTTTGAATGTTGTTTCTGGTGTTCACGGGTGAAATCAAGGGATGTGGGGGTCGATTTTGCGTCAATGGACAAAATAAAGATTATTGTTATTGTTCATTAATTTTTTTACAAAAATCCAATCTTTTTAGTGTTTCTTGAATTGGGTTGTACTTAAATATACATAATTTATACATTTTAATATATATTTTACCTTTTTTCAAGAATCTTTATGAAATTCTTTAGTGTAATTTTGGTGGTGGTAGCCGTCGTGGTGGTGACAATAGTGGTGGTTGTCGAAAGTTACCAGCAGAGGTGCTGAGTTTGGAGAGGATTGGTGGAAAAATGGAAGTGGAGGAAGTTAGAGCTAGGCCCGTTCATGGGCCCTCCTCCAATTTCTTGTTCATGGTTTCTCTTCCTGTGTATATAATCTGCAGGTTTGAAGAAGATGAAAGGGAGGGAGAGGGTGTTGTATTTTTTTATTTAAAATATTTAAAAATATTATATATATATATATATATATATATATATACATATAAAATATTTATATATATATAAAAAATATTTATATATATTTATTTTTATTTTATATATATTTAAAAAAAAAAAATTGCTTGCGTGGCATTGACGTGGCGCTGATGTGTGGGCGAGTGTAACACACTCTCCGGTGTGAGAGTGGTATTCAATTTTGAAGGGTGAAATTAATACATTTTAAAGATGTTAAGGGGGGTAAACAAACAGAAATTTAGTTTAAGTGCTAAAGTGAGTTTTAAGGACAAGTTCGAAGGGAAAAAAAATGTCTTTTCTCATAAATTTATTATATGTTCTTTTGAATTAGTTTTGTATGAAAATTGACGAGTAACGTCTCATGGTACTCCAATTCTATTCCTAATAGACAACATAAACTTTTGGAGTAGTTCCTTATAATTTAACAAATTAATTTTATCATTTAAGTTTTACCTTATTAAATAAATTCTAAACTTCTTGCGTACGTAAAAGTTTATCATAATCCTTTGTCCTCACGTATTCGGGTAAAATAAGTTTGCATGTAACTCGATCTTTAAGTTTGGTTGTTTAATTTAGATAAGAAATCATAATATTTAACACTTTTAAATTAATTAAAATGAAATTTTATCCTATATAAAAAAGATTTTTCACAATTATATTTAAGTAATATTTGTATCAAAATTAAAAGAAACATATGCTTCTTCTACTTTTGTTTTTTCTTCTTATATTTTGATTTTGATTCAAGTCATTTTCTTGCATTTATTATAATTATTTTTTTATTTCTTTTAGTTAATAGCTTCAAATATTTCATATGATTTATATATAATCAATAATTCACAATGAATTCTCTCCTTTCGATGATTTCTCATGTTTCTCTTTTATTTGAAAAATTTGAATGTTGCAACTAAATGAAGTAGTAAAAAAAATAAAAATTTATCTTATTTCTTTTACTTTCTTTCATTGTTTAATTGTGACTTAATTTTTGTTTATGTTATTTAATAAATATTTTGATATATTATGTGTGTCTCACGTCGATATAAAAGATTGCATACGAAAAAAGTGATTGTATATAATATTGCATAACAATTTATTTCTTTTTATATAATTTCTTTTAAGTAACGTGATACACATATACAAAGCATGTGTCCACACTACTTTTGAGTGTGAGAAATCTGTTTTCTTAAAGTTAAACTCCATGAGGGAGGGATTATTTCGTGTAAGTTCAAGCATGCATGTGTCCTAACGTTGAGTTTTGAAGTTCAAACTCAAGGACACTGTTTGCTTTATCAATCTCAAAACATATTTTCTCAAAACTAGGGGTCGTTTGGTGTGAGATATAAGGAATAAGTAGTTCCGGAATAAAATGAAGGATCATTTTATTCCATATTTGGTTGGTGGTATTAGTCAATACCGGGATAACTTATCCCACCATTTATACCATACTGATGGGATAAGTTATCCGATATGCATGGTGGGATAAGTTATCCTGGGTAATCCCGGGATAACTAATCCCGGGATAACTATTTCCCAACCAAACGACCTGTATTATCCGCACCAAATTATTAATTAAGTTTGTCACTCTTACAAGTGTGAAAGATTTTAGAAATATTATTTGAACTTTTTATCCTTCATTAAAAGTTTGATTTAAGTAAAATAATCTTTTTACTATTTTTATTCAATTATTATTTTATTAAATTAATGACTCCTAAAATATATGGGGAGAATCTTAATAAAATAAATATATAGAAAGAATTATTTATATGAAAAGAATGTTAGTAAAATAAACATATGATTTTTCTCAAATTATTATTTAATTAAAAATATGAAGAATTGATATTGATAGATTTTTTTTTTTCCTTGTGTATGTAAAAAAAAGTCCCCTAAACTAATTACCCTAATTAAAAAAAAACCTTTTTCATAGAAGGACAAACCCACTTAAACTAACCAATGGACGTTTTCTTTAATGAAAATCATTATGCTCCTTCTTAAGTTCATAGTAAACTAAGGCTCTATTTGTGTCCACTTAATGGAGGTCTGAAACTGAATGGTTCAGACTTCAGCCTATTAAATGCATTTTTTTTTAATTAAAAGAGCCTCTTAATGTATCTGAAAATATCTGAATGGATCAAATATGAAAAGAAGTTTGAATAGCATTCAGACTCTTTTAAAAACATAATCCCTAATTCTCTCACTTCATTATTTCCTCTCTCTTTTCACGTTATCTCTCTCCCTCTCTTTTCACGTTATCTTTCCCTCTCTTCACGTTTCTCTCTCTCTCTCTTCCTCTTCACTTGCTTTCCTTCTCTTTTAGGTATAATTCGCCAAATTTTTTTATAAATATTTTAGTTATCAATTTGTGTATTCATTATTTACTAAATTCTAAATTTCTGCTTGTAATTTTTTGTTTTGATTATAAATTTGTAGTTCTTTGGATAATAGAATCTTATGTGTGCCTATTCATAACGTAACATTGAACTTACTAATGATATTTTCACTCAAATTTCATGGTTAACAAATAAACATGTGTCCGTTCTTGTATTAATTAGTTATTCAAATACTTTAATATTTATGCATCTAAGTCAAAATTATATCTGATTAATTATTTTAGTTTGTTGGATCAGTTTAATTGACAAATTACTTTATGTTAAATTTAATTTTTTATAATTACATCATATCACAATAATTTTTAATCGATATATCTTTTTTTAATAATTTAAATAATTCAATAATTATATTTAACATAATATATTTATATTTAAATATTTTAATTATCACTCAAATAATAATTTTGTTGTTTAAGTTAATACTTTATGTAATATTTTTTTTCATACAATATAATATTTTATTATTTTTTAAATTTGAATTGCATATTTATTACAAATAAATAAATTAGATGTTAAAAAACAAACAGTCTTAATCATTCAGTATTCAGATCTAGATACAACAACTTAATCATTCAGATATCCATTCATATCCATACGTCTTAATCTTAAAAAAAAAACAAATGCACCCTAACTGAAAGTTCATATTTTCAAATTTTGCTATTAACGAGCAACACAGGTAACTGAATCAACTCTGCTCTAATTTACTATACTACTATTGTTCTTGGCATGTATAATGTGGTTATATATGTTTAATATAACTAGTTTAGGTGTACGCGCCTCGCGCATGAACCTCACTTTATTGAGTTCAAATATTACACTAAATAGGCTCTTTGTTTAAATAATAAAGATGAATACAATGATTAAATTCAGCATTTTTTGGAGAATTTATTTAATTAAACCTAATCTTTACCAAAAAAAAAATTTCAAAGCCGAACGACATTCATCTACCACCTGTAAATTGCAATAAAATAATATGATGATAGAGACATCAAAATAATATAATTAAATTTAACCTTTACATAAAAATTTCCTCAAAGTCATCCAACACTCATCTACCACCTGTAAACTATAACAAAATAATACGACAATAGAGATGTCAAAATAATACAACTAAACTTTACCTTTACATCAAAAAAATTCTGAAAAGAGAGATATAAAAATAATACAATCAAACCTAACCTTTACCTAAAAGAATTCCTCAAAGTCGACCGACATTCATCTACTACCTGTAAATTCATTTACGGCCTGTAAACTACAATAAAATCATACAATAGTGATCACAAAGCTTCAATTTTGATGAAAATAATTCTTGTCTGAGCGAAAATTTTGACACTAAAGAATGACTTGAATGAAAACAAAGAACATATATATATATATACACACACGTTGAATTCTATTATGTTGACAAAAATAGTGAAGAAGTTGAGGGTTAGAAAATTAATCATTCATCTATCTAGACATACAACCGGACCAATTTAGATGAGCATCAATCATATTTTTTCAATAAGTAAATCAGTTTCTTCTCTAGTTTAACGTGCATCTCAATATTTATAGAAGTATTTCCTTGATAGAGTCCTATTTCAGGAGTATTTTTTAATCATATTTTAGGAGTATTTTTTTTAATTGATTAGTACAAAGGAATATATTAATTGATTCTACTTTCATATATTTTGGGAGTCCCATATATTTTAGGAGTCCCATATATTTTAGGAGTCTAGTTAATATAATAAAAATAATTAAATAATAAATTAAAGAAAATAGTGAAATGACAGTTTTGTCTAAATGAGAGTCTTTTAATGAAAGACAAAAAATTCAAATCACTTTTCTCACGGCCTTCACATTTTTGATATATAGATTATATAGATATAAATTATAGATTATAGTCTATAGATAAATTAATCAGTCTTTGTGATTTTTTTTTTCTATGTTTTATTTTGTTTTTCTTTTTTCTTTCTTCTTTTATTTTTCCTTTTTCCTCCACACGTTTTCTTTCTTCCTTTTCAATTCAATTTAGTTTTCTTTCCATTTATGTATTTCCTTCTTTTTTGTTCTCTTTTTTTCTTTGAACGTTTTTTTCTTGTTCTTTTCAATTCAAATCAACATTATTTTTCATTTATTTAATTTATTAATAAATTACATATAAGGTAAGATTTGAACTGATTTAGAACTTTTTTTCCAAACTCAAATAAGGATTTTAATTAATTTTAAAGTTCTTATATTAATAATAACTAAATAATAATTTGAGAAAAATAGTGAAAAGACGATTCTGTCTAAAAAGGATACTTTTAATGAAGGGCAAAAAATTCAAACCACTTTTTTAAGGGTCTTCACACTTTTAATATATTATAGATTGTAGATATAGATTATAGATTATAGATTATAGATTATAGATTATAGATTATAGATTATAGATTATAGATTATAGATTATAGATTATAGATATAGATAGATATAGATTATAAATTATAGATTTGTAACTGCGCTAATCATAAATTAATTAATTTTCTATATTTCAAGTGTCTTTTGATTTTGTTCCCAATAGTTACGATCCACGCATAGGATTGCTCATTGTTATATTTTTAATAGTTTTATTCGAGATGTATTATATTCTGAATCGATTAAATAATCTTTGAATTGTACATAATTGATAATCGATAATAGATTCTCCCCTTTTGTTAATTACTCATGTTTCTTTTTCAATTGAAAATTTCTCACCACAAAAATTAGACGAAGCACTTATATTACCGTCTAATGAAATGAAGTACTAAAAAAACTCAAAAAGTTATTTTCAAAAAATCAAAGGTTTATTTTTTTCCTTTTTCAACTACTTTTTATGGGCATTTTTAGTAAAGGAATAAGTGAGGAATTAAAACTCTCGTGTTGCTAATTTATTTTTTATATATACATTCACGATATTTGAAAACTTCTCGTGGTGTTATTTGTGGATGTTATTCTCATACAACATACTTTTTTTAGTATTTCTCTTTAAATTTATTGTGCCGGATAAATTGTTGTTATCTTTTAATACGTAATATAGTTCGTTTTCCCTTTATCTTATTGTTTAGAGTGTGTTTTCATGTAACTGTATCTCCAAGTGATAGGTGATAGACGTTAAATATCATTAATGCTTAAAATAATAATTTGATTTATGAATTCTTTTTTGTGTGTGTATTTGAAAATATAGGTAGTCCTAACTGTAACAAAATTCATTCGATCTTCATTGTATGTTTCCAAGTTAACCTCAATTTAAGTATATCTGTGTAATCGTTATTTTAGTTATGAGGCACACACATCACTAGCCTTTTGCAACCTCATCTAGTGCTTCTGCTACAAGGTGGGCTTTCAGATTTTCAAGGAGCTAGGCTAAGAGGTTAGTTTGACACTTAGACGTTAGCTAAGTGTTCA
Source organism: Capsicum pubescens (assembly GCA_030864215.1). Classification (NCBI taxonomy): domain Eukaryota; kingdom Viridiplantae; phylum Streptophyta; class Magnoliopsida; order Solanales; family Solanaceae; genus Capsicum; species Capsicum pubescens. The sequence continues at coordinate 86,822,923 of CM061540.1, forward strand.
AATATTTATAGTATTCAAGTTAATAATATTGACATTTCACACGTGCAATGCACGTAGATTAAACTAGTATATCTAATAAAGGAGAGTAGTTAGTCTAAAATCAAGGCAAGTGGCATCTTGAGAATTATCCAGACATTTTTACAATAAAAACCTAATTTGTAGATTATTAATTAATTTATATTTATTCCATATTTATTTAATATTTATCTATATATAATAAAGGAGAGTAGTTAACCTAAAATTAAGTCAAATGACATCTTGAGAACTAGCTACTAGATATTTTTACAACAAAAATTTATTTTATAGATTATAATTAATTTATATATAAGGAGAGTAGTTAGTCTAAAATCAAGTCAAGTGCCATCTTGAGAACTATCCACTAGATATTTTTACAGTAAAAAGTTATTTTGTAGACTATTAATTTTTAAATTTATTTCGTATTGTGGTAAAAAAATAATTAAGTTTGAATCTTATGGATGAAAACTACTAAGATTACCACCTATTGGATAAAAATAACTAAAAATTTTCTTTATAATCGTCTTCTTGAATTATGTATATATATAAATTCTATCAGAATTTTCTTGAATTATATATATCAAAATTTAAATTATTTCATATTTATTTCATATTCTAGTGAAAAACAATTAAGTTTGACACTGATTTGATGAAAACTATTAAGACTGACTCTTACTGGATGAATACAATTGCTAAAGTTTTTCCTTAAAATTGTCTTCTTGAATTATATATATTTAAATTTTATTAAAAAAATTGTGAGGATTATTATTATTAAAATTTATGACGCTACAATCATATATTAGTTGTACTAATCGGTGGACATACAAAAAAAAAAAAAAAAAAAAAGTACAGGTATCTAGGAAACATATTTGAATCATCCTAATAGGACGTAATTTATATTACAGATTTTTGCATTACTCTTTTTTGCTTGGTTGACTTTCAGATTTACCAATGAAATATATTAGACTATTGAGTTGATAATTATACGAAAATATATATTTTAAAACTAATCATTAAAATGATTTTCAAAAGGTAAGTTTGGACAATGAAAAGAAAATAACTTATTTTGAGAATCACTTTACGTTTTATAATGGACTTTTATTCAAATAAATTTAAGTATTTTAAATTACGAAAGAATTAAAACTAAGTAATAGTAATTTAACAAAAATAAATTAATTAAATTAAATTGAGGTAAAAATCAGTTAATATTGACAACTATTTGAATAGTAATATATGCAGTATTTCGTAATTAACTTATTGTAGTGAGAAATAGCTAATATTGACTATTGTTTTAACCATAGTTATATTTCAAAATTTGTGATATTAAATTTAAGCCATTTTAGTCAATATTACGATCAAAAATTAATTTTATTTTATTAAAATCAATTAGCTGATTTTATGCAATCCATTGCGATCTTATTACATTTATATTGTACATTGTTTTAAGTAATAATAATGAGAATGCAAATACTCAATTTGTTGATTTTGTGTAATCTACAACGTTCGTATTAATTTTTTTTCAAATGATAAATTTTGACTATAAAAAAAGAGGAGATTATTTTGTTGAAATTTTAATTTAGTATCTATTTTAATGGGATATTATCGAAATCTCCTCCGCTCCCCCAACCCCCAATCCCCAACCCCTCAAAATTACTGAAGTAATTGTAGAAACTTTAACCTATCCTATGTTCCTCTCTTTTATACTTTATTTAAATAGTTTTATATAAAATTTAGTAATTTAAGTTTTGAAATGGATTAGACTTATTTAATTTAAATCTAAATATTCATATTTAATGAAATAATAGTTTACTTTAAGTTTTTATCTTTCATCAGTCACAACAATCAAATGAGAAAAATATTGTACTACGTTTCATCATAATTTATAAATATTTAACCTTTTTTATATATTTAAGTAGGAATAATGATAGCTTAGAAAATTTAATTTTTATTGATTTTCTTCCTTTCATATATGTATCAATAATTGTAAGACTAATAATTTATTTATATCGCATTAATGAATTAACAAAAGGTAAAGTTAATTTTTTTTCATATCAATTAAGTGATGTTTATATAGAAAAGTAAAATTTTAAACAAACTATATATTTTATGTTCCATACTTTTAGTTTGTTTATGTACTAATATGAAAAACTTAATTTATATTTGAATTCTATGTTTATCTATAATATATTAAAAGTGCTAAGAGTCTTAGAAATGTTGTTTGAACTTTTTATCCTTCATTAAAGGTTTTTGCTTTAGACAAAATCATCTTTTCACTATTTTTCCTAATATTTAAGAGTTAAATATTAATTAGATTATTTATTGTAAAATCTTTCCTTATTAGAAGTCATCAGAATTAATGACAACTAATATTTTTTTCATTAGTTTAAGAATTTTAAATCAACTAAATTTGATTTTAGGAAGATTTGAAAATTCTAGAAATAAATATAAATTGAATAAGAAAAATTTAAGAAATATCAAATTTTTAAAAGTTTAAAGTATGTAATAAGAATGTAATCAATGATTTTGTAAAAATTTGACTTTAAAAACAAGGAAAGATTGTAAATATACAAAAAAAATTATCGCACAAATATGTTTCAAATTGATACGTCTCTCTTAGCTTCTGGTAGCAAGGGAAAGATGTATTGCATAACAAACACAAAAGTGATGACCCATCAACTATTTGAAACTTCTGGTAGTAAAATATATATATGTGTTTACACTAAAATATATCTTTATGTTTACATTATTATATTAAAGTATGAAGGATCTTTGAAAAGTGATTTGAACTTTTACACTGCATTAAAAATCTCCGTAATAAACAAAACTATTTAATTTTAAATAATCAAACATTACACGTGCAAGACACGTGTGGTTAAACTAGTTATATGAAAAATTTGACCTCCCATATATGCCCATTCAATAACTCATATATATTATTACACTTTCTTCTCTCTCGCTCTCTCTATTTGCTATTGATCATTAATCTTATTCGTATTATCAATTTTTTCTTATGAATATGTAGAATGAGAATTGTCGATATTTTTTGTCAAATATTAAATCTATTTTTTTTTTCATGAAATTTAGATTTTATATATTAGGTTCGCCATAAGGATCAAATATGTTGATAGAATGTTATCGACAATTCAAAATGAGAGTTCAACGACAGGATAAACTTATGAGGAGGTTTAACAATGTATTATCAATATAACATAAGTTTTAAATAAGGAAATGATCTGTTGAAATTGATTTGGGTTATCCACAATGTTTTTCTTTCTTGAGAAAAATAAGTTTTGAAACAGGAAAATCATTTGTTGAAAATGATTTTGAACTATCCATGGTGTTTTTCTTTCTTGAGAAAAATAAGTTTGCTAGTTTTGTAACTTCTTATACAAATACGAATTTGTACTACGAATAACGTAATTTCCTTATTATATATTATTTATGCTAATTCGAAATGAGATTTAATGAATAAGAAACGTATATGAAGGTTGAACACTGCATTCAAAAAACATATCAAAAATGATTTTAATTAATCGTAGTGTTTTTTCTTCTTGAGGGTAGGGTCTTGAAACATAGAGACCCTTCAGGGTAAATCCGTAGAGATGGTGAAGATTCTTAAGAAGAAGAGGATTAATATTACGTGTGTTCAGGAGACTAAGTGGGTAGGGTCTAAGGCTAAGGATGTGGATGGATACAAGCTGTGGTTCTCAGGAAGTGAGAGGCATCGGAATGGAGTGGACATCTTAGTGGATAAGGAGCTTAGAGGGAAGGTGGTGGAGGTTAAGAGGGTCAGTGATAGGCTGATGACAATTAAGTTGGTCTTTGGGGGATTTGCGCTGCATGTGTGTAGTGTTTATACGCCGCAGGTGGGCTTAGAAGAGGAGGTGAAAGCGAGATTTTAGGAGGCTTTGGACGAGGTGGTAAGAAGCGTGCCTAGCTCGGAGAAGATTGTCATAGCAGGGGACTTCAATGGGCACATTGGGGTTTTACCGGGTGGCTTTGACGATGTGCATGAAGGTTTTGGTTTCGGAGAGAGAAATGGTGAAGAAGTTGCTTTATTGGATTTTTAGAGTGCCTTTGGGCTGGTGGTAGTGAATTCGAGCTTTTCGAAGAAGGAGGATCACCTGATTACCTTCTGAAGCGCGATAGTCAAGACTCAAATTGACTTTCTGCTGCTTAGGAATAGGGATAGGGTTTTATGTAAAGACTGTAAAGTCATTCCAAGTGAGCATCTTTCGACCCAACACAGGATTCTGGTGATGGACTTGATTATCAAGAAGAGAAAGAAGAGAAGGTCCGGGGAGGTTCGACCTAGAATTAAGTGGGGTGGCTTGACACCGGTTTGTACGCTGGAGATAGGGGAGAAGGTGGCTGGAATAGGGGTATGGGAGTGTAGGGGAACTCGGATGTTATGTGGGATAGAGCTGTCAGTTGCATCTCAAAGACTGCTAGAGAAGTGTTGGGTATTTCGAGGGATCGGGAAGGACGGCATAAGGAGAACTGGTGGTGGAATGATGAAGTTAAGAAGAAAGTAGAGATTAAGAAATGGGCATATGTTAAGTTAATTGAGAGTAAAGATGAAGAGAAGAAACAGGAGTAAAGATGAAAAGGAGAAACGGGTCAATAGGGAGACATACAAAGTAGCAAGGAAGGAGTCTAAGTTAGCAGTTACGGCTGCTAAGACAACAATATTTGAGAGCATGTATACGGGGTTAGAGGATAAAGACGGGAAAAGAGGTTGTATAGGCTTGCTAAGGTTAGGGAGCGGAAGGGTCGGAACCTCGATCAAGTGAAGTGCATTAAGGGGGAGGATGGTAGAGTTTTGGTGGAGGATGTTCATATTAAGAAGAGTTGGCAGGAGTATTTTCATAGACTTTTGAACGAGGAGGGGGATAGAGGCATTAAGTTAGGAGAACTGGAGCACTCAGAGAAGAGCCGTGATTTTAGTTACTGTAGATGTTTTAAGATTGAGAAGGTCAGAAAGGCTATTCATAGGATGCGGAGGGATAGGGTGATGGGTCCTGACGAGATTTCAATAGATTTTTGGAAGTATACTGGTGGGGCAGGTTTAAGGTGGTTGACTGATTTGTTTAACAATATTTTCAAAATTGCGAGAATGCCTGAGACTTGGAGATAGAGTACGATGATTCCGTTATATAAAAACAAGGGTGACATTCAGAGTTGCAACAACTATAGTGGCATTATGTTGTTGAGTCACACTATGAAGATTTGGGAGAGGGTGGTTGAGCGGAGATTGAGGAGGGTCGTGTCCATTTTAAAGAGTCAGTTTGGATTTATGCCTGGTCGCTCGACGACAGAGGCAATCCACCTGGTAAAGAGATTGGTGGAGTAGTATAGGGAAATGAAGAGGGATTTGCACATGACGTTCATCGACCTGGAGAAGACGTATGACAAAGTCCCTAGGGAGGTTCTTTGGAGATGCTTGGAGGTGAGAAGGGTCCCGGTGGTGTACATCAGAGCTATAAGGACATGTACGATGGAGGAAAGACTCAAGTGAGGATGACGGAAGGAGACTTTGAGCATTTTCCGATTGAGATAGGATTGCATCAGGGATCGACTCTTAGTCTGTTCCTGTTTGCGTTGATGATGGACGTGTTGACGCGGAGTTTTCAAGGTGAGGTGCCTTAGTGTTTGTTATTTACGGATGATGTAGTGCTGATTGATGAGACATAGAGGGAGGGGTGTGTGAATAAGAAATTGGAGGTTTAGAGGCAAACCCTTGAGTCTAAGGGGTTAAGGTTGAGTAGGTCCAGGATGGAGTATATGAAATGTAAGTTTAGTGACTTGAGGTAGGAGGACGAAGTCGTGGTGAGGTTGGATTCCCAGGATGTTTATAAGAGGAATAATTTTAAGTATCTTGGGTCTATGATTCAGAGGAATGGAGAGATTGATGAGGATGTCTCTAACTGTATTGGAGCAGGTTGGATAAAGTGGAGGCTCGCCTCGGGAGGTTGTGTGATAAGAAGATTCCCTTTAAGCTTAAAGGCAAATTGTACAGAGTGACAGTCCGTCCGGCCATGCTGTATAGATCGGAGTGTTGGCCAGTTAAGAACTCCCACGTTAAAAAATTAAAGGTGGAAGAAATGAGAATATTGTGTTAGACGTGTGGACTTACTAGAAGAGATAGAGTTAGGAATGAGATTATCTGGGAAAAGGTGGAAACGGCTTCGGTGAAGGACAAAATGCGGGAAGGAAGACTGAGATGGTTTGGGCATGTGATGAGGAGGGGCACAGATGACCCAGTTTGTAGGTGTGAGAGGCTAGCCTTGAAGTTCAGGAGGAGTAGAGGTAGGCTGAAGAAATACTGGAGGGAGGTGATTAGACATGACATGGAGCAACTACATCTTACTGAAGACATGACCCTAAATAGGAAGGCGTGGAGGTCGCGGATAAGGATAGAAGGCTAGTGTGAGTGTGTGGGTTGTAGCAAGTAGTTAGGAGAGCTCTTGTATAGCTGGGTTAGTAATCCTAGGACTGTGTCCATAGGTAGGAGACTCTAGCCAGGAGAGTTTGGGTGTGGTGGGTATCTTTGGTCTGTGAGTGTATGTCACTACTAGGTGGATGCCCTATTGCTTATTTCTTATTTCCTATTTTCTTATTCGTATTGCTCTTATTTCTCTTATTTCGTATTTCTCTGATTTCTATTTTTATTATTTCTTGTTCCTTATTTATGTTATGCCATCCATCCTGCTTCATGTTTCATTATGACCTTTTTTACTATTATTTATCTTGAGTTAGGGGTCTACCGAAAACAGCCTCTCTACTTCTTCGGAGGTAGCGGTATGGACTGCGTACATTTTACCCTCCCAGACCCCACTTTATGGGAATACACTGAGTTTGTTGTTGTTGTTATAGTTTTTTCTTCTTGAGAAAGATAAAGTTTGTTAGTTTTGTGATTTATTTATTCAAATATAAATTTTTGGTAACATAATTATCTCTAAGAATATGATTATTTTGAAGCTAATGAAAAATAAAAGTTACAAGATTTATCTTTCTTGAGATTATCATGATTTATTTGTCTATATTTTTAAATTTTCAGAGATAATTTTTCTCTTTTTTTCTATATTTCGTATCTTTAAGATCCTATTTTGACATGAATGTGAAAGTAACAAATAGTGTGATTATGAAGGTAATATTTTTTTTTGTTTATAATTGATTTCCTTTTAATATATAAATAAACATCTTCTGCAAATTTAAATTGATTTTATCTCTCATTTTTTTTTTCACTTTGAAATGAATTGTGATGAATTATTCAAAAGAACTATAAGTCATAAAATAAGATAATAATATATTTGATAAATTTGTAAATATACGTTACATTTTTATTCATTTTTATTATAATCTTTTTCGCATATCATGTGGATGCAAATACTGATAATATAAATTAGAGAAGTATAATATAGTACCCACAAAATGTCGATATCACAAAAATCCCAACATCAACCGTCATACCCCAGCACTCAATCAAAAGGCATATGGTGTGGGGTGGTGTGTTTTTAGAAACTTTCAGTCTAATTACAGTGGGAACGATCCAATATAATTATTTTATTTTTACAAACAATCCAATATAATTATTTAGCCGCACTTTAATACAAATATCAAATACTGAAATAGAAATTAAAAAAAATAAAAGGAAAAAATATTACAATTTTTATATTTTGTTTTCAAAACTCCCACGGGAGTACAAAATAAAAATTTCTTAGGAGAATGGGCATAAATTAGATTTTCTTTTGTTTGGTAATAATGAGCAACAAAACTAATTAATCTCTTATTAAAGGAGCTTTTTTTATAAGCAGCAAACTTATAACCATAATTAAGATTTTCATAACAACTGTTTCATAATTACATAAAATAACAAGTTGTATTATGTATTTTAGGCAAAATTTGCTAGATAAATACATATACAAACGAAATTACAGCTCCTTATTTAACTCAAATCAGTTGAGTTAAAAAAGGAATCAGTCTCTTAAATTATGCCATATATTTAATTCTGAGGATTCCTTTTCCATAAATGACTCCTATTAATTTGTGTGCTGTTATTATTGAACTACTAAAATCAAAATTCAAATTTATTTTTACTGAACAAAACTCAACAATTCAAATCAATGTCAAAATCAGATTGAAGATTCTTTTATTGATGAGCTTCTAAATTTAAAAAAGAAAAGAAACATCACTGTTGTTATAGGTATTGAATAACAAAATTGAGTTCGTATATGAATTTAAACAAATCATTTTTGCTTCTCGGTCTGCGAAATTGAGATCGTTTTGTACGAAATTATTTTTTTCAACGTAAATTTTCTTCTTCTTGGTGTGTATTATAAAAATTGATCGAAATCTATTATTTGTCCAATATCACCGTTATTCGATCTTAGTTAATACTTGATCAAAATCATTTTTGATCCGTAGGCATTTAGCTATCTCGATTTTTTTTTCTTGAATGTATTTGTATATTTAACAAAGTGTAATTGTGTTTACTTGGCTATATTGATAATTTTTGAGTTTATTTGAATATATAAATTTGATTTGTATATTTTATCTGAAATTATATATTTTAATTGTGTTTGTATCGTTTGAGTGTCACTCGTATTAGTTTATTGCAATTGTATATTCTGGACAGTGAGTTTAGTTGTATATTTTCATTGAATTTGTAACATTAATAATGTAATTGTTAATGATAATATGTGTAGGTCGGGAGTTTAATTGTATATGTTAGTTGCATTTGTATATTTAATAGTATAATTATATACTTGTAAATGTATTTTCGTCCGTTAATGAAAATACATCATATTTGACATAAAACAAATACAAATGTCAATATATATACAGTTCTCTAAAAATGTGTAATTGTTGCTAATGCTTGAAATATATATGTATAATTCTGTAAAATATGTATTTGTTGTTATGTTTGAAAAATACATATACAGACCTATAAATATATTTTCAATTGTGAATGAAAATACATCATACTTTACATAAAATAATACTAATGTCTAACTAAATTTGACTTTTAAAATTATTTTTCTTAAAAAAATATCAAGTTGTATCAACCACAGAGTATGTCTATACAGTACATGACAAAGAAAGACATTTTATTATTTGCCTCACGAAAAAAAATATTCTTGCCATGCATTTCAATTAGACGAGACACCATGTGCACATGCTTGTTCAGTCCTAGATAAAAAGAATTTTACGAAAAGACCGTATTGCTCTGATTTATACAAGATAAAAATAGTATTGAAAACATATAATGTTTCAATTTATCTTTTACCACACAAATAAGATTGGGTAATTCCACAAAGCATAATGATTGAGGTAGTACTGCCCCAAAATACAAACGGCCTCTTGGCAGACCTCCAAAGAAAGATCGTAGAAAATCAGAAAGAGATATGTTCGGAAAGAGAAACATCAATTCTTGTAGTGTTTATGGGTTTAAGGGTCACAATAGACATTCATGTAGGACATATCATAAATGATACGTTTGTTGTTTTATTTAATAAAAAAATATTCTCGCTTATCAAAAAGTTGAAACCATTTGCAAAATATGTGAATAATTCTTCATTGACAATTATGTTTCATGTATTGAAATATGTTATAGTTACATTTTTTGTACTTGCAACTTTTTTTAGAAAAATTATGAATAAATGAATGTGATTGATTCTATATAATATTTAATGAACGTGAAGAAATACAGTAAAATAAAAGCATTTTTGAAGTTAAACATTTTATTTCAGATAATACATATTCACATTTAAAATACATATCTTGGTCATTTAATCATAAACATACATATCAATAACAAATGCATATCTGGATACATATACAATCACAAAAATAGATATAATTACATTACAGGTAACTAATACATTTATAGTTACATATATGTATTTGATATTGATTCTTTATATACATATAAATACAAATATACATTTGTTCAACTAAGTAATATATATGCAAGTTCTGAACATAAGAATATATAATCACCTATTAATACATGCGTAATTACAAATTCAACAATTAAAAACTGAATATTAAACGTAAAACTAAAACTGAAAACCTTCAATTCAATAGTCAAAATATAACTGTCAAGTACAAAATAACTTTTCACATGCAACCTGAAAGTAAGATATTAAACTTAACAACTATTCAACTACGTCACTGTCATCCTACAGTTATATGTTGTCAAATACAAAATACAGAAATTTTTTTACCAAACTTCAGGGACTTCAGTGTCTATTGTTATCCTGATTTCCCTAATAGGCTTCATTGGTGCTTCGTCGTCACTTTGTGCATTAGATTCTTGTTTTCTCAAACCATAATCCCACATAATTGAAGCATATCTTGTGTGAAGCAAGTCGGACTTGAAGTCAACCGAAGGAACACCTTCACCATAAGTAAGACACTCAATATATGTCACCATACACAATCCACAATTCCTGCAAATACATAAAATAATGAATTAGTATGCATTCTAAATAGACTTACAAATATATTTTTTTATATGTATATTACAGTACTTAAAAACTGCCACTAGGTCGTTAAGGCAAATTCTTCGCATAACACACAACAAAAAACTCCTACTTATCTTTATCATTGTAATTTAAATAGTTGTCAAGATCAATACAAAATACATAGTCTCCATACGTTTTTTTTATAGAATACATATTGCATTACAAAAAATACATATATCCATGCATATGTATTGACAGAAGGCATGTCTGACCCATATGTATATTACCATATAAAAAATACATATATGTGTTCATATGTATGCGCGAACTACATATCAGACTCATATTAAATAAAAAATATAAAAACATATCTTAAACATCAACAAATATAACTATACTATATATCTTCATATGTATTTGCGAAATACAGGTGTAACTTATCCTAAACAAAAAAATATAAATGCATATCTTAAATAGTAACAAAATACAACAATAAACATATACATATAACTAACCAAAAAAATGCATAATACATATCTTAAACATTACAAAATATTAAAAATACATATGTTACCTCTAAAAAAGACGTAGAACAGTCTAGAGACAAACTCAACACTGTGTAAAAAATACATATGCTGATTCATATGTATATAAAAATAGAAATACATGTACATGACTCATAAGCTAATACAAATACAAAAACAAATACCTCTTCGACTTTATCTTCTCCCGAATCATATCCAGAAGAATTTTGACCAACAGGAATAGAAAAATTTACTTGATTATCCCATTTTCTTTGACTTTTTTTTTTTCCAGATCTTTGCATTTTTTGGGGGTTTGGAGATGAAGGTTTTCTCAATTCTTTTTGCTTCGTGATCAAATATAAAAAATAATTTCGCACAATATGATTTAAAATTTCGAACAACATGATCTTCATGATTAAGTCGTCTTAATTTGCCGAAATTCATAATGAAATTAATTTTATGATTCAGTACCTGTAACATCAATGATACTTTATTTTGAAATTTTGAAGACTATGAAGATAATCAGTTGATTTGAAAAAGGAATCTACTACTTTAAATAAAAGTAATTTATGAAAAAAGAATCTACTGCTCTAAATAAGAGTAATTTATGAAAAAAGAGAGAGGTAAAGTGTTGGAGAAAAAATAGAAGAGGTTGCCAAGAAACACGCATGTGTGGAGTGTAAGGCTAAAAAAATACTAATTTTTCTATAAAATGTAATTTTGTAAAAGTGTTGTTGTTTATCATAATTATGGTCTTAAGTTTATTATTTTTTATAATTTTTTCTATTAAATTTGAGTGAGAAAATCAACGAAATTCAGCCGAACTACACTTTTCATTTCTAAATAAGTGGTATTTTAATCATTTTATTTTATTTTAAAATAATTAGTTATTTTAAATTATTTAGAAGATATTAATAATTTTTTTTTTTCAATTTTCTTCTTCTTCAAATAAAAGAGTTTTAAATAACCAAAATGGGACTAAAGTGTTGCATCCTTTTAAGGTATTTATTAAAAATAAATTAGTAAAATATCCACTATTTTTTTTTAAAATAATTAATTTCTTAATGAGTCTGTCTAGAATAAAAGCACCAATTCTTAAGGAGGATAAAGATAGATGCACCTGATGTCGCATGGCCAAATTTTTTGACGACGAATTTGCCCTGTATCACCATGGGAGATAAGAGTCATAAGTCTGAGATCTACCTATTTGATAAGCTTGATAGCTTGTTCCAATTTTATTGGATGTTCCCTAGGTACAACTTGTTAAGTTGTTCATATGGTGCAAGCCTGTCCATTACAAGATTAAACTACAGTATTATATAGTATTTGCAGTGGAAAATAGCAACTAGATGATCTTGGCACTTAGCATTACATTCTATAAAGAGGAAATCCTGGATTTACTACATTAATTCTCTAGCTAGACACTCTTAATGAATGCAAGTTGCACTTTTTAAAGTTGATTAGTTAAGCACAAAAACAAACTTTAAAACAAATATAGGCATGTTACATCCCTTCAATTCTCATCCAATAAACGACAACCACATGCACAATAATATTCTCTCAGTTCCAATTTATGTGATACCATTTTTTAGATTTTGAGATTTAAACAAGTCTTTTTTTTACTTTAATTTTCTCATATATCTATTTAATATCTTAAATTATGAACTATTGTGACTAGAGTATATTACTTCGTGCTCTTCAAATATGTAAATTTTATTTTAAAAACTTAAGGATTTTAATGTCCAAATTTACTGTCAAAATAGAGCTGTTTGACACTCAAAATATGAATAGTGCCACATAAATTGAAATGGAGAGAGTAGTAGCTAATTATTATATAGTAAGTTCTTAATTGAGAGCTTAATAAAAATAACTTATAATTTTTCAGATATCACCGTCAGGCTCCATTACTCATACTAAGAAACAACCTCTCTTGACTCCGTTCTTCTGTCACCTTTCATGCTGAATCTGAATTTTATACCCAGGAGATGCTGACAGTCCTTGGTAAAAACTCTTTTTTCCAATCTTCCAACTTAAAGAGTTTTCAATATCTATTTTTGCTTATCATTTTCTTGAGGTTCTATCATTTTATGTAGTCATTAGCACAATATAACTCATAATTTCCATCTTTTTGGATAATTAAATATAAATAGTGTTGAGAAAGACAAGGACACTATCAAAGTGCACGACATGATAACAATGGGAAAATATTCAAGTTTAAACTTTCTCTTTCAATTTGAATCAAGAGGAAACAAAAAAACCCAAGCATAATGGTAATAAGGAAACAAATAAATCAACCAAACAAATATGACAAGACAAGAATAAAATCAATCATACGGGACACCAAATTTATGTGAAAAGTAAAAAATTACAAGACCAAAACCTCAACTATAATCACCAAGAGTTACAATAATATCCTCCAAAGTTTCCACCAAACAAGTGCCAAAAAACAAGCAACAATACATAAACCACAACACCAAAAACTAGAGAAATAAAGGAGCAAAAGCATAAAAAATGCAGCTACAATTTACAAATAAAAAACAGGATCTACAAATCACCAAATACAACTCCATTAGTTCCTAATCAAATATTGAGATGAGAGGAACAATCTATCCAAAAATTAACTCAATCAAGCAAGAAACGAAGAAAAAATCGCAATTTGAAGTTGGCTGTTAGGTTGAAATTTTGGGTCCTCTATGTTTCTCTTAATGGCTACTGAAAACTCTTTTGTGGATTGTGAAATAAGACCTAAAAAGGTATATATATATGACCCATAATGAGGGGCCTATGGAAAAAAGTGAGTTGGTTCAAATTGGTCTTTATTTATTCACATAGGAAGAAAAATAACCTATAACCCAATAATTCTCTCCCTCACGACTATGTAGAGGAGACCACCATCCCGACGATCATGCAACGATCTTCAAACTTTCGTCTTGACAAATCTTTAGTCATCATATCATAACCATTATCATCCTTATGAATCTTCTCAAGTTCAAGCAAATTAGAATCCAACACATCTCGAATTCAATGGTATCTCACATCAATATGTTTAGACCGACAATGAAATGTAGAATTCCTGCTAAGATGTATAGCATTTTGACTGTTGTAATAAAGCACATACCTCTCTTGATCACAATCAAGTTCCCCCATGAATCTCGTCATTCAAAGCAATTCTTTACAAGCTTCAACAACAATAATAAGCTCAGCTTTCTAGTAGATAGAGCAATATATTTTTGCAACCTAGATTGTCAAGACACAGCCCTCCTGCAAAAATTACCAAATACCTCAAAGTAGACTTGTGAGTATCAACATTGCCATCCATATATGAATCTGTATAACCATAAAGAATAGGCTTTCCTGTACCAAAATACAAACTCAAACTAGAAGTGCCACAAAGATATCTCATAATCCCTTTTACAATATTACAATGTTCTTTTCTCAGATTAGAAAGAAAACAGCTAACAATACCAATAACATGAGCAATATTCGATCTTTTACAAATCATTGCATACATCAAACTGACAATGACTGAAGCATAAGGAAATTTTTTCATATCTTATTTCTCATCATCACTGGAAGGACACTGTTTCGTGATCAATTTGAAGTGCATAACTAAAGGTGTACTGACAACCTTAGCCTTATCCATGTTGAAACTTCAAAGTATTTTCTGAATGTACTTCTCTTGTGATAATCACAACTTCTTAGCCTTTCTGTCACGGATAATCCGCATGCCAAGAATCTTTCTTGCTGGTCCTAACATTTTCATAGAAAAAGACTTACTTAACTCATACTTCAACTTTTGAATCCTGCAAGTATATGACCATCGATAAGTATGTCATCACCATAAGGCAACACAATAAGAAAGTCACCATCAGAAATTTTTTGCACAAAAACATACTGGTCTGAAGTAGTCTTCTTGAAGCTCTGCTGACCTCTAAAGGAAACAAACTTCATGTATAACTGTTTGGGAGCTTATTTCAAGTCATACAAGTTCTTCTTTAATTTTCAAACATAATTATCTTTTCCCCTGACTTCAGAATCTTCTGGATACTCCATATAAATTTCTTCATCTATGTCACCATGGAAAAAGTAGTTTTAACATCCATTTGCTCAACCTATAAATCTTATCTTGCTGCTAAGTCTAGAACCATGCGAATGGATGAAATCTTCATAACTTGAGAGAATATCTGTCACGCCTCAAATCCTATTGGGGCGGCCTGGCACCCGTAACCGAGGAGGCTCAGGAGAACCAGCTCATAATCTTATACTTCCTATGCATACCTCTATGACAACCCGAAATTCAGACAACATCATGTCGCATATAAAAGGAAATAATTACCTGTATAAGCTCGAGCACACATATATATGTATATGCAATACTTGGCCGTTGGAGCCATCACGTCTATTAACAAAACACCACCTTGACTGTACATTAGGTCTATAGAGCCTCTAGACAATACGCAGAGTTTAACTAAGGTCGGGACACACCCCTCCATATAAATAACTTCTATACAATACCAAAAGTGACTAGATATGACACGAAAAGCCCCGAAGCAACTGGAGCTCACCAAAAGCAGCTGGATATCCTGGCTCCTACTTGTACGGTGTATGAGCTGAGGTACCTGTGCCTGCAGTATGAAATGCAAGTCCCCTGTGGGGGACGTCAGTACGAAATATGTACTGAGTATGTAAAGCTGTAGATAATCACATATGATAGAAGAGCTCAATAGAAATTAGAAACAAGTGAATGAATCGTAATAGGAGTGGACCACACTTACTAGAACTTGTGACAACTTGTACATTGTATTTATTCAATTACTTTACCTTCGTTCTTATCATCTTTGTAATCATTACTGTACTGTACTGTACTGTGACCATTAGGCTGCCTCCAGTACATATCAACTGGGATCGACCCATGATAGGCTTATTCCCCTGGGATACCACCCATAAACACATAAATAAGGATCGATCCATGATAGGCTTATGCCCCTGGGATACCACCCGATAAGAGAGAACTTCCATCACTTAGTTCAATTAATCTTTGAGATTGTTATTTCGGTCGCAATAGCATTTTTGATACTTTGAAACAATGATACATCAATAAGAGACATAAAAATAGACCATCAATTCAATAACAATAAAGTAAGAACTCATTGGCACATCAATGAAGTGTTTTTGGAGTCATCAATGCCATAACAATGAAGTAGGAACTTATTGGTGTATCAATGAAATGTTTTGGAGTCATTAATAGCACATGGATCTTGTTTGAGTAACCGGATACCTTCTGACATTCATTAGTGCAATAACCATGTAAGATTTGGAAAACAAGTAAGTATTGGGATGTCTTGACATCTTGTAGGGTGGAAACAAGTTCATTGGTAACGTAGGACATCATACAAAACCATTATGGATCACATGTTATTGAATAACTTTGGAAACTTTCTTAATAGAACAATTATTCACTTTCATGCCAAAGATATGGTATAAAATATGCTTTACATACCTGACTGTCAACCTTCAATACTAGTCCCAAATGGGCTTCTGTCTTTTCGGATTACTTATCTACAATGGACATATATATCAATCTAGTATTAACAACCAAACGTCACAATTCAATTAGTTGAATTCACCAAACTAGTGGTTAAGTAGTAAGACTTTATTACACCATAAAGGGTGTCACTTTAACCCTCTTATACTCCAATTACATTCACATGCCATGCATATTCATACAACATCCTCCAATATCAAGTTTGGATTCATCTATCCTTCCAACCAATCCATTAAACCAAATTGAGCCATAGACATAAATAATCATCAATTCAATAGTATATCACCATATCCACCTTCCATAACTCAATTACCATATCCACATTCCACAATTCAATACAACCAAACCATGCAAAATAGTCCATAACCCTATTTCCATCACCTTTCAATAACAACCAATACATATAATCCTCTATCACACATATACATATGGAAAAGAACAAAGACAAACAATATTCATACCTTAGAATTCACCTCTTGATTATGCAATCCTGTTTGCACAAATAATAGGTGCCGTTCGAAGCTCTCGAGATGACAAACGCAGTTATCGGATTACTTTGGAATTTCTACGGTTGAATCAAAAGTAATTTAAAGGTAAATTTTTCTAGGATTTGTTATTTCTCAATGATTGATGATGAAAATGAATTTTTGAACTCATATACATGTATATATACACATATTCCCGTCCATAATATAATAGGAAATGACCAAAATGCCTTTAAAATTTAAATAATGTCAAATCTGTTCTTTGGTGGACTGTTTTGGTAAGCTAAAGTAGATCGACTATAACTCTTTCCTCCGATATCGGATTTGGGTGAAATTGGTATAATTGGAAGTATAATTCAAAGGGATTTCATTTCATATAAAGTAGGCCACCCAGTTCGTCCTGTACAAGGAGTTATGGTCGTTTGAAGTTGACCCTAAAAATCTATTTTGGTAGGCTGAAGTAAAACAAGTATAACTCCTTAGTCAGACGTTGGATTTGGATGAAACCAATTGCATTGGAAAGAAGACTCAAAGATCTTTCTTTTAATATGTATCAAATATCCCAGTTCATTATATTAAGGGAGTTATGATCGTTCAAAGTTGACCCAAAAATTCGGCTGGCCTCAGTAGTTTGTGTGCAGGAAATTTTCCTGCACATTTACTATTCCCAAATATCCCGGCCACCGTTTTATAGTTTCGAACGTGCAAGTTCCGGTATAAATAAAATAAAAAAATTAATTCCATATAAATAAGACCAATACACGTACTTGAATACGCCAATACACGTACTTGAATACGGGGTGTTACATCGTTCCCCCCTTTAGGACATTCGGCCTCGAATGTTAGCGTAGTTATTCAATCGAAACAAGTTCAAGTCCATCATTAATATTCACATCATCACATAAATACTATGCATATATAAAAAAACTTACTTGTTAATGTTCTAACTTCGTTTCTTGAACTTCCTCTTCATCTTTGAACAAATGAGGGTACTTAGATTTCATTGCTTCCTCAGCTTCCCATGTAATCTCTTCCCTTTGACGATTTCTCCAACGTACTTTCACAGATGCTATATCTTTATTTCTCATCTTCTTAACTTGGCGATCTAGAATAGCAATAGGCACTTCCTCATAGGTAAGATCTTCCGCAACTTTCACATCCTCAGTAGAAGTGATATGTGATGGATCTCCGATGCACTTTCGAAGCATTGACACATGAAATACCGGATGTACTGATGAGAGCTCTTGGGGTAGCTCTAATTCATATGCAACTTGTCCAAACCTTCGAGTGATCTTATACGGGCCTATATAACGTGGACTCAACTTCCCTTTCTTGCCAAATATTATTACCCCTTTCATTGGTGATACCTTCAAAAATACCCAATCACCTATAGAAAACTCTAGCACTTTCCTTCTACTATCCGCATATGACTTGTGTCGACTTTGGGCTGTTTTCAGTCGTTGCTGAATTACTTTAACCTTCTCTATGGCTTGATAAACAAGATCCTGTCCGAATAAAAGAGTTTTACCCACTTCGAACCATGCTATTGGTGATCTACACTTCCTTTCATATAAAGCTTCATATGATGCCATTTTGATACTTGAATGATAGCTATTATTGTAGGTAAACTCAATAAGAGGTAAATGATCATCCCAGTTGCCCTTAAAATCTATTACACAAGCTCGTAGCATATCTTCAAGTGTTTGGATGGTACGTTCTGCTTGTCCATCTGTTTGAGGGTGAAAAGTTGTACTCAACTTCACTTGTGTTCCCAAACACCTCTGAAAAGACTTCCAAAAGTTTGCGATAAATTGGGTTCCCCGATCTGATATAATAGAGATTGGCACTCCATGTAATCAGACTATCTCTTTAATGTACAGCTTCACATACTCTTCAACTGTGTAAGTGGTCCTAACTGGTAGGAAATGTGCGGATTTGGTAAGCCTATCAACAATCACCCATATAGAATCAAACTTCTGGGATGTACGAGGCAAACTAATAACGAAATCCATGTTGATCATGTCCCACTTCCATCTTGGAAGATCAATGCGTTGCATATAACCTCTGGGTTTTTGGTGCTCAACTTTAACTCTTTAACAATTTGGACATTCATCTACAAATTTTGCAATGCTCTTCTTCATGTCATTCCACCAATACATATCTTTCAAATCTTGATACATTTTGGTTGATTCTGGATGAATGGAATACCTTGAACAATGTGCCTCTGTGATACAGGAAAAACAATGGAAACACGAAACAACTCCAAAATAGTCCACTAATCTTAAGGATTTGAGGACTAAGATGGAGACCACTCTCGGATTCACTACAACAAACACAAATCGAGATAACAACGGTGTATTTGACACCAAAAACAGCAGCAACACATTGATAAAAAGATGAACACAATAAGAACAAATTTCGAATTCAAGAAGGACACAAAACAGTCCACTATGAATCTACAAAGTGCAATAAGATAAAGATAGATAGATAGATAGACGAAATGAGGGACTAATATTAACAACCAAAGAATTGTTACACCCTTGGAACTTTAATACTACACACAACACTAACCTATCTCGTACGTAGGAACAAGAGGGATATCGATCTCCCAAGGGCCAACGTTTCCAAGCTTGAATCCAACACGAGTGATTCCACACTCAAGTTGATTTCCCTAGTTATAATTTCAGATTTGTGTCTCAATGAGAGAGGACTTGTCTTTCAATGTTATACAACATTCATCATCATAAAAAATCTCCTAACAAAAGACTTAAAAGGTTCCTTATATAATAGTTTACAAACAAGGTGTGAAATGTCCAAAATGACCCCTTAGTCTCAAGTCTTCAAGTGGGTGCCCTTGAAGAGCATTATATGGACGGTTTTGGACCCTTTTTAAGTCCTCATTTGCTCTTTACTTTCACACTTCAAGTGTCGGGTTCAATACATCTCACAAACATGCATCCTCATGGTCGTACCCGTATCATCCTCTCCTTTTTGAAAAGGATTCACCTTGAATCCGTACCTTGCAAAATCCAAAGAGAAGACAAACAAGCACACATCCTCATGGCATGAGGGTTAGGGTTAGTTCAACAAAAATCAATCTAACAAATAATATCATCATGTACACACTTGAAGTACAACTAAGAATCCTATGGGTTGATCGTGAAAAGCTTAGTACAAATGTCACAAAGGAAGTAGCTATGACGAACAACAATAAATAATAATGAGCATGGGCTGAGACAACTCCTACCATACCCTAAGATGGTACCGGGATAGAATGGGAGAAGTAGCCATGGACATGGGTTTCGGCCACTCTCACTTTCCCCTAAGGTGTCGTTCTCAAAATTAGGCATACCCTCTAGATCATTAGTGGAAATATCATGAGCACAAAGAGGGTAGAGAAAGGTGTCACACAAGCTAACTTCAGCTATGGTGTCCTTATGCATGTACTCACTAGCTTCAAGTCCATCACCACTAGTATTCTCAACATAGGAAACACATAAAAAAGAAGTAGATGGAATTTCTAAGCATGCACCACCTTTTATTTCAAGAGAATAATCCCGACATAGATATAAATCACCATGGGCAGCAAATGAATCATTCACAAAAACATTTTTACAAGAACAATCACATTTCGGGTTTCCCAAGTAATCAAGAAAATCATGGTCATCCTCACCCGATTGACTATTCCTTTTCAAGACTACACATTCCCTACCATTAAGAGTACTCTCATCTCCGAAGAAGAGATTTCCATCTTGAGGAGGAATGTTGTCACACCATAGAGGGTTAGCATATAGGCTATAACTTCCAAGACAAGCCATGCCGTCAACATCACTTGCACCACTAGGTTCATTAGGAGTAAATAAACTATCTTCAAAAAAGACATTGTGCCTAAAGAGTGAATGATCTAACCCGTGGATAGATTTGGAACTTTCACTCTCTAAGGAATCATTATCAAGTTTCAAAGATATTTCAAGCACATGATTAAACCTATGAGCCAAACAAACATTAGCATCTTTACAACAACATAGGCTCATAGGTTCACTCCTTTTTCCTTGGCCAACATCTTTAAATCCTTCACTCACTTGAGATTCATTAATCACATCACACATATCCTCAAGTGGTGGGAAAGTTTTACTCACAAGTTGGGCAGCAACTACATCTGGGAAGCTCTCAACGCAAAGTGCTTGGACAATTGGATTTTGTGGGTAGAGTTTGGGTAGCAATTGGCAAAAAATTTCAATGTGCCGTTTCATATCTTCATTATTGTCATTGATACGATCACATGTGGCATTGAAATTATGGGCAGCCATTGTACCTAACAAAAAACACAACAAACAAACTTGTTAGATCAAAAATGCCTCACCACACTCTCACTCTCGGTTTTACCTCACACTTGGTTTCACAAGTGTTGAAAGCCGTCTTGTACTTCGTGAGTGATTGAGTGTCGAGTCTACTCTTGTCCCGGAATAGATTTTTGTTTGAAACTCAAACGAAATCTTGTAGGACTTGAGTCAAGAACTAACAACAAATTCAAAAAGATAAAAGTACACAACAAATGTAAACACGAACAAACGGACACAAAACTAACTTACAAGCTAGTAGGAGATTACTAGGTTGTCAATTAGTGTTCGAACCAACAAACGAACTAAGAGACAATAAAATAAAACTAAGAAATCTAAAATTTGAGCCAAAATTATTGCGTGAACAGTGTATATGGTGATGTGGCGGTCCACGTGGCAGTCCACTAGTGGTTCGGCTCTTGACAAATTTAAATTTCACAATTTGGACTTTGGTGGAAATTGTTCAATGGAGGAAAATAAAAACTAGTCTTTGGAGCTCCTTTTTCAATTCAAATTTCAAGACTTAAAAGTCTTTGACTAAACTTGTACTTCTCCATAAAATATGGACCCTTATTTTATGGAAAAAGATTGAGATGTGATGTAAAGTCTTTTTGGTGGTTGGGGGTCTTTCAAGATTCAACAAATACTACACCTTGTCTTTCACCTTTTTAAGATCTAAGTTCACTTTAATATTAACAAGGTGATGAATATGGTGAAGAACTTCAAGAACACAACAACCACAACAAGAACAACCAACAACAATCTCCCAAGAACAACAAGTCCACCACAACAAGGTCAACAATCTCACGGCCAAGACCACAAGGATAACAATAACAATCGGCTAATTCCCCTTTGTGTTGTGTTTTCGGTTTTACAAAAGGTGAAGGTTGTGATGAACAAAAAGAAATCAACAACAATCTTTCAAGATCTACAACAACACCACAACACAAGGCGTTCAAATCAGTCAAGGCTAGAATAACAACAACATCCAATCGGCCACACTTTGTTCACAACAACAATATTAACAACTCAAGCTCAAGTTTGGATCGACTCAAAGTGTTAGTGAGGAAAAAAACTAACACTACAAATACAAAATACAAGTAAAAGACTCCTATACCTAGACTCAAGAACAAATCTCGACCAAGAACACAATTTCGGCCAAGACAACAACAATGGACAAATTGCAATTTTTCTGAATTTTTTCAGCTTTTCAACAATTTTTTTTTCTAACAAGCAAGCCCAAGATTGATCTTGTAGGAACAAGATCAAGCTATGCTTTGATACCAAATGATACAGGAAAAATAATGGAAACACGAAACAACTCCAAAACAGTCCAGTAATCTTAAGGATTTGAGGACTAAGATGGAGACCACTCTCGGACTAAGGATTAAGGGAGTTATGATCGTTCGAAGTTGACCCAAAAATTCGGATGGCCTCAGTAGTTTGTGTGCAGGAAATTTTCCTGCACATTTACTATTCCCAAATATCCCGGCCACCGTTTTATAGTTTCGAACGTGCTCGATTATAACCTATCCGTTTTTGGAAATCTTTATATCGTTGGAAAGCTTATTCAATAACCTTCGCATGGAATCATCGACGAGCAAATTCCGATATAAATAAATAAAAAAAATTAATTCCATATAAATAAGATCAATACACGTACTTGAATACGCCAATACACGTACTTGAATACGGGGTGTTACAATATCTCATCAAAATCAACTCTCCTTTTCTGGTTAAATCCATTCACAACCAATCTAGCCTTATACCGTGAAAATGGGTTACCATCGTCATATTTCACTTGAAAAATTCACCTGTTTTTCAAAGCTTTCCTGTGTTTAGATAGCTTAATCAAATCAAAGGTATAATTATCATGCAAAACTTTAATCTCACCTTTCATAGAATCAAATCATTTTTTTCTTCACTTATCATGGCCTCATCAAGACTCTCAAGTTCTCCCATGTTAGTCAAAAGTATCTACTCACTGAAAAATAACGAGATGGTGGTATTTTCTCTCTAGTAGATCGTTTGAGAGAACTCTTTGAAGCATCAATAACTAGTCGTTAATCAACCATATCAACTTGCACTGGAGCATCAACAACACCATACTGGTTATTCTAAACATGATCATTATCTTTATTATCAACTTAATTTTCATCATTATGAAGATTTTTTTCAAGAGAAATTATCAAAAGAACTAGATCTACATCAACTAGGCTCTCACTACTTTAAAAATCAACCTTCTCAGCTTTGTCAAAATCTTCAATTATTTGGTCTTCAAAGAACATAACATCATAGCTTCTAGCAAGTTTCTTCTCAACTGAATCATAGAAATCATAGTCAAATTCATCTTGACCATAATCAATGAAGATACATTACCTAGTTTTAATATTCAACTTTGTCCTTTCATCCTTAGGAACACGCAGAAAGACTTTACACGTAAAGACTTTAAGATAATCATACAAAATTTTTTTACCAGATTAAACTCTATTAGGGACATCACCATCCAAAACAATAATAAGAGATAAATTAATAACATAAGCAGTAGTATTAAGTGCTTCTGCTCAAAATAAATCTGGAAGTTTAACATCTAAAATCATACAGCTAACCCTCTCAACTAGAATTCTGTTCATCCTCTCTGCTAAAGCATTTGACTGAGGAGTCTTTGAAAGAGTTTTCTGATGCCAAATATCCTTCTCTCTACAATATCTATCTAAAAGAACAATATACTTACCACCATTATCGAAGCAGATGCATTTTAATTTCTTACTTATCTGTCTCTCAACCAAGGCCTAAGAATACTTGAACACATCAAGTACTTGATCCTTGGACATCAAAGAAAATACCCAGAATTTGCGAGAATGATCATCAATAAATGTTACAAAGTAAAATGCACCATCATGAGACCTCACTTTAAAAGGACCACACAAATCAGAATATACCAACTCTAGTAAATCAAGTTTTCTTGAAGGTGGATGACTTTGAAAAGAAACTTTTTTCTATTTACCAACTAAGCAATTAACATACTTCTTAAACTTTGCTTGTTTACTGCAGGAAGAAAATTTTTCTTAGCCAGACTATCAATTCCCTTCTCACTCATATAACTCAATCTTCTATGCCATAACTCTGATGAAGTTTTATTTTTCACCAAGTTTACTGAGTCTCTAAAAATAGAGCCCTGAAATACGTACAAGTTAGACAACTTGAAACCTCAAGTCACAATCATTGAACCTTTAGTAAGCTTCCACTGGGCAGCACCAAGGGTGTTAACACTACCCTCATCATTAAGATTTCCAATAAAAACTAGATTTAAACGAATATCTGAGCATGCTTAACATTATCTCAAACTAATCTCGAACCATTTTAACTTTTCACAAAAATAGTACCGATGTTAAGTACTTTAACTGCATTATTATTTTTCATTTTCAACATTCCAGAATTACCTAAAGTATAAGAAGAAAATAATTTCTTCTTTGACGTAGTATGAGAAGTAGCACCAGAATCCACAAACCAGCTAGACTCATCACGAACAAGATTAATGACATTTTTACCACAAGCAACAAGATGATCATCATTAGCAACAACAACAACACGATTTTCATTATCATCTTCATTCTTTTGTCGTCTCATATCTCTCTTATTCTTGTGACAATATTTCATTATATGCCCATTTTTGTTGCAATAGTCACATGTAACATTCTTGAATTTGAACTTCGACTTGCTTCTACTTTTATCTTTATCATTTGGACCTCTGAGCTTGTTTCTCCTCCTCT
Source organism: Capsicum pubescens (assembly GCA_030864215.1). Taxonomy (NCBI): domain Eukaryota; kingdom Viridiplantae; phylum Streptophyta; class Magnoliopsida; order Solanales; family Solanaceae; genus Capsicum; species Capsicum pubescens. The sequence goes on from CM061540.1 coordinate 86,848,074, forward strand.
TTTCAGTAACCAAAACATCAAAGTGTGGAGGTGAAGAAGACGAGGCCTGAGATCTTCTTCTCATCTCTTCATTTAAGACACCATTCTTAACATGTTCCATAGTTACAACACCACTGAGAGCATAATTAGTCAAAGAAACTCGAAGAGTTTTCTACTAGTCTGGTAGAGTATTAAGAAGTCAAAGTTCCTAAATTTATTCATCGAAAGTTACACCCATTATGGACAACTGATCAAGGATAGCCTGAAAATTATTTATATAATCAAAAATGGGGTTGCCCTCTTTATACCTGATATTTACCAATTGCTTAAGTAGAAATAGCTTGTTATTGTCCGTTTTGAAGCATAAAGTATCTCGAGCTTGTCCCACAAACTTCTAGCATGTATCTCATTCACAATATGATTTCTAATGTTCTCTTCAATCCATTTTCTGATATAGCCACAAAACTGTAGGTGCTTAAATTTTCAATTCTCATCCATCATGGACTGAGGTTTAGTAGACAAAAATATAGAGAAATGCATTTTCTTGACAAACAGAAGATCTTTCATCTCGTATTTAGTTTGATACTTACTACCATTTAAATACACCATTTTGCTCGTATTTGCACCCATTATTCAAACCTACAATCAACAACAATCAATGCTCTGATACCACTTTATTGGAAAAGACAAGGACACTATCCAAGTGCATGACATGGTAGCAGTGAAAGAATACCCAAGTCTAAACTTTCTCTTTCAATTTGAACCAAGAGGAGAAAAACAAACCCAATCACAATGATAATAAGGTAGAAAATAAATCATCCAAATAAATACGATGAGACAAAAATAAAACCAATCATACGATACACCAAATTTACGTGAAAAACCCTTCGATGTGAAGATTAAAAAATTACGGGACCAAAACCTCCACTATAATCACCAAGAGTTACAATAATGTCCTCCAAAATATCCGCCAAACAAGTGCCAAACAACGAGCAACAATACATAAACCACAACACCAAAATCTAGAGAAAAAGAGAAGCAAAAGCACAAAAAATGCAGCATTGTTCACGGATGAAAAACAGGAGCTACACGTCACCAAATCCTACTCCTCAGTTCCTAATCAAAGATTGAGATGAGAGGAACAAACTTTCCAAAAATCAGCTCAATCGAACAAGAAACGAAGGAGGAATCGCAATTGAAGTTGGCTGCTAGGACTGAAATTTTGAGCGAAAATCTGCTCTATTTTTCTCTCTATGATCGCTGAAAACTCTTTTGTGGATTGTGAAATAAGACCTAAAAGGTCTATAAATATGCCCCATAGTGATGGACCTATGGACTTACTTGACTTCTGTATTAAAAATATATGTTTCATTTCACTAGCCTACTTTAGATAATGAATAGTCATATTACTTTTTCTCATACTATCCATAGGAGTATTTAATAACTATATAAGTAGTATTAGCCATATCAAAGTTTAATCATCATATGTTAGTTTAGTAAAATAATACACATCTAATCAAAACTTCTTAAAGATTTGTCAAGTCAACAAGGGCCAAATAATCTTAAACGTAGGGAGTTTTACTTTCTTCCTTCTTTTATCTCATTCAATGAATCATCATGATATATTACAATGCTCTTATATCTTAACTTATTCCGAAGCATAGTACTACTGAAGCTAATGCAGTGATCTGCATTTCTTGAATTTAAATTAGAAACTGTCTATTTACAGGTCGGCATGATACGGCTTCCCTGTCCTTGCTTTCGTTTCTTATTCCAGCTTTCTTAGTTACATTAAATAGGGGAGCTGCGAAAACAGAAGAAAAAGAAAATTAACCAGATTTGAACCTACGCTTATAATAATATAATCACGTCTCAATTTATGTGATAATGTTTGAATTTTAACTTAGATACAAATTTAACAAGAAAGGAAAACTCTGTATGAGTCGAAACCATTATCCTCCTCTTCAACTTTATGTGAATATTCTACACGGAAACTTTGGCATATTCTAATTGGTGTAGGCTTGGAGACTACACATTAACGACAACAACAAAATTAGTATAATTTTATAAGTAAAGTTTAAAATAATAGAGCATACACTGACCTTATTTTAACCTTTATGAGATAGAAAAGTTATTTCTGCTAGATCCTTAGCTCGGATTGGAGACCACACATGTTACATGAATTCATGCATGCATGGGCTACGTTAGCTAGTTCTAGTTCGTCAAAAGAGTTTAACTTATATAATATTATTAGGTTATTTTTACGTATTGTAGCAGGTAATTCATATAAAAATACATTTTTGGTATAATTTTCTTTTTGTATTATATAATTTAATATATTATCCATGTGAATTATATTTTTTTTGAGTTATTAATTATACTCATTTAGATAAGACGTCTTAAAGTTGTTCTTTTAAAATTTTATTTTCAAGTCAAATAATATGACGCAAAGGAATTAGGAATATGTCATGAATGAAGAATACAACATGGATAAAGAGGAAAATACATGAGAGCACTATACTTCAATAGAAAGGTTGGGGGCTGGGTGGCTCAATCGCCCGACCAAAGGAAACTCCAAACTCCATTGGGAAACGCTTTCCTGTCAAAACAGTAAAAAGGACAAACAACATATGATCTTTATCTCAATTTTAGGCATCATTAAGCCCTTTTCAGCAATTATTCATTTTCTTTGTTTATTTTTTTATTTGATTATAAATTTTGAAGTTGAAATAAATATAAAAAATATTTTAATTTTTGAAATTGTGGTTTTAGAAACTTAAATTATGTTTAGAAGTATATTTTACTTGAAAAAAATTTAAACTTTTACAAATGAAAGTAAGATTTTTACTTATTCTTTTAAATGATTAAAAATTTAAGGTTAGAAAAAGAAAAATTGAGGAGAGAATTACATGATAAGGAATGAACCTTAAGAAGAAAGAGGAGGTATGAAGCGTGAGACACAGAATGAAAGAAGTGTCCTCACCAATAAGATTGGAGTTCGAGTAATCAAGCAATTGAGCTATTAAAAGTTTTCAAATGAAATTTCTCCCGAAAATTAATTTAAATCAATTTTTAAAATTTGAAAACCTTTTGAACTTAAAATTTTTAAATTTGAATCAAAATCTATAATAAATTAAATATTTGAAGATAATTTTTTTCAAAATACATGAAAAAGACACTCTCTTGGGTAGAAAGGACAAATAACATTTGGACCTCTACCAAATTATAAGCACTAGTAAGTCCTTCTAAGCAAATTATTCATTTTCTCTGCTAGAGAGAGACCTATAAGATTCCAATTTTTGTTCACCAATTTCACCAATGAACGGCCTTGGCTTTTCCTTTATCTCAGTCTCTCTCTTTTGCTTTTTTAAGTTCCTCACTCTGGCTCCTCACAATTAACTACTCCTAGTTAACGCACTGCACAAGAAAAAAAACAACAAATCCCTGCATGCAATGGCCATTGATTGTATGATCACAAATGGAAAATCACCCATGCTAGATGACAAAAAGCCACTGGTTTTTGATGCATCAAAGCTGAAACGTGAGTCCAATATTCCCACACAATTCATATGGCCGGATGACGAGAAGCCTTGTGCCGTAGCACAAGAACTTCCCGTTTCCCTTATTGACTTACGGGGTTTCCTTTCGGGTGACCCCGTAGCAGCGCAACAAGCATCTAAGCTTGTTGGTGACGCTTGTCGGAGTCACGGTTTCTTTCTTGTAGTGAACCACGGAGTTGACGCTAATCTCATCTCCAACGCCCATCGTTACATGGACACGTTCTTTGACATGCCACTTTCTGAAAAGCAAAAAGCTCAGAGGAAAATTGGTGAGCATTGTGGTTATGCCAGTAGCTTTACTGGAAGGTTTTCTTCAAAGTTGCCTTGGAAAGAGACACTCTCTTTTCAATACTCTGCCGAGGAAGACTCATCTCACATAGTTGAAGAGTATTTCCAAAGGACTTTGGGTGAAAGTTTTAGCCATCTTGGGTAAGGATAATTCACTATCATAGTACACCCTTGGTTTCATTTTTTTTTTTTTCATTCTTGATGACTTTAATTATAACTTTTGACATGACATGTTTAAGGTTACAAGATTAAATAATATATTTTTTTTTTTTTTACTTTTTAAAGTTTGTGTCAAAGTCAAAATCACACAAACAATATGAAAAAGAGGGAGTTTCCATTTTTCTCCTTTTCATTATGTGAATCAATTAACCTTTTCTTCTTTTTGATCACACAGGAATATTTATCAAGAATATTGCAATTCTATGAGCACACTTTCTCTTGGGATCATGGAACTCTTAGGGATGAGCCTAGGCACAGAGAGGAGCCACTTCAAGGAATTTTTCGAAGAAAATGAATCCATAATGAGACTCAACTACTATCCACCATGCCAGAAACCAGAGCTCACCTTAGGTACGGGGCCTCATTGTGATCCGACATCATTAACCATTCTCCATCAAGATTGCGTTGGAGGGCTTCAAGTATTTGTGGACAACGAATGGCGTTCCATTAGTCCAAATTTCAACGCTTTTGTGGTTAACATAGGCGATACATTTATGGTAAGCAAATTCACGCACTAAAACTAATAAGCTAACGTATACATACAAATAGTATAAAGAGACACAAACAGTACATATTTAGGTGACAAATAATATAAGATCTTTTCACATGACGTTCAATGATATTATTCATGAGTGCTTAGGACGTACAACATGAATATGATGTCCTATTGATATTGTTTGCCCACATATACACCCACCATTGAACAAGTTGAAAAAGTAGTCACGTAATTGATCAAGTGGGGTTTAACATATTTGATGTTTGCCTTTTGCAGGCGCTTTCAAATGGAAGATACAAAAGTTGCCTGCATAGAGCAGTGGTAAACAACAAGACTCCTAGGAAATCACTTGCTTTCTTTCTTTGTCCAAACAAAGATAAGGTGGTGAGCCCACCAAGTAAATTGGTGGACTCCAACAACCCTCGAATGTATCCCGACTTCACATGGCCTACCCTCCATGAATTCACTCAGAAGCATTATAGAGCTGATATGAATACTCTTCGGAATTTCTCAAATTGGCTTCAACACAGCACTGCACAGGCTTAAGATCTACATATACGAGATTCAAGATTAAATACCTTGGAATTTTCTTTAAACATATGCATGCGATCGAAGAATATGACAATGCACAAAAGTTGAAGGGAATTAGTGAAAGCTTAGGGGAGGCATGGTGGAAATGTCTCCTTCAATAACTTCACCAGATCAAAAACGAAAATTTGGAAGGAAAGAAAAGAGGACACATGTTCTTTTTTCTCATGAGAAGTTCAGTTAAAAAAGTAAATATAGAGGAGATAGAGAAGAACAAGGAAAGCAATAAAAGTGTGGTATAACTTAGATTTGTTTATTTAACGTATTGAAAAATATAGAGAAGATTATGTATAACTAGCTTTAAGGGTATCCAATGTAAGCATCCCTCATTAAGAGAGAACTTTCGAAACCTCCTCATTTCTTTTGTTTCGCTGTCTTCTTTTTTGGAGGTATTCCTTTTTTATGTTTTAAATATCTTTGGGGAGTCTCAGAGCAACAATAAAGCTATCTTAGTTTCGAGGCATAAAATCATGGACTAATGTTTGAGTTAAGATAAACTGCTTACATTACACAACCCTTGTCTTACACAACCCTTCTCTGAACCCTGCATGAAATGTTAGAAGCTTAATTTGTACACTGAATTTTCATGTCTTAAAAGCATTTCGAATTCATGATTCCCTTGCACGAGGAAAACACAGCGGTAGCAGGGTAATTAATTTGTTTTTGCAAAATGTCACAAATTTTGTATGGACTTACTTGATAGCAGAAAATTGATACTATTAGATGCATCGAAAAGACCCAAATAGAACGAGAGAGGGGTCCATGTTGGGAATCATTCAAAATACTAATAGTCCAGAAGTAGGAAAGAGAAGATGAGTGGAGGTATAGGATAGAATCCAAAAGAGTATTGAAAATATATAGACAGAGCTTTCAAAATTAGGATATGGATTCTTGTGCAAGTGTGTTTGTTTTTATCCTTGGCATTTATTTTATATCTGGAGATTTGGATGTTTGTGACTTTATGGATTGCTAAGGAACACTGTCTTGCTGTTTGTCCTTGTATGCTGCAACATTCTTCCTATGATATTATATCATCTAAACTGATGAGGCTAAAAAAACCCAAAAACTAAAGTATATATTTTATTTGTAAACTAAACTAAATTATTTGTGGAGAGAGTGAGTCGTCCCTACGTAACTCCAGCCTCATCACTCCCGTCGCTATTGTGTTTTGTCCACAGTCGCAATTCAAAATCTGTGCTATCAGGTAAAGAGAGTTGCTCGGATGATAAATATCTTCATTTTCAACTTTAAGATTATGAGTCTGAGGGCTCATTTGTTTGCATTTAATGAAGGTCTGAATCTGAATGATTCAGACTTCAGACCATTAAGTGCATTTATTTTTCATTAAGATTTTGGCTCTTAATAAGCCTGAATAGATCTTAATCATTCCGATCTGAAACTAAGTCTTAATCATTAAGAGGATAATATTCACCACCACTCTATCCATAATCATTCATCAGTCACCACCACTAACCACCTCTGCCACCACCACCATTGTCAACCACTACCTAGCCACCAATCATCACCACCACCAGCCACCTCCACCATCACAACCACCATTCACAATCATAATTTCTACTAACTACTATTTTCAGCCGCTATCATATCTACCATGTTAGGGCATGAGGAGTTTTGATGATAGACATATGAATAAAACATGTTGAGAAAGCTGGTCCATTCCAAGTACTCAGAGCATAGCTACAAGCAAGGTTATTGATAAGACGATATTACGCAAAAATAGGAGTGGATAAATATCAGCATTCAAATATTATCACATCAGTGAAAGCAGAGGCAAAAGAGAAGAAAATTGCAGCATTCAGAAGTTTAGTTGACTTAGGAGTTCTACAAGATAAAAGAGAAGAGTTTTACTCAATCTAGGAGAGTGAGAGGCGGCAACAACAAAAGAGTGAAACTGCCTGGGAGTCCTATGGACAATAGAAGATTACAAAAACTAAAAGACTTCATCTGATGTAAGCTTAAATAGATCAAACGACATTCAAGTGTTTCACTCATGCACTGAGGATATAATCAACAATCAGCAAAACAGTTCACTTACTTAAAGAAGAACCTGGTCCCTTATTTAGAAAGTCTTAGACTATTTGTAGTAGGTAGATTCTTTTAGTTGTAATGAGTCATTCTAGTCTTAGTGATCTATAAACTGAATTAAGAGTTGTGTCTTCAAGTTGGGGAACTCGAAGACTTGGAAACACTTATCTTAGGAAGATTTGTGTTTTCGTAGTTATAGGCGTTAGAAGTTTTAATGCCTAGTTTACAAGAAGTCTTGTAAATTTGTTGGTTGTTGAGGTTCAAGAGTTATAGTGAAGTTGGGTTAAATTTTGTAGAGGTACAAGTCGTGTTTTTTTACACCTTTCTTGAGCCAGGTGTTTTTCACGTAAAAATACTGTGTTCAACTTTTACTTCTATGAACCACGTTTACCTACTTGTTCCACAGATAGGCAATCAGTAGAGTATAATATTAAAATTAGTAGGGCTCGTACTCTAACAAATGGTATCAGAGCGAGGTTGTATTAAATAAGGCTTATTGCACCTAAGAAAAGATCAACATGATGAATTTTGCACCTCCTACTGGTCACAATGAAGGTCAGTCAATTACTAGACCTCTACTTTTTGATGGCTCTCACTTTATTTGGTGGAAAGCAAGGATGGAGATGTTCATCCAAGGTGAAGGCTATGAATTATGGGACAGGATTACTAATGGTCCCACTATTCCAATGAAGTTGGTTGATGGTGAACAAGTCAAGAAAGTAAGGATTGAATTTACTCCTGATGACTTGTTGGCTTTGAAGAAAAATGCAAAGGCCAAGAACATCTTGGTCTGTGGATTAGGACTTGCTGAATACAACAAGGTATCGATCTGCACTACTGCTAAGCAAATTTGGGATGCACTGGTGAATGCTCATGAAGGTACCTCTCAAGTAAGAAAATTCAGGATCTCTCTCCTTTTCACTGAATATGAGGCATTCAAAATAAAGAAAAACAAAACCCTCCATGAGATGATGACAAGGCTTACTACCTTGAAAAATGAGCTGACTTCCTTAGGAAAAGTCATCTCTGAGGAGAAACAAGTTGAAAAAGTACCGAGGGTATTACCTAAATCAAAATTGAATGTTAAAGTGACTGCAATCAGGGAAACAAATAAGGATCTTGCAGGTATGACCTTGGATGAATTAGTAGGGAACTTAAGGACTTATTATATGGAAGTTGATGGAACCAAAGAACAAGAACCTCCTAGAAAATCTTGGCATTGAAAGCTTCTGATAGTGATGAGGAATTTGGACTTGATAAGTGCAAGTTGCCTTCATAACTAAGAACTTCAGCGAATTCTTTAAGAAGAAAGATGGGAACAGGTACTAAAAGACGTTCCAATGACAATCCAAATGGGTTCTACAAGTGTGGAAAAACTGATCATCAGATCAGAGAATATCCAGTCTGGGAAATAGAATGAAAAAAGAAAAGGGCTGAAAAGGAACTGAAAGAAAAGGGAAAAAGAAAGGAGGATCATGTAATGATAGTAGCCTGGAGATCTGATTCAGATGAAGATGAAGTTGATGAAGCTGTATTCATGTCTCTTGGAGATTTAGACTTAGATGAAGTAGATGATTCTGAGGTAAGTATACTTGAAGTTAAAGAAAAACTGCAATTGTTTTCAAAACCAAAACTTGTTTCTTTGATGAATGCATTGATTGATGATTTTCAAGAGTTAACCTCTGATAGGGATGAATTGTTCAACAGTCTTGCTAGCCTCAAATTTGATCTTATTGATTTAAAGGCTTGCACATGTATAGTTGACAAGGAAAATTGCACTCTCAAGAAACAGGTTGCAGAACTTGAGATCTCAAATAATAATCTTAAGTCTGAAGTTCTCAAATTAACTCTCACTAAAAAAGGAAAAAAAGGCCATGAGTAAAGCACAATAAAATGCTGAACTTGAGCTAGTTAAATACAAACAAGAATGTCATGATTTAACTGAAAAGATGAATAAGTTGAGTCAAGAAGATTCTAAACTAAAACTTGATATTGAAAGGGAAAACAGATGGACAAACTCCTCAAGAATTATTCACAAATTGAGTAAAAGAAATTACAATGAAAAGGCAGGTTTGGGATTCCACAAAGGTGTTGATGACCTTGAAGATTTATGTTATATTTGAGGCAAACTTAGACATCCCACCACTGAATGTCCAGTGGCTGCAAAAAGCAGATCAAACAATCAAAACCTGGCTTACAGATTTTCTCAGACCAAAAAGAACAAAACCAGTTCTGGTCAGAGAAACAGGTTGCACTACATGTTACCTGCATGGACTAGAAGAAATTTAATTCATCCTTTCACTCATAAAATAGAACCCAAGATAGTCTGGGTTCCTAAGTTTAACCATTGATTTCTTGTGCAAGGAAAGATGAAAGGAAGCAAAAGGCACTGGTGCTTAGACAATGCTTGCTCAAGACACATGACTGGTGATAAGAAAAATTTCCTTTCATTCTCTAAAATATATGGAGGAGGAGTTTCTTTTGGTGATGAAAAAAATGGAATCATTACTGGAGTTGGAAAGATTGGTTCATCTGAGTCAAAAGCATTGAAAGATGTCTATCTTGTAGAAGGAATAAAGCATAACCTGCTGAGAATCTCACAACTGTGTGACAAAGGTAATGAAGTTATTTTTATTGCTGCAGGAGTCAAAGTCAAAAGAATGGACACCAAAGAGATTATGCTCACTATCCATATGGCTTCCTCCTCATCCTCCTTAACCGAGTCTGTCACAAATCCCTTCACCACCATTGTAGTTTATCTAAATATCACCTTACCTCCTTTAATCCCTCCTCAAATCTCCAGAAATTTCTTTGATTTTGCTGTATTCAGAAACTTCCCAAACCCTTTCACCAAATTTTCTTCAACTAGCTCATCCCAGTCCAAACCCTCACTTCCACCACCTATCCCACTTCAAATTATTAATACTGATGATAAACCTATTGCTAATCTCATCCCTCGAAGGTCAAGATTTACCCTTAAAAGAAAACTCTCTTCTGTTATCATTGATGTCGATAATGATGCTTCAGTTAAGACTTTCCCCGCAGTCTCTTCTCCTCGAATTCCACTTACTCGGGGAAAGAAACAATGGTAAGATGCTTCTTTAGAAGAAGAACTTCGTGCAAATAAAAGGAAATGGGTCGCTCCTTCTGCTTCTCTATACCCAGTACTTCCTCTCCTGATATTCTCCTTTGTTCCAAACGAAAACTGAAGCACATCATTGCTAAAACACCAAAATCCTCCTTCACTCATACATATTCATCCCAACCCACTTCCAAAGATTTCTCATCCTCAAAATCTACTGAGAAAGCATCTCCTGTGAAAGCCTCCACTGTCAAAGCTTCTCCTTCCACCAAAATTTCTTCAAAGACCACTTCCCGTCCGAAGAAACAAGTATCCCAACCTATTCCTTCTGAGTTATCTGATTCAGAATCTAAATTTTTTCCTGATACTTCTCCTGTACCTTTTAATCACACTGATCTAGATCTTGACTATAATATTGATCTTGATACGCCTGCTGCCAAGGATTCTCAGTCAGCTCATATTCTCTACCTTCAAAAGCACAAGTTGGCTAGGGGTAGAGTTGTCACTGGATTTGGGGGACCTGATATGGATATTTTGGTCACCAAATTGAGAGCTTAGTGGTGGTCATCCTTGTTTCTTCAAGGTGATCATCAAAGAAAGTTTGACAAAGATGAATTTTATGAGTTTTACACTAACGGGGTTGCAATTAGGGAGATGTTTTCAACTAATGTTCATGGGAAAACCATTAATCTCTATCCTGTTGATCTGGTTCGAATTTTGAATATTCCTACTTGGGGTTGGGGTCATTATGTGAAGGGTGCTTGGCCTCCTCTAGATAACCTCCCATCAGCTCTTACTATATCTAGAAAATTCTTTGGAAATCTTATTCTCCTTACTCATCGAAGGGTACTCAAGAATGAGATGTCACCTCTCTATCAGTTTTATCTTGATGTGGTTCACAAAATGATCCTTCCTAGATAGGAAAGAAAAACAGTTGCCAATTTCCTTGATCTTACTTTGATGGAATTCTTAGATTCTGAAATTCTAATAGATCTTCCTAGACTCATCATGAACACATGCAAAGAGTTTTAGTCCAAGATACAAATGGTCATGTATTGCCATATGAGTTCTGGTTTGCATCTGTCTTTAAGGATTTTCATGTTCCTGTCAAGGTGTGGTCACTGCAGACCACAAAATATGTCATTGGGTCAGTGAACCATGCTTTGTTACCTCTTTCTATGATGAGTGATGACAACCCTATGCAAAGGTTGAGGAATGCTCTTGCTGCCAAACAAGGTGAATTTGAAGTGACGCAAGATACACTGGAGGCTGCCCAGGCTGCTCATGAGGAAGAGAAACAGGTCCTTCAAGCTCAAATTGTTTCTCTCTCAGCCATCTTGGAAAAATAAAGAGTTGACAATGCAGATATCATTAGGAAACTGACCTCCCTTATCCCTTCTTCCTCATCTACTTAAGCCCATCTTCATGTCTTAGACATCTTTTCTTACTATTTTTGGTCCAAGTTGTTTCTATTTTATTGATATTAATGGGTTGTGGTATTTGTATCCTGTTCTATGAATGAAATAAACTTTTTCTTTATGTGTTCTGTTTCTGTGTTCTTAATGCATTGTTGAGTTTCCCCCCCCCTAAGTCTTGCTTGTTTTAGTGATAGCGTTAGTGGCCATGAATTATTAAACTATTTTTACTTTTTGTTCCAGCTTTTCGATGATGTCAAAAGTGGAAAGAATAGATTATACAAGTACTTATAACCCAATTGACTAAACCTGCTTCATTTCTGTGATATTCTATTTTGAACTCTTTACTGAAGTATGTCGGGAATTTTAAAATGATGCTGAGCTGCTGAGTTTGTCATCATCAAAATGGGGGAATTTGTTAGGGCATGAGGAGTTTTGATGATAGACATGTGAATGAAACATATTGAGAAAGCTAGTCCATTCCAATTGCTCAGAGCATAGCTACAGGAAAGGTTGTTGATAAGGAGATATTACGCAAAACAGGAGTGGATAAATATCAGAAATCAAGTGTTATCACATCAGTGAAAGCAGAGGCAAAGGAGAAGAAAATTGCAGCATCTAGAAGTTTAGTTGACTTAGTAGTTTTACAAGATAAAGGAGAAAATTTCTACTCAATCTAGGAGAGTGAGAGGCGACAACAACAAACGAGTGAAACTACCTGGGATTCCTATGGACAATAGAAGATTACAAAAACTAAAGGACTTCATCTGATTTAAGCTTAAATAGATCAAACGACATTAAAGTGTTTCATTCATGCACTGAGAAGATAATCAACAATCAGCAAAACAATTCACTTACTTGAAGAAGAACCTGGTCCCTTATTTAGTAAGTCTTAGACTATTTGTAGTAGGTAGGTTATTTGAGTTATAATGAGTCATTCTAGTCTCAATGATCTATAAACTGAGTTAGGAGTTGTGTCTTCAAGTTGGAGAACTCGAAGACTTGGGAACACTTATCTTGGGAAGATTTGTGTTTTTGTAGTTATAGGAGTTAGAAGTTTTAATTCCTAGTTTACAAGAAGTCTTGTAATTTTGTTGGTTGTTGAGGCTAAAGAGTTATAGTGAAGTTGGGTTAAATCCTGTAGAGGTACGAGTTGTGGTTTTTTACACCTTTCTTGAGCTAGGTGTTTTCCACGTAAAAACACTGTGTTCAGCTTTTACTTCATTGAACCACGTTTACCTACTTGTTCCACAGATAGGCAATCAGTAAAGTATAATATTAAAATTAGTAGGGCTCGTACTCTAACATACCACCTCCATTATTTTAATTGTATCATCCGCTATCACAACCGTCAAAGCGAAAGCCAATACCAACACCACCAACACCATCACCATCATCAACCACTATCGGCCAATCCCAACTGCTAACCAACTTATTTATCACAACTGATGCCATCGCTAACTACCACTAACACATCATCAACATCCATACATTCTTAGGCCACCACCACCACCACCATTGTCACCGATGTTGCCACCTCTACCCCCGCTTCAAACACCATCATTGCTACAATATATCTTTACTAATAATCATCTCCACCATCATAGCTAATATCGTCTCCAACTACCACCAACACATCATCAACCGTCATGTTTTTATTTTTAAGATATCACAATCAACACCTCCAACTACTAACATCAACCAACTTCACATCACTACCACCATCACTACTAATCGCTACCATTATAACAATTACTACAATACAAAACATCTCTACCATCACAACTATCACCACCAATATTACTAATCACTGACATCAATCATTACCACCATAACCACCACCACATCAATCATCCAGATGTTCACTAGGCTTGAACCGCCACCAATGGGTAGTAATGAGATGCCAGACTTTGGGCTTGAACCAGTAGTGGTGGATAATAATAAGAGGCCACATGCTAGATCCAAACTGAAAATAGTGCGTAATAATGAGAGGCCATATACATGACATACAATAAAACTCATAATCAGATGCCAGACTTGAACTGAAACTAGAGGAACCATAACTTTCAGAACAACAGTAATCTATACCAGAACTCCCAAATCATCATAACCAGATGCTGGACTCAAGTTGAAACTTATAGTAACCATATCTGACTGTAAAATTAAAACCCACATCAAACCATAACCGATGTCAAATTGGTGCCAAATTTTACAATAAATGACAAAAATAAAGTATATGCTGTCCTTGAGCCGTAACTGAGATGTATTTAAACATACATACTTATAACTTAGTTAAAATGGAGGAGTTTAAGGTTTTCAAGCTTGTAACCATTCCCTAAGTTTACAAACATTACACCAAACTAAGGGATAATGGGACCAAAATTTATCAGAACGGTTTCAAATTGGATAATTAAGGCATGAAATATTTTAAAATACCCCGACTACAACTACCTGCCAAAATGATCATAATAGTATAAAATTACTATAAATAAGCTCAATCTAATGGTTGGATAAGCCTAGCCTACCCGAACGCCAAAGCTAAAAACCCCTTTGAAAAGTCTCCGAGTACTGCCTCACTAGAACCCGAGCTTGAATAATTTAGCATGGATAATTAATTTCTTCCTCAAATTGAGCCTTAACAACTTAATGAGCAAATTTTATTCTCTTCTTTATACTTCACGTAGTGTCACTTTTGCTGGCCTATCTATGTATATATGATTGTGTTGGTTGATATATAAGTGAGAATCTTTTCATTAATAAATATGCATGACAACCATAAGTTAGGCACACACACATCCACTTGCCAGGTATAAATAGTGACACACATTATTGCTTATAATGTTGTACCCCGTCCTCCACTTCAGTGGAGTGGAGATGGCAACAACCTTTACTTTTCTCCTTATGTATATACTCGAATATTGTGTACGTTCGTGGTAAAATAAATATAATATTCTGAATATCCCATAATTAATAGAAAATTATTTTTAATAAAATCTATATTATATAATAGTAAATTTTAATATATCTAGATTCACCATCTCTACTTAAAGTATTAATAAGTTATAAAACTATTTATAAAGTAATAGATATATTATCACTTCTAAAAAAGGGGAAAACCGACCACTTGTGGTCGGTTTTTCCCAAATTACGACCACAAAACCGACCAAACTGTGTGGTCAGTAAATAATTGGTAGTTTTTTAAACACCAACCACCAGTGGTCAATTTTTCAAAAAAATATATTTATTTTTAAAATTTATTATTATGTTTTTAAAATTTGAAAAAATAATTTTTTAAAAAATAAAAATCGACCACAAGTGGTCGGTTTTTATTTAATTATTTAATTAATTTTAATAAAAAACCGACCACTAGTGGTCGGTTTTCTAATAAATAAATTAATTAATTTAATAAAAAACCGATCACAAGTGGTCAGTTTTCTAATATATTAATTAATTAATTTAATTAAAAACTGACCACTTGTGGTTGGTTTTCTAATAAATTAACTAATTTATTTACTAAAAAACCGACCACAAGTGGTCGATTTTTTTTTTTTTTTGAAAAACCGACCACTTGTGGTCGATTTTTCTGTCATTCTTTTTTTAAAAAAAATCAACAATTGTAAATGCTTTCAAAAGTGTACAACACAACAATAGTTTCAAAAGAGTATAAACTACAATATAATGTATAAATTTAAAGTACAACAATAGTTTCGAAAGTGTTAACAACTACAACAATAATTTCAAAAATGTACAAACTACAACATAATATCTAAATTCAAAGTACAACACATACAAAATTAAAAAAACTAAAAGTCATCATCATCGAATTCATCCTCGTCCTCGTCTTCCATATCCTCATCTGTACTGATATCATCCAGGGGGACAAGTCCTTTTGCATCTAGAACAGCATCACCAGGACATGGAGGAATAATCCCTGCAGTCTGAATGAAAGAGCTGAACTGCTCCTGCAGCATCCTGATTTGTGATGAAGTTTCCTCCTTCCTTTTCTGCGACCTTTCTCTTTGTTCAACAAACTCTTCAGTGAGTTTAGAAATCATACTTTCTAGTCTTTCAATGGTTTATCTATCAACTGAAGAGCTAGAGTATGCAGGGCCGAAAAAACACCTAATATTGTCGCCAAAAAAATTATTGTGGTATCCGTAGTAATGGCCTCTAACTGCAGGACCCACAAGTTTTTCCCATAACTTTTCCTCTACATATCGGGGTCGTGGATCACCCTAAGTTTCAGGAGGATGAGTACTACAATACTCACTAACGAGCTACCTATATTTGTCCTATATTAATTCAAAGTAAAGTTAAAATTAAAAGTAAAAAAATATTAAAGTACTTATAATTGAATAATATCAAATTTGAGAAAAAGATTCATAAATGCAATATTTGTTTCTTATATGGGAAGCTTTTGCACGAGGTTTAACCCAGACATCTTCATCAGTAGGGTTCTTTTTCTTCTTCAGATGAGTCTCCTTGAATAGCTCATCCTGTGGTATCTTTTTCTTCTTCAGATGAGTCTCCTCGAATAGCTCATCCTGTGGTATCTTTCTACTTTTTTCTTTTTCCTGCATATTAAAAAATTATCAATGTTCAAACAATTAAAAAGTTAAATAGAAACAAACAATTAAAACTGTAAAAGTTACATACCAATTTTAACTGCACAACAAGGGTACTTCTGGCACCCGCATTATGTAGGGAGCCACCCTTCGATGATGCCCGGGCTTTCCTTTCTTTTTCCCTCAGCAATTGGTATCCTTCGCTATTCCAAAGGCAAAGATACAGTTGCCATAAGGGTTCACTAATCCAGTCAGGTTTTACCAACTTGGTTCGGGCATAATCCAACAGACCATTAAACCTGACTCTACATCTTCTGAAAAATTTCCTCCTTATAAGAAATGTATTCGCATCATCCCACCAGTAAAATTTCTACAACAAAAACAAAAATATAATATTCAATCATTTGTTCTAACAAAGTGTTAAGTAGTCGATAAGTTAAATTCTTACTTTAAATTCTTTAAACATTCTCTCTCTGTCAAGTTCTGGAACCTGACACCAACTAGTCCAATAGCCGTTGAAGTTCTGACAAATGCATTTTCTCACAACTTGTCCAACTTTAGCATCTGGCCTAAACCTACAACACAAGATCAAACAGTAATTTCATAGAGCATAATAATATAGTAATGAAAAAATGAATAATGTTATTATATTTAGAAATCTTACCCTGTCGAAAATGGAATGAGATAAAGCCTCCCATAATCATCTATGTATCCTGGCTGCGGATCAAGTGATGATGGATGTACTGGCAAGGGCGGATCTAAAGCACTAGATGGAATGCCTCCAAGCTGAAGATACGACAACTCAATAGATCCAGCAGAATCACTGTGTGTAGCTGCGTGACTGCTACAGGAGGGTATCGATGATGGCACATGTACGGATGTGCCAGCGGCCATCTGATAGTACTGTGGTGGCCGTGACATGGTGATAGGAGAAGATTAGGTTGGTGTAGACCCATGAAGTGGCCCCACATGCGTAGGAGTGGGAACCGAATGCTGGGACGACCTAGAAT
Source organism: Capsicum pubescens (assembly GCA_030864215.1). Lineage (NCBI taxonomy): Eukaryota > Viridiplantae > Streptophyta > Magnoliopsida > Solanales > Solanaceae > Capsicum > Capsicum pubescens. The sequence continues at coordinate 86,865,322 of CM061540.1, forward strand.
ACGAGGGTCATGCTGTCGCGTCAGCAAACCGACCCTCAGATATATGAATACCTGTCGGTCATCTATAAGGCGGAAGTTGTCTTTTCTTTTTTTGGTTTTGTAACATCAACTTTTTCCTTACCTTTGTCACCTCTGCCTGACATATAAATTATATAAAGTTAACAAAAAGTTAGTTCCTACAAAATGAATATATAAGAAAACATTCCTAATAACTAATTTCAAGTTACTAATTCACATTTTAAATCGCTCCAACAAAGCGAGATAGACAAGAATATTTTTATTACTATATAAATTATGGAACAGTGAAAACAACAATCTTAAACAGTATATTACATATCAATCTTAAACGAGAAACATAAAGGTAAATATATAGTACAAAGCATAAAGACATCAATACATAATAAATACAACCTACACAACTAATCCTCCTGTCTTGAAGACTCTCCATTAAACCATTCACCCTCTTCAAAAGTTTCCTCATCTCCTACTCACTCAGCCTCTTCTTGCGCAATGTTAACTTCTTCAAATATATTTTTTGGGTGATTCAAATTATCCACTAAGTCAATGTCTACTAGCTGGTGATTAATCTGTATCTCATTTTGATATGCAGTCTCCAACACATTCTCAACTTTCACCCGTCCCATAGGCTTTGTTTTGATTATATCCCACCAATCAGACTTGTCACTGCACAATGGATAATAAGCATAATACACTTGTTTAGCATTTTGTTCTAGAAAAAATGGATCGTAAACAGGATACGACCTATTGTTCTTCACTTCAATGATGTTATGCTCCTTATGTACTCTTCTTCCTCTTGTTCTTGGATTAAACCACTTACATCAAAAGAGGATAATTTTTTTTATTGAGAAACCAACATACTCCAGTTCTAAGATCTTGTGTATGATGCCAAAGTAATCAACATCATCATTACCCTTAACCCAAACACCACTATTGTTTGTTTTCCTTGTTCTGGAGTGTTGTTCGGTGGAAAATTTGAACCTATTTACTGTGTAATGGGACATTGCATGAGCTTCAACTAGACCCAAAAAAATATCTATCAAGAGTTGATCGTATGCGGTTGCATTTGGTGAGTGGTGTACCTAAAAATATTATACATATATATATTATATATATGTTAGCTGAGGAATGTGTAAATATTTAAAATTTGTAGAAATATAAATGCACCTACGAACCTTATATGTAAACCATGTTGCAAAGGATGCGTACACTTGATTTTCATGGAATTGAGTCTTAAATGAACTGAAGATCCAACATGCGAAACACAATTAGTTTCTTTAAGGGAATGAGTAAACAAATAAGATATGTTAAAATTTTAATCTCCTTACTTCAGAAAGGGCTCAACTTCCGGGCAATTCAGCAAGACATACAAAGTTGCTGCTTTGCACTCTGTGGGAATGAACCGGCGAAGTATGGTCATTTTAGCCTTACAACCAGATTGATTGAAAATTGATGTCGGTTGCAAATAAGGCTCATTCACATATTCCTGATGACGATTCGGCCAATTTCTTGAACAAGAAACTTCATCACGAAAGTAGTATAAAAAATTGAGACGTTTCTCTTACAAGATATGCCTCAACTATAAAGCCTTCCACCCTATGTTTATTTTTGGGACCCCTTTTTAATTTTCCAATTTCCTTGTAAAATTTTAAGATTAGATGTTTACTATATTTAAAAAAGACATGTATGAATTTAAATATGTTGCAATTGCTTATCGTTCGAATGGATACATCCACCTAGTTTGAACTGGACCGCCTAGTCGAGCTTCGTGCACAAGGTGAATAGGAAGATATTCCATCACATCGAAGAACGCTGGCAATAAAATCTTCTCCAGCTTGTTGGTGATAACAACAATATTACTTTTCATTCGCGCCAGATTTTCTTCATTTAGTGTAGTGGAACATAAGTCTTTAAAGAACAAACTGATCTCTGCTATTAGTTTCCACATATTTTCAGGTAAACCGATAGAAGCAATTGGAAGTAATTGTTCCATAAAAACATGACAATCATGGCTTTTCATTCCATGCAATATTCCCTGTGCCATATCAACCCTCTTTCCCAAATTTGAGGCATATCCATCGGGCATCTTCAAACTTTGGACCCACTCATATATTTGACGCTTTTGGTCCAACTTGAATGTAAAACTAGCCTTGGGCTTAAGAACATTGCCACTGGACCCCTCTTGTAAGTGTAATTCGTTGTGTTTACAATATTCTGGTAAGTCAAGTCTGGCCTTAGGATTATCCTTTGTTTTGCCGGTGACATCCATAACTGTGTTGAACAGGTTGTCAAAGTAGTTCTTCTCAGTATGCATGGCATCAACATTATTTCTAAGTAAGTTATCTGGCCAATATTCTAACTCCCCAAATATACTCGGCTTAGTCCAGTTATACGAAACACCATTTCCATCAAGCGTGTACAATGGTTCCTCGCTGGCCTTAGATAAATCCTGAACTATCTCCCAGATTTCATAACCAGACAGCCTTGGAGGTGGACCATCATATTTCCTTCTATTCCTTCTGAATGTATTCTTGCGTCTCCTAAATTCATGATCAGGTGGCAAGAAACAACGATGACAATCAAACCAGAAATTTTTCCTGCCATGTCTCAATGTGAAAGACTTTGTTTTTTTTTCCATGCATTATGGACAAGCCATCTTTCCAGCTGTCATCCACCAAGACAACATTCCATAAGCGGGAAAATCATTAACAGTCCACATTAGATATGCATGCAGATTGAAATTTTATTTAAGAGAGATGTCCCAAGTTTCAACCCTCTCATGCCATAAAATTTGAATTTCATCGATCAAAGGTTGCAAGTAGACATCTATTCCGCTTTTTTGATTACGCGGGCCAGGAATATCACAATTCAAAAATATATAGGGACTAGTCATCAACATTTTAGGAGAAAGATTATAAGGAGTGATAAATACAGGCCAACATGAATATGACGCAGCACCAACTGAAAAAGGAGAGAACCCGTCCGCACATAATCCCAAACGAATGTTTCGTGGCTCAGTTACAAAATCTGGATAAGTTGCATCAAAATGCTTCAAAACCTCTCCATCAGATGGATGACAGATAACACCAGTGGAACTTCTATTTTCAGTGTGCCATCTTATATGAGGAGCTGAGCTATTTGAAGCATACAACCTCTTCAACCTTGGTATTAGAGGTAAATAATGCATCGCCTTAATAAAAATTTGATTTACACTTGAACCACGCTTATATCGAGGGTGCTGACAAAACTTACAGGACTCTAGGTTAGCATATTCCTTAAAGTATAACATGTAACCATTTTCACAACAATCAATTCTAACAGAGGAGAGACGTAACTTTGACATCAATCTTTTTTGCCTTATAGAAAGAATCAGGAACCTCCAAGCCGGGGTCAACTAACTCTTTAATTAGGTCTATCATTGAGTCCACTCCTCCTTCAACAATATTTCAGTCAAATTTAATACTTAATAATCTAACATTAACAGACAAACAAGAGTGCGAACACCCATCAAACAAAGAATGACTAGCAGCATGCAATTGTTCATAGAATTTGCCCGTTCTATTAGGAACACATTCGACATTTTCCCTAAAGTTTCCCCCGTGTTGCATCCCAAGAGCATCGTGCACCATTTCTGTCATCCTAGTATCTGGATATTCATTATGCCCTGCAGACCTACTACTTTCTCCAACAACAAAGTTATTTTGCGCAACATCACCATGAATGCCACACAATCTTAAAAAGTCCTCGTGAAACCCCTTTCTATAAAGATGTTCGTTTACAACTTCTTCACTTACAAGATTTATACCATCACATCTAACACAAGGACAATGAATAGCCCCAAAATGTGTCCAAACATCAAGTATCTTAGCATGTTCAACAAATCTTTTGACACCTTCAACAAATTCCTCGCTAATACCCATTCTATTATCATTGTTCCGTTGATATATCCAGCTATAATCAGGTTCCATCTACGCAATCAATCAGATTTAACTAATTAGATCAAGTCATAAAAATTCAATCTAGTCACCAACCAAACCGCATTCAAAAAAAAAAATTCCCTTTAAAGTCCCTACACTTAACAATTTCAACCAACTAAGTCACCTACCAAACCACATTCAATACAAAAAAATCCACTTTAAAGTCCTCACACTTAACAATTTTCAACCAAGTAAGCCAACAACCAAACCACATTCAAAACAAAAAAATTCCCTTTAAAGTCCTTGCATTTAACCATATTCAACCAACTAAGTCACCTACCAAACCACATTCAAAACAAAAAAATCAACTTTAAAGTCCTCACAATTAATCATTTTCAACCAACTAAGTTATCTACCAAACCACATTCAGAACAAATAAATTTCCTTTAAAGTCCCTACACTTAACCATTTTCAACCAACTAAGTATCAAAACAAAACCACATTCAAAACACAAAGTCCACTTTAAAGTCCCTACACTTAACAATTTTCAACCAACTAAGTCACCTATCAAACCACATTAAAAGCAAAAAAATCCCCTTTTAAGTTCTCACACTTAACCATTTTCAACCAACTAAGTCACCAACCAAACCACATTCAAAATAAAAAAATTTCCTTTAAAGACCCTACATTTAACCATTTTCAACCAACTAAGTCACCTACCAATCCACATTCAAAACAAAAAAGTCCACTTTAAAGTCCTCAAACTTAACCATTTTCAACCAACTAAGTCACTTACCAAACCACATTCAAAACAAATAAATACCCTTTAAAGCTCCTACACTTAACCATTTTCAACCAACTAAGTACAAAAACAAAACCACATTCAAAACATAAAATCCACTTTAAAGTCCCAACACCTAACCATTTTCAACCAACTAAGTCACCTACCAAACCACATTAAAAACAAAAACATCCCCTTTAAAGTCCTCACACTTAACCATTTTCAACCAACTAAGTCACCTACCAAACCACATAAAAAAATCCCCTTTAAAGTCCTCACACTTAACCATTTTCAACCAACTAAGTCACCTACCAAACCACATTCAAAACAAAAAATTCCCTTTAAAGTCCTCACACTAAACCATTTTTAACCAACTAAGTCACCTACCAAACCACATTCAAAATACAAAATCCACTTTAAAGTCCCTACAATTAACCATTTTCAACCAACTAAGTCACCTACCAAACCACATTCAAAACAAAAAAATCTCCTTTAAAGTCCTCACACTTAACCATTTTCAACCAACTAAGTCACCTACCAAACCACATTCAAAACCAAAAATTCCCCTTTAAAGTCCTCACACTAAACCAATTTCAACCAGCTAAGTCACCTATCAAACCACATTCAAAACAAAAAATTTTCCTTTAAAGTCCCTACTCTTAACCATTTTCAACCAACTAAGTATCAAACTAAAACCACAATCAAAACACAAAATCCACCATAAACTCCCAACACTTAAGCATTTTCAACCAACTAAGTCACCTACCAAACCACATTCAAAACAAAAAATAACTCCTTTAATGTCCCTACACTTAACCATTTTCAACCAACTAAGTCACCTACCAAACCAAATTTAAAACAAAAAATCCACTTTAAGGTCCTCACACTTAACCATTTTCAACCAACTAAGTCACCTACCAAACCACATTCAAAACAAATAAATCCCCTTTAAAGTTCCTACACTTAACCATTTTCAACCAACTAAATCACCTACCAAACCATATTCAAAAAACAAAAAATTCCGTTTAAAGTCCTCACACTTAACCATTTTCAACCAACTAAGTCACCTATCAAACCACATTCAAAATAAATAAATCCCCTTTAAAGTCCCTACACTTAAACATTTTCAACCAACTAAGTATAAAAAAAAATCACATTCAAATCACAAAATCCACTTTAAAGTCCCTACACTTAACCATTTTCAACCAACTAAGTCACCTATCATACCACATTCAAAACAAAATTTTATTCTTTAAAGTCCTCACACTTAACCATTTTCAACCAACTAAGTCACCAACGAAACCACATTCAAAACAAAAAATCCTCTTTAAAGTCCTCACACTAAACCATTTTCAACCAACTAAGTCACCTATCAAACCACATTCAAAACAAAAAAATTCCCTTTAAAGTCCCTACACTTAACTATTTTCAACCAACTAAGTATAAAAAAAAAACCACAATCAAAACACAAAATCCACTTTAAAGTCCTAACACTTAACCATTTTCAACCAACTAAGTCACCTACCAAACCACATTCAAAACAAAAAAAATCCCCTTTAAAATACTCACACTTAACCATTTTCAATCAACTAAGTCACCTACCAAACCACATTCAAAACAAAAAAAATCCCCTTTAAAATACTCACACTTAACCATTTTCAATCAACTAAGTCACCTACCAAACCACATTCAAAACAAAAAAGTTTTCTTTAAAGTCCCTACTCTTAACCATTTTCAACCAACTAAGTAACCTACCAAACCACATTCAAAATAAAAAAATCCACTTTAAAGTTCTCACACTTAACCATTTTCAACCAACTAAGTCACCTACCAAACCACATTCAAAACAAATAAATCCCTTTAAAAGTTCTTACACTTAACCATTTTCAACCAACTAAGTCACCTACCAAACCTCATTCAAAACAAAAAAATCCCCTTTAAAGTCCTCACACTTAACCATTTTCAACCAATTAAGTCACCTACCAAATCACATTCAAAACAAATAAATTTCCTTTAAAGTCCCTACACTTAACCATTTTTAACCAACTAAGTATAAAAATAAAACTACATTCAAAACACAAAATCCACTTTAAAGTCCCTACACTTAACTATTTTCAACCAAGTCACCTACCATACCACATTCTAAACAATTTTTTTTTCTTTAAAGTCCTCACACTTAACCATTTTCAATCAACTAAGTCACCTACCAAACCACATTCAAAACAAAAAAATCCCCTTTAATGTCCTCACACTTAACCATTTTCAACCAACTAAGTCACCTACCAAACCACATTCAAAATAAAAAAATCCTCTTTAAAGTCTCTACACTAAACCGTTTTCAACCAACTAAGTCACCTACCAAACCACATTCAAAACAGAAAAATCCCCTTTAAAGTCCTCACACTTAACCATTTTCAACCAACTAGGTCACCTACCAAACCATATTCAAAACAAAAAAATCTCCTTTAAAGTTCTTACACTTAACCATTTTCAAGTGACTAAGTATCAAAACAATACTACATTCAAGAAACAAGCAACAACAATACCTACAAGATGTCAACAACAATACTAGTGAATCGAACAAGGCCACACACGGCTTAACTAGACTTCAATATGAACAATAACAAGAAGATAACAACAATGCTAGTGAATCGAACAAGGTCACACACGGCTTCATTAGACTTCAATATGAACAATGACAAAAAGATAACAACAATAGTGAATCAAGAGAAATTACTTACCTTTACTTGGCCTAAATTAAAGTGAAGGAGATAACCGATCACTGAATCAAGAACCTAAAAATATCAAGACAAAATATTCCAACTTTGAGTGATTTAGCAAAACTCATATAAAAAACAACAAGCTAAAGTGCTAAACCATAAAAGTAAATCTATTCACTTTAAAGACAACAAGCTAAACCCTCATAAAAAACAAAAAGCTAAACCATAAAATTCATTCAAGAATCTTACAAAATCACAATTAAAGATTCCAACTTTGAGGATTTATACAGTCAATAACTTCAATCAAGAAAAAGTCATATCTAAAACAAGAAGCTAAACAAGAAAAACAAGTTCGAACAATTATGTGTATAGCTCAAAAATTCCGCAAATAACTAAAAAATATTCAAGTTACAAACGAGCTTAAAAAAATTAGTTCAAACTAACCTAATCTTCACCATTATAAATTTTACAATTATATAAACTAGTACACCTATAAATCAACCTCAAAAAGCACAAATTTCACAAAATATAACAAAATTCATACCTGAGCTGAGCTGTCGGCGCTGGAGCAGTCGTCAGAGCAGTGGGTTTTGCGATTGAAAAATTATTTTGGGTGTGTTTAGGGTATATTTTTGTGTGTGCGTGATTTTTGTGTATGTGTTTGTGTGTTTAGGTCGATTTAGGCTAGTTTAGGTCGGGTCGGATCGGGTCATGTGGGGGGTGGGGTCGGGTAGTAGTTATATAAGTAAAATATTTTTTTTTTGAAAACCGACCACTTTCTGGATATTTTAATAAAAACCGACCACATGTGGTCGGTTTTTATTTTTTTTTCCAGAAAACCGACCACATGTGGTCAGTTTTTAACAAAATTATAATTTTTTTTTAATTACTACCCCATAATAATATATAACGCATTTCACATATACTGATCCGATGAATTATCGGTTAGTTTTATCTTATGCCATTAATATACCTTCACTATATAATTAATATGTATATACTATATATATATATATATACCTATATATATATATACCTATACATACACACACATATACATGCTATTGACTACAACAAGTTCTAAATACGTACTATATATATCACATACGTACACAAGTATATTATTCAATAATATAATGCGACGTGTTTCATATACATACTCAGATGAGTGATCGATTAATTATATTTGATTAGCTTAATATACTAGTTTTTGACTAAATCGTTCATCAATTGATCACTACATGATATATATATATATATATATATATATATAAACTCTTGAATACGTACTATATATATCACGTCCACAAGTATATTACCTTATAATAGAACACATTCATTATATTTTGATGAATTATTGGTTATATATACACATATTCATTATACAAAGATTATGCATGTTTAACGTCATTTAACGTATATACAAGGGAAATATTTATTTCACATATTGAAACATAAGTACAAGATAAATATTATGTTTAATGTAATTTATTTATTTTTTTGATATATTTTTTAGTGTATTTTTTTTCACAAAATTTAAGAATGATTGATTATTATTATTATTATTCTAGTTATCGACTACGTGTGATCAGTGTAATTTTAAAAAATTATATATAAATTATATTATATATATATAATTATTTTTAATGAAAATAATATATATATATATATATATATATTTGATAACATATATATAATTATTGGTTACTAAAAATTATTTACTTTTTAATTTTTTTAGTTCAAAAACCGACCACAAGTGGTCGTTTTTCTAAAATATTTTTTTTTAAAATATTAAAAACCGACCACTAGTGGTCGGTGTTTTTAAAAATAAATTTAAAAAGAATTTTTAAAAACCGACCACAAGTAGTCATTTTTTAAAAATGTTTTGCAATTTTTTTTTTTTTTAAAATCGACCATTAGTGGTCGGTTTTGCTATTTTTTTAATTTTTATTTGTAAAATAAATAATAATTAATTTTAAAATTATGGAAATAATTATTTTGATTTTTCTTTTAAAAAAGCGATCACTTGTGGTCGTTTTTTTTTTTATAAAATATTATGAAAAAGTGGTTGGTTTTTTGCGACCACAACATGTGGTCGATTTTTCATTTTTTTAGTAGTGTATAGCTAAAGAACCCTATACAAATTTAAAACACTTTAGAAGAGTAATAAATTATATTTCTACCAACTATTAATTTAGATTAAATATTCCACAATATATTTGGTATCACTAAAATTCTCAAATGAATCGCCCAAAAACTGAACTGTCAGTCCCACCAAGTCATAAATAACTTGAAGCAGTTATAGAAAAGCTCTAGACACAGAAACTGTATGAAAACTATGAAAATGACCGTGAGGGTCATTACAATATCCACTACTAAAAGGACTTTCGTCTACGAAAGTGACGAAAGTAAAGGGTAAGGAAGTACTTGAAGCTTTAACATGTAGGGATACTGGGCCCTCATATCACACTCGGTCTCCCAGGTAGCCTACTCCTCTCAACGGTGATGCAACTAAAGCTTAACTACTAGAATGTTCCTGGAGCGCAACCGTCTTACATCTTTGACCAAAATGGACACCGACTCCTCTACTAATGCCAACCTCTCGTCCAACTGAACCAAGTTCCACCAAAGCTTTTGCAACTCATGTGGAACGTACTGCCGTAACATATATACATGAAACATTGGGTGGATAGATGAAAAGGCAGAAGGTAATGACAAAACATATTCTACCTCCCCAACTATCTACAGGATCTCAAAACGTCCAATATATCTAGGCTAAGCTTGAACCTCCTCTCGAACCTCATCATCCCCTTCATGGGAGATACTCGCATGAAGACCCTATCACCAACTCTGAACCTCAACAGATGACGTCTGCAGTCAACATTACTCCTTTACTTACTCTGAGCTACTCGTAGCCTATCCTGAATCACTCAAACTCGGTCCAACAACTCACGAAGCAAATTTGTACCACGAGGCCTAGTCTTAGAAGTCTCAAACCAATCAACATGAGATCGACATCACCTAGCATACAATGACTCAAATGGGGCTATCTGAATGCTGGAATGGAAGCTATTATTATACGTAAACTCTGCCAAAGGTAAAAACTGGTCCCACTGACCCCCAAAATCTAACAGAAAAGAGCGAATCATGTCCTCCAAGACTTGGATAGTCCACTCTGATTGCCGATTAGTTTGGAGGTGAAATGCAATGCTAAGGTTAACCTAAGTACCCAACTTCTGAAATTTCCTTCAGAAACTAGAAGTGAATTGAGAGCCATGATCTGAAATGGTAGACGCAGGCAGACTATGCAAGGGAACTACCTCCTAAATATAAACACGAACTAACCTTTCAACACTGTAAAAAACTCAAAAAGGGATAAAAATGAGTAAACTTGGTCTATCGATCCACGATGACCCAAATTCTATCAAAACAATGGGAAGTGCAAGGTAGTCTACCTATGAAATCCAAAGTAACTTGTTCCCACTTCTACTCGAGAATGGGTAGTTGCTGAAGAAATCCACCAGGCCTCTAGTGCTCGGCCTTTACCCGCTGACAACTAAGGTATCAAGCCACAAATCCTGCTTTGTATCTCCGCATGCCACTCCACCAGTAATGCTGCCTCAAATCCTTATACATCTTAGTTTTCGCAGGTGAATAAAGTATCTAGAGATATGAGCCTCATGAAGAATCAACTAAATCAATTCTCAAACCTTTGGAACACAAATATGACCAGTAAACCTCAGGACACCCTCAAAATCTAAGGTAGCCCTCTAAGACTCACCTCTCAACACCTGTCCTTGAATGCTATAAATCCTTCTATCCTTAAACTAACGACCCTAAATCTACTCCAATAAGGTATATCTGGCCTCAACCCTAGAAATGATCCTTCGAGGGTTAGATATCTAAATGAACCATCAAGTTAGCTAAGGACTGGATGTCTAAAGACAATAGCCGTTAAGAATTGAAATAAAGGCTAAGATACCCATACTTACCGACTATCGGCTCAAGGCATCCGCTACCACATTCTCCTTGTTCAGATGGTAGATAGTAGAGATATCATAGTCCTTTAGAACTCAATCCATCTATACTACCTTAAATTAAGCTCATTCTGGGTCATAATATACTAAATTTAGTGATCAGTAAAGATCTCACAACAAACCCTATACTGATGCCTGAATTGGCTGACTAGACTAACACTAATGCTGATAAACCTAGTCGATACACCTACGCATTGATATTTCTTCTTTACAAATAGAACCGAAGCACCCCATTATGATACACTCGGTCTTATAAAACTCTTACCTAACATATCTTCAAGCTGACTAGTCATCTTTGTTATCTCAGCAGGAGCCATATGATATAGAGCCACAAAATAGGTCAGGTACCTGGCTTGAGATCAGTAACAAACTCTATATCATAGTAAAGAGGAACGACAGGTAGCTCATTCAGAAATACATTAGGAAACTCATGAACAATAGGGACGAAGTCAAATGATAGACTCTCATCACTAACATCCTAAACATACGCAAAAAATGACTCGTAATCCCCTGATATCAGTTTCCTAGCCTGAATGTAAGAAATATCCCCATTGGCACACGACTAATAGAACCCTTCCACAAAATTAGGGGTATGTCAGGTAAGGCTAAGGTAACGATCTTAGAAAAATAGTCCAAGACCGCATGGTAAGTAGATTACCAATCCATGCTTAGAATCACATCAAAATCTACCATATCTAGGACAATGAGATCAATTTGAGTATCAAAATCCCTAATAGTTACCAAACAAGATCTGTATACCTGATCCATTACTAAGAATCACCCACGGGGGTAGCTACACACAATGGAAAAAATAAGGATTCTGAACATAAACCCAACCGTAATGCAAAATAAGTGGAAACATATGAAAACATGGAATCGAGATCAAAAAAAGTAGAAGCTAGCTAATGGCATACGAAAATTATACCTGTGATCACAACATATGAAGCCTTAGCCTCTAGTTTGCTTAGTTCAACATACAAATGCTCTGGTCTACTATTGGACTGGGTACCTATTTGACCACATATCCTACCTCATTGTGGACTACCCACATGACCCTATAAGATACCTATGACTAGCAACGACACTGATCTAAGCAGCAGTATAGTCTAAATTAAAGGATCAATCATCTATGCTGGGGACACTCACAGGCAAAGTGACCAACAAACCCTCAGTCATACATGCCTCGGGCACCCTGATCTATCTAAAAGGTTTGACAGATTTGGAACGACCACCCCAGCTTGATGATCCTGATTGAATACCCCTCTACTACTGACTATTGCTCTGACCACTAGAACCACTATTAATGGGCTGACCCTTATCCGATATATAAACTGATGCCTGAATTGGCTGACTAGACTGACACTAATGCTGATAAAGATATTGCTGAGGGTACCTACTATGAAACCCTCAGCCCATGAACTATGAATCGCGGTGTCCCTCCCTATAACTGCCCTGGTAATGAGGTCTCTTATTGCTGCCCTTTGGGCCTCTCAATCTATCTCCTTTATAGAATAAAGATGCTCAATAATATTAGAAAAAGACTTTCCTGAAGTCACCAAACTCCGTGTAACCCTACAAAGCAATAATCTCAATCCCTTTAAAAAGTATCGAATCCACTTATACTCCATAGCCAAAATAATACTGGTGTTCCTGGATAACTTATGAAATCTTGCCTCATACTCAGCCACATATAACCCTATCTCAAAGTAAAAAAATCATCTCAAAGATGCCGCACATGCTGAAAGGAATATATTTTCCTAAGAAATCCTAAAAAAACTAAGTCTAAGTCATCGGTGGAGATCCAGCTGTCCTGGAATCTAGATAACCTCTCCGCCACCTCCTCGATGTCGTGTCAAGCTGATAAGTAACAAAGTCCACTCTACGTGACTCGACCAATCCTAAATTCTATAACCTCTCCTTACAATAGGATAATAACTCATAAAAATCCTCTCCTGGGGCCCCAACATACCTGGGTGGAGTCAATCTAAAAAATTGGCCCAACATATTCTGCATTTTTGAAGACATAATTGGTTGGGCTACTATTGGCTGTGGGACTACTGGTGTTGGTAGAACCTCCACCCTAGGTGTCACTACTGTAGGTTGTGCCCCTACAGTAGTCTCGAGTACAAAAGACTAAACTGGAACAGATAGAGGAGGATCAAATTTGGACGACAACAAACTCACCCTGATCCAGATAATTACTAGAAAATAGGAATCACATCAATGCCGGCTGTTAGTACTCAAATCTTCATCAGTTCAAAAATATAAAAGTGTAGTATGAGTACCAAAGCAATGGGTACTCAGTAGGCATCATCGACCGACTGAGCTTAATACAGGAAAAGTATAACTACAATACGGGGGTGTAGTCTAAGTCAAAAGTAAATAAGGATAGAAAGATAAACAACTACGAGCTATGAAAATGTGATAAAGGAATAATTAGAAGTGATACATAAAGACAAATAATGCAGTAATAAAACACAAACCACACATAACCTAACTAGGCCGCCATAAACTCGCCAGGCACACTGAAGAAAATAATTAATCCAATCGTACCCCCATAAGCTGATGGAAAACACAAGAAGTAATTAAATAAAATAACATAAATAATCCATAACTTAACCAATCATAAGAAATCATAGTAGTCATCCATATGTGCATCAGGCTTGAATGACACCAATGGGTAGTAATGAGAGGTTAGGCACTGGGCTCGAATTGATAGTGGTGGTTAATAACGAGAGGCTATATGCCTAATTATTTCTAAAATAGTGGGTAATAACGAGAGTCCATATACATGACATACAATAGAACTTATAATCAGATGCTGGACAAGAACTGAAACTCAGAGGAACCACAACTCCCAGAACAATAATAATCAGTACAAGAACTCCCAAAACATCATAATCAAATGATGGAATTGAACCAAAACATATAGTAATCATTTCAAACTATAAAATTAAAATCCAAATCAGACCGAGATCGATGTCAAAGTGGTGCCAAATTTCATAATAGATGACAGAAATAAAGTATATGTTGGACCTAAGCCGTAACTGAGATGTATTTAAATTTACATACTTATAACTTAGTTAAAAGGGTGGAATTTAAGGTTCCCAAGATTAATGCCATGCACTAAGTTTATAAATATTACACCATACTAAGGGATAACGGGACCAAAATTTATCAGATCGTGGTTCTAACTGAATAATTAAGGCATAAAATATTTTAAAAATACTCCAACTATAACTACCTGCCAAAATGTAACACCCCGTGCTTTTTCTTAGCTTAAAATTCGTCCCTAGAATGTTAAATACTTGATTTAAAGACAAATACACTTTTATACATATGAAATTTTCAAGATTTTGACTTTTCATTGCGTGGGAAATTAAATAATCTTTCCATCGATATCAAATTCGCCCAAATCCGACACCCAGGCGAAAAGTTAGAGCCATTTTAGTAAGACAGTGTACCACCTGGTACTCCAGCGCATTGCGGAGGCAGTCCAAATGGCATTTGTCATTTTCCAATAATAAAACGCGATGGTGCCGTGTCGCACCATCATCCCAGTTACCAATCATCATTTTCCAGTGATATGACGCGATAGCACCACATCGCGCCAGCGTACAAAATCGGGATTTTCAGTCAGTTTCGAGTTTTAATTTTGAGGGCACTAAGATCTTTTTCCCTCACCCCCGGTCAGACTAAACACACAATCAAACCCTAAAAGAGGACAAATTTCTCATTAAGTCACTATTTTTTCAAGAAGCAAGCCATTCTCTCTCAAAGGGAAAAACCCTAGTTCAAGAAATCAATGTCAAGCTCAAGAAATCCTTCAAGAACTTCAAGAATCTCACAAATTAAGGTATGTTAGATGTTGATTCATAGGTCTCTTTCACCCATGAAGTCCAAGAATCTTTTTTCAAAGTACAAAGATGATGTATTTATGAGTTTCATGTTTGAATTAGATTGAATTCATGTTTATACTATTAGTTGGGTTCCAATCCATGATAAATGCAAGTTTCATGAAATTAAATAGCATGTATAACAAATATGTGATTATCTCGATAGACCCTTAAACTTATAAAGTAATTAATGCATCTATGATGTTGATTTGGTTTTCAATCCATGATTATGATAAGATTCATGAAAAATAAAACACTCCCTCCGTTTCAAAAAGAATTATCTACTTTGACTTGGCACAAAGTTTTAAAAAAGAAATAAGACTTTTGAATCTTGCGGCCTTAAATTAAAGTTGTGTCAAATGTACCAAAATGCCCTTTAATCTTGTGGTCCTAAACATGCCACGTGGAAAGTTGAAATTAAAGTATTGCCAAAAAAGTAAAGAGGTCATTCTTTTTGAAACAGACTAAATAGGAAAGTAGGTCATTCTTTTTGAAATAGAGAGAATAGTATTTAGGGGGAATTATATGAATTACATACTAAACCCTTGAATTTACAATTAAGTATTGTATTCATGATATTTATGTGATGACCATTATCATGTGAAATACTCATGCTCCCCAAGTATTTGCTAAAATGCCTATGTGAAGTAGATAGAGGAATCATGAAATGTTATGATGAGATCTTAATCATGTACAAGCTTATGCCCTACAAGTGTTTGATAAAATGAATTGACTAGTGAAGGCATGACATGTTATTATGTGATCCCATTCATGTACAAGTTAATGCATTACAAGTGTTTGACGAAATGTCTCTATGAATGAATTATGACCAAGTGAACATTGCTTTGCTTTATTTAAGATTATGTATTTAATACCCAATAATTTAGCTGTATACCTAGAGCCAGTGTTAGTTACAGAATAATATCAGTCATGTCACGATCAGTACTCTCATTCTGTTACAGAACTCAGTCAATTACAAAACTTAGGAAAACTCAGTAAACTAAGTCTCAGTCCAATCCAGTCCAGTCCAGTCCAGTATACTCAGTTCAGTGTCTTTCAATTGGGAATAGGATTCAGCACCGAGTAAAAGAAGAGATGATGGCTTCCCCGTCAGATAAGCAGAGTCATTAGTAGCAATCCCTGTACTCCAGAACTGTGTAGACAACACAGGATGAGGAGTCACCCGTTAGACTAGGCTTGACTACCTCCCAGGGGTCACCTATTAGATTAGGCTTGGCTCCGCCCAGGTGTCACCTGTCGGTTAGGATTGGCATTCTGGTTTTCTAGTATTAGTACTCATGGCACGGTATTAGCACTATTTCAAATAGGGTTATAGGTGGACCCCTATCAGTTCAGATTTGGGGCATTTCGGTTAGATGATTACCTCCCACAGTTTTAGTCTTATTTTTAGTCTTCAGTTTAGAACTCAACTCAGTATTACAGAATCAGGACCATCAGATATAGTCAATCAGTATTAGTTTATCAATTATCAGAATTCAATACTTAGCGTAAAAAAAGCTCAGTTACAGTTTTTATATATATATATATGTATATGCACAGATTGCATTCTTAGTATTTATAGTATTCTCAGATTCTCCATGTACTCTCATGTTTAGTTATTCTCATTCAGTCAGTTATATCCTCATGCATATGAACCCTTGTATTCAGCCTTACCTCATCTAGCATACCAATACATTTCCACATATTGATGCATACTTTTCTGCGCTATGATGTTTCATATCATAGGTTCGGATGCTCAGGTTCCCGATCACGCATAGTAGATTCATGTTCAGCCAACAACAGTAGATTTAGTAGTGAGTCCTCATCATTCAAGGATATTATATTATTTCATATTTTTAGTAGATGTATTATTTCAGTAGATGGAGTTAGTTGGGGGATTGTTCCATCAACTCCACTTTCAGATAGATTCAGTTAGAGGCTTTTCAGATTAGTTTTCAGACAGTGTTTAGTTTTTATCAGATGTTGTTAGTTATCAGTATTTCAGATATTTTGAACCTTATGACATTTCAACCCATTTTCTGCATTAATTACAGTATTATTATTTAGTGCTCACAACATATATCATTCATGGGTTAGCTTGTGGTCCTTTGGGGTCGTAAGCATCGTTTGACAACTAGGGGGTAGTCTTGGGTTGTTACACAAAAATAGCATAATATCCTACAATTACTATAAATGAGCTCAATATTAAGGTTGGATAAGCCTAACCTACCTGAACGCTAAAGCTAAAAATCCTTCGAGAAGCCTCCGGGTAGTGCCTCACTAGAACCCGAGGTTGAATAATTTGGTGTGGATAATTAATTTCTTCCTCAAATTGAGCCTAATAAACTTAATGAACTGATTTTATTTCCTTCTTTTAGAATTCACGTAGTGTCACTTTTGTTGGCCTATCTATGTATATATGAGTGTGTTGGTTGATATATATAAGTGGGAATCTTTTCATTAATATATGCATGATAGCCATAAGTTAGGCACACACACATCCACCTTCCAAGTATAAATAGTGACACACATTATTACTTATAATGTTGTATCCCTTCCTCCACTTTCAGATGGAGTGGAGGTGGCAACAACTTTTACTTATCTCATTATGTATATACTCGGGTATTATATAGGTTCGTGGTAAAATAAATATAATATTTTGACTATACCATAATTAATAAAAAATATTTTTAATAAAAAATCTATTATATAATAGTAATATTTTAACATATCTAGATTCACCATCTCTGCTTAAAATGATAACAAGTTATAAATCTATTTATAAAGTAATATAGATATATTATAACTAAAGAATCCTATACAAATTAAAAACACTTTAGAAGGATAATAAATTATATTTCTACCAAATGTTAATTTAGTTTAAATATTCCACAATATATTTGCTATCACTAATACTCTCAAATGAACCGTCCGAAAATCTAACTGTCAATCCCAACAAGTCATAAATAACTTGACCCAGTTATAGAAAAGCTTTAGACACCAAAAGTGAATGAAAATCAGGAAAATAACCATGATGATTATTGCATTTTTCTTATTTTTCTAGCCTCAGACATGTGTTCTTTGATTAGTAAAGTTTCTTTCAACCGAAAAATGACATCTATTTTTTTTTATGACAAGGCTTCCATATTCATTGTATCTGCAAAATAGTAAAATATTAAGTAATGAAATGAGTTCATGGATACAAAGGAAAAATAATTTAATAAACATCATGTTCTCCTTAAAAAACTCCAGAAAAATAGCTTACTACTACTTATACTAGGTACGCAAGCAGAATATTTAATCAAATTAAGCCTGATCTAATACAAAGAATGTGGATATTGAGATATCCAAGATGGGACCTATCTCAAGTCTTATTATACAATCATGCAAAATCAAGCAAGAGCTCAAATTAGCAAAAATAATAGGATTAGAAGAATTAGAAATCAAAATAGGTTCTAGCTACTAGTTGGCAAGCTTATCAAAGAACAATATTGAAATTCTGAATTCCACATATTACTTGATTCTGGACAATATTGAAAGCAAGATTATATCGTAAACTGATTCCATATTTGAATTCTAAATTCATCTTGAATTTCTTTCCAACTACCCCACGCCTCTTTAAAAGATGGTTTAATTGATTCAGTAACCATAGTCTCGACACAATATATGGGAATTAATTTGTAATAAAATTAAACTATCTTAGCTTTCAAAAATTTAGTTGTTGTAACATTTGATGCTGTAGAATTATCAATGAATGGAAATACTGATGTTCTTGGTTCTCCAATTCTTAATTGAGAAAGGCTAGTTTTGGATGATACTGAAGGCACAGTTGAAGAGCTACTATCCAGACTATTATGCTGACTACTATGCTGACTATTATGACTATTAAAACTAATACCAACGAGGCCTTCATAGGAAGAAGAGACGTGGAACTGGTCAGATGGTGGTGGTATGAAAAATGCATTTGGTAGTTAAATAATTGACTTGGAAGGAGGAGGAAGATTTGTAGTAGCTGGTGGCAAAAAAGGATTTGTAGAAGATGGTGTAGGAGTTGTGGTAATCGGTAGTGGTGGTGTATATTGACCTATAGGAGGATTATCAGGTCATTTCTCACTTTTCTTATGCCGTCCATTATCATTATCTTTAAATTCCATTAAATTTCTTTACTAGCCGCCTTGAAAAGAAAGAGCAACTAAAATAGCAAAAAACTTAGAAAAGAAAAATAGGACATACAAATCAGTTGTGTAACAAATGTCAAGAAATAATAACTTTGTTTCTGCAAGGGATAACAACTAAGATTTCTCAACCACTGATAATTACCACATTTATGAATTTCCCTCATTTTAAAAATCTTAAAATAATGTTTGAATGAAATATAGTTTAGTAGTACAGTTGAACAAAATAGACAACGCACATATGCTATAGAAATTCACCACTACTATTTAATCAACCAACCAACAATATTCTTACTTTCATTGCAAATGTTAACAAACAAAAGATACTATATTGTCAAGTAAAATAGCAAAACACAACAACTAAAATACAATTTAAGATCGTGTTACTACACATCACTACTATTAATAACAACTCAATTCTTCTCGCTTGATTCATAGTCATCCATCAATTCTTCCTCATTGTTTGATTCATAGTCATTCATCAATTCTTCCTCATCACTTGTTTCATTTTAATCAAGTAACTCTTCCTTGCTTGTTTCATTTTTATTAAGGAACTCTTCCCCGCTTATTTCATTTTCATCAGTTAGATCATCCTCCTTGTTTGATTTGGATGTTCCTTCTCCTCATTAACATTCAATCTAAGTTAATAAGGATCAAATTCTTCATATAGGCCTTCACTATGCTACAACTCACCTTCTAATTCATCATCTATCCTCTCTTGAACACTTAAAATGTCCTTATGATACGCTACATCCAATGCATCCTCTACTTCAACTCTATCTACGGTCTTTATTTTTATAACTACTCGCCATGTAGATTTATTCTTACACATGATAAAGAGCGTAATACACTTGTTTCACAGTTTGTGCAATCACAAATGGATCATAGAGTATATACTCCCTTGTATGCTTAATTTCAACAATTTTGTATTAAGGGTGCACCTTTGTACCTAGCCTAAGTGTTGGATCATACCACTTACATCAAAAGAGTATCAACTTTTTCTTTGGCCAACCAACATTAATTGAGTTCTAGAATCTCTTGAAGCACACCATAATAATCAACATCACTATCACCTTTCACCCATACTCCACTATTATTGATTTTATTTCCCTTAGAGAACTTTTTTATATGAAACATGTACCTATTGACAGAGTACTTAGAAAAATTTCTTACTTTAGCATTAGGTCTCCAAACTATATCACATAAAAATTGGGCATTTGGGTCATAATTAATTGAATTATGAACCTATAAAAATTTTAAGAAAAATTACAACTTAAATATACATATTACTGAACAAGAGTGTAAATCGTGTTAAATATTAACGTTACACTTACATATTCTCCTAACCACTCTGAAAATATAGGATAAATAGCAGCATGCCCGTGTAAAGACACAACGTAGGTGTCTGACAAAGTTATAACTTTCATTAGTTAAGACTTAGATAGACCTTGAATGATAGTTTCTAATATAAATATACTCACTTATGAAAAGGTATGACCTTGGGACATTTTAATAATACATGTGTTGTAGCTGACTTAAGCTCCACCTCATTCAAATATCGAACTGGATCAAGTTTCAGACTTTCTTTACCTGGTTGATTGAATATTGAAAATAGTGGTGCTGAAAGATTCGTATTGTGTCAATCATCATGCCTATTAGGTCGGTTTGTTAGAAATGGAACGCCCTTTTCAAAATAATATGAATAAAAATAAGAGGTCTCTTTATCCAAATAAGCCTCACATATTGATCCCTCAATACAAGATCAATTTTTATGGTCCATTTACATTTGCCAATAGTCATGCATAGTATGATATTTTAGATGAAATAATATTTAATTAAAACACATGAAGGTAAATGTTAAAAGTCATTACCTCTTAAAGGGATACATTCATCTACACTAAACATGCCCTCCATTTCTTACCTCTCGCACAAGGTGAATTGGAAGATGCTCTATAACATAAAAAAACCAGGATGAATTTTTTTTTGCCAACTTATTAAAGGTTAAGTGAATGTTGATATCCATCAAAGATTGGTTATCCTTCCTTAATGTGTTAGAACACAAATCTTTGAAACATAATCTTAAATCTGTTGTGGGATTCGATATTCTATCGGGCAATGCACTGAATGCAATAGGCTTCAATGACTCCATGAAAATATGACAGTCATGACTCTTCATATACGTCAACTTCCCTTATTTTATGTCAATGCACCTGGATAAATTTGAAGTATATCCATCTGACATTCTCAAAATTTTAGCCTAATCACAAATCACTCTTCTATCATCCAAAGTGAATATGTAACTAGTCTTAGATTTTTGAATCTTATTATTTAAGTATGTCAGATACAACTGAGTGCGCCGAAAATACTCCTTTAAGTCCATCTTGTCCTTCAAGTTATTTTTTTTTTGTTACTTACATCCATAACGATATTAAACAAGTTGTCAAAAAAGTTTTTCTCAATATGTATGACATCCAACTTATGAGGCAGAAGATTACGTTTCTAGTAATCTATCTTCCAAAATATTCTTCGTTTAGTCCAATTGTGTGTAACATCATAACCGGGTATCTTTGATGGTGGAGACTATGTTACCTTGGTCAGATTAAGACTCTATTATCTTAGGCATATTTCTCACTCTATCCCAAATTTTTTCTCACAATAAGGTTGGCGGTGGCTCCTAAAAATCAGACTTATTTTTTCATAAAATCACTAGTATTTCTCCTATACTCATATTGCATTGGCAAGAATCGATGGTAATAGTCAAATCATGAGTTCTTATCCCTATGTTTTAAAGTGAATTCTTTTGTTTCTTCCATACAACAACAACAAACTAACTTATCCACAGTCGACCACCCATACAATATTCCATAAGCAGGAAAGTCTTTTATAGTCCACATCAAAGCAACACACAATCTAAATTTTTCTTTGATATATACATCATATGCTTCCATACCTTTCTGCCACAATAAGTTCAACTCATCAATCAATGGTTGTAGATATACATCAATCGAACATTTTGGATTACGAGGACCTGAAATAATAAAAGTTAGAAATATATATGGACTTATAATACATAACTCAGGTGGGAGATTATAAAGAGTCACAAATACTAGCCAACATGAATATGGTGTCCTCGAGATAGAAAATAAAGTGAATTCATCAGTAGATAATCCCAACCTTAGGTTTCTTGGTTCACTAGAAAAATCAGGATACACAATATTAAAATGCTTCTATGTTTCTCCATCTGACAAATGACATAAAACACCAGGTGATCTTTTATATTCATAGTACCATCTCATATAATAAGAAGAGCTCATTGATGCATACAACCACTTTAACCATGGTATAAGAGGTAAGTAATGAATCGAATTCACCGGAATCTTCTTCCCTTTAGCATTTGTGACTTTCTTATAATGAGTCTGGTTAAAAAATTTACAATGTTTTAATTTTCATCTTCCTTATAGAATAACATACAATCTTTCTCGCAAAAATGAATCCTCTCTGATGAAAGTCCAAACTTAGAAACCAACTTCTTTGTTGTGTAGAAATATTTGGGTTAGTCAATTTTATTTGGATTATGTTAATTCATAAGTCCAATGATAGAATTCATTCCCTCTTAAGAAATAGAATAATTTGACTTAATACTCGGAATGCACTGACCCTTTATACAATGGATGATTATCTTCCTTTAACTATTCATAAAAAATACTTAGCCTCGTTAGTTGGTTCATTTTGAGCCCCCAAGTTTGTCCCAAAAGTATACTTGACCATCTCACTATATTGAGAACTTCCAACGTTATTCTCTCGTATAGGACTTTTCTTGCCACCAAATGAATTCTGAAAAGCAAATTTATTAGCAGAGACACTCTCTTCATGAGCTATCCACACAGTATAATTAAACTTGAATCCCTTCTTATAAAGATGTAACTTAACAAGATCTGGACTCAATAACTTAGCACACTTGCATTTCAAATAAGGACACCTAATTTTTCCTTCAATAAGAAAATTATCAAGTATCATTGCTTTAGCAATAAATTTGGCTACCCAACTTTTTATTTCTCCCTCAAACCCGAATGTTTAAGATAAGTTCTATTATACATCCATGTACGATCTGTATTTTCCATCTATACAAGAATGATAACAATAACAATAAAGAAGAGAAACAAAAATAAGAGAACCAAAACAACGACAATAGAAAAAACACTAATAGTAGTTATAGTTATAATGAACACTGGACAATGAACAAATCATGTCAATATTTACAACTTGTTGGTTTAAGAAAAGTTCATGTCCAGAATCTTCATAGCAGTTAAAAATAAGTTAGTACTGGGCTTTGAAAAACTAGAGAAAGAGAAGGTGGTTTTCAAAGAAATAGCATGGTAAGGATTTTCCATTTAACTATTTATTCAAGAAATCAAGGTAGAAGCATGAATTAAAAAAACTCAAGTTGAAACTTTTAGATCCACTTAAACATGTTACAGTGATCACTTATAACTTATGGAGAACTAAAGGCAATAGTACTACTAGCTAAGCTCAAATGGTCACCAATGGACAGATTTATTAAGAACTCCATCTTCACATTTAATAGAAAACTTAAACACAAGTTTCACCTATAACATATTAGCAACAAAGCTTCACCAATAATTTATAAAAAAACTATCTCTTACTACTATAATATTGTTACCATTGTCAACTAAATATTTACAACAACACATTATGATAATTTAGAAGGCAATAAGGCAGTCCAAAAAAATCAATCTAAAGGAAACACCATGCAGTTCTGTTAATCAGCAGGGTCATATCTTATCACATACATATCAATAACCTTTGACAGAATCAAGTGTTAAAAGACATACAGTTCTATCAGCAAAAATCACATTAATATTCTTATCTTTAGTTGAAAAATCATATTAACACAGTTCTGCCATCACTTAAAATATGCACCAGTGTTGGGAATTGAGTTTCATCAACTATTCTACTTTAACACACTCTATGATTATAAAAAAAAAGTGGCTAAAAAGGCAATCATAGGTCAAATTTAACTATTTTAAGCAAAACCCATCATATAAAATACAAAATAAGTTAAAAATTAATGTAAAAAAATCTACAAAATTTCATACAACACTGAAACAACCAGTGAAATCACAAAGAACAAAGAAATGAACAAAAAATTATGGACAATACTTGTGAAATCACCAACAATACCACCAAGTCATAATCCTAGTACATTACTACAACTCAACTTGATGAATTTTCATTTTTTGAAATGTAATTCATAATAGACTCATTGAAGATACATTTTTCTTTAAATAGATGAGTCTACCCTCGGTCGTTCATTTATGAAAGTATAGGAAATGAACAAAACGGATTTAATTCACTCCTAACAGAAGTAGTACTTGGTCTAGGAAAGTAAATTTCCATGTGAGTTACCATGAAGAAGATAAAGTAAGAAATAATAGAAATAGAGTGTAGCTCAGATATCTTACGAGTTCTTCAGCTTCAACCAGAAAGATAGATAAAAGCAAAAGAATCATTGTCAGAGATGAGCTGATATTTTAGAATGAGTAAAAAACAAATCATAGTGAAATTTGAATGTAAATATTTTTCAATGAATGAACAAGAAACTTCTGAAATCTTATACTAGTATACATAATTACAGTTGGCAATCACTTCTTCACAAGCAAGAAGAAATTCCAGAAATGCAAAATAAGTCATCGACTTATAAACACAATACACAATAGATCCATTGGTCATTTATTTTGTCAGTGACATACGTAAATATTATTTCCACTTCAAACATGCTATGGACACATAAAAAAGTTCATCAAAATCCCATTATGACATGACCCAAATTAGTTCCTAGTCGTGTCGGGTGCTTCAAGTCCAATTGGGACCGGAGACTACCCCCAATACCAAACCATAACCGTCCTACAACCTATGTTGGATGAATTCCAAACATATAACAAGATAGAACAATAATAAATCAAGACATTAATGAAATCCATAACCATAACCAATCAAACATCTAACCAAATATCCAACCAGTGTCAACCCAATGCCAATACCAATACAAAGGTTGAAACTAATACCGACATCACTCATGCCCATAGTACTCACACAAAGCCTTTAACTAAAAACAAGGAATATCTGGTCGGTACATGTCCCCGACTATAGCCAAAACCAAAGTCCAAGAAACAAAAACAATTTTAAAAAGTCCATAGCATGAAATGGAGTCTTCTGGAGTATGAAAGCTCACCACTTCAGTCTAATTTTGAGCTTTCCCCAAATCCAAGTCACTGAGCAGGAGAAGTAGTATGGCTGGTTCCTGCATCGCGTGGGGATACAACGCCCAAACACGATTAACATGATGAATGCTAGCATGTACTCAGGAATAAAGATAAAATAATGACATTTATTAAAAATCAAAGTAAATAACCATTTGCAATCACATACATCTATACATATATACCATGTCGGGAAAGGGAACCGAGTTTACCATGCAATTAAAACCTTAACCTGGGTTGTTTATCTTGAACATCCTAAAACTACCCACTAGCTATATTGTTCCAGTGTTATCCCCTGAAAGGGCTCCAGTGCATGTAGCTGCACGAAGCAGAGATATCATAGGGGCAGAGGATTCTCGTGTACCCTTCGCCCTCCATGATACATATATATAAGTATAAACTTAGGGGATTCCTATATAAACTTAGGGGATTCCCATGTAACCCACAAGTATAGGGTCACCATGACCCATCCTCATGTCGATAAACATGAGTTTTCAGTGTCCGTTCATCGAACTCACAACTTTATGGTTAGATATCGTAACCCACCATTATTACCCAATTAAAACCTTTAGCATATAATCAAACCACCAATTCTAGAATTTAATTACCAAGGCATCATAAAGTGGTATCGTCATACCAACTATAGCTTGTAAGGAATATCATTAGCCAACACTTAGGGGATTCCCATATACCTCACAAGATTTCTAATTAAACCAAAACCATGGCCACCAAGGCCCTTAAAATATTATTTAAAACCAACCAAATCAATTTAAGTTACATTACCATATTATGCAATGTAAATATTTCAATAAAAGTCAAACTATGTGACAAAATCATTCTCATTGGCATTTTATCAAACATGTTGAGGGCATATAGTTTGCAAAACCAAAACCAAGCACCAATTGACCATTCCCATGCAACCATATGTTCAAACCATAATTATAAAATGATAACCATAAGAAAAACATGGTAAAATATTATCCAACCAAGAACAACCAAAACCCCCAACATATATTTCTAAAACAAATCAATTCCACAATATTATCATGAAAACCATTCATTAAAATATGCTTTTAGTTGAACTAACAATGAGGGAGGAGTAACATGCCTTAGACACCAAGGAATATAGAGAGAAACCACCCTTGAGAGCCTTAATTGGTCACCTTGAAGAAACCCTAGCCTTTTCTTGAACCAAGATCTTGAGAGAGACTTAAGAGTGTTTAGAGAGCATTTAATTGAAAATAATAGGTTAAGAAAGCCCCTAAAGGTGTTTTATGTCGTGGGGTCAAAAGGCATTAAGAGGGAAAATGTCCATAATACCCCTAACTTAAACTATAAAAAAACCCGCAGATGGGTAAGATTGGACCCCTCAACTCGTACCCACATCATACGAGTGGCACCCTCCAATCGTATCCAAAATAGAAAGTTGGCACCATATTCTATCCAACATACGACTCACTTGCCCAACTTGTGACTATACCATACGACTCGTATGGTCCAGTTGTACCCAAGACAGAATAAAAAAGGGATTGAACACTGGACTATATACGACTAGACTATACCACTAGTACCCTATCCTTACGACTCTTAGTGAGTCTCATTGGTGAAAAACCCTCACAGGAACCATAAGGAAATAGTGAGCTGAGAAAAAGAAAATGAGAGAGTCTTGTTGGCAAAAACACTTCAAGGCGCCACTAGCCGAATGAGGTCTCCAAATGCAATTTGCCTAAGGAAGTAACTCAGTTTTAGGGCCATTAACTCAAGATTGATTGATAGAAAGTTTGGATGGAAAGATCAGACTGCTTAATAAAAAATGCATGGCATAATAATTAGAGTTGACTGCCATTTTTAGATAAATTTTTCTTTCCTTTATTTTCAAAAAGGGACAAATAGTGTCTTTTCTATCTTCTCTTTATTTCTATTTTTTTTTATTTTGAGTCTGTCATCCGAAAAAAAATTATTTTTCTCTGTCTTTGAGTCAAGTCCATGTCAAAACAAGTGAAAAAGGATTTCAAAACTGACTACTAACTTCTTTAATTGCACAAAGCAAGACAAAAGGCTGGCACTTGAAAGAAATGAGATTGCAAGTCAGAACAAGGCATGCAGATGGTTGTTGTCAACAAAAAGATTTGGAGGATTCGTGGAAATACCAAGGTTTGAAAAGAATTATCTGAGAAACATAGCAAAGCAGAGATACTGTGTTTGCTTCAGAGTCACTCTTAATATTCTGAGTTTGGCTCAATGGTACAATAAGGCAATGACAAATGCTAATTATTGGAAGAAATATTTAAATGTGACGAGTGTAAGAGAAATCACCTCCAAATCCAAAGCCACAAGCCAACCACCCTATTTTAAATTCACAAATTTTCTTTGTATGAAACAAGAACAGTTGCTACCTTCAAATCAAAGGCTTCAAAAAACAAATGTCAAGAGGTGCAATTCCTCTTTTCAGCAAATGCAAGAGCATTATTGATGTACAGGTTGGGTAATCACAATTATGGTAAAACTCATCATCTTGTACCCCTAAGAGACATATTCTCTAATTTGGGTCTTTCATGTCTCACGGCTAGGAGGTACACTTCCTAATTTGAACTGTTAATTCTAAAAGATGCACTTTTAGCAAGTACCTTTCACTTTCATTCTTAAGAGAGGGACTTTTTGGTCTCAGTCATTCAATTTTACCCTTAAAAGGGGCATTTGTTAATCAGGATCTTGATTCATGTTTGCATTATGCACAGTTGCAAGTAGTTGTGATTGAGTTTGACACATGCAAAAGATTTTGATGAAAACTGGGGCAAAAAATTAAAAGTAATTCATGTTATATGGAACTTCACTTTAGGACCCTCCTAGAAAGTGAGACTTTATTTTTCTGAAATATGGTATCTTTCTTTATCATAATCTTTGTTTGGGATGATTTTTGTTCTAGTTTTGATTTTGATTTGAGGAGCTCGCCTGGAGATCAGGGTGAGGAAATTGCAAGCCAGGAGTCCACCTGAAGAACAGGTGATGAAATTAAAATCCGGGAGCTCACCTGGAGAATATAGTGATGAAATGGCAAGTCAGGAGCCCTCTTGAAGAACAGGGTGATGAAATTGTAAGTGAGGACCCCACCTGAAGAACAAGGTGATGAAATGGAAAGTCAGGAGCTCGCCTGAAGAATAGGGTGATGAAATTGAAAGTTAGGAGCCCTCTTGAAGAAAAGGGTGATGAAATGGAAAGTCAGGAGCCCACCTGAAGAACAAAGTAATTTAATAGAAAGTCAGGAGCCCGCATGAAGAACATGGTGATGAAGTGGCAAGTCAGGAGCCCACCTGAAGAACATGGTGATAAAATTGCAAGTCAGGAGCTCGCATGAACAACAGGGTGATGAAATTACAAGTCAAGAGCCCGCTTGAAGAACAGGGTGATAAAAATACAAGTCAGGAGCCCACCTGAAGAATAGAGTGATTAAATGACAAGTCAGGAGCCCGCCTAAAGAATAGGGTAAAGAAATTAAAAGTCAAGTAACAAGGTTAAGAGGTTGAAAGTTAATAAAAAAGGTAAAGTAATTAAAAGGAAATAAAGTGAGGAAATTACAAGTCGGGAGCCCATCTAAAAAATAGGGCGGTGAAATTAAAAATCAAAAGATAAAAAATAGCAAGTCAGGAGCCCACCTGGAGAACAGGGTGATGAAATTGAATGTCAAGCAACAAGGTGAACAAATTGTAAGTCAGAAGCCCACCTGAAGAATAGGGTAAAGATTTTCAAATTCAGGATCAAGGTTTAGAAGCACCACCGACAGAAAATGGTCGATTTGTGAATTCATCTCCAATATATAATTTTGTATGGAGAAAGAATCTATTCTCAAGTAAAGAATCTATTCTCAAGTTCAACCCTAAAGAAGATCAGATCTTTTTTCAATTTTGAAAGCATCAAAAACTCATGTCAAGAGTCTAGAGAAGTTGTATATATAGGACTTTTGTAATTTCTGTTATCTTTTAACTTGTAATTTTTATTTTTCATGTAATAACAGAGCCGCAGACTGAAATCTCAACAGGGCCTCACTTGACTCTCCAACTCGGTATATTACCTTTCTTTCTAACCCTTTTAGATACTTGTGACTCGATTCCTTCATAATATGGGTAAGTAGGATGTCCAAAATCAAGAATCAGTCACATTCCTTCCTTCTGTTTCCTCCCTTTGAATAATAGTTGAGTTAAAATTTGGTCTCGTTATCTACTTTTTTGTCTGCAAACCCTTTGTGTTTGCTTCCAAAGAGGGATATAATGTAGACACGTAATTTTGTCCCTCCCGAAAGTGTATTTTTAACCATTTACCCTATTCTACCATGTACCCTCAATCATGTGATAATTTTCCCACTAGAAGACAAAATGACAAACCCCTAACAAACCCAATCCCCAATATTCTTTTGGTAACAAAATTAACCACTCCACTCAATAAAATTTTGACAACACATCACCACCCCACTCCCTACCCCACTTTACCCCTTTCCTCACATTTCTTTCCTCTTGGGTAACAATTTATATACACACTACACAAATACAATTGGTTAAAATTTATATATTGGATTCATCCTCACTAGTGAAAAAAAGTACACGCTCTCATATACCCACACTCACTGAATACACTCAAATTGACCTCACCATAAACACACCCTTAGTGATATACATATACACACATAGTAGAATATATACACATAGAAGCAACTTCACAAAAGATAAAGAAAAATCACTCACCTCCCGATGGGAAATACACAAACATTGAACTCATACTTATACCCACATAAAAAATACACACTGATCAGAATGCATACATGCACAAACTCGATATATATGTAGGAAATGATGAAGGGGTGATGAAAAAAGGGGAAATAAGTGAAAGAGAAGGATGAAACAAAAAAAACAACAAAAAAGAGAGGTTTTTTCGGTGAGTCTTCACCGGAATACATCATTACTGTCTTTTTCTTTGTTTTAGATCCTCGTCGGAGCTCTGAGGATACAAAAATAGTTTACCCAACTTCAGTTCTTTTCTGATTTCGTCTAAACCCGCCTGAATTTGGTGTGAATCACTTTCTGTTTCACACTTCTTCAGTTCGAGTTTGGTGGATTCACTGAAATCTGTCTAGATCTCTCTCTATTTTAGAGATTTTCAGTTAGAGTTGATTATTATCGAGGTTTGAATTAATGTTTTTCAGGCACAGTTCTATCTTCGTTATATTGAAATCGATAATTGAGGTCTAATTCTTCAACTCACTCTTCATTTCATCTTAAATTTGGGAAATTAATTTTATGATTATATGTTGGATGATGATGATTGGGTGATTTTGTTGTTGTTGATGTTATTTGTTATGGATAATTAATTGTGGTATGAATTCGATGTTAGTATGGGTTAGATAACCATGTCTCGTATAAGAAATTTCTGTTGGAAAGCAATTTGGGGGAAGGGATTGAAAATTCATTAAAATGAATATCATCTTGTGTTGATTAATTTGTTTGTTAGATTTGAAATGAATGTTAATTTCATCAAACTTGATAGTATCATGTCTTAGGTCGGGCATCGATAGGCAGATGGTAGGTTGAGTAGGCAAATTTAGGGATTATGGTTTTTTTGAATGTATGAATGTAGGTGTGAATGATTCTTTCTACTTTATGGCAAAAATTAAAAGTGTATTCATTTAGCCAGGGAATGCCTGGAGGTTATTTTTATATTTTTTGGGGAATTCCCTAAAGTATTATGTATGTAGAGATGTTCGTGATCAAGGCTCAAGGCACCGGGTGAAGCGTATTTTAGGATTAGCGTAGGTTTACGTTTCAGTACCTTTTTTTGATTTGTAATAAATTGGATTGGACACTTTTCTTTGGTTTTGTTTGTTTTATTTTTGTGTGTTTTGTTTGGTTTATACATCTCATAGTGTCAA
Organism: Capsicum pubescens; assembly: GCA_030864215.1. Classification (NCBI taxonomy): domain Eukaryota; kingdom Viridiplantae; phylum Streptophyta; class Magnoliopsida; order Solanales; family Solanaceae; genus Capsicum; species Capsicum pubescens. The sequence goes on from CM061540.1 coordinate 86,897,064, forward strand.
CTAGCCGATATACTCCATGAAGCGACTGTGGTCGAACCACGGGACCGAAGGGTGCCTAACAACTTTTCCTCGATCAATAGAATTCCTTAACTAGAATCTCTGTTCGCGGATCAATTTTAAAGAGTAAAACCATTTTATAAAAGGATTTCCCAAGGTGACTTGGCACACCAGATTTATGTCAAGTGGCGACTCTGAGTTCAAATGAAAAAGAATCCTTTTAGAGATAAATTTTATCTTTTGTCACTTAATAAGAAAAACCCTTTTCAAACTTAAAATCATATTTTTTTTTGGTTAAAGAAGGGGTGAGACACATACCCTGGTCTTTTGGGACAACAGATTAGTAGATCCACACAGCCAGTGTTAGTAACCGTGGCATGGTACTAACACCCTTCCAACTAGGGTTACCGGTTGGACCTCGATTAGTTCATATTGGGGCATGTCAGTCATATGATACCTCCCACAGTCTTAATACAACAATCAATGTATTCAGTTCAGGTTTGCTTGACCAAGTGTATAGATTTTTAGTTATTCAGTTATGCAGCTTTCAGTCTTTCAGATTACAAAATCTCAGAAACATGTTTATTCTTGGTCTAGCATTCATATATATTACATGTTCATGCATTTATGCTCAGATACCTCATGTATTTCATCTAGTCGTCATCTCATATACTAGTACATTTAAAGTACTGACCACATACTTTTCTTTGTGCTATGTTGTCTTATAACATAGGCTCGGACACACAGTTTCTTGATCGCTCTTAGACAGCTCAACGTTACTCAACAGAAGTAGTGGTGAGTCCTCATCCATCGAGGACATGATTTGTTTATTTCAGCTACTTCAGTGCTTTCTTATGTTTATTCAGTTGGAGTTAGTTGGGGGTCTATCCCATCAACTCCGCATGATGTTTAGAGGCTTTCAGATAATCAGTTAGACAATCAGTCAGTCATTTCATTATTAACAGTTATTTTCTGATAGACAATTGGTTTCTAGTATTCTATTAGATATTTTAGACATGTTTTGATACATATTTTAGTATCCAGTTTTACAGTATCTTATCATCTTACTTTCTGCAAATATATTGTATTACTACTTTGTTCAGTGCTCACAACAGGTACCAGCTCATGGGTAAGCTTGTGGTCACTTATGGCAGCAAGCACTGTTGTCATGACTAGGGGGTAGCCTCGGATCATGACACCGAATATCAACATATCATCACAATATCCTTCGAACTTAAATCAGGTATATATATCATCACAAAAGATCCTCCAAACTCAAATCAGGTATATAATCATTACAACAGTATCCTCCAGACTCGAAACGGGTATATGTATCATCACAAAAGTATCCTTCAGACTCGCATCGGGTATATATATCATTACTAGGAGTGTACAGACTAAACCGTCAAGTCAAACCGAATCGACAAACCAAACCAAACCGAGAGAAAAAATGAATTATGGTTTGGTTTGATTGGTTTGTCATTTAAAAAAAAACCTGACCATTCCTGGTTTGGTTTGTTGTTAACCAAAAAAAAGTCAAACCAAACCCAAATCAACCGACATAATATATATATATATATATATATATTATTTTAAACTTTTTTATACATAAAATATTAATTATAATCTACTTTTTAAATACTTTTTCAACTAGTTTTAGTAATTTTCAATAATTTGAAAGTATATGTAGATATATAAAATACATAAAGTAGCATACTTAAGTATTAAATTACAAAAAATAACAACACTTTTATCAAATTACATTTTGTAGCATATGTATTTGTATTTTTGTAGCAGCAGTTTGAAAAACACAAAATACATATCGATCATAAGGGTAGTAAAAATCATATGTATTTGTATTTTTGTAGCAATAGTTTGCAAAAATATAAAATACAACTTGCTATATTATGTAATAATGAAACTGTTGCTATGAAACTCATAATTAAGGGGATAAGTATGCTATTTCTGCATTTTCCCCATAAAGTAGCATACTTAAGTATTAAATTACAAAAAATAGCAACACTTTTATCAAATTACATTTTGTAGCATATGTATTTGTATGTATTTGTATTTTTGTAGCAATAGTTTGCAAAAATACAAAATACATATCATCATAAGGGCAGTAAAGATCATATGTATTTGTACTTTTGTAGCAACAGTTTGCAAAAATACAAAATACAACTTGCTATATTATGTAATTATGAAACTATTGCTATGAAACTCATAATTACGGGGATAAGTATGCTATTTCTGAATTTTACCATATATATATATTAAGATTTGGGCCTTTAAGTTATAATATTTGTCCATTAATTTCTAATTAAATGATTGAAAACCCAATATAAACTTAAAACCTAAACTTTTCACTCTTCATCTCACCTTTTAGTTTCAAGAGAGTTTTCTGCTCCTCATTTTTTCATAATTATAATTTTTCATTAGCACATGAGTGAAAACATATTTGATCTAGTCTTAGATCACAATATAATTCTAAAAACTAAAGATTATAAAAAAAATCCTGAAAAAAATTGAAAAAACCGAAAAACACAAAAAACCCGACTAAAACCTAAACCAAAAAAACTAATTTTATGTTGGATTGATTTGTCTTATAGTTTTAATAAACCGACATGATTGGTTTATTTTTTTTTAATAAAAACCGAACCAACCCGACCTATGTACACCCCTAATCATCACAACAGTAACCTCCAGACTCAAACCGGATATATATATCATCTTAATCATCAATACATATATATCAATATATATATATATATATATATATATATATATATATATATATATATATATATAATAGATGCACAGACTAAAGCCATGGATAAAAAAGTGTAAATTCGTAAGTATATTTCCCGGAATGATCTTTGGGACTAAATCATTGTAAAAGTTTAGAAAGGATCGAAATATCTCACAATCAAAGAAATAACAGTGTTAAGTCATGAACCAAAATCTGTCTTGGCCAAATCTTTAAAAAAATATTTTTAACCTCTTTTATATGTATAAATATTCCATTTAGTTAGGCAATTATTATAGTAAAGATATCCATTGTTAAGGTGTAAAGTGGATTTTAACCCTTATTTAGAAAAACAGTGATAAGGCCGTATTTCAGCTAGGATCACATCAATACCGATATAATAATCATGAATGTACCAAATCTATGCATACCATCACTAGCATTCAGTCAATAAAATCATAGGCAACATAAACTTATATGTGTCCATATTCTACAACCGTATCCTTTACAAGGATAAATACTTTCCGGATATCCAACCAATATCATAACACAACCCTCGGCCCAATAATATATCCGAAATAATCACGACATCATAATCACGGCCTTAGGCCCATATACATATCCGAAACTCATATCGACGATCATATTTATAAGCCGTAGCATATCTATAATCATCTCATATATAGGAGGCATCTCACATCTAGGAGGCATAATATCAATAAGCATATCACCTCTATTAGACATCTCATATCTATAGGTCAAGTATCATGACTAAGAAGAAAATCATCTCTATAAGCCCAATAATCATAAATAAGAGGAAAACCATCTCTATAGACCAAATATCATAACTAAGAGGAAAATGCTTCTCTATAGGACAACTATAATAGCTAAGAGAAAAATGCATCTTTATGGGTCAAATATCATAACTAAGAAGAAAATGCATTTTTATGGGCCAAATATCATAATTAAGAGGAAATAACATCTCCAAAGGCCCAAAATCACATCTAAAGGAAATTAGCACCTCTATAGTCCATTAATCATAATTCGATGAAAATCATCACAATTTATCAATTCACCAAGTAAATCTCATAAATAAGGCTCATTCGTCTCAACTAGGGTTACTATCCGCAACTAAGCCCTCAAGGGCTAACACAAGTCTTAGCCTAAGTTTTCCGGATGATCCTACTTCTAATCCTCAATCTTCATATTTAGGGAAACTTCACCCAAAATTAGGCTATGGTATCTAGTTCAACTTCTAGATATCAAGTAAGCCATAACCAATCCTAAAATAGGAAATTCGTCTAGAAACATAGACAATTATGTCAATTCTACCCCAAGATACAGTTTCAAGATCACTAGACTAGCCCAACTAAGGTCAATAAGACTAACCATGAATCCAACACTTGGACCACATCCTAAACCTAGCATCATAACATTTCAATACTACAAACTAATTCTATCTAGGGAGAAGGATATATGATTCTAAAAGGGTCATAAACATACTACCTTACAGGTCCAAAACCCTCATCCAATTCCCCAAACATCAATAATCAATACTAGTTTATTTATACATAATTAAACCTAACATTAATATTCACATGGCATACACAACACACATCATCTTCTAAGAAGAGTAGGCCAAACCGCAAAACCTCACATCATGCACCACATGCTCGTTTTCACTTCACAATCCCCAAAATATCATCATGCTTTCAAAAACATAATCTTCTCATCAATACGAGTCTAATGATATTTATATTGCACTATTGTGCTTTGGATCCAAAAATGACACCAAAGGTCCCACTTATGGGAAATACGTTTCTGAGGTCAACCCAACATTCATACTTGAACAAAAATCAAAACCCTAAATTAATAGGTGCAAAAAAATTTAGTTATAAATCAAGACCTAAGATAAATTGGGATTTTGGGTCAAAAACTAAGAAATTCATCAATAAAGTGACGAGATCTTACCTTAATTTGGGTGATAATTATGATAAAAGATGTTTACCAAGCTTCCTAGACGACACCCACAAGACTCAATTTTTAGTTATCATATCTATTTAGGGTTTTAGGTTCTCAAAGATGATGGGAAAATGCCCAAATTCGCGATCATGGGGTCTATTTATAGACCCCCTCGGTGAAGAGATGCGGTATCCCCGTGACAACAAAGTCAAAAGCTTATTTCTGACCCTCAAAATTTATTCAAAACCCAAATAACTTGATCCAATAGTGAAATTTGAGTTTAAAAATATTTAACATCCATTGGAATCATCAAAACTTTCATCTAAGACCATTTCAAAAAAATGTGGCGCTCACACCTATTGTTCCATTTTTCATAAAATTTGCTCAATTGCCCAAAATAAGTTCGGAGGCCTTCGGATCTAAACCAAGGTTCCCCCTATCCTAAAATCGATGTTTCAGATGCGATGGAGAAGTTGTATTCTTAATTCAAGGTCATTTCAACCAAATGTGAGTCCCACACCCATATTTCAATTTTTTAACTTTTCAGCCAATAGGTCAAAATGAGATCGGGTGTATAGGAACCCACCAAAGGTCTACCTAGATTTAAGTTGATATTTAGGATCTACAGGAACAGTCAAAATTTTCATCCGAGATCGTTTCTCTGATGTTTTTGCCCGACGACCATTTTGAACCAACAAAGACTTCAAAATAGGAAATTGACTCTAAAAATCCAATGCACTGCTTGGTAACCAAACTGTTGGTCCCATCAAGTCATAACTGACTTGGGATAGCTATGGAGAAGCCCTAATGGAAAAGATAAGAAGAAACCTAAAAATGACCGAAAAGGTCATTATAGAGAGTTTGATGGTTGCTTGAGTAGATCGGATATTAGTTATTGACATATCATTTGTATCCTTGTGTGTGAAGTGTCGGGGACTTACAAAACTTAAGAAGTTTAATACTATGAATATTTACACGTACAAGGATATTTCTCTATAGATACAATGGATTTTAGTGGTTGCAGAATAAATAGGCCCAGTGAAGGAAAATATTGAATATTGGACAAAAGGGCAACAGACGATCAAAGCTACAATCATAGGATCTGACCACGATCATGCCAAGTCTACTTAACAAGCTCTGTAGGATGATTCTATATAGTCTATCAGATGAGAAAATTCCATGATCGTACAAGGATTTCATGATTGTACAACCTGATCATGGGAAAAAGACCTAAAGCAAGGCTTTAGGAGCAAAGTGTGGAGATCATCAGGCAAAATATCCCCATGATCGTGCTTTGAAGTCATGATCGTACCATGATGTCATGGGGAGAAACTACGAACTTACAAGTTTTAGAAGTCTAAGTGAAAGATCAATCAAACAACCACATTGTACAGTTGTAAGGAGAAGTCATGAAGTCGTACTGAGAGTCGTACCAGTGAAGACCCGAAGGTGAAAAATTCAAGAGCTAACTACGAGCACCAAAGGAAAATTATGGATTCTAACCATGATTATGGACCAGATTTCCCATTTTATTTAGGATAGGTTTTATTTTTCTTTAAATACTCTTATAGGGTAGGTTTTATTTTGTTTGTAAATACTCTAGGAACGATGTAAGGCTTCTATATATGGAGATTTGGATTTTGAGAAAGAGGCTAAATATCTTGAAAGAGAGGTGGTAGGTTTTTGAGCCAAGATCCAAAGTTCTAATTAACATAATTGAAACTCTAGGCATGGGAATCAAGGTCAAAACTATTACGGAAACAACTATAATAGGTATGGGTATAGAGATAGGAGTAGGGATATAGATGGTGATTGGAAGTAGAAGGAAAATTATAAAGACAAGATTAACCTTTATGTTCTACCAAGGAACTATGATGCTGATTCTGGAAGCTTTGCTTTTAAAACTTGTTAAGGGGTCTGAGAGCCAACAAATTTTCCTTAAGGAGATTAGAGCAGACATTTCAGGGATGAGATAAAAAGTTGAATCTCATGAAACCATCATAAAGTAGCTTGAGCAACAATTTGGGGAGATGTCTACCACACTAAACCAATGTCAACTGGGAAAACTTTTGATCAACACTATCTAGAATCCTAAAAATGATAAGCATTGCCTAGACATTGCTACTCTGACTGGTAAGGCTACTACTGATCCACCTATGCATGTGGATAGTGACAAGAGGGATGAACCTGTTATAATTAATGATGTGGATGAGAATGCAGCATAGAATTTGGTGGTGAATGAGGATGCATCTCAAAAGGCTATAATTGCTAAAAATAGGCTAAGTCTAACAAATGGAAGGGTAAAAAGGTCATGCTAGTATTGAAGCCTATTCCACCACCTCTTCTTCCTATTCCCCAAAAATTAAAAAATAAAGTTGAAGAGGGAAAATATCAAAAAAAAATTTATTGCTGAAAGAGTTGTAAGTGAACATCCCTTTTATGGTGGAATTAAAGCAATTACCAGGCTATGAAAAATTAATGAAGTACTTGGTGACGAAGAAGAGGACTATGAGTTTTAAGACTGTGGATAATATGCACCATTTTTGTGCATTCACTTCCTTCTCTATTGTTGAACAGAAGGAATACCCAAAAGCTTTCCCAATTTATTATATTATTGAGTCCTCAAATTTTACAAGGGCTTTGTGTGACATAGGTGCTAGCATTAACCAAATTTTACTAGAAGTTTACAAGCAGTTGCGGCTGGGTTACTTAAACTGACCTCTCTAAGACTTTCGAAGGTGAATCACACTGTGAAGAAGCCAGTTGAAATCTTGTTTGATGTGTTGGTGAAGGTAGTGTCCTTCATATTTTTGGATAACTTTGTAATTCTTAACAGTGAGGTTGATTTAAGGTTCACATTATATTGTGAAGGCCTTTATCACAATTGGATGGGCATTGACTGATATAGAAACCAGGCCGATGAAGTTTTAGTTGAATAATAAACAGGTTACTTTTAATGTATACTAGTCCATGAAGTGTCGGAAGGACATGTGCATGATCTATGTGATAGATACAATAGATATGGACGAGTTGGTAGTTCCTATTATAGAGAGACTCGGTGCTGGGTAACTTCAAGTAGTAATAATAAGTTGTTCTATGACGGTTTTAATGTGTATGATTGATTAGAAAGTGAGTGCACTTGTTGGTTGGGGTTCATACACTTATGCCCCAAAGAAGCTGGATCTTGATCTAAAGGATAAATTGACCTGATCAGCTAGACCATCTATTGAGAAACATTTTATTTTTGGAGCTCAAGGCCTTTCCTTCTTATCTGGATTATGTATTTTGGGGAGCCAACTATACCTTTTCTATTATCATTGTACTTGATTTATTAGAATAGCAAGTTGAGGCCTTAGTATCTATTTTGCAGAGGTTTAAATGAGCCATTGGGTGGTCCATTGCTGAAATTATTGGAATTCCACTTGGAATTTGTACTCACTAAATCTAACTTGATTCAGATTGGATACATAGAATTGAGAACCAATGGAGATTGAAGTTACCTGTATAAGAGGTTGTGAAGAAAGAGATCATTATTTGGTTGGATACAAGCATGGTTTATCTAATTGCTGATAGTAAATGGGTGAGCCCAGTCCAATATGTGCAAAAGAAGGGTGAGATCATTATGGTTTCCAATGAAAAGAATAAGCTAATCCTTATGAGGGCAATAATTGAGTGATGAGATTGCATGGACTATAGGAAGCTAAATTTATGGTATAAGAAGGACCCCTTTCTAATGCCTTGTATGGACCGGATGTTAGATTGTCTTGTTGGTGGAGGATGTTATTACTTTCTAGTTGGTTATTCAAGCTACATTTGGATTTTTATTACCATTGAAGACCGAGAGAAGATTATTTTCACTTGTCCATATGGGATATTTGTATTTATGAAGATACTATTTGGTCTATGTTATGCTTTTGTTACTTTTCAATGTTTTATGATTTCCATCTTATCAGACATACAGGGAGACACTATTGAGGTTTTCTTAGATGACTTTTCAGTATGGATGACTCATTTGATGATTTTTTGGCACATCTCACCAATTTTCTAAGGTGATGCGAGGAATGAAACTTGGTGCTGAGTTGGGAGAAGTGTCATTTCATGGTTAAAAAGGAATAATTATTAGTCATAAGATTTCAATGAAGGGGATTAAGGTTGACAAGGAAAAGATTGAGGTAATTCAGAAATTGCCTGCACCAATTTCTATGAAGGGCATTCATTCCTTTTTAGGACATACAGGTTTCTATTGAAGATTCATATGAGACTCCTCTAAAATTATGAATCCATTATGAAAGTTGTTGGAGAAGGACATAAATTTGTGTTTGATGATGCATGTCTTTAGGCATCTGAGTGTCTGAAAAAGAAGTTTATTTCAGCGTCCATTATTGTGTCTCTCAATTTGACCTTGCAATTTGAGGTTATGCGCAATGCTAGTGGCGTGGTGCTAGGTGCAATCCTAGGACTAAGTAGAGAGAAGATATTACATCCTATCTACTATGCTATCAAATCACTTAACCCTTCTCAAAAGAATTATACTATGACTGAACAAGAGTTACTTGCATTTGCATTTTCATTTGAGAAATTTTGGTCTTACTTCTTTGGCACAAAAGTGACTGTGCATTCTGGCTATGAAACTATTAGATACCTTATGGAAAAGAAACATGCAAATCTGAGGTTGATTAGATGGGTACTTTCGTTGTAGGAATTTGATTTAGGGGTCAATGATCGAAGAATCAAGTGGCCAACCATTTATCACACCTTGAGGAGGATGCAATGGTAAAACTAGGGGATGAGATTGAAATTAATGATACTTTTCTAGAAGAGTAGGTGTTAGAAACATCATAAGACTTAATTCCCTCATTTCTAGACTTTGCCAATTATTTGGCATGTGATCTAGTTTCAAAAGATATGTCATTTCAACAATGAAAGAGGTTTATGCATGAGGTGAGATAATTATTTTGGGATGAGTAATTGATAACACTTAATCTATAGCTCTCGTCGGAGTGTAAAGCGGTCGTTTGTCAAATATAGAACCCAACTGGGTTGGGTATCGATCCCACAGGGAATAGCTTGGTCAACAAGTAAGCAAAGATTACTAGACTTTAAGTCTCGTAAAAAGGGGGAGTTTTGTTGTGCAAGTAATGTAACCAAACTATTAAAGTAAAAACGGAAAATAGCAAAGCAAAAAGAAAGAATGTTTAGTAGGATGTAAAACAATGAGAATTGAGAAGTTGGGGTTATGTCCACCTTATGAGTTGTACGTCTCTATTGGCTATGAGTTGCGCGGAATTCAGACATGCGTGTGCTTATAGAGAATTGTATTCGATGGTAAATCCAAGCGTCTTTCGACCTAAACAAGGACTATTTCACTTTAACTCTTTCGAGCTTAAAGCGTATCTAGCGGTACAAATTCTCCAAGAGGTTAATCCAGTTACGACACTAACTTTTTAATAGGGGATGGGACCCTATTACCTTGACATTATCTCTTTTCCAGATATATAACCTTTCTTTCGAACAAGTTAATGCTATACTGGCGTATTCTATGCGTCTGCAGCCACAAGAATTTGCATTAAGATGAAGAGAATAATGATATAAGCAACACACGTGTCACAAATTCACAAACTCATAGCAATAGATAGTATCTCATAAGGCTTTCATAACCCCAACAGAGAAGTTTAGTTACCCATGAGTGCGAAGGAAATCACAATAAACATTATTATTATACCATAATAAAGATCTCGTGTAGTAAGGTGTGGTAGGCGTTAGGCGTGACTTCTTTGCAAAGTAACGTTTCTCTTGTTGCGGAAATTAAGAATTGAATAGATGAATAGAAGAAGAATAAAAAGTAGAATTATTAGAATGGTCGGAAGAGTAGAGGAATCAATAATAGAAGAATGAATTAAAAGTAGAATGAGAATTATTAAAATCTCTAGAAAAATAGGGTATTTATAATACCCATATCCTATTCCTACTAAGCTAATGAATTACTTAACCCAATCCTACTAGGTTAAGGTATCATTATCCTAATCCTAATAAGTTACTGCTAGTCCCCAAAGTCTTCAGAATTGCTGTCTTTGTCCGGGACAGATTTTCCATGCGCCACTTTTGGTCCTTGGCGTCCAAGCTTTGCTTTCCTCCTTTCGTGAAGCTTTCTTTGGCGTCAAGTTATCCATAAAATGCTGAATTCTGTATCATTTATACCTGAAAACTTGCTAATCATATTCGTTAGCTCACTTACAGGAAAAAGGACTAAAAGTGCATGAATTATATATTTTGTCCTCAAAACATCACTATAATATGGGTAAAATATAGCACTTTAGGCGTGTAAATTCGCCTATCATCAGCACCCCACACATGAAGCTTTGTTCGTCCTCGAACAAAATATCATGTCCCTCTCAACATTTACTTAAGGTTTCACAGCAACGACACAAAATATTCGTCAAGACAAGCACAACAATTATCAACAAAGAGTAGTTTTCTGATCATTAGTAGAAACAATTCTGCCTCCAACATAGACTCGCGATGGTGGTTAATTCGTGTTCACAAGTTGAGGTACAAAGAATCATATATGACTACCCAAAACTCATCAACCATGTGTGTCTCACAGTATATTACCCATAATCTCTCACAAGTATAGTATATTTATCGAAACATGGGTATAAAATTATCCTTGCTCTCACTCTCACAAAGAATTCATATGCTGCAACTGATGACCATAGGCTTTCCCTTAGTGTAGTGCTCCACTAAATATCAGAATGCTAAGCTTAGGATCAAATAGGTCTTTTGCTGGTTGTAATGTAGGCTAAGGGACAGGTAGGACTATTTTGGCCAGAAATAGTGACTATGTTCCTAAGCGCTTTAATACATCACATTATATCATTAACACTTTTATTTCAAACAACCTTTCTACTTTCTTTTAATCTACCACCCTTTTTCTCCTCTTTTCTTTTTCAATTTTAAACATAACCAACTTTTTAGTTTTCCTTTCTTTTTTCTTTTCATAACATACCTCTTATGATAGCACTTATCAAGCACCCATACATTCTAAAGCATCATATTCACCCAATCTCCTCTTATTTTATCACATGACTTTACACTTTAAAGCACTTAGGAATTTGGATCAAATTATGGTCTTGAAAAAAATGGATTAGGCTTTCATATGAGGTTGCCAAAGAAAATAGGTTAAAGGCTCAAAAGGGGTTGACTAGGATAATGTCCATGGGTAGGTAAAAAGAAGGTAAATAATCATAGGTTGCCAAAGAAATGCCTAAATCATCTCCTAGACTTGCACTCTTTATTTTCGCTTTACATACATACCAGGCAAGTTCTAGCATCAGCCACAAGCACAAAATATACTATTATCTCTCACACACAAGGCACATGGTCGACTTTATTGGGAGTAGTATAGACTCTTGACCCAACAGATGACGGAATTAAACCAAACAATATCACAGAGTGAGTCACAATTAGAGCCTAAACGTCTCAATAGTCATGATTTTAGCACAAACTCTTGTCATAATCTCATCCTGCCTATTAGAATAATTTCATGCGAAGCTAAGTTAAAAAAAAAATTTAACTACTAAAAAAAACAATTAACTACTAACAAAACAAACAAACATAAATAAATGCAAATGTGTATAGAGAAGTATAGCATGCAAATACCAGCACCCCACACTTAGACGGGACACACTGTCCTCAGTGGAAAATAAATAAGAAGAACCTGGTTAGTCGGACTCATCCTCTATGTCTGGGGTCATACCCCTTTCGTTGGAATCATCATCAGAGTCGTCATCCTCAGAAGTTCCTCATAAGTATCCCACTTAATTCCAAGAGTGAGTCGAGGTATTTGCAGCGAGGAGGGTTCTCCTTGCTCTTTTCGGCCTCTTTTCTTGCCTTTTTGTGAAGTGGTAGCCTTATCTTTGCCTTGTCTTGCTTTGGGTGCCATTGTACCTGAGACTTAAAACAATGTTCATGTTAGCATCATATCGATGGATACAATCTATAAACAAGCAGTAGTGGCACCACCCCACATTTAGTTTGTTGGTACAGACTAGTGAAGTGAAAGTGGTCGATTACTCAGACTTCATCGACATACGTTTTAGGTGCTCTATTCCAACAATAAAATCAGTGCAGTCATACTTCTTGTAATCTTGGAAATACTTGCATGTGTGAGATATCAAGACTACTACATAGAGATTGAATCAAGGTATAGCATCTAGAAATAATCACAACCTCATATGTCGGTAGGCATTTATAATTCTTATCCATGAACAAGTCATTCCAACATGTAAGTATTCAAGTGACAATATTATGCAATTTTTGTGACCATATCAATTCCGCAAAAGTAAGACAGTGCATCAAATTCAAGTTGGAAATAAGTTACGATCATCCTTACGTATTCATTCACTCACTTGGTTGTATCATAACAATTCAATCACTTTCAAATCATCAATAATACTTCAAGATTTAGCATTTCATAATAGGCGTAGTAATGTAGTACTTACGAAATATAAATGAAGAACAAAGAAGCACTTACTTGATTGATGACTTTGGATGCTATTTTTGTGAAGTAAGAGAGCAAAAGGAAAATTTTTGAGAGGATTTGGGGACTATAGGCGGCGCTTAAGCTAGGTTTCCAATGTGTTTTTGGTTCAAGACTAAGTCTCATATTTATAGGAGAAGGTTGGGTCGGGTTTTGACCCATTTTAAATCGGATTTGGAGACAATAAGTGACCATAGGCGGCGCCTTTTGCTTTGCCTATGCTTGGCATAGGCGGCGCCTTTTGCAAAGCATTGTTTAGCATAGGCGGCGCCTATGCCATGGAATTCCTAGTCATAGGCGGCTCCTTTCACTTAGCATATGAGATTCAGAGACAAAAGGAATTAGCATAGGTGGCGCCTATGCTATGGCATACTTGGGCATGGGCGGCGCCTATGCTATGGCACACTAGATTCCGAGACCTTAGGCCATAGTATAGGCCTTGCCTTGTTCATGGCCTAGTTTTACCTAGGCCTAGCCTTGTTCGATGCCTATATTTTCATGAGCAATGCTCAATCCATAGCCTTTTCCTTCTTCATTCCTAACTTACCACCTTTAACATGCAATACGTCCAAATCAAAATTTGAAACCAATCTCCTCGTTTTACACCTCTTGCACCTACATTTGCTCAAAAATAATAAAAATTATTAGAACGATGGGTTGCCTCCCATCAAGCGCCTTAGTTTTGGTTGAGGAACGACTCTTATTTTTGGATTTTTATTTATCAAAAGCAAACACGTAATAGAACAAAAGAAAGATGAAAAACAATAAATGATGAGTTGTCTCCCATCTAGCGCTTGATTTATTGTCGCGGCACGACATAGTTACCTCGAGTACTTACACTTCGTCGAGATAGATGGTGGATCGTTTTTTGAATGGATTCAGACGATAATGAGGCTTACTTGTAGGCATGCAATCTTCTTTGAGATGACCCTTGTGCATGCCTATTCTAGGAGGGATACCAATTATATCATCAATAGTCCAACCCATAGCTCTCATGTATCTCTTTAGAGCAGAGATGCGAGCCTCTACGTGCTGTTTACTTAAATCATCCGCACTCACTGGAAGTATATTTATACTTTCCAAGAACACATACCTTAGATAATCGGGGAGCTCTTTCGATTCTAGCATTGGTGGCTCTTCAAGGGAAGTCTTCGCTGTTGGTGACGGTTGATTCTTAAGATCACGGTCCGGTTGCTTAGGAGTATGGAAATAGGACTCTATTTCTATTAGATCACCCATAAGTTCTTCATAATCTTCATCTTCCTCATGCTCAACATTCTGTGGCGCAGCAGACAATGGCTCAACAGTAATCTGTTTCTCTACAGATAATGCTTTCTTATCCTCAGGATGAACATCAACTACAGAGAACATATTCATATCGCTGGGATTCTTCATTGCTTTGCATATATCAAAGCGGACCACTTCGTCATTTAACCGAAATAAAAGCTCATTAGCTCTCATGTCAATAAGAACACTTCCCGTTGCAAGGAAAGAACGTCCCAAGATTATGGGTACTTCAGAATCCACCTCGCAATCCAAAATCACAAAGTCTGCAGGAAAAATGAAGGTAGACACCTTCACAAACACATCATTCAAGATATCCACAGGTCGTTTTACTAACCTATCCGCCATCACGAGCCGCATATTGGTTGGTGTAGGGTCGCCCAACCCCAACTTTCTGTAGATGGATAGTGGCATCAAATTGATGCTAGCTCCCAAATCACACAATGCTTTGGCAAAATTCATAGATCCAATCGTGCAAGGAATAGTGAAAGAATCGGGGTCGGCCTTTTTCTGAACTAGTGATCGGGTGGTAATAGCACCGCAATGATGAACAGTATCTTTCAACTCATAGCTTGCTTCCCGCTTCTTTGTCAAAAGATCCTTCATAAATTTTGCATACCCAGGCATTTTTTCTAGTGCCTCCACCAACGGAACAATAATGGTCAGCTGCTTTAACATAGTCATGAATTTGCCAAATTTTGTATCATCTGCATGCTTCTTCAATCTTTGAGGAAAAGGTGGTGGTGGATATGGAATTGTTTTCTCTACAGCTTTCTTCTCCTCTTGCTTCCGAATTTCGGTAGTTTCAGGCTGCAACCTACTAGGGGTGACATCATGTACGTCTTGGTCAGCTTCCATGGCGTTTTCTTCATTAGCCTTATCATCGTTGTCTGCTACATCGTCGACCACTTGTTTGCCCTTAGATGAAGTTTCCAGCGCCTTACCACTTTGAGTAGTAATAGCCATGCATGATCCATCATTCCTTGAATTTTGCACAGTGTCGCTAGGTAAAGCGCCAGCCTTTCTTTGATTGAGTGCTGCTGAAAGTTGGCTCAATTGCTGCTCTATTTTCTTGATTGAAGTGGAATGTGACTCAACTAATTGCTTCATGGCGGACAAATCATTTATTACGTCTGTTACTCCCGCGCTAGTTGCTTCCACTCCTTTCAATAGTTTAGCCATCATGTCTTCCATACTTCCAGAACTAGATGTGGTGGCGTCACGTCTTCCAGGGGGAACATACAAACCACTACTGTTATTCTTGTTCTTCCAACTACCTTGGTCAATGTTTCCAGATTTACCATGATAGTTCCGACCTTGGTTTCCTTGGGCATTGCCTAGGAAACCCCCCTGATTGTTCAAGTAGTTGGCCTCTTCATCCGAATCAGATTCGTCTCTTCCTTTTGACGCAATGGCTTTGACTTTTTTGGTCTTCCCTGATACTAGATACTTTGTAAGAAGATCCACTTGTGTCTTCATGTGCGCCATATCTTGATCACGTTCTTCTTTTCTTCTCCTTTGGTCTGCAGTCATGCCTATAGATAAAGTGGGGCTTGCTACCTCAGAATCCCTGGTATGCCAAGCTCTACTTTGCTTCGCCATACGATCTAGCATATTTCTTTCCTGACCAAAGGTGAGATCCATAAATGATCCTCCAGCCGCATTATCCACAACTGGTTTAGTTATTGAATTCAAGTCTCTGTAAAGTATCTCCATTAGGTGAACATTAGTCATGTGATGGTTTGGGCACCTCATTAGCTTCGTCTTGAACCTCTCCCATATTTCATGAAGGGCTTCAGTTAGAAGCTGACGAAAGTTGCTGATTTCATCTCTCATTTGTGCTCTTTTGGATGGCGGAAAGAATCTTTCTAGGAAAGCGTCTCTCAATTGCCTCCAATTTGTAATAGAATCAGGAGTCAGCCCATTCAACCATAGAGTTGCCTCCCCAGACAGAGACAATGGAAATAAGCGTAATCGAATTACATTCTGACCAACTCCAGGATTGTCAAACGACTTGCATGTAGAAATAAAGTTGATGAGATGCATATTCGGATCATCGCCTGCTAGTCCACCAAATAATCCTTTGAGTTGCAATAACTGAATCATGGTGCTCGTGATGTTGAACTTGGCTCCGGGTGCCAATGGTGGAGGAATAATGGCTCCTGTGGCTCCGGCTCCATCAAGATCATCATCATCATCGTTGAAATCTGGCTGCATAGCTTGGCGTTCAGGCCTAAACCTAGCTTGACGATCTCTTCTGTTGGTAGGTGTTGCGATCTCAGCGGCATGCCTAGGGTTTAGTAGCTCGTCATCACCTAGATCTTCATCGTCAGGATTTGTTGCTTGCCCAGGGTTATCAATATTCTGTTGCTGCACTTGAGCGGCGGCTAGCGCAGCTAGTCTTGCCTGTTCCTGTTGAGCAGCCATCCTTTCAATTGCGTGTTGTGCCTCCATTCTGCGAATGCGTTGTGGTTCAGGATTGATAGGTAATAACGGTTGACCAGAACTTCGGGTATGGGGCATGCACTGAATAAAAACCTGCAATAAACAAAAACAAAAACTAAAAGTAAAAGTATGAAAATCTTTGACCAAAGGGTCTAGTAATTATTACGAACTTAATTGACACTTGTATTCCCGGGCAACGATGCCAATTTTTGATAACGCTCAATCTACAGCTCTCGTCGGAGTGTAAAGAGGTCGTTTGTCAAATATAGAACCCAACTGGGTTGGGTATCGATCCCACAGGGAATATCTTGGTCAACAAGTAAGCAAAGATTACTAGATTTTGAGTGCAAGTCTCGTAAAAAGGGGGGAGTTTTGTTGTGCAAGTAATGTAACCAAACTATTAAAGTAAAAACGGAAAATAGAAAAGCAAAAAGAAAGAATGTTTAGTAGGATGTAAAACAATGAGGATTGAGAAGTTGGGGTTATGTCCACCTTATGAGTTGTACATCTCTATTGGCTATGAGTTGCGCGGAATTCAGACATGCGTGTGCTTATAGAGAATTGTATTCGATGGTAAATCCAAGCGTCTTTCGACCTAAACAAGGACTATTTAACTTTAACTCTTTCGAGCTTAAAGCGTATCTAGCGGTACAAATTCTCCAAGAGGTTAATCCAGTTACGGCACTAACTTTTTAATAGGGGATGAGACCCTATTACCTTGACATTATCTCTTTTCCAGACATATAACCTTTCTTTCGAACAAGTTAATGCTATACTGGCGTATTCTATGCGTCTGCAGCCACAAGAATTTGCATTAAGATGAAGAGAATAATGATATAAGCAACACACGTGTCACGAATTCACAAACTCATAGCAATAGATAGTATCTCATAAGGCTTCCATAACCCCAACAGAGAAGTTTAGTTACCCATGAGTGCGAAGGAAATCACAATAAACATTATTATTATACCATAATAAAGATCTCGTGTAGTAAGGTGTGGTAGGCGTTAGGCGTGACTTCTTTGCAAAGTAACGTTTCTCTTGTTGCGGAAATTAAGAATTGAATAGATGAATAGAAGAAGAATAAAAAGTAGAATTATTAGAATGGTTGGAAGAGTATAGGAATCAATAATAGAAGAATGAATTAAAAGTAGAATGAGAATTATTAAAATCTCTAGCAAAATAGGGTATTTATAATACCCATATCCTATTCCTACTAAGCTAATGAATTACTTAACCCAATCCTACTAGGTTAAGGTATCATTATCCTAATCCTAATAAGCTACTGCTAGTCCCCAAAGTCATCAGAATTGCTGTTTTTGTCCGGGACAGATTTTCCATGCGCCACTTTTGGTCCTTGGCATCCAAGCTTTGCTTTCCTCCTTTCGTGAAGCTTTCTTTGGCGTCAAGTTATCCATAAAATGCTGAATTCTGCATCATTTATACCTGAAAACTTGCTAATCATATTCGTTAGCTCACTTACAGGATAAAGGACTAAAAGTGCATGAATTATATATTTTGTCCTCAAAACATCGCTAAAATATGGGTAAAATATAGCACTTTAGGCGTGTAAATTCGCCTATCATCAATCATACTTTGTCGGGTTTGTGCAGATGGCGTGATTTGGAGGTTTGTTCTTTAGGTTGATATGATGAGTATCTTAGAGACATGTCACTCATCACTAGTTGGGAGTAACAATGAAGGTGCGTGGACCATGCATAAAATCTTGTAATATTATTTCTATTGATGCACATGACTATGATAGGTCTTGTGACCAATATCAAAGGCAAGGGAGCATCTCGCAAAGACATAAACTTCCAATATTGACTATTTTTAAGTTTGAGTTATTTGACATTTGGGGTATTGAGGTTTTAGGCCTCTTTGTGAGTTCACATGGAATGAAATACATCTTGGTATCTATTGACTATGTTTCCAAATGGGCGGAGGCTTGCACTTCCAAGCAATCAAGGTAGGATTGTCACTACTTTTTTGAAAAAGAACATCTTCTTAGATTTAGTACACCCCGAGCTATCACTAGTGATGGAATCTTGTACTTTTGTAATCGACTCTTCAAAACCTTGATTGAAAACATGGTCCTGAACATAAGGTGGAAATATTTTACCATTCCCAAACAAATAGGCAAGTTAAGGTTTCAAATTGAGAGATCAATGCTTTTTTAGTGAAGACTATGAATGCCAATAGGACGGACTGGGCTAGAAAGTTCGATAATGTATTATGGACCTACTAGACAGTGTTCAAGTACCCAATAGGTGATTTCACATATTAGATTGTGTATGGAAAAGAATTCTACTTGCTTGTCATACTTGAACATATGACATTGTAGGTATTGACGAAGATGAATCTGGAATGGAGTGATGCGGCAAAACTGAGAATAGAGAAAATGAATGAGATGGGTGAATTCCATTTCTATGCTTATGATAGTTCAGGATTGTACAAGGAAATAATGAAGTTGTATTATGAAAGAAAGATTGAACACAGAGAATTTCACCTCAGAGACTTGGTCTGGCTGTATAATTTGCGGCTTCACTTGTTTCCTTAAACGCTGAGGTCCAAATGTATAGACCATTCACTGTGATAATGGTATTTCACATGGGGTAATTGAGATGAATGGATACAAGGGTAAACTATTCAAGGTAAATGGTCAGCGTGTGAAGTACTATGTGGGAATTATGGAAGTGATAAGGTCATGCCAAAAAGTTGATCTTCATGAAGTCTGCATAATCAAGGGAATTGAGTCGTGCCACAACATTAAATCAGGAGCTTTATGGGTGGCAACACATAGGCTAGTTGGTTTTCATGACCATATTTCATGAGCCACGATGGTACCTACTTTACCCCACTAGTAGGTAAGCCAAATCATTGCCCAGAATGAAAAGTAATGGTCTAGGGTGTGGAAAATGGCATAAATGCCAGAATCACGCAAGTAATTAGATTACAATCCATAAACTATGAAGATAACAACATAACTGAAGATAAATTAAAAAAAAGTAAAATATCCCACACCTAGTAAAGTCGGTACAAGAGCCTCTAGTAAAAGAATAAGAGTACTATCAGCTCAAATATACAATAGTCTCAAAATAGAAAGACTATCCAAAATAGAAGAAGGAGAGAAAGTTAGCCCCGGCTCCAAAATCTCACCCTATCTCCGAACTCCAACTAACACTAGCCCAACATCAATGACGACTGCTATTACTCAGATATGCATCGTAAAAGGATGAAGAAGTATATTATATGAACTAAAGCAACAAGTACTCAGTAGGCATCATCGGCCGACTAAGCTAAATCATAATATTAATACCATAAGATGTGAGATAGTAAGCTAAATCAGAAAAAAGGACAAACCTGGAAAAATTCTCTAGATATCAAAATCAATCCAGATAAATAATATCAAAGAAAACACAACTATCTATAGCATAACTGGGACCCCATAAGGCCATAAGACACAAAAAAAAGTAAATAATCCAATGCAAGTCCCCATAAGCCCGGTGGATGCAATCAAGAAGATGTAATAATAGTAAGTATCCCAAATATCCAAATCTCAAAACTGTAGCTGTAGATCTCTCTATTTCATAAATACCAAAATCAAATAGGTTCCATAACCATTATAAGTAACCTCTAAATGTGGGGCTTGAACCAGAAGTAGTATCTTGCATGCCGGACTAGGACCAAAAATAATATCATGAATACTAGACTTGACCCGGAAGCAATATCATCATAGGTTTTGAATTAGAATTGGTCTTAGTATCATAATTTGTCGGAGTTGAATCGGTCTTAATATCTCCCAAGTACAAGTGTAGAATAAGTTATAATATACCCTAATGATCCTTTTGCTCAAGAACATGAATAAGATAGCATAAGCAGGGAAATTGAGACTACAAGGAGAAAACTATTATCTCGGCCTTAAGTAAGCCATAGGGGCCTACCTCTAACCCCAAAAGTCTATTCTAAGGAAATTAATACCAACAAACTAGGCTAAGGTTCCAAAATCCCACTACAAGGTGCTAAATAAGCCTTATTTTATCCTCACATATCAATTCAACCTAAGGAACGGGCAGTTAAGTCAAATACGCCTAATTACAGTTTGCTAATTGGCTAAATAATCTATGTTTGCTAAATATACTACTAAGTCATAATTTCCAATACAAAACCAGCATAATATTATATAGATACTATTATTAAGCTCAATCTAGGAGAAGAGTTGCCTAGCCAACCTGGACATCGAAGAAAGCCAGATAAAGTTTACTAAATTAGAGATTTCCCCTTCTAAGAAGCCTCCACACGATGCCACACTATCAAAATAGTGATCAATGCATTGATATGATAATAATAATAATGCCTATATTTCTTTTTATACTTCAGGTCCAAAATTGAGTCAAAATCCCATATGGGGCCTGTTTGCAGGATTGCACTTTTGGAAATATCAATACATCTCTCTTTGTTTAAGGATCATTTTTCCTTAAGAATGAGTAAATTTCAAGCTCGAATATAAAAAAATCAATTGATCAAGAAACTAGGGATTCATGACTAAACTGGAGAATTAACTCATGAATTAGACTGAAACTTACAAGGATTACAATGAGGAAATGACTATTCAGATCTCACCAACACCTACGATTACCCAAGGATCAATCTCCCAATTTTCCATACTATCTAGGGATTTAATATTATTGGGACTTGAGAAAAATGAGAGAAGGGCTAAAATAAATGCCCTTCCAAGTTCCACTTAAATGGTCACTTGACCGCTTAAATGGTCGTCGCTAAAGCGGCATAGGACCTCTAAAGTGATCCCTGTCATGGGATGACCTCTGCTAAAGTGAAAAAGATGTCGCTATCCACTTTAGTAGTTAGGCCTCTGCTAAACTGACCTAGGAGAAACTAGACTTGGTAGCTAAATTGACCAATTGGCCACTAAAGCAACCACCACTTAAGCGGTTGGACCAGTTGAACTTGGATTTTTCCAAGTTTCTATTGGCCTCTCAAGATTCATTCAAAATCTTGTGAGCATAAATAGACTATTCTACTCTATAAAGTTTAACATTTTCGACTCAATAATGCCATAAAAAAACCATCTGGAGTCATTTTAATGAAATGTGCCCCACACCTACGGGCCACTTTTTCCAAAGTCTGTCTAATAGCCCAATATGAGTCGTAAGCTTGGGACCTGGACTAAAGGTTCCCATTTCCTAAAATCAATAATCTAGAGCTGATGGAACTGTCAGAATCGGAATTCAAGATCGTTAATCTAATGTTTACACCTGATATTCAATCCTTACCAATGAAGACTTCAAAAATAAGTAATTGACTCTAAAAATTAAATGAACTGCCCGGTAACTAAACTGTCATCTCCAGCAAGGAATAAATGACTTGCGGTAGCTATAGAAAAGCTTTAAATGGAAAAAAGTGTGAAAAAGCAGAAAATGACCTGGAGGGTCATTACAATATCCACTACTAAAAGGACTTTTGTCAACAAAAGTAAAGGGTTAGGATGTACCTGAAGGATCGAACACATAGGGATACTGGGTGCACACCCTGCTCTCAATATCATATTTAGCCTCCTCTACTGGGTGGTGTCTCCATCGAACCTTAACTACTGGAATCTACCTATGGCACAACTACGTAACATCCTAGGCTAATATGAGAACTGGCTACTCCACAAAGGTCAATCTCTCATCCAACTGAACCGAGTCCCATCGAAGGACATATGACTCATAGGGGATGTAATGTAGCAACATAGAAACATGGAAAACCGGATGAACAATGGTAAAATCTAGGGGAAAGGCCAACTCATAAGCCACCTCTCCAACTATCTAAAGTATTTCAAAAGGTCCAACATATTTGGGGATAAGCTTGCCTTTCCTCCTAAACCTCATCATGTCTTTCATAGGTGATTCTTAAAGGAATACATAGTCTCTAACTCCAAACCTCAAGGAATAAAATATACTATCCGCATACGCCTTCTGCTTACTTTAAAGTACCCATAGCCTATCCTAAATCACCCTAAATCAATCTAATGACTTTTGAAGAAAGTCAATGATATCGCCCAAAGCTACCCTTCTAACAAGGTTAAGAATTCGATGCAAAATATAGTAACCCAACACAAGTTGAGATCGAATCCACAAGGAATACATGAATTATCTCTCTAGTTTGTTGAAATTAATGGGAAGTATAGAAAAGTAAATGGGGGGTCTGTTGTTGTAAACAGTAATCGAACTCAAATACTTTGGTTGTAAACAGTCAAAAATGCATACTATGCTTGTGTTCCCCCTGGATTCTAACTCTGTAGGCTTCTCGTGCTCAATCCAACTATAAAACCATTGTGTATGTAGAATCTGGCAAGTTATGTATCACAAACCACCCTTCAGCATACTTTGGTGAATTTAACTCATCTCCTCTTGGTCTTAGACTGTCACCTTACCAACCCTTACCTTGG
Organism: Capsicum pubescens; assembly: GCA_030864215.1. NCBI lineage: Eukaryota > Viridiplantae > Streptophyta > Magnoliopsida > Solanales > Solanaceae > Capsicum > Capsicum pubescens. The sequence continues at coordinate 86,920,488 of CM061540.1, forward strand.
ACCCCAATTTCAAATATCTCCTCTCGGTCTCAAGTTGATTAGATGAAATTTAACCGCCTTAAGTAGATAGTGCTAATTAGCTTATTTAGGCAATTAACTCCAAATCACTATTGTGATCTCCTTTTCCCAATCTGTACCTCCCTCTCGGGTTTGTAGTGAATATAGGCTGGATCTTAACATTTGGAACTATTAAGAAATTAATACGTGCAAAGAAAACCACAATGCATGTAACAATAATAATCATGAATGATTGAACACTTCCTTTACTTTGTTATTCTACCAGGATTCCCACAACCCTAGTTATGGGAATTAGCTGCTCATCATTGTAAAAAGATCAATGGAATTCATGTTTGAAAGAATTAAATCAATATCACAATAATTAATGAATAAAAAACAATGTCTTGAATTGTATAATCAACCAAAGTCAAGAACAAAACAATCCTAAGATCAACATCGAATCCAGTAATCAAATATATGTTTGTAAATATTGAGAGTACATAACCTAACTAAAAAACATCAAGAGGGTATATATATACAGGGAGAGAGATTACAAGGAAACCCTAGGAAATAACTCCTAAACAAAAAAGAAAAAATGAGGTCAATATCCACTTACTAGGCTACCTATGGGTCATAGGTGGCACCTACAGGCGATAAATGACATCTACGGACCGTAGGTTGTCCCATGTAGGTGACAGGCCTCAAAATCTTCTAAATACTCTCTGAAAATTTGATTTTCTGAGATAGCTTCTGTCACCTACGGACCGTAGGTGGAACCTACGAACTGTAGGTGGCACCTATGGGCCTTAGGTGGAAGGGTTAACTTTTTTTGCTTCTGATTCTCTGATTCTCGGCTTCTCTGACACCTACACCCAATAGGTAGTACATACGGGTCATATGTTCCCACATAGGTGTCCAAAAAATTCAACTTTTAATCCTTTTCTCCATATTAACTCCAAAGCCTAATTTTTTGCAAAACACAACACAAAACACATCATATCTAACAAAAAAACCTATGTAACTTCCATATTTTTATTATTTTAAGCGTCGAAAGTGCTATGAAACCATATCACATCAACACCCTCAACTTAGAACATTTGCATATACTTAGGAAATGCAACACAACTAATCAAAACAACATCACATAACTAGGAGAAACCTAAGCTATACATGGCAGTCAATTATCACTTTAAGCTCAAATACCCCCTTCCTATTTCAACACTTTAAAAGAAATTATGTGTATCAATGAAGCAAAAAAATGTGACACAAGTTAATCAAGATATGACATTAAATTAGTAACAAAAAACTATGCACATGTACAAGTTACTCTACCCAAACAAGTAAGTAGCTAGAAATAGAACCCAAGTGCCGTCACATCAAAGAAGTCACACTCACTTATATGAAATCAGGAAAGTTAGTGCAGGGATGATCAAGAGACACTCATACTCACAGGAGAAGTTCCACCATTGCGCATCAAATACCATAGGCTTGCCTTATTTTCTTTACCTAATCTTTCAGACAATCAGGTTAGGATCACTATAGGGAATTATTCAGCTTGTAATGTAGGCTTGAGGGGATGGTATGATATATATTGATATTATTTGTGACTAAGAATCCTTGTCACTACACATACTTTGGGGTCCACTTATTAACCACTTTTCTTTTATTCCACCCTTATTTCTCCCTTTTTATTCCTTTATTACACATTCAGGTGGCTGTGGTTTCCTTTTTTTATTTCTACCACAAACAACTCCAACACTAAGATAGGTGTCATGGGGAGTTCATCCCATCCTGAAATATTACCACGACACTGATATTTTTCAAAGGATTATGCAAAATTACGTGCATCCTTATAAATTGTAGGCTAGTAAAACCCACATTTCAAAATTCTATGGGGTATGCAGGTACCACCATAATGACCCCCAACTGGTGATGAATGACAAGCTTTAAGAATGCTTATCATTTCCACCTCAGGGATACACCTTCAAATAACACCATTCACATAAATTCAAAAACGATAAGGTTCATCCTAGAAGAAATTCCTCACCTTATGCATAAATCTCTTATGCTGCTAGATGAATAGGTATTCTGAAATAAGATCACTTGCCAAAAAGTTGGCAAAATTAGCAAACTAGGGGATTATGTATTGAGATGCTGCCAAGACTAGCTCATCTGGAAAAGTATATTCTATGTCAAGCTCATCCCCTAACTTCTGCATTGCCACTTCTTCAAGGCGAGATAAGTGACCAGCAACCTAATTCTCTATGCCCTTTTGACCTTTCACTTCAATGTCAAATTCTTGCAGTAAAAGAATCAACATATCAACCTTAATTTTTCATGTTTCGTCTATATTAGATACCTTAAATTTGTATGCTCTTTGTGAACTAAGACTTTGGACCCAATTAAATAGGATGCAAACTTCTCAAAGGCAAAAATCACTGCAAACAATTCCTGGTCAGTTACTGTGTAGTTCTTTTGTGAGAGATTTAATGCCATGCTGGTATGATTAATTAGATAAAGGATTTTCTTTTGCCTTTGATCCAGGATAGTATCCAGAGCTACTCCAATCATATCGCACATAACCTTAAACGGTGCAGACTAATCATGGGACATAATGATAGGAGCTGAGATCAACTGCTCTTTAAGAAACTTAAAGTCCTTGAGACATGTATCATCAAATACAAATTTAGCCTTTTTATCTAAAATCTTGCATAGAGGATTTGCAATTTTAGAGAAGTCTTTAATGAACCTTCTATAAAAGCCTGCATGGCCCAAAAAGCTTCGTATACCTTTAACTGAGACTGGTGGTGGCAACTTTTAATTACCTTAATCTTTTCTTTGTTCACATCAATGTGCCATTTTGAGATTTTGTGCCCGAGAATGATACCTTATTTTACCAAAAACTTCTCCCAATTCAATACCAGATTACACTCTTCACATCTCTACTGTGTGTTGTTCTGATGGGCCAAACAATCATCAAATGAGTCCCCAACTATTGAAAAATCATCCATGAACACCTCGATCATGTCCTCCATAATATCAGAAAATATAGACATCACACATCGTTGAAAAGTGGCAAGAGAATTGCATAATTCAAAAAGCATTCTCTTGAATGCAAAAGACCCATAAAGGAAAGTAAAATTTATATTTTCTTGGTCCTCAGGGGCAATAGTTATCTAATTGTATCCTGAGTACTCATCAAGAAAACAATATCAACCCCCTCCAGTTAGTCTATCGAGTATCTGATCCATGAATGCCATAAGGAAATAGTCCTTCGGTCCAAGTATTCAGCTTTTGATAATCCATGCAAATTCTCCAACCAGTGACTGTTCTCATGGGCATAAGTTTGTTCTTTTCATTAGGAGCCACAATGATTCCACCCTTCTTTAGCATACATTGAACTGGGCTGACCCACTTATTTTTCACAGTAGGGTAAAATTTTAATATCTCCTAAAAGTTACACCTCCAAACAAGGCTAAAACGGTCGATGCAAAATATAGTAACCCAACTCAAGTTGGAGTCAAACCCATAAGAAATACGTGAATTACCTCTTTAGTTTGCTAAAATCAATGGGCAGTATAGAAAAGTAAATTAGGTATTTGTTGTTGTAAGTAGTAACCAAACTCAAATGCTTTGGTTGTAAATAGTCAGAAATGAACACTAGTATTGTGTTCCCTCTGGCTTCTAACTTTGTAAGATTCTTATGCTTAATCTAACTACAAAAATATTGTGCATGTAGAATCTGGCAAGTTATGTATCACCAACTACCTCTCAGCAAACTTTAGTGAATTTCACTCATCTCCTCTCGATCTCAGAGTGTCACCTTACTAACCCTTACCTTGGACCTCAGTTTCAAATATCTTCTCTTGATCTCAAGTTGATTAGATAAAAGTTAATCGTCTGAAGTAGATAGTGCTAATTAGCTTATTTCGATAATTAACTCCAAATTACTATTGTGGTCTCCTTTTTCAAATATTTACCTCCCTCTCGAGTTCGTAGTAAATATTGGTTGGATCCTAACATTTTCAATTGTTAAGAAATCAATACATGCAAAGAAAACCTCAATGCATGAAACAATAATAATCTTGAAGGATTGAACAATTCCCCTACTTTATTGTTCCACCAGGGTTACTATAACCCTAGCTAAGGGAATTATCTACTCATCGTTGAGAAATAACAAATGTAATTCATGTTTGAAAGCATTAAATCAATGTCACAATAATGAACAAATAAAAACCAAAGTCTAATCAACCTAAGTCAAGAACAAAATAATCCCAAGATCAAAATTGAATTCTAGAATCAAATATATGTTTGTAAATATCAAGAGTGTGTAAACTAACTAAAAAATGATAAAAGGGTATATATATAGTACAAGGAAGCCCTAGGAAATTACTCCTAAACAAAAGAGGAAAATTAAAGTAGGTAGCCACTTACTAGGCCACCTACATGCTGTTGGTGGCACATACGGACCGTAGGTGATTCAACATAGGTGACATGCCTCAAGATCTTCTAAATAATCTCTAGACTTTTGATCTTCTGAGACAGCTTCTGGAACCCACGGACCGTAGGTGACCTCCATAGGTAGTAGTGTCAACTTTTTCTACTTCTGATTCTTTATTTCTCAGCTTCTTTGACACATACTCTAGCACTTACCCTAGTAGGTAGTACATACGGTCCATAGGTTCCCATGTATGTGGTCCAAAACATTAACTTTCACTTTTTTTCTACATATTAACTCCAAAACTTGATTTCCTAAAAAACACAACACAAAGCACATCATATCTAACAAAAAGACCTAAGTAGCTTGCATATTTTCATCATTTTAAGGTTAAAATTTCTATGAAACCGTAGGACATCAGTCAGTACCACTGTAATACCCCGTATATTTTCTGATCTTTGTGCAGCATATGACTCATGATCCTCAGTCATACTCAGTGTACAAGTCATATGTTGGACTCGTACCTAAGTCAATATAATATGTTGAACATTCTGTTACAGGTACGACTTGACCCTATGAGTCATCAAGAGGGGTACGAGTCATATGAACCTAGCTATATGGACATTAGTATTGACTCCTTGAGGTTCTTTCCAGGATACCAGAAAGGGGTATCTAGTCGTATACAAAGGTAAAACTCGTATAGAGAGAATTCGTAACAATAGCAGTGTTAGTTCCCCAAGTTGGACATTCATCTTACAAGTGAATTTACCAAATCCTATAGGCATCTTACGAGCTAGAAGTATGACTCATATCTAGACCAACACAAGCTCTTTGAAATATACCAAGATTATGTGTCAGCATTCCAGTCATACCCTAACATACGAGTTGTAAGGTCGACTCATACCAACTGGGAACGTAATTTTCTGCATGTTTTTCTAGGGGCTTTTATGTCATTCCCCAATCCCTTAAAGCCAAACACATGTCATTTTGTCTTCACAAAGGGTTGTATAAAAGGTCCCAAGTCCCCAATCTACATCATTAAACATCAATTTACTAAATAGAATCAAGAAAAAATGGTTTCATCATCTTCCCCAAGCAGATAGGGTTTCTCAAGGTCAAGAACAACTTCAAAGAAGTTTCCCCAAATCTTTTACTTCAGGTATGTGGGATGTTCATCCTGGGTCCCTTTAACCCATAGAGCCCAAAAACTCTCTTTTGGTTTACTTTATGAGTTTACATATGTTCAAGATGAAATAAGTCCATGAATCTCTTGTTAATTCAATGTCAAGTTATGGTTACAAGTGTTTTCAAGTGGAATGAGTCATATCATGTTTTAAGCATTGAAATTCCCATGTCATATTCAATTGATTTAAGAATAAATCTCCAAATTATGAATTTAGCAATGTAATCATGTTATTTCTTCATGTTTAAGACATTCCCATGTTCAAGCTTATGATTCTTACATGTTTGATGAAATGTCCATGCTTTAGGTCTTTGGACCCTAATTTTATACTACAGTATTTCCAGTTTGATATCATATTTTTATAATCATTTAGTGCTAGTAGGTTATGAACACCCAATACCTACGTGTTTTTCATGATTTCAAATTTTCAAGAAATAATTCAATGGAACCATGAGTCTTGTTATTAACTTAGATATTTATGATTATGATGAGCACTACCACTTATCAGAAATAATGTTCAATTAAACTTAGTTCAATTCAGTACTGGTGTCAGTTCAGTTGGGAGTAGGATTTAGCACCGAGCAAACCCAAGGATGAGGGATCACCTTCCAGCAGAGGGTGTGGCCTTTAGTCGCAGTCCCTGAGTTCTACAACTACGTATCCAGCTGTAGTTTTGACATGTCCACTTGCTAGTCGAGGGTTGACACATATCTGATGAGAGAACCTACCAGTAGAGGGTGACTACTTAGTTCTTCGAGACACCAATTTAGTGGATCCAAAAAGTCGGTATTAGTACCCTGGCACGGTACTAACACCCTCCTAACTGGGGTTATAGGTTGGACCCCAATTAGCGCGGATTGGGACATGTTGGCTACATGATACCTTCCACAGTCTCAGTGCACTAATTAGTGTATTTCAGTTCAAGTTTGCTTGATCAAGTGTATAGATTTTTAGTTATTCAGTTATATAGCTTACAGTATTTTAGAGTACATATTATCTCAGAAACATGTTTATGCTTGGTCTTCTATTCTCAGATATTATATGATCATGTATTTATGCTCAGATACCTCATGCATTTCAGCCAATCCTTATCTAATATACCACTATATTTAAAGTACTGACCACATACTTTTCTTTGTGTTATGTTGTCTTATAGCATAGGGTTGGATGCACAGTTTCCTAACTACTCTTAGATAGCTCAGCGTTACTCAGCAACAGTAGTGGTGAGTCCTCATTCATCGAGGACATGATTTGTTATTTCAGTTACTTAGGTGAATTCTTATGTTCAACCAGTTGGAGTTAGTTGGGGGTCTGTCCCATCAACTTCTCATGATGTTTAGAGCTTTCAGACAATTAGTTAGACAGTCAGTTAGTCATTTCAGTGTTATCAATTATTTTTAGATAGATAGTTAGTTTCTAGTACTACATCAGTTATTTTAAGATATGTTTTGATACATATTTCAGTACCTAGTTTTATAGTATCTTAACAGCTTACCTTCCTCACATGTGATGTATTACTATTTCCTTCAGTGCTCACAGTAGGTACTAGTCCATGGGTTAGCTTGTGGTCACTTATGTCCATAAGCACCACTGTCGCGACTAAGGGGTAGCCTCGGGCCATGAAAACCACGAGGTCTAACGTAATACCCCATACTTTTCTTAGTCCCGTTTAGCTCCTAGTGTGTCAAGGATCAACTTTAAAAATCAATAAATCTTGATACGTGTATAATTTTCTAGCTCTAGACCCACCAAATTGTAGATAATTGAATCAACTTTCCAATGATACAAATTTTTCCCAAATTCGATACTCGGTGAGAAGTTATGGCGATTTTAGTGAAAAACAGTAGTTCACTGCGATAGTACCGCATCACAGTGAAGTGCAGATTAACAATTGTTCATTTTCCAATGAAGCACCGCGATTATGCCGCATTGTAGTGATGTATAAAATCCCACTCGTCCTTTTCCAGTAGCTCACCGCGATTTGCTAGTATCGCGCCAGAATTCTCAATAGAATAGACATCGCTTCATGGTGGAGTGAAATTTCACACTTTTCCTTTTCCAGTGACGCAACGCGATAGCACCGCATCGCGCCAGAGTGCAAAATAGCACACGTCTTTTTTTTCTAGTGAGCCACCACAATGGTGCCGCATCTCGGCGGAGTGCAAAATCAGGATTTCCAATTCTGAACTTAATTTTCCAAAGGGTAAGCTAGTCATTTCCCAAGCCCCCAAAGATAACCCAAAATTCCAGATTCCCAATTCAAGATGTTCAAGAAACAATCTCCAAGAGCACAAATAGGAACTCAAAGTTCAAGCTTCTTTATCTAGTCATCAATTAAGGTTTGTGGGATTATGAATAAGGATAATCATTTCATCCTTGTGCCCAAAATTAGTTTTAAAGTTGATTTTTTCATGAAATTATCTGAATTTCAGTTTAGGGTTTATACCCACTCATCACTATTTGAAGATTATGATATTACAAGTGATTTAGATGTTGAGTTGCATGTCTACTTTCGTATTTTTATGCGCGTGACATTATTTTTTAGATTTAGAATTGAATTATCAAGGATTTCATTAGTTAGCATGAAATTTATGATGATTTGACATGAAATTGATGCATGGGTTATCAAGCCCTAGTTTCAATGTTGATATTACAAGAAGATTATGCTTTTAAGCATCCCATAATTAATTTATATTCAGATTTTGAACAAGATTTGATATTTTGATCCTCAGCTTAGATATGAAATCCACTTTATAGTTTTATTAGTGAACAAATGCATAATTGGTTTTCATTATAACCCTTATACTAGTTTTAAAGTTGATTTCCTACAGAATGAGCATACAGATTAAAGGGAGTAGTATTTAGCACCAGTTGGGTATGTTCACATGCCCCAGAACTATGAGCCATCGTAGGTTCAGATTATCAGATTATTCCCATTTCTATATGGATGACAGTTACAGATGTGATCACATAGCTTAGGTTATACTCCTTGGCAAGAGTATGACACCTCTCCCTAACATAAGGCTTTCCCATAAAGAACTAGACGTTGGACATTATGATAGCTCATATAGTGTATGTCGGTTAGAAGAACCTCCCTACAGAAAAGAGTAATCCTAATAGGAAAGAATAACAGTAAAGCTTTTAGAAACTAAGTATAAAGACTCACGATTTTATTCAGATACTATTTTACATAAAACATTGGCTACTAGATTTCAGCTTTCAGTTTACAGATACAGAGGTGATTCCTTTTACACTTAGCATGTGCGATTTGAAAACAGATTTCAAGTACAGATTTAGAACTAAGTGTGGTGGCTCACAACATTCATATAGTATCTTTTATCATTCATGATTTATGATTACATATTTCAATTAATCAAGCCTAAGTTAGCCATTATTACTTAGCATGCATTGTTTATGAGAAAAATGTAGATAGCCCCTCACTATTTTACTTATGCATTCACCCCTATATGCTCAGTACATTCTAGAAGTACTGATCCACATATATGTCTATGTGCTACATTGTTTTATAATGTGGGTTCAGGTGCTTAGTTTCAGCAGCGTGAGTGATTTCGAGCATCTCCATCTCCATCCTGATAGTTGGTGAGTCCTCATAGTTCGGGGACCCAGTTATTCAGTTTTTCAACTTATTAGAGTAGTTGATTCATTATTTTTAGTCAGTTTGAGTCTGCTGGGGGGTTTTTCCCAGTGTCTCTCTAGTTGTTAGTAGAAGAGGCTTTTCAGACTGCTACACATAATTTAGATTTCCAGTATTGATTTACCAGGCTTTTGAGTCTAATAATTTCAGTTATTATGTTTAGATAATTTCAGCTTAGATCAGACAGATTTCCATATTGATTATATGTTTATATTTCCCCATTTTGAGGTACAAATTTAGTAGAAGGCTTACAGGGTTAGATTGAGGCTACTCATAGTATTGAGTACCGTGTGACGTCTCGGGACCCATTTTTAGGGCGTTACATCTAACCTTGGAGGTCTCGAACCACCCTATCAGAGACCGACAATGCCTACTATATAGTTCCTGTGCCATCTCAATACTCTAATGGTAGATATTCTTATATGCAAACTCCGCTATTGCTAAGTGATGCTTCCACTGACTCAAAATCCATAACATAGGCTTGGAACATATCCTTATGCATCTGAATAGTCCACTCTAACTGCCATTCGGTCTGAGGGTAAAAAACTGTGCTAAGATCTACCTGAGTATCCAACTCCTCCTTAAAATCCGTCTAGAAGTTAGAAGTAAATATTGACCACTGGTTTGAAATAATAGATATGAGTACTCCATGCAGGAGAAGTATCTTATGAACATAGATATAGGAGAGCCTATCGGTACTGAAAGACATCTGAATAGGAGGGAAATTTGTTGATTCGGTCAACTGATCTAAAATGACCCAAATGTCATCGAAACCATGAAAGGTACGAAGCAACCCACTAATGAAGTCCATGGTGATTGGCGCACCCTTTTACTATGAAATGGACAATCTTTGAATCAGGATAGCAGACCTCTAATGCTCAGCCTTCACCTATTGTCAACATAGAAAATAAGCTACAAAGTCCGCTATATCTCCACTAGTAATGTTGCCTTAAATCCCTATATGTCTTAGATATCCTAGGGTGAACAGAGTATCTGGTGCTGTGAGCCTCACACAATATTTGCTAAATCAAGTCACAACCCTCAGAACACAAATGCGACCATCATATCTCAAAATATCCTCATAATCTATGGTAGTGTTCCTCCACTCACCCTTTAGCACTTGATCATAAATGGCACAAAGTTCACTGTCCTTAAATTGATGACTCTGAATTTGCTCAAATAAGGTAGACCTGGACTCACTAATAGCAAGGATCCTTATGTAGTCTAAAATAACAAGTCACACCATTAATTTGGCTAAGGATGGGATGTACCAGTTCAATGACCTATCAAAAAACAAAATAGAAGTCAAGCTACCCATACTCACCGCCTTTCGACTCAAGGCATTCGCAACTATATTCGTCTTGCGCGAATGGTATAGAATAGAGATGTCATATTCTTTCAACAATTTCATACACTATCTAGAATTAAGCTTTCTCTAAGTCATCAGATGTAAAGACTATGATAATCAATGTAGATCTAACAATGAACGGCATACAAATAATGCCTCAAAATCTTAAGCAAAAAAACTGCTACCGCCAACTTTAAACCATGAGTGGGTAAGTCGTGCTTATTCAACTTAAGATGCCTCAATGGATAAGCAGTAACTCGGCCTACTGAATCAACACGCAACTCAAACCAACATAAAAAACACAATATACAGTAAATTTCTTACCCTCAACAAGAAGAGACAATATAGAAGTTGGAGTGAGAAAACCCTTGAGCTTCTAAAATCTCGACTTACACTCCTCAGACAACTAGAAAGGAACCTCTTTCCAGATCAATTTGGTCATCCATACTGCAATGGTGGAAAAACCCTTAATAAAATACTTGTAGTAACCTACCAAACCAATAAAGCTATGTTCTCAGATAGAGATGTAGGTCTGGACCATATCTCAAATAGCCTCAATATTTGACGGATCCACTATAATCCCATCCTTAGACACCAGATGTCCTAGGAATATAACCGAATCAATCTAGAACTCCCACTTTGAGAATTTGGAAAAAAGTCTATGATCTCTCAAAGTCTAGAGAAGAATTCTCAAATACTACATATACTTTACCCTACTCCTCAAATACACAAGAATGTCATCGATGGACACAATCATGAAGGAGTCCAAATGAGGTTTGAACACACGGTTCATCAAATCCATGAACGCCATTGGGGAATTGGTCAACCCAAAAGACATTACCAGGAACTTATAATGGCTATAGCAAGTACTGAAGGCTATTTTTGGGATGTCCTCAACTCAAATCCTCAATTGATGGTAAACAAATCTCTAGTTGATCTTAGAGAACATCGCTGCTCCATGAAGCTAGTCAAATAAATCATCAATACAAGGCATATATTACCTATTCTTCACTGTCACTTTATTTATTTGTCTGTAATCAATACACATACGCAAGGAAACATTATTTTTCTTCACTAATAAGATAGGAGCACCCACGGCGACACACTCAACCTAAAAAAATATCCTTACCCAAATGATCCAGAAGTTAAGACTTTATCTCCTTAAGCTCGATAGGAGACATCCGGTAAGGTGTCATAGAAATAGGTCAGTTGCTCGACTCAAGATTAAAAATAAACTTAATATCACGCTTAGGAGAAAGATCCAGTATATTGGCAGAAAAAATATCAAGAAAATCACTGACTATAGAAACAAAGTCAAGCGAAGGATTCTCTACTCTAACATCATAAATATAAGAAAGATAAGACTCGCATCCCAGCTATATAAGTCTTCTAGATCAAACATAAGAGATAATCCCCATCGGTGCACAACTAATAGATCTATGCCACACCATCGAAGGTATGTCAGGCATAACTAAGGTAAAAGTCTTGGCAAAATAATCCAAGATTGCATGATAGAGGGATCACCATTCCATGACTAGAATCACATCAAAGTTCACTAATCTAATACAATAAGATCAACCTGAGTACCAAACTCTTGAATGATCACAACACATGATCTATAAACTTAATTCACTACTAAAGAATCACCAATGGGAGTAGATACACATAAGGGTATGGATAAAAAATCCTAAGACAACTCTAATCGCAGTGCATAATTAGCACACACATATGAATAAGTGGATCCCAAATCAAATAAAGAAAAAGCTGATAGATGGCACACTGAGATCATTCCTATAATAATAATTTCTAACTACTCCATATCCAATCTACCATGCACAACATACAAATGACCTCGCCCACCACTTATCTAGGCACCTGGACGATCACCTATCTTACTTGCCTAAGGACCTGCATGAGAACACTGGGGACTACCTCAATGACCTTGCTTACCACCTCTATCTAGGGGTGTCACTTACCTAATCGACAAAACACTCTGCACTACAGGTATAATTGCCCCACGCCGAGGACATTCTCTAGAGAAATGGACAAAGGTGCCATAGTCATAGCACACCCTAGGAGCTGCACTATATCTTTAAGAATTGCGTAACTCAAAATAGCTGCCTCACCTAGAAAATCCAGAACGTGTCTCTGTTGAAGGCTGATCACTACTTTGGCTAGGATGATCCCCGTAGCTTCCCTTATTAGTAAGCTGAAGTGCCATATGAATGAGCTTACTAAACTGACCCTGATGCTGATAAGACAGACGTGGAGCTTACCTACCATGAGAACCTCTGCCTCTAAATCTTGAGCCACTCTAAATTCACTAAAACTACCCTTTTAATGCGGTATCTTATCATTGCCTCCTTAGGCCTCGTGATACAAATTCTTTATGGTTTGAGAATAATGAAAGACCTCAATAAAAGACCTTCCAGTAGTAATCAAACTCTATATAGGCTTATGAAAAAAGTCTCAATCCTAAAAAATATCAAATATGCTCATAATCGATCGATAAAATAGTTGTATCAGGCCTAGATAACCATAAAATCAAGCCTCATACTCTAGGATAGTCATAGAACCCTGCTTTAATCTCAAAAAATGATCTCTTGGACTCTCTCTAAGGCTACAAGGAATTTACTTCTTTAAGAAATTCTCAAAAACTGAGTTTACGTCAAAGGAATAGATCCAACTGGTCTGGAATCAAGACAACCTCTCCTCTAATGTCTAGCTACCAAGTCCAGCTAAAAGGTCATGTAGTCAACACTACAAGTCTTTATTAGGCCTAAATTACGGAGCCTATACTTACAAGTAGTTAACAACTCAAAGCATTCTCTCTCGGTGCCCTAAAAAACCTAGGTAGATTCAATCCAAGAAATCTACCTAACATATTCTACTCCTTAATAGACATAGCAGGTTGGGCAACTAGCTACTGAGCAACTTCTAATATTGGAGGGATTTCAACTCTGGGGGCATTGTTACATGCTTTCAACTGCCTCTATACCACTTTGATTTGCAGATTATCACCATCATATGGTGCATAACCAACCAACCCTAATATATAAAAAGTATCTCTGAGCAATGATGAAGAAATAAACCCTGATGGAGACTAGGCTGCCTCTTTGTCCACTACTGGCTATGGTGGAAAAATCTGTCATATGGGAGGAGGAATAGGATCTGTGAAGGATTCCAATTCAAATCTCTCGCGAGGTCTATAGCTCTCATTTGACCCCAACCTTTAGGTCATCCACGTCCTTTTGTAGGATCCCTAGTCGCAGACTAGGGGTCCTTATTTCCCATAGTAATAGCTCGTATCCTAGCCATTTGCGAAAGAGTGAAACCAAAATAATCTTGGAAACCAACATAGAATCATAGCATGAAATGAGTGAAGAAAGTGAAAATCTCCTAAGAATGTCCTATCACCTCCTGAAGATAAAAAATAAACATTATTATTCATGTTCGTGGGACTCTACTAGACATTTGTTCTTATACCAACAATACTTATGAACCTAGGATCTAATACCAATTTGTCACGACCCAATTTCATGAGTCATGATAGCACCTACTTTACCCCTCCAACAGGTAAGTTAAACCATAGCTCAGAATGACAAGTAATGGGCTAGTTGGTGGAAAATGTCATAAATGACAGAATCATGCAAGTAATTAGGTTACTAGCCCTAAAATATGACGATAATAACATTAATGAAGATGAATAAGAAAAAGAGTAAAAATACTCTACGATCTAGAAAAGTCAGTACAAAAGCCTCTAGAAAATTAGTATTTTTAATAAAAAGATAATCCATAATAGTAAAAGGAGAGAAAGTTAGCTCCAACTCCTAAAGATCACTTCATCTCTTAACTCTGATAGACACTAACACAATATCAAAGGCGGTAGCTAGTACTCAAATTTGGACTAGAAAAGGATGTAGAAATGTAGTATGAGTACCAAAGCAATGGGTACTCAGTAGGCATCATCAATCGCTGGAGATAAATCATAATATAAATGTAATAAGATGGGAGATAATAAATAAGTCAAGGAAAAAGGAAAACATGGAATAATGCTCCAAATATTAAAAGTAAACAACTGAATAAATAATACTAATGAGAACATAACTATCTACAACATAATTGGGCCCCCATAAACCCAAGATGCAAAAAAAAAAATTAATCCAATGCAAGGCCCCCATATGCCAGGTGGATGCAATCAAGAAGGAGTAATGATAGTAAGCATCCCAACATCAGAATCTCAAAATTATAATTGTGGATCTTTCCATACCATACAGACCAGACTTAAATTGATTCCATAACCATCATAAGAAACCTCTCAATGTCAAACGCAAATAAAAAATAGTATCTCATATGTTGGACTTAAATTGAAAATAATATCATGAATATAAAATTTGAATAGAATGCAATGTCATCATATATACTGAACTAGAATCAGTCTTAATACCATAATTTGTCAAACATGAACTGGTCTTAATATCTCCCAAGTACAAGCCTAGAATAAGTCATAATATGCCCAAATCCTCATCCCCTTCAAGAATATAGATAAGATAGCGTAAGAAGGCCTTTTGAGACTATAAGAAGATAATTATCATCTCGACCTAAAGAGGGCCGAAGGTTCCTACCTTTAACCTCAAAAGTTTGTTCTATGGTAATTACTACCCCCAAACCAAGCTAATCTTTCAAAATCCCACTAAAAAGTTCTAAATAAGCCTCATTGCATCCAAATATATCAATTCAACCTACGGAATAGGTAGTTAAGTCAAATGCACCTAATTATGATTCGCTAATAGGCTAAATAATTTATATTTGTTAAATATACTAGAAATTTGTAATTACCAACCCAAAACTAATATAATATTACATCGCTACTGTAATAAAGCTCAATATAGGAGAAGAGTAAGCCTAGCCTACCTGGACGCCAATGAAAGCCTGATAAAATCTACTAAATTAGAGATTTCCCCTTTCGAAAAAACTCTACATGATGCCATGCTATCAATACAATGATCTATGCATTAATGATACCCATATTTCATGTTATGCTTTGGGTCAAAATCAATTCAAAATCCCATGTCAATCCTGCTTGTGGAATTGCACATTTGAAACCATTAACATGTCCCTCTATGTTCAATGATCATTTACTCTCAAGAATGAGCAAATTTAGAGCTCAAACGATACCAAAATAAAACATCAAGATAATAGGGATTTATGACTAATTTAGAAAATTAAATCCTGAAATATATGGAAACTTACAAGGATTACAACAAAGAAATAACTATTTTGATGTCACCAACTAATCTGAAGTGGATTTATACACCTCAAAGTTGTAATCCATGCCTTTTAGCTTTTTTTTGAGGACTTTTTGTATGATTAATGTGTTAATAATGATATAAATGAGCATCAAAGTGTTAAATTACTTTATTACAATGTTTAAGGTGTTTTACAAACAAGTTAGTACTAAAATTGGTCACTTAGAGTTCAAATGAGAAAACTAGTGTTACAAGCTTGAGCTAGGTGTTGTTCTAGTTGATTTCAATGAATTCTAGTGTGTGTGATAAGTTCCTAATGGTATTATTGATTAATTATGTGTGGAATTTTTTTTTATAGTTTTTGAGGTTCAATTTAAACAAGCCAAGAGTCAAAACCAATTTTAAGATCAAAAGAGGCAAAACTAGTATTCTTAGCTTAAGTTTCTAGTTCGCCGTCTTGGATGTTGTGTTGTTTTGAACTCTAATTCGTGGTGTTTGATGTTATAGGATGATTTGTGAGTTGATTTTTTTGATATATGGATGATAAAAAATTTGGAAATCAAGTGGAAAATACACCACAAGGCCTGTAATGGATGAAAAAAAGCACGGGACAAGATTTGACGTAAAACGGATACCTTGGATGTACATGGTGCATCTCAGACCCAACCCACTGCTAATGGGTCCATTCTACACATAGTGATATTATTAAGGGACCGAAATAACTGTGTATCTTCTTGTAGGGCATGTCGTGTACCCTAGTCAGCGCTATAAGTGGCGCAATGTGGACCCAAGTCAAAATCGGCAAGAATTGTCCTACTATAAATATTAAATAGGACACTTAAACTTGATGCAAAACACCTTGGACGACTTGGAAACTTGGATGGAGGTTGGAAAACACTTCAAATGGGGTTCCTATTTCTTCAATTCAGTTTGTTTATGTTTTTTTATCATGTATTCATCTATCGTGATTATGATTATGTCCATGAGCGGCTAAAAGCCCTTTTTGGGGGTTAAGGCAAAGAACATGAGTACTATTGACTTGAATTGATTTGGTTTTGATTGTTTATCATATTTGGTTATTTATTTATCCTTATTATCACTATTTTAAGGAGTATCTAACCTTAGAGTACATCTATTGTCCTCTTATGTGCCCGAGAGGAGGAACACGAGGATAGAACATGGGGGTAAATAGAATAGGATCATAATATTCTACAAAATGAAATTATAATTTATATGTAGGATAGAGATATACCTATGTGACCTATTTTTTCCATTACAGGATGAAATATAAATATGTTTATCTTGGTTCTCGCATTCCCGCTCAACGATGTAGTTGTGGGTCTAACTTAGATAGAATATTAGATGCTCAAGAGACCATGATCATAATAGAAACCCCGTGAATTATCAATCAAGCTATGTAACTTAACCAATGTATTTAAATAGCTTAATATGATTTTTCATAGTGCCTTAACCTTGGGTTTCTCCCCATTGATTGTCTAAGATCTTTACTTTGCTGCATAAGTTACTTTATTTTCAATTTATAACTCTCAAACTCTCATAGTTACACTTGCACAAATTAAATATCAATAGTTAACTGGAATTGGATAGTTTTTAAAAAAGTCTCTGAGGGATCGATATTCGGCTTTATTTAAGGCCACTATATTACCTGGTGAGACCACGTACACTTGCGTGTTTGCTTGGGCGCAACAAGTTTTTGGCGTCATTGATGGGGAAATGTAAATAGGCAATTATCTTATTTTAAGTTTTTATATATTGATTTGTACATAGTTTAGTATTTTTTTGTTTCTTTTACTTTTTCTGTCATTCTTCTTGATATGTCATTTTGGGATAAATGGTTTTTGAATGATGATGATTCTTGTTATTTTTATGGGGGACCCCATCGAGAGGCTTTTTTCTAGATTTTGATGGAAGAACATGGTTGGGACCATTATAATATGAGAAGGATACTAGACAATCTATGGAAAAGAAACAAGAATCTTAGTTATTCAATAGTCAGCTTTTTCTTGAGACTGACATTGAAAAGGTGAACATGAGTGAGTGTGTTGTGGATGATGTAAATTTAGAAGTGGGATTGGTTGGGCCTCATTCAAAGCACTTTTCTACAATATGTGTAGATGATGACATGCTTGTGAAGTCATCTAAAGTAGTAGAAGAGTGTGAAGATGAGGAACAAGAATTTGATATTCTTAAATTGGCACCAGACAAGCAACACAAAAACATGCCTCATTTCAAGGATGAGTGGTTTACCAAGCACTATCCATTACTAGGTTTCTTCATCTTTGTAATGCCACCCTATGAGTGAAGCTAAAAGATTAATGTTAGGTTAAGGATAAAATTCATATCCTCAAGGTGGAGAGAAAAGTTGATGTGGGTCATGCCCGACACTAAATCAGGCACTACATGAGAGGCAACCCAAGTTAAGGTAGGTATTTACTTTTTGTATTTTTAGTTTTTACTTCACTAGTTTTTGTTTTTGTTGAGTCACAGGTTGATGGGAAGTCTGAGTATTAGAAACCTGAGCTAAGAAGCATCGCAAAGACCAAGTGTGGTGTCCCTGGACCCTCTTGATGTATAAAGATTCTACTAGGTAGGCCTAGAATCCTCATAGATTTATTATATCGCTACTTTAAAGTATACTTTGGGAACAAAGTAGATTTTTAAGTGTGGGGTGGGGAAATTCCAATTTTTAGGAGTAACTTTGAATTATTTTTTTGTGTGCTAGAATAAGTAAGATGTTCTTCTTGGCGCTATATGTGATTGCATGATGCAAGTGTTTTTGAATGTAAATATCATGTTGATGGTGCGAATTACTACTTTTGAGACTCGTAGGCTCTAGTTTATGACTCTTCTACTTATTGGCTTAATTTTTTGAATTCATGCTATTGTTTGGTTGAGTCTCTATGATGATCCTACTTGAGTTTAGCATGTTCCATGTGTGATGTAAGGTTGTTGTGTATTACTTGTTATGCTTGATATCTAGAACTTGCCTAGTATGTATGCAAAGCGAAATAAAGAGTGTGGTTTTAGGAGATGATATAGGCATTTCTTTAACAATCATGTTTCATACCTTCTTTTACCTTTTCTTGTGCATAATCTTAGTTAACCCTATTGAGATTTTAAATTATTTTCTTTGGGAACCTAATATGTATCCTAATCCTTTCTTTGATTGTCCGTAATTTGATCCAATGCTCCTAAGTGCTTTGGTTGAAATTCAATTGAGTTAATGAGTTTGAAATTCAAGTAGGAAAAGGTGAAATTGAATACCCAAAGTAATAGTTATTGGTGTGTATAATTGATGTGTTGAGGTTGGGAGTGAGAGAAATTTATGCTAAAAAATTTAATAATGTATTAATAGACAATACTCCCTCCCATATTGTATGTGAGTAAACTTAATAAGATGGGATAAAACAAAAGATATGGGTAGACATAAGTGGTGGAAATTGGTTATTAGAGGTTAATTGAATGAAATGTGTGATGTATTACAGAACTTAGGGAAGATAGTCACTATTCTTGGATAAAATAGTTCTTACCCTTCCCTTAGCCTATATTACAACCCTTAAAGACCTATTTGATCATAACTTCATCATTTTGATATTAGTTAGAGTACTCACTAAGGTCAAAACTTTTGTTCATCTTGTGTACCTTGTGAAATTCTTTGTGAGAGGGAGTGAAACTT
The DNA here is from genome assembly GCA_030864215.1 of Capsicum pubescens. Lineage (NCBI taxonomy): Eukaryota > Viridiplantae > Streptophyta > Magnoliopsida > Solanales > Solanaceae > Capsicum > Capsicum pubescens. Next base: position 86,940,055 of record CM061540.1, read on the forward strand.
AATTCTTATATCCATTCTATGATAAGTTTCATCTATGTGAGTGGTTATGGGTAACTCTTTTGTGGTGCGGGCATAAGTTTGCTTATAGTTGGGTGATTTGTATTATTTGTTTGATTGAGAAATATGTATGAGTTTGCCAATTTGGTGAGTCAATTCTTGAGGTTAGGATGTTTTAGAGTAGTGTTATTGAACTTTCAATTCTGTATAACATGCTTAGCATAAGGACTTTCATTCTATGTAGTCATTGTTGTACTATATTGAGTGTCTTGTTTGTAGTATAAGTGTGGAGTATTCTCTAATTATGATTCTTATAGGAAAGAGATTTTAGAGGATGAACAAGGCTTTAATTGTGGGGTGATGATCTGAGGTGGATTTATGCACCTCAGAGTTGTAATCCTGACTTATTTAGTTTTGTTTTGAGGACTTATTGTGTGATTAATATGTTAATAATTATATAAATGAGAATATAAGTGTTAAAGTACTTGATTACAATGTTTAAGGTGTTTTCAAACAAGTTAGGACTAAAATTGGTCACCTAGAGTTCAAATGAGAAAACTAGTGTTACTAGCTTGAGCCAGGTATTGTTCTAGTTGATTTTGATGAATTCTAGTTTGTAAGATGAGTTACTAATGGTATTATTGAGTAATTATGTGTTTTATAACCGTTTTATAGTGTTTTAGGTTCACTTGAAACAATCTAAGAGTCAAAACCAAGTTTAAGATCAAAAGGGGCAAAACTAGTATTCTTAGCTTAAGTTTCTAGTTCACTGTCTTAAATGTTGTGTTATTTTGAACTCTAATTCTTGGTGTTTGATGTAATAGGATTCTTTGTCAGTTTATTATTATGATATATGGATTCTACACAAGCTGTAAATCAAATGTAAACAGCACCACAAGTCTTAGAATGGATGGACAAAAGCACGGGACAAGATTTAATGTAAAACGGACACCTTGGATGTTCATGGTGCGTCGTGGACCCAAGACAGTACTACTGGGACCGTTATACACATAGGAAGATTCCTAAGGGACAAAAATCACTATTTATCCACTATAAATGTGCATCGCGCTCCCTAGGTACCACTATAAGTGGCGTTACGCGAACCCATGTCAAAATCGGCAAGAATTGTCCTCCTATAAATAGAACACTTGAACATGATGCAAAACACCTTGGAAAACTTGGAAACTTGGAGGAAGGATTTGAACACTTCAATTAGGGATTTTATTTCCTAACTTTAGTTTGCTTATGGATTTTATCATGTATTCATCTATCGTGATTACTGTTATGTCCATGAGTGGCTAAAAGCTCTTTTCCGGGGTTAAGGCCAAGAACATGAGTACTATTGCTTTGAATTGATTTGTTTTTTATTTTTTTTATCAAATTTTATTATTTATTAATCCTTATTACCACTATTATAAGGAGTATCTAACCTTAGAATACATCTATTGTCATCTTGTGAGCCCGAGAGAAAGAACAAACGGATAGAACATGGGGGTAAATAGAATAGGAGTATAATATTCTACAAAATGAAGTTATAATTTGCATTTAGGATATATATATACCTAAGTGACCTATTTGGTTCATTAAGGGATGAATTATATATTCTTTTAGCTTAGTTCTCACATCCCCGCTAAACGATGTAGTTGTGGGTCTAAGTTAGGTAGAAGATTAAACACTCGAGAGACCATGATCATTATATCAACACCGTGAATCATCAACCAATATAAGTAACTTAACTAAGGAATTTCAATATCTTAATATGATTGTTCATAGTGCCTTAACCTTGGATTTCTCCCCATTGATTGTCCAAGATCTTTACTTTACTACATTATTTACTTTACTTTCAATCTATAACTGTCAAACTCTCATAATTATGCTTGCACTAATAAATCTCAATAGTGAACTAGAATTGGATAGTTGTTAAAACAAGTCTCTAAGGGATCAATATTCGATTTATTTAAGGCCACTATATTACTTGGTAAGATCACGTACACTTGCGTGTGTGCTATGGCTCAACTCCAACACCCCACGATCATTTAGGGATCAATCTCTAAATTTTTCACACTCTCTAGGGCTTTAATGCTCTTAGGACTTTCGAAAAATAAGAGAAAAATATGTGAAGAGATGAAATAAATACTCTTCTAGGTGCTGCTTAAAAGGTAACTTGATCGTTTAAGCAATCACCACTAAAACAACATAGGACCACTAAAACGATCCCCGACATGGACCTACCTCCTAAAGAAAATAGGATGTCTCTTAAGAGACATCCACTTTAGTGGTCAGGTGTAAGACCCCGCAAAATTTCTAGCTTAATTCATTCCTTTAAGCTTGTCAAGAAGCCCCAGACTTAGAATATTTAGCTAAGTATTTCGACTTAGTTATATTTTTAGCCTTTGAAAGTTGGCGCTTTTACTTCATGACCTTAATATCCTTTAAATGTCTATATTTGAGTTAATTCATGATCAGGAAGGTAAATAGGCGAACCCGTACAAGTTTTGGATTTTTTGGACTTCGTTTGAACCTCCTTTGGAATCCCAAAAGAGCGAACCAACACAATCTTGGTGCGTCGCATTGACTATCGCATTGGTTAATATTTTTACCAGCTACCAGCGTCAAATTCCAGTGAGTCAACGCTAACTTAGCATGATGCGTTGGATATCGAGTCGATTCCATTGACGTGCCGCATCAACCTGTGTGTCTATAACCCAGTTTTTTAGTCATTTAAAAACCGCATCTCAAGGGGTAATTGGGTCTTTTTCTCACGCCCTTCAGCCCCCATAACATGAATTTTAGCCCTTTTAGAGGCATAATACAATCATTGTTCATAAAATCATCAAGAAAAAAACCCTAAGGCTATCAATCCAAGAATCAAATCTAAGAGATTTCACCATCAATCTTTCCAAATTCAAGCAATAAGGTGTGTAAAGTGTTCATCCAAGGGTCCCTTCCACCCTTGGAGTTCAAGAAACTTCTTTTAAAAACATAAGTTGTGATGACCATGTATTGGGTTTGAATGTAATCATGTTGATGTTGTGCTATGCATTTCAAGTTGAAATCTTTAATGTATTTCTTGATATTACGGTGGCATGTAAGTTGAATATTGATTCTCTTAGGTAGAAACCCCTAAATTATGGATTACTATGGTAGTCATGATGTATTAGCATTGTTGTTCATGCCCAAGTATAAAGTTATGCCTTTTAAGTGTTTGATGGAATGTTCATGAGATTAGTTTAATGAAATTATGACATGTTAGCATGCATTCCTATTTATGTGCAAGTTCATGACTTTCAAGTTCTTGATGAAATGCCTTATAAATTTTATTATGAGCTGTTGACTATTGTCAAGTATTCAAGAATTGTCATGTCTTATTATCTTCATGCTATCGAGTCTTGGCGGTATTTAATACCCGATAAATTAGCTGTGTGCCTAGAGCCAGTGTCAGTTACAAAATCCATCTTAGTCATGTCACGATCAGTAGTACTCTTAGCCAGTCACAAAATTCAGGAAAAACTCAGCAGTGTTCCGTCAGTCAACGAAACTCAGTCCAGTTCAGTCCAGTATACTCAGTTCAGTGTCTATTCAGTTGGAAGTAGGATTCAGCACCGAGTGAACCCATGTATGAGGGCTCACCTGCCAGTAGTGGGTGGATCCTTAGAAGCAGTCCGTGTGTTCTAAAACTACGTAGCTAGCATAGGTTGAGGCATCAAACCTGCCAGATGAGGGTTGATAAGGTGGCTTAACCTGTTAGTTGAGGGTCCCACCTTTCTTATTAGAGTACCTAATAGATGAGGGTAACTCTTAACTTGTCCTTACCCATGGCACGGTATTGACACCCTTCCAAATGGGGTTACAGGTGGGACTATAAATTAGTTAAAAAGGGGCATGTTAGTTATATGAATACTTCCCACAGTCTCAGTCTCAGTCATCAGTAAAGAACTCAGTTAGTTCTACAGTTTTTAGGACTGTCAGATACAATCATTCAAATCAGTACGAAACTTAGCTAGTTCCATCAGAGTCAGGACTATTAGAAATAGTCACTCAGTAATAGTATATCAGTTATCAGTACATCAGTTATCAGTAATCCATGTTACTAGTTAACTCAGTATTTACTATTATTATGACTTCAGTTACAACTTCTGTATTCATGCATGTATTTCTCACTCAACCATTTTCATGTTATTCAGTCAGTTATAGTTCATGCATATGAACCCTTGCATTCAGCCTACCTCACTTTGCATACCAGTATATTCATATATAGTGGCACATACTTTTTTATTGCGCTATGGTGTTTTATTCCATAGGTTCGTACGCTCAAGTTCCCAATCATGTGTAGGTAGATTCAGATTCAGCCAGCAGTAGTAGACTAGCAGTGAGTCCTCATCATTCGAGGATATTCTTTTATTTCATTATCTCATTACATTCAGCATTTCAGTAGATGGAGTTAGTTGGGGGATTGTCCCATCTACTACACAGTTCAGACTGTTTAGCTAGAGATTTTTTAGACTAGATGTTCAGACAATTGTTAAGTTTTGGTATTGAGATACCTTATCTCAGTTTTATTTTAGTTATGTGAACCTTATGGCATTTCAACCCATTATTATACATTATAATGTATTATTACTCAGTTATTGCAGCAGGTACCAGTCATGGGTTAACTTTTGATCCTTCGGGATTATGAGCACCGTATAGTATCCGGGGTACAGACTCAGGGCATTACAAACTTGGTATCAGAGCCTAAGGTTCAATAGTGTCCTAGGAAGTCTGAAAGCTGCACCTAGTAGTGTCTTGTGCATGGGTGTATAACGTGCCACACTTTACGAGAAGTTTTAGGAATTGTTTCCCTTCTTTCAGTATTCATGTGCGAGTGAGCATGAGCTCCAAATAAAGTCTCTTTTTAATCCAAGTTTCTCTTCTATCTATAGAAATTTCCTCCAAAGAGGACTCAGGGAAGAGGAATAGGAGATCAGTCAGCCCCTCAGCCTGATCAGCCAAATCCTTTGGGTGAGCATGTCTCCCACACTGAGTTCAGAGAAGCTTTCACCACTCTAGATCATTCAGTTGCTGCTCAGAATGAACGTCCAGCTATCATTCCGGACAACCTTATGGCCAATACTGCAACAGCCAGGATTTAGGACTTCACCTAAATGAACCCTCCATCTTTCACAGGGTCTAAGTCAGATGAAGACCCTCAGGAATTCCTTGATCAGGTGCAGACGGTTATAGATATTATGGGGTGATATCTAGTGAGAGTGCTGAGTTAGCTACATATCTGTTGTAGGATATGGATTACACTTGGTTGAAAAATTGGAAAACAGAGAGGGCAGTAGATGCAGGGCCCATAGAGTAGGAAGAGTTTGCCACTACTTTTCTAGATAGATTCTTTCCCCTAGAGCTGAGAGAAGCTAAGGTTTTAGAGTTTATTAATATGAAGCAGGGAAATATGACAGTGAAAGAGTAAGCAGGGAAATATGACAGTGAAAGAGTATTCTCTCAAGTTTACTCAATTAGCTAGATATGCTCCTCATGTGGTGGCAGATAGCAGATCCCGAATGAGTAAGTTTATGTCTGGAGTGAATGATAGTATGGTCAAAGAGTGCAGGACCACAATGTTGACCAGTGAGATAGACTTGGCTAGGCTGATGATCTATGCTCAGCAGATAGAGGAGCAGAAAAATAAGAGAGCTAGAACAGGTAGCTTTCACTTTGCTCAGCCTACGTTAGAGGGTGGGACCTATTTTTAGTTCTTCTCGAAATATTTGGTTCCATCTCCATCCTCATCCAGTGCTCCAGTGCCGAAATTCAAAGATGGAAATAGAGATAGGGAATCAGGCCCTAAACCTCAGGGCAGTGTAATCAGTTCTCGAACCAATCCTCTTTGTCAGACTTACGACAAAAACCATTAGGATGTCGGCAGGGCTGGAAGTGATATGTGTTTCGAATGTGGTAAGCTAGGCCACAATATCATAGATTGTCCTCAGTCAGGATTTTATGGTCATCGTAATCGTCCTCCAGCATAGTTCGGTCGCCTAAATCAGTAGGGTGACGCATCTTATCCCATTAGTGGGCAACACCCAAACAAACTCTATGCTCTTCAGTCCCAACAGGATTAAGAAAATTCTTTTGATGTGGTCACTGGTACATTACAGATCTTTCATATACATGTTTATTCTTTGCTAGATCCAGGAGCTTCCTTTCCTTTTGTTACTCCTTATATAACTGTAGATTTCGGAGTTAGTCCCAAAATTCTAGTCCTGAAATTCTAGCAGAGCCTTTCCCAGTTTCTAACCCAGTGGGTAAATCCATCATAGCCCAACGGATATACAGAAACTATCCGATTATAATATCTGAGAAAGTCACTTTAGTAGACTTAGTCGAATTAGAGATGACCAATTTTGATATCATTTTCGACATGGATTGGCTTCATTCCTGCTATGCCTCAGTCGACCCTAGAAATAGAATTGTCCAGTTCTAATTTCTGAATAAACCTGTCCTAGAGTGGAGAGGTAGTACTTTAGCCTTCAAGGGTTAGCTTGTTTCCTACCTAAGGGAAAGAAAAATGATATCTAAGGGATACGTCTATCATCATGTGCGAGTCAGAGACTCTAGTTTAGAAACTCCCAGTCTTGAGTCAGTTCCAGTGGTGAATGAATATTCAGATGTGTTCCCGAAAGATCTTCCCGGAGTTCCCCCTGAAAGGGAAATTTACTTTGGAATAGACCTTCTTCCAGACACTCAGCCCATATCTATTCTACCATACAGACTGGCACCTACAGAACTCAGGGAATTAAAAGAACAATTGAAGGATCTCTTAGACAAGGGATTCATTTGACCTAGTGTGTCCCCGTAGGGTGCGCCAATTTTATTCATACGTAAGAAAGATGGTTCTCTCAGAATGTGCATAGACTACCGTCAACTTACTAAGGTCATAGTAAAAAACAAGTATCCCCTTCCCAGAATTAATGACTTGTTTGACCAACTTTAGGGAGCCAGTTAATTCTCTAAGATAGACCTCAAATAAGGCTAGCATCATCTTAGAGTCAGAGAATGTGACATCCTGAAAATAGCTTTCAAAACTCGGTATGGTCAATTCAAATTCTTAGTCACGTCCTTTGGTCTTACCAAGCCCCAACAGCATTCATGGACTTGATGAACCGTGTGTTCAAGTAGTACTTGGACATATTCGTCATAGTCTTCATAGATGACATTCTTGTTTACTTCCATAGTGAGCATGATCATGTAGACCATCTCAGAATAATATTGCAGACTCTTAGAAATTATCAGTTCTCGCCAAATTTAGTAAGTGCAAATTTTGTCTAAGGTTAGTAGCATTACTTGGGCATATTGTCTCTGGTGATGGAATTAGGGTTGATCCCTAAAAGATTGAAGTTGTGAGAAACTTTCCCATACCCATCTCTCTATCAGATATCAAGATTTTCTTGGGTTTTTCTGGTTAATAAAGGCAGTTTGTTAAGGGATTTTTTTCTATAGCATCCCCTATGTCCAGATTGACTCAGAAGAAAGTTAAATTTTAGTGGTCAGATTCATGCGAGAAGAGTTTTCAGGAGTTGAAGACTCGACTTACCTCAACTCCAGTTTGGACTCTTCCAGATGGTTCGGATAGGTTTGTTGTATACTGTGATACATCTAGAGTAGGTTTGGTTTGTGTCCTCATGAATCATGGTAAGTTCATAGACTACGCTTCCAGACAACTTAAGCCCCATAAGAAGAATTATCCAACTCATGATCTCGAGTTAGCAACAGTAGTATTTCCCTTAAATATTTGGAGGCACTACTTGTATGGGGTGAATGTAGATATGTTTATAGATCATAAAAGCCTTCAGTATATGTTTTATTAGAAAGACTAAAACCTCTGTCAGAGAAGGTGGTTGGAGTTGTTGAAAGACTACAACATGAGTGTCCTTTATCACCCGGGCAAGGCCAATGTAGTGGCTAATGCTCTCAGTAGACTGTCTATGGGTAGTGTTGCTCATATTGAGGACAGTATGAAGAAGTTAGTTCAGGAAGTTCATCAGCTTGCCCGACTAGGTGTCCTCTTAGTCGATTCAGTAGAAGGTAATACGTGGGTTCAGAATAGTTCAGAATCATCTCTAGTTTCCAAAGTAAAGGAAACATAGGATAGAGATCCTCGCTTAGTCAAGTTGAAAGATTCGGTCAGAGATCAAAAGGTGGAGGTTTTCTCCCAAGGAGGAGATGGTGTATTGCGTTGTCAGGGTCGTTTGTGTGTTTCGGGTGTAGATGACTTGAGGCAGTGAATTCTTGCAGAAGCGCATGGTGTGCGCTACTCTATTCATCCAAGGGCCACCAAGATATACCGCGATTTATGGGAGATCTATTGGTGGAGTGGAATGAAAAAAGACATTGCAGAGTTTGTGGCTAAGTGCTCAACTTGTCAGTAGATTAAGATTGAGCATCAGAAGCCTAGCGGGTCCATGCAGGAGTTCAGTATTCCCACATGGAAATAGGAAGAAGTGAATATGGACTTTGTGATGGGATTGCCTCGTACTCCTCGTCAGCATGATTCAGTTTGGGTCATTGTAGACAGGATGACCAAATCAACTCATTTCCTTCCAGTTCATACCTCCTATTCAGCCAAGGATTATGCCAAACTCTATATCAGGGAGTTGGTCAGATTGCATGGTGTTCCATTGTCTATTATCATAGATATAGGTACCCAGTTCACCTCTCATTTCTGGAAGGCATTCCAAAATGGTCTTGGTACCCGAGTTCATCTTAGTACAACCTTTCATTCTCAGAAATATGGTCAAGCAGAAAGGACCATTCAGAATTTGAAAGATATACTGCGATCATATGTGATAGATTTTAAAGGTATTTGGGATGACCACTTGACTTTGATTGAGTTCGCATACAATAACAACTATCATTCCAGCATTCAGATGGCTCCGTTTGAACCCCTCTATGGTAGGAGATGCAGATCTCCAATCACTTGGTTCAAAGTGGGAGAGGCCATAGTTGTAAGGCCTGACCTAGAATTCGATACCTTAGAAAACGTTCAGTTGATCAAAGAAAGGCTTAAGACTTCTTAGAGACGACAAAAATCGTATGCAAATGTGCGCAGAAAAGATCTCAAGTTTGAGATTTACGATTATGTGTATTTGAAAATCTCTCCCATGAAGGGAGTGGAGAGGTTCGACAAGAAGAGAAAGCTTAGTCCTCGATATGTCGGTCCCTTCAAAGTTCTCAATCGTTTAGACAAAGTAGCTTATGAGCTCGAATTTCCTTCAGATCTAGCTTCAGTCCATCCAGTGTTTCATGTCTCCTTGCTAAAGAAGTGCATAGGTGACCCACCAATTGTAGTCCCTATAGAGGGCATAGATAGTCAGAACAAACTCTCCTTCGAAGAGATTCCAGTTGAAAACCTTGACTATTAGACTCACATATTGAGGAACAAAGAAGTCCCTCTAGTCAAAGTTCTTTGGAAAAATAAGTCCGTTGAGGGAGATACTTGGGAAGCAAAAGCAGACATGCGGACCAAGTATCCTCACCTCTTCTCTGCAAACTTAGACTCATACCAAGGTAATAGTTTTCCCTAAGCTTATTCAGTTTCATGTTCAGATTTCAGTTACAAACTTGGTATCAAATACCATTGCGTGCTCAGTCATATGTTCATTAGTCAGTTCAGTCATGTATCCATGCATCAGATATGCATGTTCAGTTTGAGAAACTCAGCTTATCAAAAATCCCATTCATGTACTCATGAATTAGCTCAGTTATGTACTCATGCACAGATATGCATGTTCAGTGTGGTAATTTAGTATATCACTAATATCAGTCCTATAGTCATGTCCAGATGTCCATGTCTAGTAAGTAGATTCAGCCTACTAGTACTCTCAATTCAGTCTATCCCATTCGAGGATGAATGTTCTCACGGAGGAGATATTATAAGACCCCACAAAATTTCTAGCTTAATTCAGTCCTTTAAGCTTGTCAAGGGGCCCCAGACTTAGAATATTTAGCTAAGTTTTCCGACATAGTTATATTTTTAACCTTCGAAAGTTGGTGATTTTACTTTGCGACCTTAATGTCCTTTAAATGTCTATATTTAAGTTAATTCATGATTGGAAAGGTCAATAGGTGAACCCAAACATGTTTCAGATTTTTCGAACTTCGTTTGAAGATCCTTTGGAATCCCAAAACAGTGAACCAACGCGATCTTGGTGCGTCACGTTGACTATCACGTTGGTTAATATTTTTACCAGCTACCAGTGTCAAATTCCAGTGAGTTTACGCTAACTTGGTATGACACTTTGGATATCACGTCGGTGCCATCGACGCACCGCGTCGACCAGCGTGTCAGTAACCCAGTTTTTCAGTCATTTAAAAGTAGGGTCTCATGGGGTAATTGTGTCTTTTCCCATGCCCTTCAGCCCCATAACACGAAGTTTAGCCCCTTTAGAGGCATGATAAAATCATTATTAATAAAATCCTCAAGAACAAAACCTTAGGGCTATCAATCCAAGAATCAAATCCAAGAGATTTCACCGTCAATCTTTCCAAATTCAAGTAATAAGGTATGTAATGTGTTTATCCAAGAGTCCTTTCCACCCTTGGAGTTTAAGAAACTTCTTTTAAAAACATAAGTTGTGATGACCATGTTGTGGGTTTGAATGTAATCATGTTGATGTTGTGGTATGCATTTCAAGTTGAAATCTTTAATGTTTTTCTTGATATTATGGTGGCATATAAGTTGAATTTTCATTCTCTTAGGTAGAAACCCCTGAATTATGAATTACTATGGTAGTCATGATGTATTAGCATTGTTGTTCATGCCCAAGTATAAATCTATGCCTTGTAAGTGTTTGATGGAATGTTCATGAGATTAGTGTAATGAAATTATGACATGTTAGCATGCATTCCTATTTATGTACAAGTTCATAACTTTCAAGTGCTTGATGAAATGCCTTATAAATTGTATTGTGAGTTGTTGACTATTGTCAAGTATTCAAGTATCGTCATGCCTTATTATCTTCATTCTATCAAGTTCTGGGGGTATTTAATGCTCGAAAAATTAGTTGTATGCCAAGAGCCAGTGTCAACTATAGAATTTATCTAAGTTATGATCAGTAGTACTCTCAACCAGTCTCAGAATTTAGGAAAAACTCAGTAGTATTCCATCAATCAACGAAACTCAGTAAACTCAGTCCAATTCAGTCCAGTATACTCAGTTCAATAACTATTCAATTGGGAGTAAGATTCAGCGCTGTGTGAACCCAAGGATGAGGGCTCACCTGCCAGTAGAGGGTGTGATCCTTAGAAATAGTCCTTGTGTTCCAAAACAACGTAGATAGCGTAGGTTGAGGCATCAAACCTACCAGATAAGGGTTGATGAGGTGTCTTAACCTATCAGTTGAGGGTCCCACCATTCTCATTATAGTACCTGACAGATGAGGTTAACTCTCAATTTGTCCTTACCCGTGGCACGGTATTGACACCCTTCCAACTGGGGTTACAGGTGGGACCCCAAATCAGTTAAAATGGGGCATGTCGGTTAGATGATTACTTCCCACAGTCTCAGTCTCAATCATCAGTAAGGAACTCAGTTAGTTCTACAGTTTTTAGGACTGTCAGATACAATCATTCAGCTCAGTACGGAACTCAGCTAGTTCCATCAGAGTTAGGACTATCAGAAACAGTCACTCAGTTATAGTATATCAGTTATCAGTACATAAGTTATCAGTAATCCATGTTACCAGTAAACTCAGTATTTACTATTATTATGACTTTAGTTACAGCTCCTGTATTCATGCATGTATTTCTCACTCAGCCATGTTCATATTATTCAGTCAGTTATAGTTCATGCATGTGAACCCTTACATTCAGCCGACCTCACTTTGCATACCAGTACATTCACACGTACTGACACATACTTTTTTTTTGTGCTATGGTGTTTTTACCATAGGTTCGAACTCTCAGGTTCCCGATCACGTATAGCTAAATTTAGATTCAGCCAACAACAGTAGACTAGCAGTGAGTCCTCATCAGTCGAGGATATTTTTTATTTCATTGTCTCATTATATTTAGCATTTCAGTGCATGAAGTTAGTTGGGGGATTATTCCATCAACTCAACAGTTCAGACAGTTCAGCTAGAGGCTTTTTGGACTAGATGTTAAGATAGTTGTTTAGTTTTGGTATTGAGATACCTTATCTTAGTTTTATTTTAATTATTTAAAACTTATGGCATTTCAGCCCATTATTTTGCATTATAACATATTATTACTCAGTTATTGCAGCAGGTACTAGTCATAGGTTAGCTTGTGGTCCTTCAGGATTATGAGCACTGTGTAGTGTCTGGGATACAGACTCGGTGTGTTACATCAGTCCTACGGTAAAGCATCCTAGGTGATACTGGACTTGGCCGCTAAAGCAACCACTTTTTACGTGGTTGAACCAACTGGACCTGAATTTTTCAAAGTTTCCCTCGACCCCTCGGTATTTATTCAAAATTTTGTGAATGGAAATAAACTATTCTACCCTATTAAATTTAACATTCCAAACTCAATAGCACCATCAAAATTTCCATCCGGAGTCATTTCGATGAAATATGGACCCCACATCCTAGGGTCACTTTTACCAAAATTCCTCCAATATACGAAAATAAGTCCACAAGACTCAAGACTGAAACCAATGTTCCCCTAGTCTAAAATTGATGTTTTGGATCTTATGGAACTGTTAGAATTGGTATATAAGTTTGTTAACATGAAGTAATGCCCAATAGTCAATCCTTACTAATAAAGACTTTAAAAAAGGAAATTGGCTCTAAAGAACAAATAAACTGTCTAATAACTAAACTGGCGGCTCCAACAAGTCACAAATGACTTTGGACAGCTACAGGAAAACTCTAAAGGGAAAAAAGTTGTGGAAAAGTGGTAAATGACCTAGAGGATCATTACATATATGAAGTCTGAATAAACAACTTAGCCACGCCATGCCGCAATGTTAAATCAAGCACTTCTTAAGAGGCAACCCATGTTTTATACTTATTACTTTTATAGGGTAATATGTGTTACTTGTGTAGGGATGATGCATGAAAAAGTGCAGCACTAGACTCAATGCTGAACCCAGAAGAGAATTGTATGAGGTCGTGGGTTCAGCCGTCTGAGCATATTTGATCAAAGTCCTGCGGGATAAAAATTTGGATGTTATTAATGAGTCACCATGATCGCACCTAGATGTTATGATCATGGTGCCCATCGTCTAATCAAACTCCTACAAACCAACATTTAGGAAATTAAACCTACAATTTTGAAAAAAGATCATGGTAACATACCACAATAGTCCTTAAGCCTCATATGTTTCCAAGTAAACTTTCTTCAACTCTCTTGTCACAAGAATGAGACACGATCATAGGTTGAGTCTAGGGTCGTAGGTTGAAGTCATCTGATGGGTCAAGTTATTTTAATCAAAATTATACCTGATCTCACCTGACTCAGAATTTAAGTCCTAAACCCTATACCAATAACTCAATTATACATTTCACCTTATTAAAAATCTAAACCCTTCTTTTGAAAAATTAATCACGTCAAAATTTGAGAATTCATACCTCTAAGTTGAGTGTTAAGGCTACGATACCAATAAAACCCTTCTATGCTTCCAATGAAAATATCAAAGTCAAAAACAAAAATATTGGAAGTATATTTCTTGGTCTCACTTTATAGTTAAGAGAAATTAGCACTTTGGGAGTAGCATTACTTTGTCTTTGGAATTTATTTGTAGTATTAAGGTTTGAATGAGAAACAAATATAGGGAAGTATTGATGTATTATAAAAAATAATGGTCAATGACGGTTATAAATAGGGTCAAGGTCTTGTTTGATTTTGGTTGAGTGTCAATGCACTCCACGACACAACCCACGGTCGTGGTGACAAATAAATGATTGTAGGTTGGATCGTTGTAGGTTACCAGTGTCTTCAATGTAAATGCTCCTCATACGATCACATCCCAAAATTGTCCTATCAAGGTAAAATCATGGTATGTACTCATCTTAAGTGACATACGCCCAATACTTTAGGAGTGTTCCTACGATCAAAAAGTCTGATTGTACTTTCATTGCACGCTTGGAGGGACCAATTTTCTAATAAATCATTTCCTATTCACTTTTGGAAAACACTTCTTATGAAAGGAAGGCACGATCGTATGAAGGATCATCTTATACATTTACTAAACCTATTTAAAAAATTTAAGAATTGCTGCTAACTTTTTCCCATACAAGTACAATGGAACCAAAGGCACAAAACACGCTAACGAAGGACATCTCAAAGCAGAGGGTACAAAAATACATAACTCTAGCCTTAGAGATGAATCAAATAGTTTAAGTGGTACCAAGGTGGAATATTCCACTAATTACATAGAAGAAAAACACTCTCCTAGGACCACGAGAACTTAGGCAAAAGAGATGGAACAAGCCAAGGCCACGACATCAACAACCTTGATCGAGGCTGCCACCTCTATAAATCTTCCCTAATCTGAAAATAAAAGAAACCAAGGGGATAACACTGAGGCTGCTGATGAGGAGATAAGATCCTCGATGGGTGAGAAGGAATCTAACCCCAAATCCTATAAGGAAGAAGATGTAGCTCCAGTTTAGAAAGGGACAGATTCAAGACAATTGAGTATACCAAGCACGAGGGATTATTATCTGGATGAGGTGTCCTTAAAGGACAATAGAAATCAGAAGAGAAGCATCCAAAAAGAAACCCGTCTATTGCTTGAGTCACTACAGAAGGTTCTATAGGTAGTCTGAATGTTTACCAAGTACAACTTAGGCTTGATGACTAGGCCTCTCCATATCCACAGACCAGATCTTGTGAGACAGTTTTATGCCAATTGTGCTACAACTCTAAAAAACATGATTCCTTCAGATAGAGACAAAGACATAAAGAAGCAATGCCAATTGGATTAATTAATTATTAGGGGAATAAAAGTGGATATCTCTGTTGGAGCAGCCTAAAATGTCTTGTTCGTAGAATAATTTGTGCCAGTTGAGGAAACTCCAAAATATAATTATCAGATGGCTGATTTGAAAAGAGTGAAAAATTTATCCATAGACAACAAAGTTATGCACTATACGTGGCTTTTGGGCCACATTATAGAAGAAGGAAATAATTCCACATGTATTAATAGGGCTCTCATTTACAAAATCACATAGAAATTCACCGCCAAGGCTTGGTGGTCTTATGTACGTCACCATATTGCACTTAGGGAAAATGATAACAATTTGAGTGCCACAAATTCATGCCTTGTAGAACGTTTCTTGGTGGTGATATATTTGAACATTACACATATCATTCTAGAATATATTCAAGATGTTACAGTTCAACACGACCTTTCCCTTCCCGAGATTGATCACATAGCTGCTACAAAAATTAAAAGTGTCATTCATTATGATAGTTGATAAATTCATTCAACCAACAAAGGTTGTAGATTTGGCATTGATCAAGAATTTTAGGAACATGCATCTTCTTCCCAGAGACCTTTTCCAGAAGTTCCACCAGAGGTTGTGAGAGGTTCCCCAACTTGTGATATACCAGTGTTTGATGTCGGTGTCTCTTAATTCTTTACACTACTGGCCTCCGTTCATAGTCGACCACTAGTTCTGATTAGATAACCATTGACTCTTACTTTATAGTTTGAAAGTATTATATAGAACCTACTATTACATGATTCTCAGATTAAGAAGTAAGATGTTGGAGTTAAGACCTATGTTAGTGAAGAGATTCAAGTTGCGTTCATGATAGTATAAACTTGAGTAGATAGGATTTAGATCCAAATGACATATACGATTGACGCATTCTAGAAACCACATTTGACTAGTATTAGGGCACACTTGATTGAGCTTAAGGAAGCGGTCAGGGTTTTGACTGAGCAGATTGATGTTGCACCTCCTCTACCACTACCTTTGCCTTCCTTGGTAGTTCTTATGGTGGATATAGAATTTGAGAAGATGGGAAGAGATTTGGACCCCTAAAGAGGAGGAGAGGTGATGATATAAAGAAGAATGGTAAGAAAAAGTCGAATAAGAAGAAGAAGATAAGACGAAAGGAGAAGGTAACTGAGCAGACCTTTAAGGCATTAATTTTAAAGGGGATTGGGATACCATATATTATAGAGGTGATTTCACATACTGGAGGGAAATAGAGAGTGCCCCCGAGTCTATATCGTTGAGCGCATTAGCCGCCATCGGTGCTAACTAATCTGAGAGTACCACGACCAAAGTTGAGGCCACAATAGAGGAGTAGAAAGTACAGGACCCAACTATGGCTCTACATAATCAAATTTTGATTGACATCTATATCTCTATAGGTATATCCTTTATACCAATTTATAATTTCCATAATTTTGTGCAATGGGGACATTGCACGATTTCTAAGTTGGGAGTGAGGGTGTACCACAATGAGGGTTTTTATTATTGTGTTTATTTTCCCTTAACTGTGCTATCATAATTAAAATCAGTGTGTTTAGGTGGGTTATTTAATTTTTGTGTTATCTTATTATTTTGGGTGTAACTTAGAGTAAACCAAGAAACTTTGTGCAATTTAATTAATTAAGCATTCGAACCTATTTTGATTTTTTTGAAATAATATTCCTTTGAATGTGTTATGTACTTATGTATACTATGATGTCACTAATGTTTGGTACTAGATATGGCATTAGAATTGTTATTCTGATAAACTGGTTGACCTTGTATGAACCGAGTTGGTAGTAAGTGAGAGTAATCCCTAAGCCATGAGTGAGTAGGTCTTCTACCTACTCGGTGTATGTGTATCATCTATAACTTGATCGTTTGGTCTCAATAAAAGTTGTAGGATAGGAGGTAGGAAAGCATCATAGGCCATTTTTTAAAATGTTCACTATAACCTAAATAACCGACCAATCATCTATCCCTTGAACCCAAATTTTTTAGCCAAAATAAACCTTTTATTTAAACTAACCGACTCACCTTCCTAATTCTTTACAATGAACCTTCTTTGGTACAGGTTCCTAGTTAGACATTATGTACCTCAACCCAGGTAAATCGACTAACATGAGGGTGGATTTTATGTAAGGGTGCATAAAAATTAGGAATACAAAGTTTATGGTAAAAGGGAAAAAAGATTCAGTTATGGTAAAAGAAAAAAAAAAGAGGAAGATGGGCAAAAAAATAGAAAAAAAAGGTTGTGAAAAAAAAATGGACTCGGGTCCCAAAAAGAAATAGAAGTGTGAAAAAGTTAGAAAAGTAAGGAAAAGTAGGAAAGTGGAGTCAAATGTATTGTAGTTCCTAGGAGGATTGATTCACTTTATCCAAATATATCATACCTATCCCTCAGCCTATATTTACACGCCTATGAAAGACCTATAGTGATCCTAACCAGACAATTCAAAAGCTGAAGCATAGAAATAAGGGCAAGCCTATGGAATCAAATAATACATGACTTGAATTTATTGTAAGAGTGAGAGATTTTATATAGTGTTAGTTAATAGGTTCATTTACGGATATTAAGTGATGAGGACTTTTTTTATCTAAGGGCAAGGGGTTGTAGTCAAGTTGTTGTTTGTTTGGGTAGTGTATTGGTCTAAGTATTAGGTTGTATATCACAATGTGATGTCATGTTCTCATCTCATTTTTTAAAGGTACTTGTCTTACATATGCATTGCATTAGGTGAATTTTCTACTTGAAGGGTGTTGAAAGTACTTTTGTTTGCATGCTGAAAAAATGGCTTTACAAAAAAACGGCCATAGTGACCTTGGTTTTGCTCTAAGTTAAGCATCTTAGTAAGTGTAGTTTATTTTATCTTTTTAAGACATAAAAATGTTCTAAGTTGAGGGTGTTGATGTTTCTTGGACTTATGGAACTTAAGATGCTTAAAACTATTAATATTTCACGTAAAAGGATATTTCTAAGCAGATATGATAATTTTGTTACTGTTTACAGTATAAATAGGCTTGGAGAAGGAAAGTGTTTAATATTGGACAAAAAAGGCACTATATTATCAATGCTACGACTATGTGATCTGACCAAGGTCATGCCAAGGCTATTGTAACATGATCCAGGGGATGATTCTCAGGAGTTTATCAGACGAGCTCCTACAATCATATAAAGATATCACAATTGTACAACCTGATCATTGGAGAAAGACTTGAAGCAAGGATATAGGATCCAAGTATGGAGATCATCATATGAAATCTCTCCACGATCGTGCTATAATGTCACGATCATACCATGATAGAGTGGGGAGAAACTCAAGATTTACAAGTTTCAGAAGCCTAAGTAAGAGATCAATCAGAGGAACATATTGTACCATTGTAGTTAGAATTAATGAATTTACAGAGAGTCATAACTATCATACTTGAAGGAGAAAAATTCATTAGCTAACCACAAGCACAAAAGGGCAATCTTGGGTTCTAACCATGATCGTACCTTCCTTCAATCCGAGGCAACTGACCCAAATTTTTTATTTTATTTAGGATAGGTTTTATTTTATCTATAAATACTTTTACAGGGTTACTTCTATGGTCTTATACCACTTCATATTTAACCTCTCTATACTGTGAGATTCTAAGGTATATTCTTTGAATTTTAGAAATAGCATTTCATAGGATTTTAATTCAAGTTGAGATTTTGGACTTTTATTCTTATTGTGAGTTCATAATTATGTTTTAATATATGAATTATTCTTGTATTCTTGGAATTATGAGTATCTAAACACCATAACAAGGATTATGGGAACCATGATGAATTGACGAAATATGTTAAGTGCGAGGAGATTTTATATCGGTGTGTTTGCATGTATTGGTTTCGTTTATTATGATTACTTTCTAATGGTTGAAAATATTAAGAAATTTCTTTTATTCTAGACTTTCTCGAGACAGGTAGATATTAGTAAAAGAAAATAACAATAGAGATTTGAAGCTATCGATCATTATCTAATAACTTGAGCCATAAAAGAAAAGGTTAATCTGATATCAAAAACAAGGTTTGTAAGTTCGACACTTATATTCCTAGAGGAGAAGTGTGAAATTCATCTAACCAATGTTGAAAGACATTTAGATGAACCTATTTTGTTAGATTTTGCATGCAACGCATTGAAATAGTTTGCTAGCACGAGAAATCTACGTAGTTATGAAGTTATGGGGATCACAGTCATAATGCTTTCTCATACTTATTATAAATCCAGCAATCAACAATCGTTACTATAGCTCTTTTATTTCACAAAATCCCCCCTTTTACTTATTTGTTAGTTACCTAGATAAATATTTGATAGAATTTTTACCTATTCCCTATGGGATTAATCCCAACCTAGTTGGGTTCTATACTTAATTCAGTGATAGCTTAATATTTTTTGAGAGGTGTATTTTGGGTGACTTCATGTGCTCCAATTATTTAACATATCATTTGGATTTTGTATGGCCAGGTTATTGACATCTCATTTGGAACCTTGTGTGGTTCGATAATTTGACAAATCATTTGGATTCTTGTGTGGTCTGGTTATTTAAATGATCATTTGGATCCTTGGGTAATTCAGTTATTGACATATCATTTGAATTATTGTATGATTCGATTGTTTGACATACCTTTGGATGCTTGTGTCATCCTATTATTTTACATATTATTTGAATCCTTATATAGTCCCCTTAATAATATTATATGATTTCTCGTGAGATGCTGGAAAAGTGATGAAGTTTTAATGAACAAAATGCTGAAGTTAGTTGGAAATAATTCCCTTCTTATTGGTAATTTGAACAGGATTTGCCTAATTGAGATTGTGGTACTTAAGTGACTTTTTTAATGTAATTTTATGGTTTTGACTTTGTCGAAGTCCGAAATAACAAGCTAAAATGGTTATACATATACCCTTGTTTACTTTAAGTTAATTGAACTGATTATGTTTATTCAAGGATAATGAATTATGAATTATCCATTCTAGTGTTGGCAATATTGATTGAATAATTATCTTTAAAATGAGCTAAGTTATTAGATGTGGAGGTGAGGAAGTGTATGGTCAGTGATTAATTAATGATAAGGATTTATGAGTTGACCAATTCATTATTTTGTGATGTATCATGAATGATTACGGGATGAGGTAAGTTGTGAAAGTGAAGAATATGTAATCCTTAGTTAGTGATCAAGTAGTCTTAACCTTGTGGTTGTAAAACGTGCATCCATATTTTGACTTAGGCTAGACACCTAGAAATTGTGGCAAGTGCATGGAATAAGATAGTTAATTTCATTGATGGCTGGCGTATCCTAAATTTAGTGGTTCATAACTAGGTATAAATTATAACTGAGAAGATTATTGGTAGTCATCTTAAATAGGGCGAGTCTCCTGACATATATACTTATATTCTGAGAAGGACGTGAACATTGTAAAAGAATGGTAACATGAATTATAGACCAAAAGGAATGAAATTACTAACTTATATGTGCATGCTTGATTTTGAATTTATATATTATGTTTATGTGATTTAACTTTGATCTATCATTCATATCTACCATTATGTATAGCTATACTAATACTACTTCTTTTATATTCTTTTTGAGGTATAGACTGGTTGCATGATTAGTTGAAGTTCTTACGTGATGTGGTTAGAAATGTTCATCATTTTCTATCCTTTCATTTTCATGGTGAAAGTTGGGTCTTGTATTAACTTGTCCCTTTTCTCTAGTATCTCTTGTACATGTCAAGACTGGGTCCTCGAGAAAAAATATTTTCTTTTATTGTACTTTTAATAAGATTGTAATAAGTTTTATAGAATTTTGAAGAGGTTAATGATATTGTTTATGACTTTTGCATGTTTTCTAAATGGGTGGTAAGAGTTCTCCTACTAGGAGAATTAAAGTAGGTGTCCGCACGATATATCCAACTAGTTGGATCATGACATTTAGCTACAAATGAGTTTTGTTGCAAATCACTCAATTTACAACTATGGATTTTTGTAACAACTTCAAAATTTGATGAAATATGTGTTTCTATGTGAAATGACAGTTTTATCCATTTGCATAGTTACATTTTGGTATTTTTGGGGTGTAGGGTGATTGGCACAGTTCTCGATGTATTTTGATGCCTTTTATATGATATTGTGATTTTTGGAAGCTTTGAGAGCGTTATTATGAACTTATGTGGTTATCTTTCGAGTCGTGCAATGGATGACTGAACAAAATGTGCCACAGATCCGAAACATCTATTTTAGGGTGGTAACATGTTTGGTTGGGTTTTATAGCTTTTAAATCTCATTTTAATTCTCGATTTGGAAAATTGTGATTTCAAGTTTCAGAGTCAACTCTGTGAAAATGACCTTTTTCAAAAATTTGATATCACCATTGAGTCTAGAGCATCGAATGTAATGTGGTTACATATTTCGTTTGAGTATATCAGATTCCGAACAAATCTCGAGCACCTTGTCAAACTATTTTTTGGAAAATATAGGGTAAATCTCATTTTGGGAGGCTGTTTTATGCCTTATTTTCAAAGTAACCTAGAGCAAGTATGAAAAACCCTTTTTTGTTTGATTCTGCTCATTCTTTCACCTTACCTCTTGAGAGCTAAACCCTAAAATAGTGTAAGAGCTTAAAATTGAAGCTTTTGGGTGCTTGGAAAGTTAGATTAATAGCTATTTCTTGATTCTCTTACGGATTTAAGGTAAGAATTCACTCTTTTCTTAGTAAATTTTGTAATTAATTTCTCAAAACCCCAAAAATTTTAGGGCTTGATTTTAAATCCCAATTTCACTCCTTTTCACTTGAATAATGTTCTTAATCCTATAATTAATAATTTTTCATCAATTTAATCTTCAAAAAATTTTGATTCTTAATTTTAACATGGATTTCAAAGGTTTTACCCGGTAAAGCTTAAAAATGATTTTTCTTTTATTTGAACCTTGTTTTTAGTCAATTTGACATGAGTTTTTATCTGTAGATTCCTAAAAATATGGGAACACATTTTTAAAGTAAATTTATGATTTTGTCCTTCTTTTTTGAAAATTTATTTCGGTGGTATGTTTTGACCCCAGATAAAAAATAGGCAATATGGATATCGTTAGCTTTTTTTAATGGGTAAATTCTATATTTCTTGGTTTTAGTTAATTTTGGAATCGTTCGTGAGAAGTAAGATCGTGGGTAGGAAGTGTAGCATACTAATTTTGACATTCGAGATAGGTTATAGCTTAACTCTTCAGAGTGGGTTGAGTAGTTAATTGTATACCAAAATCCATGTTAAGGGTGGAAACTAATCATGAAATATAGATATCTATATATTGTGACCATGTGGGGGCCTAATTGTGATGTAATTGTTGAATCTGAGATATCATGTAATATGTGTGACTGTATAAGGTCTTATGTGATAATTTGATTCCCTTGAATACATGAGAATAATTGTATTCTATTGTTAGAAATGCCTATTGTGGTGTCTTTGGTTTACTGTGATATAATCATACTTTCTGAGCATGTGAACCATATGGAAGATGCATGGATAGTGAAAATAGTGAGAGGATATCGGCTCACATGGTTGTGGAATTGTAATATTATGGTTGGTTGTGGAAATACTTCATATGGACTAGTTTTCAAAATATATCATATGGATTGGTTGTGGAAATACTCATTTTGAATGGTTGTCAACCTTGCATCATCATTCTCATGTTATTATATACATCATTTGACTTGTTTGTTTTATTGCTTTATATTTACTTGTCATGTATGTGTACTTGATTTTTGTCTTATATTATGTATGTGCTTTATCAACACTAAAAACACTGGAATTACTGAAATTGTTGAAAGCACTAGAAATACTGAATATTGCTTAAGGTTGTATGCCAACCTCAAGGTAGTGTGCCAATCTCAAGGTTGTATGTCAACCTCGTGCATCATCATCATATTATACATTGCATTTTCTTTATTGTGATTGATGCTCTGATTGTATTTCCACAATGACTTGTTATATTTCTACTTGCTTTATATCCTGTTACGTATACTTGATCATCCTATATATACATGTTGTTCTCTGTTATAATTGTATGTGATATAATGTATACTTGTATTATACTTGTTGTATTGTTGTTGTATTTGTGTGTGTGTGTGTGTATATATATATATATATATATATATATATATATATATCAGAACTGTTAGTGCAAGTGGTGTTACAAACAACGGTGTGGGCCACCGTTGTGGGACATTTATTGATTACAGGTGACCTGCCCTTAGTGTGTATTTTGTGTACTTTATTTTTTACTTTGCTTGGCTAGCCTATGATACCTACTGAGTACAAGTGGACCGTACTTACTCCTATTGTACCCTTTCAGTGCAGATTCAGGTTCGGGTACGCCCCACGTTGCTTGACTCAGGCGATTGTTAGAGCTTTTAAGGTAGTTGATAATTTTCAGGCATCCGGATATCTTCTACTACCTTTCTCTATAGACTATGTCTTTACTTTCATTTCAGAGATAGAGTTTCTCTTGTATTTGGATATCTTATGTATTTCTATGGATTCGAGTTGTACTAGATATGTTCTTATACTGTTGCCACCTAATTTTGGGAGTTATGGCTGCATTGTTATGTTTCTTTCCACATTTATTATACTTGTATGGTTTGGACTTGTTCTCGAAGCCTTACCTTGGGGTTATTTGTGTTCTTTTCCCCCGTATATGGGTTTGTTTGATAGGATTACTTGTCAAAGTTCGCCGCGACAAATGCCATCATGACCTATAGATTTTTGGATCATGATAATTTTTTTATACTTTATGGCTAAATACAAGTATTAATATGAGACCAAATATAGAAATAGCCATAGAATTTTAATTTGCATGGCAAATACTTTTTCTACTAATACAATACCTTGTAGCTAAAATATGGAGGTAGCTACAAATTTTATTTGTCGTAACAAAATAAAATCATTTGCTACAACTGTATTTTTCGTGGCAAGAACGTTTAATATAATATTTGCAGCATAAAAAAATTAATAGCTATAAGTATTACTCTTTTAGGCACTTATCATGTAATGTCTTTATCTAACTTTTAGCTATACTACTTCTTGCTACAAATGCTACTCAAAAAATTTAGCCACAAAAAAATTCATATTTAGCTTAGAGGTATTCTGTAGGTATATGTACATTTTGTCGAAGAGAAATTTTACATATTTAAAATATTAGAAAATAAAATCTATAAAGTAAATATATTAGAGATAAATATATAGAGAGAATGATATATCATTCAACTTCAAATTAGTGTACAATCGAACTAATTTAACTTCATATTTATAGAAGAACAAAGGTTGTTGTGTAAGCTACTTGCTAGCTGTTTGCTTGATTGCAAACTTATCCACTTGCAAACTTATCCGATTACAAGTTTATTCAATTACAAGTTTATATAATAAAATGATAAGTCTAGCACTTTTGACCTGTTAAAGAATTAGATTAATCTATCTTTTTTACTATTATAATTTAATTTGAATTAAATCAAGTTAAATAATGGACACGATAGTTTTATGTGAAAATTCTCTGACTCACAAAGATGGAAAACCAAAAATCTACATCCCTGCAAAATTTCACCCAATCTTCACTGAATCAATGAGCCTCAACTGAATTTAGATTACAACTCTTCCAACCTAGGAACTAACTTTAATTCCTAATTTTAACAATCCCCAAAATTGTTTATCACCACTTTCGGTTATCCCCAACTTGAAGTTGACAAAACTCAATAATGTTTCCTATACACAATTCGAGAAAAGCAGTAAATTATAACTCAGTTGAATTTTCCAACGCTCAGATCTAAACTTAGACACTTTATTCGTACAACTTTTGAATATGTTCTCCAAGTTAGGCCTTCATATTAGTTGCACTCTAATCTTCGGTCAGAACTCTATCAAATTGACTTTCTCTCTATTGATTGTGTTCGGCACTTTTCTCTCTGTGTATGTTATGAGACTTATTTTTGAAAGGTCTTGTATATTTATAACTCTTGATTGTTCATCTCAGTTAATAGAGTCCGAACTCCACAAGAACTTTAATCTTTCTTGGACACTCTTGGTTTATTCATATGTGTAATCCTTATCACATGTAGATTCATATCACCTTCATACTTTGAGTAGACTTTAAAACCTTTTCCACATGAGATTTCTGTAATTTAGGAAATCCTACAACAAGTTGGACTCAGTGTGTTGGAGCAAGTATTAGTAATATGTTTCATACACTTGTTTCATCAATCGTCAACCTTCAAAATATTTAAATGGACATCCACAATACAATGTAGCTATAACATTCTCCCATGGATGTTCTTAATAGATAATGTATCTTATTAAAATATAAATAGAAAAATGTAGTGAAAAAGGAATTCTAATAAAGAAAAAGAGTTAAGTATCTAATAATACATATTTTGTATTGCATCATTAAAAACTTCACCGAAAAAATCAAAGAGAAAAATGATTATGTTAAAAAGAGTACACTGTATATTTTACAGTCCTTGATGAAGGTCACAATTCACTTGTCCAAGCTTCCATACCAGTCTTGTATACCATTGTCCCAAGAATTGAAGTTGGTAAAAATTTATTGGATAAATCCTTTAGAATATCACTTAATGGATTTATTGTATTTCAGTATCACCACTGTTTTGGATATCATGTGTACAAAATAATTTTGATGAAAAATATTTTATTTTTTTTCCTTTTATATGGTCTCCTTTTAATTGAACTATGCATAAAATATTATCTTTACACGGGACTGTGAATACATTGATATCACACATCATGTCATATCTTCCTTTGATTAAATATCTCTGAATGATTTGCGAAAATTGCAATAGTGTACTAGTTTGTAGATGGCCATACTCATACTATAAAAGTACCTCCATATTTAAATAGTTAGTCTATTTGATATCAAGTGTAATGACCAAATTTATCATTACTAACAAACACCGTGATATTAGAACGAAATTGAAAATCATCAAAATTATGATTGCGAACTTGCATCGGGAATCATAAGTTGAATTTTAGGAGTTTAAAATTTTTAGGATCCTACTAATGTCACCCCATAATAACAGAAACTATACCGCTATAGTGGCATCATTACAGCAACGTGTGTGCTGCAATAGTAACATGATACGGCTAGAACCACTATTTAGAATAGAGCTTATTATATTTTCACCTTCAGTTGGATGAAAAGACATGGGGTCTCCAAAAACTCCTCTAGGGTTTCCTTCAAGCCATGTAACTATGAAAGAGGGGGACTAGGCTCGGATGAAATAAAATCCACAAAAATCTTGGGGATTAACATTCATATTTGATTGCTCGGGGCCATATTCCCTCTCATGCATTTGTAGCAGTTGCTTGGCATCCAGGTAAATAAGCTTAATTGAGTAGTGTAGACTCAGTTAAAAAGCATGAATATAAAGTAGATGGATGGGATATTTCATATTAGGCCTTCAAGAACGGTGTTTGGATGGCTAAAATCGATTACAAGTTGGGTAAGGTACAAATAGTTGGTTGTATTTTTTTTTTCATGATATGGTAGTTTATTCAATAAATTGGGTGATATATTGTTGCATATACTTATTAGGAGTGGATAAAAGGATAAATACTAGTCATTACTCTAGATCCTTATGGATAGTGTTGCTCATATGCGGGTATTGGTAAATTGTGAAGAATATAAGATGGTAATAAGTAGCACTGTTTTGGCAAAGAGGGGTGATTTGGGTGTCATGTTTAGGGATCTATACATAGTGTAGGTAATGTTCATGTGGTTTAATTCAATTTTTGATAGATGTGCAAGTTAAGTATTTTCTAGTATTACTGGATGATGTATGTTGTCAGGTGTAATCACATTTTACTGAACTTGATGTAAAGCTTCTGAATATTCTAACTGTTGGATGTTTTCATATTGAATGTGGTTCATTAAATATATATATCGTTGTTAATTGTGGAATATTTGAACATTCTCACACGATATTGGTGGAATAAGGTTGGCAGGCACAAGTGTTAGGAGTTTAGTACATGGACAATGTTTGTTCTCTGAAGAACATGACTAGTGGACGATTGCCAGACCTTTGGTATGTGTGTACATGGTAGAGGTGAGTTTGATAGTTTCATAAGTGAACCAGGAATATATATATATATATATATATCTTTATTATACTTTGATGATTGACTTGACTTTACTTGGATTGATTTCACTTGATTTTATTGGCATATTTGTTGACCTCTTTGACCTATTGCTAAGGTTACTGAAAAGGCTCTAAATATTTCATGTTGCATCAAGGTTGTAAGTTGTCGGCTAAGTTTGAGTTTGTAACTTGAGGTCTTATTGATGACATGGTTTATAGGGTAGGTTATCCCTATGAATGTGGGGTGTAATTTTATTAATATCTTTACACAAGTTAAGCTCACTTTAGATGCAATTGTTTCTTTATGACTCGGGGTAGTCCTTGGGAAGTCTAGGCTTAGTGATTCAAAGTAGTGATGTCGTAAGGGTAAGAGTGGTGTCGTAGGGTTCGTAAATAGAAGTTTTAGCAGTAATTAACTGGATTGATGTGGGTAGAAAGGGTGAGGTTAAGTGTTTATTAAGTATCAAAATGGGGAAAAATTATGGTGGCAAAGCTCGGTAGAGTGAATTATTATGATCCTGCTACACACGCAAGTGTGTGGTCATGCAAGTATTAAAGTTGCCCCTTCAAGCCGAATGTCAAACCCACAGGGACTTGGTTTGGCAAGCAATATAATCCTATCATTACTAACAAGATTAAATAAGTTTGAGATGTAACCAAAGAAACTTTTAGTTTTTTGAATTTGAAAGTAAAAATAAAAAATACGAGATAATAAAATGGTTGAAATGATAATAAGGAGAAATCTAGGGTCAAGGTAATTTGAACATTCCTATACAGCTATACAATCTCGTTGGTTAAGTTAATTATCTTGATTGTAGATTCATGGGGGCGATAACATAATTATGGTCTTCCGATCCTCTAAATGTCTATCTAAATTAACCCCCAACTACATCGTTGAGCGGGAATATGAGAACTAATTCAAATGCATTTGTATGTCATCCCATATTTGAACCAAATAGAGAAAATTAGGTATATTCCTATCATAATCATGAATCCTATCTTTAGTTCATTTAAAAGACAAGAACCCATTCCATATATTCCACATTATAATCTAAAGTTCCTCCTTTCAGGATCACAATACAAATATAGTGGTATTCTAAAGGTCGCAAATCAATACAATAGTAAAATAAAGACAATATGATCAACCTAACATGATAATCAACATTAAACCAACATAATTTAAATCTAAGTATTAATGTTCATAGCTTTAACCCTAGAAGAGGGTGTTTAACCACTCATAGTTTCACAAAGAATCACAAGATTGGAATTCATAAGTTAAAACTAAAAGTAAACTAAAGTAAAAAATAACAACCCTAATTGGATCCTCTTTGTGTGTTTTCTCTCTCCCAAAGTTGTCCAAGATGTTTTGGATAGGAGCTAAGTGTCCTATTTATAGTGTAGGAGGATTTTGGACAAAATTTACCCTAGGGCGTGGTATGCCCCAATCACGGATGTCCTTGGTGTAACACGCCCTTAGCACACACCCCTACTAGAATTTACATTTCACTTTTTGTACCATGGTGTGGCACTCCCTTATCTCGGAGCTTTGGGAGCATGGCATGCCCTTGTGCTCCAAACGCCAACTTTTCACTTTGTAGATACCTTTCCAACACTATTTAAGCTTGTTTTGCTTCTCAACATTGCTCCTAACTCATTAAATAGTCTCCTAAAACATCAAGAAACAAGCATTAGCTCATACAACATGATAGAGTTCATCAAAGTACACTATAACAAGCATAGCTCAAGCTAGCTCAACTAGTTTTCTCGTCTAAACTCTAGGATGGTCGTATTGATTCTTAACTTGTTTTAATGCACCGTACACACTACAAACATGTCACTTAACTAATAAAATCATAGTTATTCCCTTAATAATTCATCAAACACATCAATAAGTCCTCAAAACTAGGATAAATGAACATAGATAATGATACGCAAATATGCCTAAGATCACCACCCCACACTTAAATCCTTGTTTGTCCTCGAACGACTCCTTACACCAAACAAAATCAAGAAAGGCTGTAACATTATTACTAAAACTAAGACACTCAAGCTAGAACTACGACGACTACAAGAATATCAAGTTCAACATTAAGCATGTCATACTACCATTGAAAACTCATGAACACTACTTTAAAACATCCTAACCTTAAGAATTGACTCTACCAAGTTGGAAAACACATACATTTTATTCACTCAAAGAGATCATACAAATCACCTAACATCATCAGACATGTGCGCTCGCCACATGAGAGTCATTCATATTCACTCACAAATATGCAATTAATCACAAGAATAGGTGTATGAAAATAATCTCTCTTACTCTCACAAGGAATTCACAAGTCACATAAGACAAACCATAAGCTTTCCCTTAGTGTAGTACTTACTAATATTAGAATATCAAGGCTAGGGATCAATTAGGACTTTATGGATTGTTATGTAGGTTAAAGGATGGGTAGCAACTATTCTGGCTAGTAATAGTTACTATCTTCCCTAAGCACTTCACACATAACATTGAATTCCTCTCGAACCAATTAATTTTTCACCACTTTTATCTTCCTGCTTATCTTTTATTTTGCCCCATCTCTTTAAGCTAATTCACTTATATTCAGTAAGAAGTATTCAGTAACACACATGATTTACTTTTGATCATTTTTCTATTTTCATTCCATCACTCCTAGTCACAACATATAAACATTTTTCAACACCAACAACTTCTATTTTGGAGCTTCACTTTTGCTTTTTCCTTCTTCAATTCTACACTCCTTAACGTCTTAATTTTTCAACTAAAATAATTAAGAGCTTTGGGTCAAGTTCTGGTCAATAAAAAAAAAGGGATAAGCTATATTGAGGCTACCAAAGAATAGGCTAAAAAATCAATGGGGCTAACTAAGATCATACAATAAGGATAGATAAAGATGGTATAAAACATGGTTGTCAAAAAAATGCCTATATTATCCTAAACCCGACATTCTTTATTTTGTTTTGCAAGCATGCCGGTAGGTTCTAGACATCAAAATGCAACAAGGAATATAACAAAAACCTCACTCACCAAGGGTACATGCTCAAATAAAGTAGGATCTCTATAGACCTCGTTCAAGCAATAGAAAGATCTCAAAATTAAGACAACGTAATGCAAGAGTCATTTAAATAAGCCTAGGTTCTCAACAATAGTCATTCAATTCACTATAAAAGCTTTTATATTCACAACCAACTTGCATCATGTAATCATATATAGGACTTAGCAAGAACATCTTATTTATTCCTAATGAAAATTTTAAAATTACTCCTAAAAATAAAAAGGGGATATAGGCTTCAAAGGCCCCCCCTCGAAAAAGAACAAAAAAGAAAAATCAAGGGGTGGGTGAAGTGTGCTCCTTCTAGTCTAACACCAAAACAATGGAAAATAAGCAATGAGAAAATCTTTTTCTACTTTTCTTTTCAAATTTAGTCAAAAACTAGAAAACAACTAGAAGTGGAAATCCTAGCAACACTTCTTCTTTAACAATAGAAAGATTCCTCACCCCACACTTAAAATCACACTTTGTTCACAAAGTATATATTAAAAGTAAGGACAGAAATACTCCATGAGGCTTCTAGGCCTAGATTAGTAGTATCATAATCCTCAAAGAAGGTCTGGTGGACCCCACACTCAGTCTTTCCCATGCTCAATAGATTGGGTCTTTGATACTCAGACTTTCCGTCAACCTATGACTCAAGCAAAAACAAAAATAAAGGTGATACCAAAGGAAAACAGAAAAATAAAATACCTATCTTAACTTGAGTTGTCTCCCAAGCAGTGCCTGATTTATTATCACGGCACGAATCAACTTACAACTCTCAATCATATTTCTTCATCCTCGGATCCCATTGTTGTATACTTTTTTGACCTCTTGAGTGCTTACTCTCAAAGTCTGCAGTTTTTCATATTTTCTTTTTTAGGCTTCTCTTCAAATTTCCTAATTTTGAGCTTAGTTGTTGATTTGAGCAACTCCTAAAGTGTTCGAAGAAGTCATTGAAGGTTTATAATCCTTTATCCAACACTCATCCACTTTTATAATCGTGATCATACATAAATATTTGTATTCTGATGGTGTATTGAGTGCTTGGTACACTCTGAAAACCACCTCTTCACATTCCGTCTTATTTTTCGAGTTCCCTCTCTCACATCAATAAGTGCTCCACCAATTGCCAAGAATGGACATCCTTATATGATTGGTACCCTGTCATATATATCATACAACAACAACAAACCTAGTGTATTCCCACATAGTGAGATCTGGGGAGGGTAAGATGTACGCAGTCCATACCTCTACCTCTAAAGAAGTAGAAAGGTTATTTTTGATAGACCCCCGGCTTGAGACACGGAATACTATAAAAGGCTGTCATATGTATCATAATCATGAATAATAAAGTCAGTAAAAATAATGAACTTACCAACCTTGATGAGAAAAACCTCTATGATTCTATCTAGCACCAATCTTGTTCTATCTACCATTTAGAGCATCACAGAACATAGACTCACAAATCAACTAAACTTTCTCTATCGCTTCATATACTGAATCCGGCCCTATCAAAGTATCCTTTTCAACTTCAAACCAACCAATAAGAGGTCTAAACCTCTTATTAGAGAGAGCCTCATACAAAGCCATATGAATGCTTGAGTGATAACTATTGTTGACAGAAAACTCAATCAAAGGTAAGTGGTAATACCAACTACCCTTGAAGTCGATAACACAAGCTCTCAACATATTATCTAAGGTCTGAATGGTCCTCTCTACCTAACCATTTGTCTGAGGATGGAAAGTTGTACTGAGATGGACATGGATACCATGACCTTTTTAAAAATAATTCCAAAAATGGTAGGTAAAGTAAGTACCTCTATCTTAAATAATGGTCAATTTAACCTATGTAACTTTACCAACTCCCTGGGCTAGAGTCTAGCATAATCCTCAGTAGAATATGAAGTAGGACTGGAAAGAAATGGGTTGACTTAGTCATTTTGTCTACAATGACCCAAATCAAATAATGCTGAAGACGCGTACGGGGTAATCCTATAACAAAATCCATGTTTACCACTTCCTACTTCCAAGTGGAGATGCTGAACTCCTGAAGCGTACCCCTAGGCCTCTAATACTCAACCTTAACCTGTTGAAAATGCAGATGCTTAGCCATAAATTTTTCAATATCCTTCTTTATACCATTCCACCAATAGATTTCTCACAAGTTACGGTATATCTTAGTGACTCTGGGGTGAATATTTTATCATGAACCATGCTCTTCTTCTAACATTTGCTATCTCAAACCATCTATATTCGAAAGATATAACCTACCCTAACAACGAAGCACGCCATCTCTCCATTGGGGGAAAACCTCAACTTTCTGACCCGAATTTCTTCCTTTAATAGGATCCTCGTCTTTTTTTTCCTTTACCTTAAAAACCAAGGAAGACTCTAAACCATTCTAAACCTATATACTACCATAGTCTGAATCAACCAACCTAATACCCATTTGAGCGAGATAATAAACCTCTTGAACTACCTCTTTCTTATCATCTTCCACATGAGCAACATTTCCCATTGACAGTCTACTAAGGGCATCATTGATAACATTATCCTTACACAGGTGATACAACACACTCATGTCATAGTCTTTCAATAATTCAAGACACCTCCTATGACAAAGATTTAAATCTTTCTGCATGAACACATACTATAGTCTCTTATGATCTGTAAACACGTCAACATGAACCACATAAAGTTAATACATCTAATCTTTAAGGAAAAAACAAATGCTGCCAACTTGAGATCATGAGTTGGGTAATTCTTCTCATTGGGTTTAAGCTGTCTAGAAGCATAGACTATGACCTTACCTCATTGCCTTAACACACCACCAATACCAACCTTTGAAAGCATCACAATAAAATATGAACCTATCCAAACTCAATACTAGAGAGGAAGCAAGTTGAGTCTTCAACTCCTGAAAACTCTTATCACAATAATCTAACCACTAAAATTTGACTTTATTCTAAATCAATCGAGACATGGGAGAAGCAATAGAATAAAATCCTTCAACGAACCATATGTAGTAACTGTATAAACCTAAGAAACCCTTGATATCTGATGGAGAGTGGGTCTAGGCCAGTTTCTTACTACTTCAGTCTTTTGAGTATCATCTCAAATACCATCACCAAAAATGATGTGACCAAGGATAGATACTGATCTCAACAAAAATTTATACTTGCTGAACTTAGTGAATAATTGGTGATTCCTAAGGGTCTATAAAACAATCCTCAAATGGTCTGCATGGCCACCTTCACTATCAGAATAGACGAGGATGTCATCTATGACTACTATGTTGAACATGTACAAGCACTGCTTGAACACCCTATTCATCAAATCCATAAAAGTTATGGGAACATTCGTTATTCTAAAATACATAACTAAAAAATCAAAGTGACCAAATCGAGTCCTAAAGGGTATCTTCGGGATGTCACATTCTCTAACTCTAAGATGATAATAGTTGGATCTGAGGTCTATCTTAGAGAAATAGCTTGCACCCTGAAGTTGGTCAAAGAAGTCATCAATCCAGAAAATAGGATGTTTGTTCTTGATTGTGACTTTGATCAAATGACAGTAGTCAATGCATATTTTGAGGGGACTATCTTTCTTGCGCACGAAGAGAACTAGAGCACTACATGGGGAAATGCTAGGCCTGATGAAACCCTTATCTAAGAGATCTTTTATCTTATCATTCAATTCCTTGAGCTTGGTAGGATCCATTCTATAAGGTGAAATTGAGATAGGCTAGCTAACTGAGAGAAGATCTATGCCCAAGTCAATTTCCTTCTCGGGAGGAACTTTGGGAACATCTTCAGAGAAAACTTTTGGGAACTCATTCACTACTGGGACTGACTCAATACTTAGAGTTTAAGAATTTGAGTCCTTGATGATCTTGGGCGTATTTATATGTCCAATTACCAATATTCACCCATATTTTGACTTGTTTTAAGAGCCAAATCTGCTATTCTTATTGCATTTAAGCCTTAATTATATTTCATATCTAACCAAAGTGATTAGTGATGCAGGAAAAATTTCTAATGGATTTGGACAAAATCGGATGCATAGTATGAAACATGTGATGATTGATGCTTTGAGTTGATTATATGGAGTATCACGGACACTGGAAGGAATTTAAAAGCAAGCTGGGAAGATTGGATCAGGTAGTGGAGAAATAAGATTAAAGGAAAAAGTGTTGTGCCTTCAAAAATAGTGCAAAAAAATTTCCAGTAGACTAGGGCGATTAGCCTATCGACGCGGGCTCCAAAACCGTGCCTCCATGCCTTAACAGAATTTTTCAAGGCAATTTCCTGTGGACCAGGGTGATTAGCCGATTGTACCTCACCTGGAGCGGCACCTCACTTGGACCGACGCAACAGATCAGGCGGTGCCTCGCATAAAGTGGCGCACAGACGCCCACGACGCTAGCTCCACTCCACCCAAGCATAGATTGGCCTAGTATAAAAGCCAACACGGGAAACATAATTAAGATACTTTAGAAAGCATAGAGCGGCGGAAAAATAGCAAAATCTCTTTTTTAGGGTTCTTAGATATTCTTGGAACTTCTTTACTTCAAGATTAATTTTTGGTATGATTAATTATTTATTTTTTACGGTGAATTCAGGCATGAGTGGCTAAACACACTTGTTCTGGGGTTGAGGCCAAGAGCATGATTACTCTTTGATATTTTTTATCGTAGTTTTCATGACTCGAATCGAGGCCCTGGCCATGATGAGCATCCCGAACCATGAAGTTCCGAGAACCCTTCTAACTGTAATCATATGCATAATTCGGAAACTAAAAAATGCAGTAATAAAATAAATAAATACATGGTCATTGGATTATATGTGCAAACTTATGCAAAGATTCTCCCTTTTTCAATATTTCAACACATGATGGTCAATTCCTTTATAACAATCCATGCAACTCTTTCCATAATCACCTTGAACATTTATAAACAAGAAAACATCCTCTCTTCAATTCATAATAAATATCAAGTTTGAAACAATAGTGAACCACTTATGTCATGCTTCAAAATATACAATTGAATAACCCACCACATATGAAATCAAGAGGCATCATAACATGAGAGGGGTTTCATCATTCATGCTCTCGATTTAATCTTTGCAAAACTCAAAACGCATACTTACATATATACGAGAAAAAAAATGAATTTTATGGGAGGCCTCAAGACTAAAACAATATATATATATATATCATTGAAAAGGATTTCATGATTTGGATATTCAAAACAATTGTTCAAACCCTTGTTATAAACATCACAACATGCTTTCAAAAGATTAATAAAACCATAACTTATGCCCTACAGTTTTTAGGACAGCCCACGTACCTTAAGTTTCTTAGTTAAGGAATAGAACCCTAATCTTGACACTTTTCTTGGGAAAGCTTGGATTGAAAGGCTAGAATTCTTGCCTTGATGCTTAAGCTTTCCTTAAATTGTTTCTTAGTTAAAGAATTCTTGTTCTTAAGAGTGGAGAGGATTTTAGATGTTAAAAATGATAGAAGATGGATTAAACGCTTAGGGTATGATTTAAACTCGGGGGGGGTGTCAGGAAACGATCAAAATACCCTAAAGAAACCAAAGAAAATTGCATAAATTCTTCAGTAGATGACCAAGGTTGATGGCCCGTAAGTTAGGTGACGGCTCGTTACTTAAGTCATCACTTTCAGCCTTGAATTTCTCCTTTACTGTACTAGGCTGACGACTAGAGCTAATAGGTCATCACTTAGTTGATGGCTCGTCAGCTTAGTCATCACCTATGTGATAGCTTATCAACGTAGTCGTCACTTAGTTGATAGACAGATACTTCAAAGTAAAATGAGCATAACTTTCTACTCCTATATCAGATTAAGGTGAAACTAAATGCGTTGGAAAAAGGACTCAAAGATCTTTCTTTTGGTTCAAAGTTGTCCACGTAACACATTATTTACTTGTAGTAATGGTCATTTAAAGTTGACACAAACTTAAGCATTCACTAAAACTTAATCGATAGAAACATTCTCAACTCATCTTTGAGTTAGGATATATTTGTGACCTCAATTCACATTCAAATGTATTCCCACACTATAAAATGTATCATCACACATATATTAACAAGGAATTATTGGGTTCGGGTCCATATGCATAGGAACGATGGTTTAAATTCTAGCAAAAAAAATGTGGGGTGTTACATTATCTCCTCCTTGGAATCATTCGTCCTCGAATGATGGGTAGGATTTTGGTGAAGCTATAGAAGTATGGAATAATGGACGTAATCTCACATTAGGAATTTTATTTTCCTCAGTGGAACATACATAACCATTCAAGAAGAGCTTCATGAAATCACCAAGTAAATTGTGCAAGCATAAATCATGAGATAACAAAATTTGATATCAACATGACCTTGGCATATGTTTTATGCCACTTGATCAAAACATTGCCAGGAATGAATTTTCCTAAGAACCCTCAGCTTGATTAATATTGGTACAAGACATGAGATAAGATTCTCGCGGGATATAAGAATAAAATAGAAACATTCTCTACCCCAATTGATACTTCTATTAGTCCTTAAATTTTTTTACGACGCTTCTCCACTATGATTTCAGCTATGAATGCCACATTTCAACATCTCAATCTTATAAATTCCCTGCTAAATGCATAACTACAAGAGCTTGAGTCTAACTGCATCGTACTTCCATGTTGAAGCCTAACCTGGAGTAAAAAAAAGGCTAGCTTAAGCTTTGGGACCCCATATTCTACATCCCTTTAAGAATACTTCTTCATCTTATCACTATAATCGAACAACCTCATTCCTTAAATCAAAGAGTACTAATGACATAGTGAATTGGTTTTCATTTTCATCAATCACAACATCCAAGCCTATCATTACTCCACCCACTTCATGAATATCTCCACTAAGACTAACAAATTCAATCACTCTCGCAAAGATTTTTTCCACATATTTCGTTCCTACCTATTTCATGTAATGATAGTTCATCTCCTTCTTCCCTCTTCTATTATAACCTTAACTCAAGAAATCATATCAAATTTTTTACCTTTAAGAACATCTACACCCCTACCTAAAACATTACTACGCTTCCACAACAACCACCATACTAACATACGGAGGGTTATTGAGGGACCCGAGCATAAGAATCATGAATGGGAGAAACACTACTCAATTATAACCCATATTTGTTGATCGACTCAAGGTTGGACATAAGGTGAAGATACGATACAATCATGAAGTTCTTCATATATCAAATGTCTAGATCATAAGTAGAGAGACACTCTGGCATAAATGCAACATAGAATGAGTCCTTAGGATAGACTACAGTGAGACACATGAGTTCTTACATCACGAGTCGTATAACATAAGTTTGAAATTCATGAAGTCAACGATTGAGACAAGGATTTCTACTCAAAGCTATCGCTTCTTATTTTCAGAGCTGAAATAGTCATGAGTTCGCACAACTTTATCATTTTGGCTAATCCCAACCTAAAATGAATCAGTAACATATAAAAACATAGTTCCTTCGAACCAAGCATGATTTGGGACACCAATTTATTGTTCATGAGCAACATAACATAGAGCTTGGATACTTAAAATATTGTATCACTGAGGGATATTATTGCTTCTAGTTTGGAGGTTAGGACATGACATGAGTTACATAGAGAGCGCAAAACTTAGACACAAGCAGGACTTGAATACATAAGACATTGGTAGATGTCCATTCAAATTAAAGTAGGAGGAGTTTTCTTGAATAGGAGTTGATTTATCATGATTCTTACTTGAAACATGACACCACAAGAAAATTCGAGAACTAGTCTAATATATCATCTCCCCATTAGATCAAAGTCACACTCCTAAACTTGAGAATATAACCTCTCATCAAATCTATACCCACCACTCTCAACACAAAGGGGTATCACCATGCACATAAATGCTAGACTCCCCTTAATGATTTTAATATAAAGACACTAGATTCTTTCTAGGACATTTCCTTTATGGACACTAATCATAGATTTCTCTAACCCCCAAAGTCATCGACTTATGACTAACATTATCATAGGCATGGGCATCCATGCTTCTAAACACTTAACACTCCATCTTCAACTTTTTAAAATACTAGCATTACACCTCTAATCACATAACTCACAACTTAACAAAATTTGTAAAACTATACCAAAGATGTATATTGCCTACCTATTTTTCCTCGATTCAACTTTAAAGAACACCATACAACAAATCCTTAGACTTCTCTATACTACAAAATTCAAGAATGTGAACTAGGTACAAAAGACACTTATACATATATAAACCTTATCTAACAACATGCTACCTTGGGGGTTCACTTATTCTTATATACCCACGCTCTTATCTACTTAATGATTCAACCACAATTCATCATTTTAACACTAGTACTCATGCACACATATACCTCACAATTACTATTTAAACTTTTCATAGATTATAAACCTAGGCTCTTTCACATATCACGTCAAGCCTACTAATTCTTTCCCACAAAATATACATCATTAGTCTTAAGATACTATCCTTTTCACTACAACCCATATCTAAATTTCAAGCCTATAGTCTACAATCAATCATGTACCACTGATAAAGCATGCCCCATACTATACTAGTCCATCTAGAAGGGGAATTTCACTTAACTACTACCTACAATCACATCCTCTCCATGACTTTACTATTACACCTTAAAATCTAC
This sequence comes from Capsicum pubescens, assembly GCA_030864215.1. NCBI lineage: Eukaryota > Viridiplantae > Streptophyta > Magnoliopsida > Solanales > Solanaceae > Capsicum > Capsicum pubescens. Next base: position 86,978,940 of record CM061540.1, read on the forward strand.
TATATACCTTCTCACATTAAGTCTACTTACCCAAGCATACATTCTCATGATCACCAAATTCCATAAAGACCAATGAGTCTCTACCCATAACATATTGACTAGTCTACCCTTTTCCATTCACAACCTATAACTGATTTCTATAACCACCATAACTATCCACTTTAGGCTCCTTCCCTAATTTGAATCAATATTAATCATAACCAAAAACTTCCTTAACAAACTACCATACAATCTATAAATCTTTCTATAACATTAGCCAACCACCATAAAAAGAAAAAAACACCCCTCAATCAAAGGATTATACAACTAAAACTACTTATTTACGCAAAAGTCACCCTCACTCTGACCGCTAACCTTATGACTTTATCTTACCAACTTTTGGATCATCTCACTACCAATAGGTCATGACACTTTAACATATACTACTACTCGGGTGGAAATAAAGTTCCAACATTCTGCTACACATCATTACCCTTATACATGACATCTTCAATATGAATTTTGAAAAGGGGACTAAATACACTTCATACCTCAGGCTGAAAAGAATGATTTCATCAGGATAAAGTTATACACTTAATTCAATTCACCTTGAAAAAATAATGGACTCCTCTCAAGTTCTTGTTCTATCTTATAACTATATGGATAACTCGATCAGAGATAACAACATCGCTGGGGGATCTAGACAATTAGACTTGTATCACCTCAACAATGAGGCATGACCCATTAAATTAGAGAAAGGAAGGAATGTGGATAACTTTATTATGGACGACGCTATAGCATGAACTAGAGTAGGAAAAAAACTAAGAAACAACTCCTAAATGCCCGGTAGCCTCCTGATTATAAGTGTGGTTCACAACACACCCTTAAGAAAGACTCAACTAGACACAATTTCATAGATACCCTGGGATCATGCACCATTCTCTGATACCAAGTTTGTCATGATACAAATCTAGGCCCTAGTCATGACAAGCATCTTAAACCATGAAGGCCCGAGAGCCCTTCCAACTGGAAATTATATACATAATTCAGAAACTATAAAATACGGAAATAAAACAACTGGAAACATGGTCATTTGATTATATAAACTAACAACACGACATAAGTTTAACAAGATTCAAAACCATCTATACAAGTCTGTGAAATCTCTATAGACAACTGAAAGCAATATTTATCTGAAACTGGGACAAGGACCTCGGTCAGACCATGAACTAAAAACTATAAAATCATTACGTAAAACAAGGCCTTACAAAATAAAAGAGGCTCACCAACTACAAACTTCTAAAAAACAACTCTACTGCTTAGCGGGAACCCGGGACTGTGCCTCAGATCCTAAAATATAGGGGGTCAATACAGATGTACTAGTATGCAGAACAATAAAAAAATTACATTTTTTTACAATATAGGTGTGAGTATTTCATAAAACATAACAACATAAAATATTTGAAAACACATGGGCATATTTGATAAATTTTAGAACACTTTCTTGAAATCATGACTCTACTTTTTTTTATTCTTCTAAGATGGATGGTACACCCTACAATCTGTAATTCCACGGGCTATATAGAATCTTCCCTTGACTCAGTGGCTAAGCCACCAATCCAAATTTGCCACTAGGATTAGAGTATCTATAATGGGAGACACGCAAGACCACACAACATGGTGCCATAATCCCTAATCAAATCAACATGTCATGGTAGTGCCAAGACCACAAAGCATGGCTCCTAACCTTAGTCCTAAATTAGGAAGACATGAATCAAGGTACACAAGATCACAAAGCATTGTACCATCACCCCGTGTTGGCAAATCACGGTTTCAGCATCGTCTTTCAAATTGTGATTTTCTTTGGGTAACCTCTAACCCTATTTTAGCCTATTTTTAATTCTTTAAAACATGCTTCATTCTCTTAAAACATTCAATACTTAATTTGTTAAGGGCATATCATCACCAGGTATCATCATACCCAGACTTGCAAGTCATTCGTATCGTATCATTCTACAGCCCTTCTCATTCAAACTATTTACAATGTTCTGCTTTAGATTTTTTAATCAACTCAATGGTTTGGCAATAAAAAACATTTAACAATGCAAGGGAGTCCTTATTTCAAAATATGTACAAACTTATGCAAATAAAATAACATGTCAATTCCTTTATAACAATCCATGTAACTCTTTCCATTATCACCTTGAACATTAATAAATAAGAAAACACCCTCTTTTTAATTCATAATCAATATCAAGTTCGAAATAATAGTAAAACACTTATCTCATGCTTTAAAAGATGCAATTGAATAACCCACAATATGTGAAATCAAGAGGCATCATAACATGAGAGGGTTTTAGTCATTCATGCTCTTGATTTAATCTTTGCAACACTCAAAATGCATACTTACATATACACGAGAAAAAAATCAATTTTAAGGGGAGGCCTCACGACCAAAACAATATATATATCATTGAAAAGGAATTCATGATTTGGCTATTCAAAATAATTATTCAAACCCTTGTTATAAACATCATAACATGCTTTCAAAAGCTTAATAAAACCATAACTTATGCCCATGGATTTTTTAGGACAACCCCACCTACCTTATGCTTTTTAGTTGAAGAATAGAACCCTAATCTTGACACTTTTCTTGGGAAATCTTGGATTGAAATGCTTGAATTCTTGCCTTGAAGAAAACCTTAATTTCTCCTTATTCTTGAGAGTAGAGAGGATTTGAGATGTTAAAAACTGATAGAAGATGGATTATAACGCTTAGGGTATGATTTAAACTCGTAGGGGAGGTCTTTAGAGTGAGGAAAAAAACAAAATACCCTTAAATAAATAAAAAAAATTGCAGAAATTCTTCAGTTGATGATCAAGGTTGACAGCCCGTCAGTTAGGCGATGGCTTGTCACTTAAGTCATAACTTTTAGGTTGGAATTTTCCTCTTACTATGCTAGGCTAACGACTAGAGCTGATGGGTTGTCACTTAGTTGATAGCTCATCATCTTAGTCATCACCTAAGTGATGTCTTATCAGCGTAATCGTCTCTTAATTGACAGACAGATACTTAAAAGTAAAATGAGTATAACTTTCTATTCTGCTATCAGATTAAGGTGAAACTAGTTGTGTTGGAAAGAGAACTCAAAGATATTTATTTTGGTATAAAGTAGGCCAAATAACTCATTATGTACATGAAGTAATGGTCATTTAAATTTGACGCAAGATGAAGCATTCACTTAAACTTAATCGATAGAAACTTTCTCAACTCGTCTTTGAGTTAGGAGATATTTCTGACCTCAATTCATATTCAAAAGTATTCCCACACTATAGAATTTATGATCATACATATATTAACAAGGAATTATTGGGTTTGGGTCCATACACATAGGAACGACGGTTTGAATTCTAGCCCAAAAAATACAGGGTGTTAAAGTAGTTCTTGTTGGATTATCATATGGGTTGTTTTTAATTTCTTGTGATTAATATTTTTATTAGTGTCCACCATTTGAATAAATCAATATTTCTATATGCATTCGGGAGGAGAATCGTAGGATAGAACAGAGAAATTTAGGAGCAAGGTTTTGATCCTTTTAGAAAATAAATGATTTGAATTAGCATCTAGGATAGGGATATACCTAGAAGCCTTGTTTGGTTCAATCGTATAAAGTTAGCATATACATCTAAATGGATTAAGGCAACCCCGCTCATTGATGTAGTTGCAAAGTTCATATGGGTAGAATATTAGAGGTTGGGAGACCACGATCGTGTTATGAACCCTGCGAATCATCAACCAGATAACCAACTAGAATATGATAAGAATACAGATCTGTAAGATTGTTAGAAGTGCCTCAACCCTGGATTTCTCATCATTACTATTTATAATCGTTTCTTGCTTTTCTATTGTCACAAATTGTTATTTCTTATTTATTCACATTTTTATTCCAAACTTTAAAATATCTTGATACTTGAAAACACTTAATACCTCCTTATCTAAAACTAAAATTCGTTAAATTTCTAGTTGCATAATCCTCATGGGTACGATATATAACTGTCTAAGTCACTATATTACTTGTTTGATCATGTACACTTGCATGTGTGTTTGAACACAATAAGTTTTTGGATCCATTGCCGGGGACTAGTACAATTAGTAGTTTATTAAATTTATGGTTTTTGACAATAAGTTTAAGTGTTAACGACTTGATCTTAGAAGCTAACTTTTTTTAGGTTTAGCTGAATACAGGACTGGCGAGAGATAGAGAGTTGGTAGAGCCTTTTTTAGAACTAGAATTGGTATTTCAACAGAGGTAAAGAGCGCATTATCCAAATCAACAAGTTCAAATGGCTGAAAAAAATGATCCAGTTGATCCAAATGACGGACATGTCCCATCTTCGGTTATCCCAGTTATTTTTTCTCAAGCAGCTGCTAGAACTTTTCGTGAGGTTTCAATCCCACTCACTAACTATGCGACTACCAGTATTTGCAAGACCAAGAAAGGCTATCAATTTGAATTAAAGTAGAATATGATGCAGTTGCTGAATTTGGCTGGGCAATTTGCCAGATTTTCACATAAACACCCACAACAGCACATACAGACCTTCCTGGAAATAAGCGATATTTACATTCCTGCAGGGGTGAATACTGATTATGTCAGACTGACTCTCTTCTCCATTTCTTTAATTAAGTAATCAAAGAGGTGGTTATTTGCTGAACACCACTCTCCATCACTTTTTGGGAAGACCTAGCTTGGAAGTTCCTTATTTGATTATTTCCACTAGGTAAGACTGCACGTTTAAGAAGTGAGATTCTGAGTTTCAGACAGAAAGAAGGAGAGAATATCTACCAGGATTGGGAGAGTTTTGAAAATATGCTCAGAAATTGCCCTCACTATCATCAGTCTAATGATATTTTTCTTCATACTTTCATTGAGGGGATAGAGCCAAATACCAAGATTCTCTTCGATTCAGCAGCAGGTAGGAAAGCTCTTGAGAAAACTTATGATAAATTGTACACACTGTTGAATTAGATTTCATAAGGTAATCCTAAATGGCATGCTGACTTGAGGAATGCTCCTAAGAAAGTTGCAGGCGTGTCAGAGGTAGATAAGTTCACTGCTCTACTAGCTCAGCTTACAGCAATGCAAAATCAGATGCTTACTCAGTTTAACAGCATGAAGTTGGGGGTCCTGCAAGTAGCAGCTACAGCTAATGTAGTCCAACAAGTAAATTCTTAGTGTGAGATTTTTGGAAGTAGTGAGCACGCAGCAAATACTTGTGCAGTTAATCCAGATCCTTTTAATTATGTGGGGAATGTGAATCGTCCAAGACAACAGAACTTCGGTAACACATATAATCCAAATAGGAGGAATCATCCTAATTTCTCGTGGGTTGGAAATCAGGCATAGAAAATTAATTAGTATAAGGGATCAGTGCAACAGAATCAACAGCAGGTTCAGAATAATCAAGCTACTATTCAAACAAATAATATAGAGGAGATGTTGAAGCAACATTTAGCTAATTAAGCATGATTTACAGCATATTTAAAGAGTCAAAAGTAGATTACTAGTAATTTGGAGCTTCAACTCGATCAGATTGTGAAAGCACAAAACACAAAACCTCAAAGAGGCTTACCTAGCGATACAGAGCAAAATCCAAAATAGGTAAATACAGTTACAATAAGGAGTCTATTTCAGTTAAAGGAGGTGGTACCTAAGCAGCGAAAGCACTAAGAGGAGATAAGTTACAAGAAATTTTTGGACCTTCTAAAGTAAGTTCATGTAAATCCTCCTCTTGTTGATATTCGACAGACTATTTCAAAAGATGCAAAATACCTATAGGACATAGTGGCAAACAAGTACCGATTAACAGAGTATTCTATAGTTGCACTTACTGAGAAGTGAACATCAAAGATACAAAAAAAAATGCCCACAAAGATGTAGGATTCAGGTAGTTTTACTTTGAAGATCACTATTGGGCAGGCCATTAGTGCCCGGAGATTATGTGACTTGGGAGCAAGCATTAATCTCATGCCTACATCTTGGTTCTGAAATATGGGTCTTGGGAGTCCCAAACCCATGACCATTATTTTACAGTTGGATGACAGGTCCCTTGCTAGGCTGGATGGAATTATTAAAGATATTTTCGTGCAATTGGGATCATTGATCTTTCCAGTTGACTTTATGATTCTTGATTTTGAAACTGATCTGATTGTTCCATTTATTTTGGGGTGACCATTCCTAGAAATAGGGAAGTCACTTATTGAGGTAGCATCAGGGAAGATGACTATGAGAGCGCATGATAAATTGGAGGTTTTGGATGTATACAAGGTGATGAAAGTTTCTACTATATACGAGGAGTTGTTTGCAATATCTATTATAGCCCAGAAGGTTGATCTTAGGCTATTATTGTCAGATGAACCATTAGAGCATGCTTTGGTGGGTCATGATATTTACGAAGATATGGAGGCACTTGCGTTAGTTCAAGTTATGAATTTAGAAGTTATTGAAACTAAAAAGTTGGCTTTTGAACGATTAAATAGTCCAATTTGACCATCGCTCAAAGCTTCCTTCGCTTTCACCAAGGTAAACATATCTGATATGCAGGTAAGAAAAGCAATAGTAGTCTTGAAAAGAAGAAAGAAAGCGATTGGGTGGCAGATGTCTGATATTATCGGGATAAATCCAGTTTTTTATATGCACAACATATACATGGAAGAAGGTTACAAACCAAGGATGTAGCAACAACAAAGATTGAATTCAGTGATGAAGGAAGTGGTACAAAAAGAAGTCATCAAGTGGCTTGACAGTGAGATTGTTTACCTAATTTTTGACAACAAGTGGGTAAGCCCAGTACACTGTGTCTCAAAGAAAGGTGGTATGACTATGGTTACCAATGAAGCTAATGAGTTGATTCCCACTCGCATGGTAATTGAACGGAGAATCTGTATTGATGACCAAATGCTAAATGAAGCCACGAGAAAGGATCACTATCCTATCTCGTTCATTGATCAAGTATTGGACAAACTGGTAAGACATGATTTCTATTGTTTTTTGGATGGATACTCAGGGTATAATAAGATCTAAATATCACCAAAAGATCAAGAAAATACCACCTTTACATGTCTATATGGCACATATACGTTCAGACGTATGCCTTTTGGATTCTACAATGCACCTGCAACGTATCAGAAATGCATGATGGCAATTTTCTACAACATGGTAGAAGAATTTGTAGAGGTATTCATGGATGACTTCTCTGTTTATGATATTTCTTTTGATGTATGTTTGCAAAATCTAGACCGATTCCTAGCTCATTGTGAAGAGATGAATCATGTGCTAAATTGGAAAAAATGCCATTTTTGGTCAAGGAAGGAATAGTAATTGGCCATAAGGTGTCAAGTAGAGGACTTGAAGTAGATAGATCCCAAGTGGAAGTGATTGCAAAGCTTCCATATTCGGTAACAGTGAAGGGAGTGCGAAGTTTCTTGGGGCATGTAGGCTTTTACAGGCGTTTTATCCAAGATTTTTTGAAAATTGCAAGCCCTATGTGTAAATTGTTAGAAAAAGAATCTAAATTTGATTTTGGGGTTGGTTGTCAAGAATTTTTTGAGAAGTTAAAGAAGAAACTGACAGAAGCACCTATCTTGATTTCTCTAGATTGGGCGTAACCATTTGAGCTAATGTGTGACACAAGTGATATGGCTGTGGCAACAATTTTAGGGCAGTGAAAAGATAAGGTATTTTGTTCTATTTATTATGAAAGTAAAGTCTTGAATGATGCCCAGATAAATTACACAGTCACGGAAAAGGAGATGTTAGCACTGGTCTATGCATTTAACAAGTTTAGATCATACTTGGTGGGCACCAAGGTAATTTTCCACACAGACCATGTTTCCATAAAGTACTTGTTCAAAAAAAAGATGCAAAGCTACAGTTGATCATGTGGATTTTATTGCTTCAAGAATTTGACCTAGAGGTGCATGATTGAAAAGGTGCAGAGAATCTAGTTGCAGATAATTTGTCCAGGTTAGAAACTCATGACCATGTTGCTGATGATACATTATACATTCGGGAAGAGTTTTTGGATGAGAATTTATTGGCTCTTGATATGTGTGAAGTTCCTTGGTATGCGGATATAGTAAACTTGTTAGTGTATGTGTTTTATCCTCCCGAAGCTACCACTCAACATAGAAAAAACTACTACATAATTCTTGTGCATACATATGGGACAAGCCTTAGCTCTTCAAATAGGGCTCGGATGGTATTGTGCATAGATGTGTGTCTGAAGAAGAATCTCAACAAGTGTTGTAAAATTGCCATTCATCTCCCTACGACAGCCATTATGGGGGTGAACGAATGGTTAGAAAAGTGTTATAATCAGGATTTTTTTAGCCAATATTATTCAAGGATGCAGTGGCATTTGTGAAGGGTTGTGATCAGTGCTAGAGGTTAAGTACAATTTTAAGGCATCATGAGATGCCCCTGAACAATATTCTTAAAGTTGAGATATCCGATGTTTGGGGGATAGATTTTATAGGACCATTCCCACCATCTAATAGCAACTTGTATATCCTAGTGGTAGTTGATTAATTATCCAAAGTAGGTGGAAGTAGCAGCTTTTCCCACTAATGATACCAGAGTGGTATTAAAATTTGTGAAGAAGCACATATTCTCCCGATTTGGCACTCCCAGAGCTATAATTAGTGATAGAGGTACGTATTTTAGTAACACTTGGTTTAAAACTCTTGTATCTAAATATGGTGTTAGGCACAAGGTGTCCACTACTTACTATCCAAAAACAAGTGGTCAAGTAGAGGTATCCAACCAGGAGATAAAGCAAATATTGCAGAAGACTGTCAATGGTCAGTGGAAGAATTGGGATAAAAAGATAGATGATGCACTATGGTCTTATATGACAACTTATAAGATGCATAGGTACCTCTCCATATTTCTTGGTTTATGGTAACGACTGTCATTTTCCTGTAGAGCTGGAACATCAAGCTTATTGGGCAGTGAAAAAGCTGAATCTCTATATGAAGGCTGGGGGAGAGAGGAGATTGGTGCATGTTTTTGAACTTGATGAGTTTCGTATCCACGCATATGAGAATGCCAAACTGTATAAATCTAATTCTAAGAAATAGCATGACAAGCATATCCTTGATAGAGTTTTTGAATCGGGACAACTTGTTTTGCTGTTTAATGCAAGGTTGAAATTGTTTTTGGTTAATTTGCGGTCGAAGTGGTCTGGGCCTTTTGAGGTAGTGTGTATGACATGTCATGGTGTGGTGGAGTTGTGGAACAAGTAAATGACTGAAAATTTCTTGGTGAGTGGACAACGTGTGAAGCATTATTGGGCGGATCATGGAGATAAGCACAATATGTCCATCACCTTTGTAGAAGAGTGAGACTGAGTTGAGTCATGCCATGACGTAAAATAAGGTTCTGCGTGGGAGGAAACCCATAAATGTAATAGTAATAGGATAGTTCCATTCTATTTTTAGTTGTTAGAAAAGAAAAAAAAGAAAAATATAAAAAATGAGTCATGCCACGACCAAAACAAAGTTGCTGAGTGGGAGGCAACCCACTTTTTCTTATGTTATTTTGTTTTTTTGGTTAGTATGCAGGAATGAGAAACATGGAAGCATGAAGGTAAATTAGAGGTGAATGAAACAATGTCGAGAAAGCGTTCAGGTAAGTAACGTACTCCCTATGGAATGGTACAGGGTGAAAAAGAATACGTGGAATACAATTTTTCTTAGATGATTAAAATCCATGCCAAAAATTTTGGCATTCTAGTGAGCAAGGGCGATAAGCCCACAACACCCTTCCCATAGCGGTACAACAGAGTCCGTGGTGCCCTATGTAGAGCGGTACTCTAATGACCGCGACACCCCACTGAGAGCGGCGGGATGGATCCCATGCCTCCTGCTAAGCCCCGCACCGTGTTTGCCTTTAAATACTCCCATAAGTTATAACTCACATTCATTCCTAACCTTATCCCGCACCGCCCTTTATTCCCTTAGCAAAAATTCCTCTTTTAAATAGTGTCTTTTCAAAAGCAAAGAGGTGCTCATTCGTCATCTTATTCAATAATTCAAAGGTAAGTTTTCCGCTCTTAATTCTTTGGCTTGATAAGGTGATAGAAATGACCAAATTTAGAGTAAATACTTGATTTATGAAATGGAGTTAGAATGATGCATTACATGAATTAGGAGATTATTTTGAGTTAGTGCTTATTCATTGATGTAAGAATCTGCTAGCCCGTGATTTGTTGTTGTATTTTGCATGTTTGGGTAATTTTGTGTTTAAAAAATATGGGTTGGTTATGGCGCTTGAATTAGTTTTTCTATTGTACTTTGATAATGAGGGAAATCTAAGTACCTTGAGGTGATGTAGTTGCACAACCATGATATTCGTTAAGATTGGGGTTCCCCAACCACTTTACATTCAATTAGTGCTTGTTATACTGTTATATATGTGTGTCATCGAACTGACTTTATGTAAAATCATGCAAAAGTGTTGAATTAGGATATGTGAGTACATGTTGATAAATCTTCTTGCAATATAAATTTATATACATTTCAAGTTGTGTTTGATACAGTAAGGACTATTGTATGCACTATATATTGAATGATAGATGAATTTAATTTATTGCGATGTTAGGGGAAATTTGTGCTTATGCTGATTGATAATTAAGGGAAAGTCTGAGTACCCCAGTTTTCTACCCAAGCACTTGGACTAGCAGTTAAGTTTAGGAGTTTCATTACCAACACACTTAGTGGTTTCTAGTTCAACATACTCCATATGTTTGATATGGTTGTTGCATGATTTACTTTAACAGGAGATATATCTAGTCGACAACAAAAGGGCAAGGCTAAGGTGGGATCTTCTGAGCCAACCAAAAACAAATAGACCAAGTGGTAGTGCATCTTAGCTTCCTGTTATCCCACATGAACACGAGAGGATGTATGGAACTAGATGGGTTTCGGAGGCTGGCTGGAAATGGTATGCAAAGCATGACGAGTCTAAGTATACAGCCGAGCAATTCATTTACAGGGAGAATCTGTTGAGAGAGTTTCCCCATATTGTGCACTAGATAGAATAATTACATATGGACTTCTTGTTTACACAACTTTATGAGTGCAACTTGACCCTTGTCAGAGATTTTTATACTAACTAGGACCCACGAGATAGAGACTAAGAAGTACCCATGAGATAGAGACTAAGAAGTCAAAATATGAGGACAGGTTGTCACTTTCAATGCTCATTCATTGAATGTTCTTCTCGGGACACCTGAAGTTGATGTTGATCCCCTGAAGCTGATGTATGTAGAACCATCATATGCCGTCATCCGCCATTTGCTATGTGGCAATCATTCGACTGCAAGATGGACCCATAATAAAGAAAACGACATTAACCTCACATTACCCTTTAGTCAAATGAATAGGGAGGCCCGAGTCTGGGCCAAGATCATCTACTCTTATCTCATACAGGTGACACACCTGGCTGATGTAACACGCAAAAGGGTATACCTTATTTATGCCTTAATTCATGATGATGTTGATGTGAATATAGGTGCAATGATTTCTCGTCTAATAAAAAAGTGTGTCTTAATCCGGAGAGTAGGTATGGCTTTGGGGGTTTACTGACAAGATTTCTTTGAGATCGGAGAATAGACGAGGAGGACCTGGACTACCAAATTCCTGTGATCACTAGACTTGTTGATGTATCCCATACTAAGGGGGTCCTTCTTATTGTGTTGCATTGACTTTGCCCAAGCTTCAGCCTCAGAATGATGAGATCACTACCCGAATGTATGGGCTACAAATACTTTAGTTGCGAGTTAGTGGGTGACCAGCTACCCAACAGAAAATTAGAGATATAGAGTTATACTATCCTCTTGGTCATCATGTGAGGACTATGCTATGAATAGTCCCTGATTTTATAAAGCTAGTTGATGATGATGTGTCTACTGATGAGGAGCGTCGGCTACATGTTTCCAATTCAGAGTCAGAGGAGGCAGATACAGATGATGATGATCCAGACTTGGGAGCAGCAGCCTATGGACCAGAATAAAATGCTAATATGTGATGAGGGAGTCCATCACCACCTTATACTATGCTTATTTTATAAGCATTGGAACGGTACTTCCTTTTAAGTATGGGGTGGTGGAATTCTCATTCCTTATTCTCTTTTTCTTTGGGTTAAGTTGGTTGGTCAATTTTATCTTTATTTCTATTTTGGGATGTTTTTACTTTTGTGTTTGGATGTTAAACTTGGTATTTCTAACTATTCGGAACACTATGGCTGTAACAGTTTGTAAGTTCAAAGTTTGGATTCCTGCAATTTTCCCTCAAGGCAATTTTTGTGTATTGTTTTAGTTTAAAGTATTAATTTTTTCCCCCAATGGCTATTCTTATTTTTTCCCTCAAGTTAATTAAAAATAAAAAGTCATAGCTAGTTTCCCTCCCCTATGATAGATGAATGATGATTGTCTTAAGAGGAGTTAGTCTTTTGAAGCTGAGAATTGATAAGAATCCAATAATCATGACTTTTTGAGTAGTGCTTTGTGTTGGTCCATTGGTATAGTGACTTGGAACAAATTTGTTTTTAAAAAAGTATGTCTTAAATTAAAAAGGATTTAATTGTAAATGCTTAATCTCTATAGGTGTAATACGATTTGTTGGCTTAATTTGAATTTAACCAAGAACAAGATCGAGAACCATAAGGATCCGACTTGATTCCTAGCATGCACCAAGAGTGTGAGAGTTTTTGTTTGTACTCTACATGTATAGGAATGTCTAGAACTTGCCTAGTGTGTTTACAAAGCGAAATAAAGGATGTTAGGTGTAGGAAATGATGTAGACATTTCTTTGATAGTTGAAATTTCAAGACCTTATTTACCTACCCTTGTGCATATCCCTAGTTAGCCTTGTTGAGCTTATAACCTGATTTCTTTGGTAGTCTCATATGTAGCCTGATCCTTTCTTTGATGGACCTTTATTCGATCCAAATCTCCTAAGAACTTTAGTATAGATGATTAAATGAGTAGGGAGTGTGAAATTGAAAAAGTAGAAAGGTGAACGTGAAGCCCTAGAGAAATAGTTATTTTTGCATTTAATTGTGATGGTTGGGAGTTATAGAAAATTTGAAAAAAAAATCAGTTTTGTAGCACATTTTTGTTACAATGAACTTATTTTGGCCCTGGTCTGCCTAAGATATTGTGCACCTCAACCGAGGTGAATAGATTTAGTTGAGGGTTGCTATTATAGAGCTGTGTAACAGTAAATGGGTGTGAAGAAGAGCAGAAAATTGAATCATGATGTAAAAGAAAAATACTCCCACCATAATGATGTTAATGTGCTTAAGGAGATTGGGGCGAAGCAAATGATGGGTGAAGGTAATAAATTAGAAATTGGGTTGTTAGAATGTGATTTTGATTGTAGATTGACATTTATTAAAGTGCTTGGGGAGATTAGTCACTATTTCCTAATTAGTTCCTACCCGTCCCTTAGCTTACATTGCAACCATAAAAGACAGTTGATCCTTTATCCTAACATTCGACTATTAGTTGAGTAGTACACTAAGGGTAAGCTTATGGTTCATTATCTATCATGTATGAATTCTTTGTTGAGAGTGAGTGATGTGATTCTGATATTCCCCTCATGTAATGTATTGAAAAATTTTGAGTGGTATAGGGAATCCTTCTTGTTGTGAGGGTACATGTAGATGAAAGTCCAAATTACTTATTGTGTTGTTAGATTGAGTGATTTGATTAAGTTTACCAACAAATTGGTTATCACTGTTGAGATAATGAGGTTTGAAACAAATTGTCCATGTGCATAAAAGTATTGTTGACATGTTTCGAGATGAAAAGTCATTGTTATAAATTGTAAGTGCCCAACACAAACATTACTCTTAGGTTGTGATGTAGAGATTAATTGGGTATTGTGTTGTTTATTATTTGAGGATCAATAAGGTTTTAAGTGTGGGATGGTGATCTTGGTCGTATTTATATGTCCAATCACCAATATTAACCAATATTTGGACTTGTTCTGAGATCCAAAATGTTCTATTCTTATTGCATTTAATCCTCCGTATCTAACCGACGTGATTAGTGATGTAGGGTAAATTTCTAATGGATTTGGACAAAATCAGATGCATAGTATGAAGCCAGTTATGATTGATGTTATGAGTTGATTATATGGAGTATCGCGGACACTGGAAGGAATTGGAAAGCAAGTTGGGAAGGTTGGATCAAGTAGCGGAGCAACGAGCTTAAAGAAAAAAGTGTTGTGCCTTAAAAAATAGTGGAAAACAATTTCCAGTGGACCATGGCGATTAGCCCGCGATGCGGGCTCCAAAACCATGCCTCTATGCCTTAGTGGATTTTTTCAAGGCAATTTCCAGTTGACCAGGGCGATTAGCCCGTAGTGCCTTACCTGGAGCGCCGCAACAGACCAAGCAGTGCCTCACTTGGAGCGGTGTAATAGATCAGGCGGCGTCTCTCATAGAGCGGCGCACTGACGCCTGCAACGCAGGAGCCACTCCACCCAAGCATAAATTGTCCTAGCATAAAAGCCAAAACGGGAAACATAATTAAGACACTTTGGAAAGCACAGAGCGGCAGAAAAATAACAAAAACTCTCTTTTAGGGTTCTTAGATATTCTTGGAACTTTTTTACTTGAAGATTAATTTTTGATATGATCAATTATTTATTTTTAATGGTGAATTCAGACATGTGTTGCTAAACACCCTTGTTCTGGGGTTGAGGCCAAGAGCCTGATTACTCTTTGATCTTCTTTATCATAGTTCTTATTAGATTATCCTATTGGTTGCTCTTAATTTCTTGTGCTTACTATTTTGATGAGTGGTCACTATTAGAATAAATTGATATTTCTATGTAAATTCGGGAGAAGAATCGTAAGATAGAACGAAGAAATTAAGGAGCAAGGTTCTCATCTTTTTATAAAATAAAGGATATGAATTAGCATCTAGGGTTGGGATATACCTAGAAACCTATTTTGGCTCAATCATAGAAAGATAGCCATATACATCTAAATGGATTATTGCAACCCCGCTCAATGATGTAGTTACAAAGTTCATGTGGGTAGAAGATTATAGGTCGGGAGACCACGATCGTGTTATGAACCCTGCGAATCAACAACCAGATAACCAACTAGAATGTGATAAGAATAGAGATCTGTAAGATTGTTAGAAATGCCTCAACCCTGGAATTCTTATCATTACTATTAACAACTGTTGATTGCTTTGCTATTGTCACAAATTATTATTTCTTATTTATTTACATCTTTATTCCAAACTTTAAAATAATATTGATATTTAACAACACTTAATACCTACTTGTCTAAAACAAAAATTGGTTGAATTGTTAGTTGTATAGTCCTTATGGGTACGATATACGACAATCTAAGTCACTATACTACTTGTACGATCACGTACACTTGCGTGTGCATTTGAATGCAACACTTGACTCATATAATATGGTAAATACAACCTTGTGATATCATCTTACTTTCCTTAAGATAGGATACAAACCGACCCATAGACACTGAAGTACTACCTCTCTATTCTATAACAGGCTCATAAGAAAACTAAAACTAAACTATTTTGTTTCTACAATCGACTGAGGAATAGAAAGAATAGAGCCAATCAATGTCGAGAATGGCATCAAAATTAGTCATCTCTAGTTCTACATGGTCTACTGAGGTGACTTTCTGAGATACTATGATCATACAATTTCTGTATACCCGCCTTGCTGTAATAGAACTATCGACTAGAGTAGATTCTGAGAAGGAATCTTCTATGATTTTGGGATTGATGCTAAATTCTACTGCTATATAGGGAGCCACAAAAGAAAGTTAAGCTACTATAACGCCCCGAGACTACACCCTGGGCGTCACACGGTGTTTACGGCCCCAAAGGACCATAAACTAACCAATCACTGGTACCTGCTGTAAGCACTGAATAAAATTCATGATACATATGTGAAAGTAAAACTGAAAATTCCATAAGGTTCATAATAATGAATCAAAATTGAATACATCTGTAGAATAACTGCTAACTTATAATGCCTGAAAGCCTCTAAACATTTGAAATAAAAGAGTTGATGGGACAGGCCCCAACTAACTCACAACTGCTATCTGAAATAACTGAACTACTGAAATAATGTAATGGCTAAATAAATATTGTGTCCTTGATGGATGAGGACTCACTACTGTAACTGCAACTGATAGACTGATCTGGCAAAGTATGGTTAGGAACCTGAGCGTCCGAGCCTATGATATGAGACATCATAGCACAAAAATAGAGAGTATGTGTTAGTACTTTGAATGTACTGGTATGCTAGGTGAGGTAAGGTTGATATACATGGGTTCATATGCATAAGATGATAACTAACTAAGTGAACATCATGAAGTAACTAGATAAGAGTACATTCAAAATTATAACTACTGAACATGCAATACTGCGCATATAGGTATACATTATGTATCTGAGATTATACTAAAACTGAGTACTGAATTCTAATGGTTGAGTAACTGATAATTGATAGCCATGGTCCTGTAGAATTGACTGAGTTCTTTACTGATTACTAAGACTGAAATTGTAACTGTGGGAGTATTCATCTAACCGACATACCCCGATTATAAACTGATTTGGGGTCTAACCAGTGACCTCATTTGGAAGGGTGTTAGCACCTTTCCATGGGACACTAATAAAGTTGTGTCAACCCTAATCTGGTAGGAAGACTCATGAAATATATATATGATTGTGTCAAACCTGGTCTGGAAGGAGGATGACTTATCCTACACTGGCTACGTAGTTCTGTAACTCAAGGATTTCTACTAAGGGTCAAACCCTATACTGGCAGGAATACCTCCATCCCTGGGTTTGCTCGATGCTGAATCCTACTCCCAACTGAACCGACACTGATCACTAGACAGTACTAAGCTTAACTGAACTCACGCTGATTCTATTAACTCATCGAATGTGACTGTTTGGGATACTATGGTATCATTATATTATGAATAGAAGCTAAGTAAGCATCTAATTTTGGGTATACAATACCCCCAAGACTCGGTATCATTAATAAAGGAACCATGTCACAAGTTTAAAGCATTTCAATTAGGATGTCATGCACAAATCATTCACATAGACATTTTGTCAAACACTTGGGGAGAATGGTTCTTCAACGTGAGGAAAAAATAACATGAGATTATCATGATTACAATATTCAATTCACAATTCATGGGTTATGACATGAGGAGTACATAAATCAACACATATACTAGTTTATTTACTTGAAATTCATAATCTTCTTGGTTTAAAACCCATAAAATCAACACATGTATGAAGATAATTCAATTTAAGAATAATCAAAGTTTAAATATTAAAATGGGGTTCTTGAAATCCAAGGGTGGAAGGAAACCCAAGGATGAACACCAAACATACCTGAGTAGTTGAATTCTTGAAGTCTCTTGGAATTTTTTTTGGGAATTGACCATGAATCTTTAAGGCTAGGGTTTTCTATTTGAGAGAGAATGTTCTTGATTTGAGGGAATTGAATAAAATAATGATTAATTAGGCTATTAGGGGATTAATATCGTGTTCTGTACTAATTAGGGTAATGGAAAAAAATCCAACTACCCCTGGAAAGAATTAAATTTTTGTAACTGAAAATTCCAATTTTGGTCATACCGCGATGCGGTGCCATCCCAGTGAGTCACTGGAATTTGGCTAAAAGTGTATTTCCACAGACAGCTGCAAAAATGCACTTTGGTACGACATGGTGGTAGCGCGTTGCGTCAATGAAAATTAACGAGTGAGAATTGGCACTCCTCCGTGACGCGATGCTTATTGCGGTGCTTTACTAGAAAATGGCAATTGGGAACTGGAACTTCACTGTGATGCAGTACAATCGTGGTGATTCACTGGAAACTGATGAGTTCCATTTGTCTTGCCATCACGATATGGTACCATCGCGTTGAGCTACTGCTTAAAACTAAATTTTCCATAACTTCTTACCCAGTTATCGAATTAAGGCGAAATTTATATCATTGGAAAGTTGATTGAATTTTCTACACCTTGATGGGTCTTAAACAAGAAAATTCTAAGTATATTGAAGGTTATATATAGGAACCCTTGTATAATAAGAGATGAACTGAGTTAGGAAAGTATGGGGTGTTACAATATCTCCCCCTTGGAACATTCATCTTAGAATGAGTCTGTTTAAGCTAAAAATACTGATGAACTGAGTTTACACACTGAACATGCGCAACTGAAGCATGATTTCATGACTGAACTGATTCATGAATGTATGACTAACATAAGAATGAATATATAGCTGAAACTGAACATGGAAAAGAGAAATTTTAAGAAGATTGATACCTTAAGTTGAATTTGAGTTTGTGGAGAAGAGATAAGGGTACTAAGTCCACATATCTTCTTCTTCTTCCCAAGTGGCTCCCTCAACGGAGTGGTTCCGCCAAAGAACTTTGACCAAGGTAACTTCCTTGTTCCTTATTCAGCGACTCTGACAATCGAGGATCTCGACTGGAATTTCCCCATAGGAAAGATTGTTCTGAATATCTACGCTCTCTAAGGGAACAACTACAGCTGGGTCTCCAATACGATTCTTCAATAAAAAGATATGGAATGTTGGGTGCACTAATGCTAAGTCTGCAGGCAACTCAAGATCATAAGTCACCTTTCCAAAATGACTCAAAATCCTATAATGACTAATATATCAAGAACTAAGCTTCCCATTATTACCAAACCTCTTTGCTCCTTTCATGGGAGAGATCTTCAGGTATACAAAATCATCATTCTCAAACTCAAGATCTTTCCTTCTCACATCTGCATAAGATTTCTGTTGGCTCAGGGATACCTTAAGCCTCTCCCTAATCAACTGAGCTTTCTCTAAATCATCAAACACCAAGTCAGGCCCTACTAGTGTAGTTTCTCCCATTTCAAACCAACCAATCAGAGATTTGCATCTCCTTTCATATAGAGCCTCAAACAGAGCCATATGAATGTTAGAATAATATTTGTTACTATACGCAAAATCAATCAAAGGAAAGTGATCATCCCAACTACCCTTAAAGTCAAATACACACGCTCTCAATATATCCTCAAGGGTCTGAATGGTCCTTTCTACTTGACCATCTTTCTGAGGGTGGAAGGTTGTACTGAGGTGAACTTGGGTACCAAGACCCTTCTGAAAAGATTTTCAAAAGTGAGAGGTAAACTGAGTACCTCTACCTAAAATGATGGATAACGGAACACGGTGCCACCTAACCAACTCTTTAAGATAGAGCTTGGCATAGTCCTCGGTAGAATAAGAAGTATAGACTGGCAAGAAATGAGTTGATTTGGTCATTCTGTCCATAATGACCCAAATTGAATCATGCTGCTTACTAGTATGAGGCAAACCTATCAAAAAATCCATGTTCACTTCTTCCCACTTCCAAGTGGAAATACTGAACTCCTTCATAGACCCACTTAGCTTCTAATATTCAATCTTAACTTGATGAGATGTGGGGCACTTAGCAACAAACTCTGAAATATCTCTCTTTATCCCACTGCACCAATAGATTTCCCATAATTCACGGTACATCTTTGTGGCCCTTGGATGTATAGAGTAATGTTCACCATGTGCTTCTGCAAGAATTCGCTGTCTCAACTCATCAACACATAACACACACAGTATACCCTGGCAATGCAATACACCATCTCCCCCTTGAGAGAAAACCTCTACTTTCTGATCTCTAACTGACTTGTTCAGCTTCACTAGACTATGATCCCTATCTTGCTTTTCTTTCACTTCGGTAACCAAGGAAGATTCCAAACTATACTAAACCTAAATACTACCCTCAGCTAAATCAACTTAACGAATACCTAATATGTCAAGATGATGAACTTCCTGCACTAACTTCTTCTTATCTCCCTTGACATGAGCAACACTACCTATAGAAAATCTACGTAGGGAATATGCCACTACATTGGCCTTGCTCGGGTGGTACCAAACACTCATATCATAATTTTTTAACAATTCTAACCATCTCCTCTGGTGTAGATTCAAATCCTTCTATGAAAATGCATACTGTAAGCTTTTATGATCAGTGAACACATCAACATGCACCCCATACAATAGTGTCTCCAAATCTTTAAAGAAAACACAACAAATGCTAACTCAAGATCATGGGTAGGGTAATTCTTTTAATGGGTTTTAAGTTGTCTAGAGGCATAGGACACAACCTTACCCCTCTGTATCAAAACACATCCCAACCCAACTCTAAATGCATCACAGTACACAACAAACCCATCTGAACCATCTGGCAATGTTAAAACTGGGGATGTAGCGAGTCGAGTCTTCAACTCCTGAAAACTCTTTTCACAAGAATCTGACCACTGAAACTTAACTTTCTATTGAGTAAATCTGTACATGAGGGATGCAATAGACAAAAATCCCTTAACAAACCATCGGTAATAGACAGCCAAATCTAAGAAACTCATGATATCTGATGGAGAGATGGGTCTGGGCTAGTTTCTCACCACCTCAGTCTTTTGAGGATCAACTCTAATACTATCACTGAAAATAATATGGCCAAGGAAAGCTACTAATCATATCCATAGTTTGTACTTACTGAATTTATCGAACGACTGATGGGCTCTAAGAGTCTGTAATACTATTCTGAGGTGGTCTTCATGATCATTTTCATTACAGGAGTAGACAAGGATGTCATCAATAAAGACTTTGATGAAAATGTCCAAGTACTACTTGAACACTCAGTTCATCAAGTCCATAAAGGCTGTTGGGGCATTCATGAGACCGAAGGATATGACTAGAAACTCGAAGTGACCATACCAAGTTCTGAAAGTAGTTTTTGGAATGTCATATTCTTTGACTCTGAGCTGATGATAGCCTAATCTGAGGTCTATCTTAGAAAAATAGTTGGCACCCTAAAGTTGGTCGAACAAGTCATCAATTCTGGGAAGTGGGTACTTGTTTTTTATTGTGACTTTGTTCAACTAACGGTAGTCGATACACATTCTAAGAGAACCATCTTTCTTATGCATGAATAGAACTGTTGCGCCCTATGGGGAAATATTGGGCCTGCTGAAGACCTTATCTAAGAGATCTTTCAACTGTTCTTTCAATTCTTTGAGTTCGGCTGGAGCCATTCTATATGGAATAATAGAGATAGGTTGAGTATCTGGAACAAGGTCTATTCCGAAGTCAATTTCCCTATCGGGAGGAACTCCAAGAAGATATTTAGGGACTACATCTGGAAATTCACTTGTGACTAGAACTGACTCAAGATTTGGAGTCTTGAAACTAGAGTCTTTGGCTCGTACCAAATGATAGACACACCCCTTGGATATCATTTTTCTCGCTCTAAGGTATGAAACAAGTTGACCCTTAAGCGTTGTGGTACTACCCCTCCATTCTAGGATAGGTTCATTCTAGAATTGAATATAAACCACTCTATTTCTACAATCAACTAAGGCATAGCATGAATGGAGACAATCCATGATGAGAATGATGTCAAAATCCATTATCTCTAACTCTACTAAGTTTGCTAAAGTAACTTTCTGAGATACCACAACCAGACAGTTCTTGTATACCCACCAGGCTATGATAGATTTACCTACTGGGGTAGAGACTGATAAAGGCTTTGTTAGGATTTCAGGACTGACTTCGAAGTTGACAGTTATATATGGAGTTACAAAAGACAGAGAAGCTCCAGGATCTAACAAAGCATAAACATGTAAATGGTAAACTTGTAATGTACCGGTGACAACATCAAGAGAACTTTTCTGATCCTGTCGGTACTGAAGTGCATAAAGCCTATATGGGCATTGCCTACTGGTGGCAATGGAAGCGGCACCCTGCTGAGACAGGAGATCGGACTAAACTAGGGGATGACTATGCTAACTCTATGAACCCACCTGAGGACACTCTATGATCCTATGGACTAGTTTATTGCACCCAAAGCACACGTCACTTCCAGTCCTGCAGATACCCTGATGGTTTCTGCCACATTTCTGACAAAGAGGATTTGTTCAGGCACTGTTCACATTACCCTGAGATTCAGAGCCTAGCACCCTATCCTTATTATTATTCTTGAATTTGGGAATCGGTGCACTAGACGAAGATAGAGTTGGGACTAAAGATCTTGGGCAGAACTGAGGACGGTTACCGCCTTCGAATTTTGGCTAAGCGAAACTGAAACTACCTATCTAGCCCTCTTGCTCTCCCTCTCTTTCTCCTTAGTTTTATTCTCCCCAATTTGTTGAGCATGGACTATAAATCTAGATAAGTCCATATTTTTAATTAGTATTGCGGTCCTACACTCCTTGACCACACTGCCAGATATGCCAGATACGAACTTACTCATCTTAGACCTGCTATCAGCTACCACATGAAGAACATACCTGGACAACTAAGTAAACTTGAGGGAATACTCTTTCACACTTATGTTACCCTACTTCAGGTTGATGAACTCTAACACTTTAACCTCTCTCAACTCTAACGAAAAGAACTTATCAAAGAAAGCAGCAAAAAACTTATCCCATTCTATAAGCCCTGCATATGCACCTCTCTCTACCTTCCACTGCTTAAACCAAGTATGAGCTATATCTCGTAACTGATAGGCAGCTAACTCAGAACTCTAACTATCAGTTACCCCCAAAATATATGTTACCTTCTGCACCATGTCAAGAAATTTCTGTGGGTCCTCCTCAGACTTAGACCCTGAAAACGAAGGAGGGTTCATTTGGGTGAAGTACTAAATTCTAGCTGCAACAGTATTAGACATTAGGTTGGCCTAAACAGTAGCTGGTCGAACATTCTGAGCTTCCACAGAATGGGCTAAGGTGGTGAAAGCAACTCTGAACTCTCGTGAGAAATATGTTCATTCAGGGGATCTTTCTAAACGGGCGGAGGTGATGGCTGGTTCCTAGTTCTTCTTCTATTGGTCTTTCTGGGAGTCATATTCTGTAAACGAAAGGAAAATTTAGATTAGACAGAGAGTTTAACTTGATCTCATGCTCACTCTCACGATAAGAACACTGAAAGAAGGGAACTTTTCCTAAAATGCCTCATAGCCTCTTAACCATAAGTGTGGCGTGCTACACACCCATGCACAAGACTCTACTTGACGCGGCTTTTAGACTCCCTAGGAATCTTTAGAACCTTAGGCTCTGATATAATGTTTATAATTCCTCGAGACTATACCCTAGGTGTCACACGGTGCTTACGACCCCGAAGGACCACAAGCTAACCCGATTGGTACCTTCTGTGAGCACTAAATAATATTCATGAAACATATGCGGAAGTAAAATTGAAAATTCCATAAGGTTCATAATAATGAATCAAAATTGAATACATCTTTATAATAACTGCTAACTGATAATGTCTAAAAGACTCTAACCATCTAAAATAAAAGAGTTGATGGGATAGGCCCCAACTAACTCACAGTTGTTGTCTAAAATAACATAAATACTAAAATAATGTAATGGATAAATAAATATCGTGTCCTCGATGGATGAGGACTCACTACTGTAACTGCAACTGATAGACTGATCTGGCTAAGTACGATCAGGAACCCGAGCATCCAAACCTATGATATGAGACATCATAGTACAAACAGAGAAAGTATATGTTAGTACTTTGAATGTACTGGTATGTTAGGTAAGGTAAGGCTGATATACATGGGTTCATATACATGAGATGATAACTGACTAAATGAACATCATAAAGTAACTGGATGAGAGTAAATTCAAAACTATACCTACTGAACATTCAATACTGCGCATATAGGTATACATCATGTATCTGAGATTATACTGAAACTGAGTACTGAATTCTGATGGCTGAGTAACTAAATACTGAAATAACATGAAATAAGGTACTAGAAAGTGTAATAAATAATATGAATAGTCCTCAACTGATGAGGACTCACCAAAGCTATAGTTGAGTGATACAGGGATGGACTACGTGCGATCTTATAACTAAGTGTCAAAACCTATATTATGAAATCAATATATCTCAAAAGAGAGTATGTAGTCACTACTTTGAATGTAATAGTATGTGAGATGGGACTAACTGCAATACATATAAGTACTGAGAATGAATGCATGAACATGTAAAATAAATGCAAGATCAAGAAAAGCATGTGCTAATATAATCTGTAAAATTAAATAACTGAAAAACTGAATACTTGGTCATGCAAACCTGAGTTGATATAATCTGAATGTTGAACTGAGACTATGGGAGCTAACTACAACCAACATACCCCAACCTGACCAAATTAGGGCCCAACCTATAACCCTAATTAGAAGGGTGTTGATACCTTTCCAAGGGTACCAACACATGACTGACGTGGACCCACTAAATTGATATCCCAGAGGATGAGGGTATCATTCCTCTACTGAAGGGGGACCCTTTATAATCTACAATGGCGTCGTAGGTCTGGAACTTAAGAACTGCTACTAATGACTCATGTCTAACCGATGGGGGAGTTGTCATCCCAACATTCACTCGGTGCTAAGTATTACTCCCAACTGATTGACACTGATATTTAGTTATATTTAACAAGATACATTATTGATGAGTGCTCATTATGATGTTATCCTGAAATTTAGCGATACAAGCCTAATCTGAATGAAGTGTAACCTAATAATAATGATAAGCATTATTTTCCTAGGTATTAGTTTTTCATAACCCACCAGCATAGATTAAAATAACTATTCAAAATAATGATGGGGAAATCATGAGATAGACAATTTATAAATTAATACGTAACATGGTATCAACTGAACATATTATGGGTGACTGAGATTACCAAGCACATATAAACATAATTTACATAGAGAAACACATTCTCATGGTTTGTATTCAAAACTATTAACAGAGAATTAAGTAAGTGCATATTTGACATTAAGATTTCATAAAAAGGAGGAAAAAGGTTTATGATAGTAAAATAAGGAATTCTTGGGATTCAATGGGTGGAAGGAATTCATTGATAAATATCCCACATACCTAAATTTCTTGTCTTCTTGAAGAAAACTTTGAATTGAGGCCTTGGGAGGGTAAATTCTTAGGAGAAAACGCTTGTTTTTGTTCTTAAGATATGGAGAGGGATGAATGATGTTAACTAATTTAAGAAGGGGTAAATTATTCTTATTTGGGGTTCTTTGTCGTGAATTGGGTGTTTAGGGAAGAGGAAAAGACAAAAAAATCCTTTAACCTTAAGAAAGACTGCACGATATTATACAACCTCCGCGACACGCTGCCAATCATAGAGGCTAGGCTCCAAGACATGCTGCTTATTGAAGAGGCATACTTCCTCTGTTCCACGCTGCGTATCGCGGAGGGCTACCTCCGTGACACGGTAAAAATATGGAGGCATTCTGCCTCGACTGTCCAAAATCACCCCAAACCTCTTTCAAAAAATTTGAAATCTCTTGGATGACCCTTTTAACATTCCTAAACATATTTCAACTCAAAAATTAACGTTTCAAACATGAAAAGGCCAAAAATAAAATATTTGAAATCTGAGGGTGTTAAAATGCCATGCCACTTGTCTCTAGTGTATAATAATCACTTTTGGGCTTTAAACATATGACGAATAGCTAGAAATTTGTCTAGGATCTTGCAGAGTATTATATATTATGATCCTACCCACACGCAAGTGTCGTGGTCATGAAAGTGTTAAAGTAGCCGTTTCGAGTGGGATGTCAAACCCACAGGGACTAGATTTTGGCATGTAATCTAATCCTAGTGCTACTAACAAGATTAAATAAGTTCGAGATGTAACCAAAGAAAGTTTGAGTTTTTAGAATTTTCAAGTAACAATAAACAATACGAGATTATAAAGTGGTTGAAACGATAATGAGGAGAAATCTGGGGTCAAGGCAATTTAAACATTCCTACAAAGCTAGAAAATCTTATTGATTAAGTTAATTATCTTGATTGTTGATTCATGGGGTTGATAATATAATTATGGTCTTCCGAGCCTTAAATCGTCTATCTAGATTATCCCCATATCTACACCATTAATTGGGGATGTGAGAGCTAATTAAAATGCATTTGTATATCATCCCTATTTGAAAAAAATAGGGTGATTTAGTATATTCATATCTTAACTGCAAATCCTAACTTTAATCTTATTAGAAGACAAGAACCCACTACATATATTCCATATTTTAATCTAAAGTTCCTCCTTTAGAAATCATAATAGAAATATAGTTGTATTCTAAAGGTCATGAATCAATAAGATTATAAAATCAAGAATATATGGAAAAACAAATAAGAAAATCAACATTTAACCAATGTAATTGAAATTTAAGCATTTATGTTAGTAGCGCCAACCTAGAACGAGGGTGTTTAGCCACTCATAGTCTCACAAAGAATCACAAAACTGGAATTCATGAGTAAAAACTAAAAGTAAACTAAAGTAAAGAATAAAACACCTAATTGGAGCCTTTCGTATGTTTTCTCTCTCCCAAAGTCATCCAAGGTGTTTAGGATAGGAGCGAAGTGTCCTAGTTATAGTGTAGGAGGATTTTGGCCAAATTTTACCCTAAGGTGGGCACACCCCAATTGTGAATGTCCTTGGGCGTGACACAAACTTAATGTGCACCCCTACTAGAATTTTCACTTCACTTTTTGTCCCAGGGCATGGCACGCCCTTATCTCGGAGATCTGAAGGTGGGCATGCCCTTGTGCTCCAAACGCCAACTTTTCTTTATAGTTTAAACCTTCCACTTGCCTTCTAGTCCTGCACTTTGTAGATGGATTTCCAACTTCATTTAGGCTTATTTTTCTTCCCAGTATTGATCCTAACTCATTTAGTATTATCCTACAATATCAAGAAATAAGAATTAGTTCATACAACACAATAGAATTCGTCAAAGTACACTGACACAAGCATAGCTTAAGCTATCGCCACTAATTTTCTTGTCTAAACTCTAGGTGATTATTTTGATTGTTAACTTTATCATAATTTCACCTTACACACTATAAACAGGTCACTTAACCAAACACATAATTATACCCTTAATAACTCATCAAACACATCAAAAAGTCCTAGAAAGTAGGCTAAACACGCATAGATAAGGACACTTAGGTGTATAAATATGTCTAATATCATGAATTTTCATATGCATATCCTTTTTTTAATATTTATGCTATGTTTTTGAAATCTAATTTAGGTCAATTGATGAGGCTTACTAGTACATGTGGTTTTTAGTGATACTAGTCTTGTTATATCCTTTTGGGGGTATAGTCTTTTATATGAATTAGTGTTGGTTTCATGATCATAAAATTCTATTCCTCTTATTCATGGTAAAATTTGTGTCTTATCTTGCTTTTCACTTAGCATGCTCTTGCTTAGACTAAGTCCTTGGGTTGTTTATATTTTCCCGCATGTTATTTTTGTAAACCAGACGTAATAAAGCTTATTCAATATATACTTACTTAAATACTTCTATTTATTTTATTAATGGGTGGTAATGGGTTCTCCTAGATAGGTGGAATAGAATAGGTGCCCTCACAATCTGGTGATTTAGGTCATGATAAATTGGGTATCAGATCCTAGGTTATCTATCTCCCAGTACAAGAGCAAATATAGAGTAGAGTCCTACGGATTGGTGTATTAATGTCCACATCTAATCTTCGAAAAGCTAGGAGGCATTATAAGAAATTATTTCACCTTTTTTTCCCTCTTGTGAATGTTTGGTTGATATATGAGTCGAGTCCAATTGTTATCTCTTGATTCTAATTGGTATCTTAACTATGCAAGTAGATGTCGCTTGACTCTATTGGAAGGATACAAGCAACAAAAATTATAACTAGAAAGGTTTTATGTATCTAGTCGTAAGATTTATGTATAATATGTTAGATGATCAACTCATGGTCATCGACTATTTGAGTAGGAGTTCTGTTAAATGAGATATGAAGAATAATTTATTGATTTTGATTTCTATAAATTCATGTGTTTGTGATTTGTAAGTGGCTGGTTAATTCTAAATTGGTGATAAGCGAATATTACAAGTTGTTATATGTTGTGTGGTATGCGAAGAAATTGATTGTGATGATTGCTTGTCTCACTAATAGTAACATAAAGATTTAAATTGGTACTTAAGGTTAATGGAGTTTCGTGCTTATGTAAATTGTAAGTGGTTTAAATATTATGAATTGAAAAAGGTTACAAACTTGCTTATTTGTTGATAGTTATGAATCATGTAAAGGAGGGCTTGTAAAATTTGCAATAGTGGGGGTTATTTGAAGAGAGGTTACACTTGTAAATTATCATTTCTTGAAGTTTAGGTGATTATAATGTGGTGTTATGTGCCTGGATTGAAATAATGGGTTTTGATCTTAAGGATATATTAAGGCCTTAGCATCTCCTTGATAGTGTTGTTGGTGTTAAAAAGGTTTGGGGAGCATAATTTTTGGAAATGAAAATTTTGGGCAGCTATTAATTTGGGCAGCCATAGCGACATAAGGTGTCGCTATAGCAGTAATTTTCCCGCTATAACAACATAGGTGAGGTAGAATACTTGCCCTACTTTTTCCCTATTTTTGCTTTACATTATTGTCTTGTTTCATTTGATATTTTAAGTACAAAATATTACATGAATATGGAAACTGTGTGAGTAAGGTAAAAATATGCTTTTAAGTGTAATATAGATAGAAAAACAACTAGCATCCATGTGTGAAAAATAAAAAAATAAAAAATGGGTATCATCTAATAATAGCCCAAATGGGGGAAATACAAGGCATAAAAGTACAAAAAAGGGGAGATAAATAAAACCTAGTTAGGTACTCTGTCAGTCACGAGCTGCTAGGGAGGGGTCATCTCCTTTCGCATCACTCGGAAAGAGAAACTCCCTCAAGTCCTCCGTCTCCAACTAGGGAAGATCTTGGCTAGGATTTACGCACCCAACATGACCGTCATGGTTTTCCATACTTGAGTAATCAAACAATCCCTGGAGCATCTCTTTCTCTTCTCCTCATCAAGCTTTCTGCAGAGCATTTAAATATTTTGGGTAGTAAAAGAGGTTGTGGAATTAGAGGGGGAATACTCTGTGGACCTCCTAATGGCAGAAGAATTTTTCTTCAGCTGGATATTGGGAAATGGGGGCTGGAAATGGGAGGGAAGGACATCATCATCATCATCATCCATATCAAAAGCCTCCTCCGCCAGCTGCTCTTAGTGTCACCTTCATTTATCTTCCTTATATTCTTAGAGGTGGGTACATTCACCTGGAGAGGGTGAAAAGGATGTCCATATTTACCTCCATAGCATCTGACTCCTCAAGCATCCCAACACATTAGCGCAGTACCAAGACTAAACCGAAAGGAAGGGACCCTTCTAGGTGCCCCGGTAGAAGTTCGTCCACTTCATTATAATTTGGGCGCCTATATTTAGTTTAATGCACTGAATATCACAATCCACCAGTAGAGACCAAGGGTATGTCACATCAAAAGTATTTCCTGATGAATGAATGCTCTAGGACACCAAGTTTAGCCACCTTCAAGCATCAACTGAGAAATAGGTGCTAGTAATGCCCTCAGTAGTGGGACAGTAGGCTTAATCCCTGTACTCTTCTGGTATGAGAGTTTCTCGCAACCACTTTATGTCCATCGCCCAAAATTAGTCATAAATTTAGTTTTGGAAACTTGTGGCACACCATTTACTTTATTAATAACACAAATATTTACCAAAACATCCAACCTCGAATATAGATAGTGGGAAAGGGGTTTTCCCAAATCATAATAGCGATTATAGCATAGAACTTCCTGACCCAGCCCAAGATTTCATTTGGGGAGCCACCACTAGTGGGGGAACTCCTGAAGCTAGTTGTATAACTCTGATGCCTTCTCTTCCACCCCTCTCATAGAAAAGCTTGGTCAACCTATATTTATGATACCTTTCTCGACTAGATTCTTTGGAAAATCTTTCGTAGGTAGGGGCATTTTTCTGATTCTCAGTCGTAAAAGAATATGTGACCTAATAGTAAGGAAAAAATTTAGAACATAAGAAAAGACCAACAAAGATTGAAAAATACAATACAAATTTCCATTTTTAGATAGGAGCCTACTACATGTATCCTCTCACTATAGCGACGTTCCTATAGGAAGAATTTATCTATTATATCGATCTTAATCATTTCCAATGGTCAATAGTTGCATCCATGGCACCTTTTGATACAAAAATCCCTATTTTTGATTTTCAACTTCAGAATAGTGTTCCCTAAGTTTTGTAGGACTACTCCCTACAAAAGTTCAGGCATACAGATCCTAAATCATGCCCAAATCATCATAACTAGTCCAAGAAAAACTTTTCATGTTCTCTTCGATTTCGGACTCATTTAACACATAAACCCTAAATTTCTTATGTCAAAATGCTACTGAAGCATTGTGAATGTAAGAGAAGCACCCATGCTTTGAATTTCTAACCCAACCTAGCCCACAAATTGAAATTCAAAACTCAACTTCAAATCCAAACTATTCAATGAAATTCAAGCCTAAATCGTGCAAATTACAAAAGAAGAAAACAATAAGGAGTAAAGGGATTGATTGTTACCTGTTTCTAGTGATGAAAGCAAAGTAATCGGGGTAGAAGGAGGTTTTTTTGAGTGAAGGAAGAAAAAAACGAGTACTAAACATATTCTCCTCTAGTTAAATTGATATAGGACGCTATAGTGTTGCTGCTATAGCAAAATTAAGCCACTATATCGAGGTCCCGCTCTGAACTCTCAAAAATTACTGATTCATTAAACCTCAAAAACACATTTTCTGATTTTAGAAAGTTGTCGAGGCATCAGACCCCTTGAGCACTCGGGAAATAAGTTTGTTTGATCATTTTGTTCCTCGCGCAAGTGTTCAAATTCCTATAATAAAACAAAATGTAAAATACTGGTCTTAAAGATTTAGTAACCAAGAATTTTAAGCGCTCGTATTTTTCCCTTAACTCACCATATATTTTTTATATTAAGTTAGAAAATTAGGAATGCGTGGGGATTTGGGTATTAATAATTAGTTGCTTATGCTATCGCAAAAAAAGACATTGACTTCAATTCTAGACTTGGACTGTCCTTCTTTTTTGGTTATTTAGGGATGAACGATGGGTAAATTGGTAACTCTTATTACGAATAAATTCATCATTGATAGAAAGCACCTTGATAGTAGAATAGGTTATGAGGATTATAAAAATTACAATCATGAACTTGGGTGGGGCAACACAAGTTGAATTTTTGGAGGTTAAAAATTTTAGGATCAAGATGACGTCATCCTGCTATAGCAATATCATAATAACAATATTCATGCTTCTATAGTGGCTTGACGTGACCAGAATCCTTTTTTAAAATAGTGTTTATTTGATTTTTCTCTTCATTTGGAGGAAAAGACATAGGAAGGCTCCAAAAACCCCTCTAGGATTACCTCCAAGCCATAGAACCATAGAGGATGGGGATTAGGCTCGGATAAAGTAAAACCTAAAAAAATCTTAGGAATTCACATTCGTATTCACTTACATGGGGCTAGAATTTTCTCTCACGTATTCATAGCAGTTGCTTGACATTCAGGTAAGATAAGTTTAATTGAGTAGTGTTGACCCAATTAGAAAGAATGAATATAATGTAGATAGATGGGAGATTTCATTATTAGGCCTTCGGGAGATGTTTGAATGGCTAAAATTGATTAAAAGTTGGGTAAGGAATGGAAAGATGATTGTATAATTTTTGTTTCATGTTATGTGGTAGTTTATTCTATAAATTAGATGATATACTTTTTTAGATCCTTATTGAGGGTGGTTAAAAAGGGTGAAATACCGATCATTAGTCTAGATCCTTATGGAAAGCATTGCTAATGTGTGGGTGTTGGTGAATTCCAGAGAATATAGGATGGTAATAAGTAGCGTTGTTTTGGCAAAAATAGGTTATTTGGGTGTCATGTTTAGGGATCTAGATGTATTTTAAGTGATGGTTACATAGTTTAATCCAACTTATGATATATGTGAAAGTTAACTTTTTTCTAGTATTTCTAGTTGATGTATGTTGTTAGGTGTGATCACATTTCACTGAACTTGTATGTAAAGCTTGTGAATATTACGAGTGTTAGTTTTTGTCATTGTGTATGTGGTTTCTTATACACACACACACACACACATATATATATATATATATATATATCATTGTTGATTGTGGAATGTTTTGGTATTTGAACATTCTCATGGGATATTGGTGGAATAAAATTGACAGGCATTTGTGTCTGGGTTTAGTACATGGACAGAATTTGTTTGATGCATGTCATGACTAGTGAGCAATGGTAAGACCCTTTGGTTGTGTGTATAAGGTAGAGCTGAGTTTGACAGTTCCATGAGTGAATCAAAAAAATATATATATTGTTGTTGTACTTTGATAATTGAATTGACTTTACTTGGCTTGATTTGACTGGCATATCTGTTGACCTCTTTGAACTATTACAAATGTTACTGAAAAGGCTCTAAATGTTACTTGTTGCATCAAGGTTGTAACTTATCGGCTAAGTTTGAGATAGCTACTTGAGGTCTTGTTGATGGCATGGTTGAATGGGTGGATCATTCTTATGGATGCAAGATCTAATTTTATTAAAATCTTGACACGGGCTAATCTCATCTTAGATACAATTGTTTCTTTATGATTCGGATAGTCCTTGGGATAAGGCTAGGCTTAGTTGTTCAGAGTATGAAGTCGTAAGGGTAAGAATGGTATCTCGTGGTTCATAATTAGAAGGTTTAGGAGGAAGTGACCGAACTGATTTAGGGGTAGGAAGATGAGGTTAAGTGCTTATTAAATGTCAAAATGGGAAAATAGGATGATGGCAAAGCTCAGTAGTCTGAATATTCAAATACATGTCCTATTTTGAATATTTATGTTATGTTTTTGTATTTCAATCCAGATCAACCGATGAGGCTTATTAGTACGTGTGGTTTGTACTGATATTACTCTTGCTATATCCTTTTTGAGATATAGTCTTTTGCAGAAATTAGTGTTGATTTTATGATTGTCGCAAATAGTGATCCTTCAGCAGCTTCTACTCTTCTTATTTATGGTGAAAGTTTTTTCTGATCTTACTTTTCACTTAGAATACTCTTGTACCTGTTTTGATAGGTCTTTGGGTAGTTTATATTTTTTGCATGCAATTTTTGTAAACCAGTAGTAATAAAGTTTGTTCACTGGATACTTACTTAAAGATTTTTGTTTATTTTCTTATAGGGTGATAAGGGATTCTCCTATTTAGGTGGATTAGAATAGGTTTCCTCACAATCCGATATTTTGAATCATGACATCAAGCTTTATGTAGATCATATAAATAACCTACATTTACATGACCAACAAAATCTGCACTACCTTTATTAGTATAAGACAGATCATATCAATGATCCTCTTTAGGTATCACAATAGATGTTTAATTGTATTTTAATGTCTTATTATAGGGGAAACCAATATAGTGCTAGAAAATTAACAAAAATAATGCTTTTATAGTGTTCGCAAGATCGATAGGTGCATTAAATGCACTAAGATATGGTACTTAAGGATTAAGAAGTTACATATTCTCTTATTAAGGTCAGGACGAATCTTTACTCATTTTAAGTAATCGAACAATCATTTAACTATTTAATTGATATGTTTTGTCCAAGTAAAATCATTTTAAAATATTCTCAATATAGGCAAATTGATGGATGAAGATTCTGTCAGCTAAATGTTCAATTTAAAGACGATCAAGACAGTTTTGTCTTTTCAAAATCTTTTATCCAAAACTCTTTCTTTTAGATGTCCAATCATCACCTTATGAACCTCTTCTACAGTACTAATGAGATTTATGTCATCAACATAAATAACAAGAATAATTGGAGATTGTTTTCTTAATAAAAATGCGTAGACAAATGATATCATTTATATAACTTTCATTTAAAAAGTATGTTATGATACCACATACACCCACCCTGATTGTTTTGAATCGTATAGTGATCTTTGTAATACGATTAAGTATATTCTTGGAGACTTTGAACATTATATTTTAGGCATTTTAAATCTTTCTGAAATTTTCATATAAATTTCATTTTAAAATGAGTCATAAATATAAATTGTAATCACTTTCATTAGATGTATTTTCAAATTTCATGTACAATTAGTTGATAAGTTATCGAAATGCTATTGTATTTATAACGGATTATATTTCTTCATGTCGACACAAAGTCTTTGCGAGAATCCTTGTCTTGTGTGTTATAATTTAATGTCTCTCATTATTTTTCCCGTACAAAGACCCACTTGTCCTTTCTTTGAGGATCTTTCCGGAATTGTTTATTTGTGTTAACAAAGAATTGGCTACCTATCGGGGATTAGAGTACATGGGTTTCATTATGAACATGAATTTTTAGGTCTTGACACCGGTCCTGTGGCCGTGAGTACCGTGAAAATCGCACCATATCTCATATGTCGTCGCATCATTCATCCACCTGCCGGAACCCTTTTTATCCCATGCAATTTTACAATTAATTGTAATGAAAAGGACGAAAGAAGAGGGATGAGAACTAAGCAACTGTCATACGTAAGGACTAAGTAGGGGTGGGTGTTCGGTATTTTCAAAGTTCAGGTTCGATAATTCGGTAATCGGTATTTGAACATAGATACCACATACCATACTTATAAACATTGATTCGATAGTTCGGTAATCGGTAAATTAAACTTCGTACGGTATTTGGTAATACATATTAAAGTTGGAGATGTGCAAATGTACATTTAAACTTCAACGAGTATATTTAATAGAAACCCTATTTAGTATTCTTTTTGTTGTTTTTTACGAATATATTACCAAAGTCCAAGAGATTCTTTAGAATGACTAATACTATTGTCTATTGGGTTGGGTTAGACACACACACACACATATATATATATATATATATATATATATATATATATATATATATATATATATATTTGATATTAGATAAATACTGAATATCAAACGATATTAATATCTTGTATCAAATCCAATCTCGAATACCGAAATAGTGAAATTTTACTCCCAATTATCATATCAAATACCGAATTACTGAATACCAATTACCAAATTTTTTTATTCAATTCAGTAATTTAATTTTCGATATTTTATGTCCAGCCCTATCGGTAAGGACAAAGGGTAAATAGTGCCTTTCCCAGACTGGGGTTCCAAAAGGCCCGCTTCACGTGGCAACCTTTGTTGTTTGTCTTGGCTTATATATGTTTGTACTTTGTTGTTATTATTATTGTTGTTGTGGTCTGTGTAGGCTGTGGCTGTATACTTGCATTACCCCAAACTTGCACATTTCTTTGTTTTTTGTTTTCTCTTCCCTCTAACAAAACACGACACTACTTAGGATTTTGTCATGGATTCCTATTGTCCTTTCCTTAATTCTCTTTTGTCTCTATTTGCCCTTCTCGTTGTTCGTGACATTTGAATTCGTCCTCTCCTTTTTTCTCCCCTTTTAATTTTTACGTTCATAGTTTTTCACGACTCTCCGCATCCACACTTTTTGCCTCTCCTTTTTTTCCAAAATATCAGTGTCCTACCAATAAATTTTGTAGCTAGTCAACAAAGTTTGTTCGTAATTTTACTTAATGACGGATTAGCTATAAATTAACTAAAAAAAGTAATTAGAAGTAAGTAATTTAGTGACAGGTTAGCTACCAAGTTTATAGCTAATTTCATTTTTCTTTTTAATAGTAATTTAAAATTCACACATTGTCTAAAGTGATTTACCGATTTTATAATTCAAACTCAAGACTTCAAGATAAATAAATTCTAACAATATCCACCATACCATGCATGTATAGTTTGTTCTTGTAGAACACTCAGTCTAGAGTAGGGGTGTCTAACGGGCCGGGCCGGGCCAACCCGGAACCGGCCCTCCCATTTTACCCGGGTTCCGGGCCGGTTCCGGGCCGGGTTTGGCGTTAATCGGGCCGGGCCAAACAGTAAAAAAATTAAAACCCATCCGGACCCGGCCCACTAAACCCAATCCGGTCAAACCCACCAAGACCCGGTCAAACCCGGTTAAAAACCGGTCAAACCCGTTTAAAAAATAAATAAAAAATCCAATATACACTATATACACTCCAATATACAACATATATTTTTAAAAAAATATATAAAGTATAAACAATTACACATATATACGTACCATTCAATATATAATTATATATGACTATACGTACTACTTTAAATAAAACATTTGCTATAATAGTATAATATATATATATATATACACTACAATATATATATATACTAATTTATAAAACATATACACATGTATACGTTAAATATATACTACTTTAGAAGATATATACACATATATATGCACCATTCAATATATATGTACTACTTTAAATAAAATATATACAACAATATAGTGATATACATATATATATATACAATAATATGTATATATATATAGTTACATACTAATTTATAAAACATATACACTTGTATACTTTAAAGATATACGTCTATAGAAGATATATACACATATATACGCACCATTCAAAAGATATGTACTACTTTAAAAAAAGTATATACTACAATATATATACTAATTTATAAAACATAAAGTAATGTATACGTTAAATATACACGTCTATAGAAGATCTATTCACATATATACACTCTATTCTATGTATATGTAATACTTTAAATGAGATATATGCAATATATATACATTACAATATATATTTGTATAGTTATATACTAATTTATAAAATATATACACATGTATACGTTAAATATACACGTCTATAGAAGATCCATTCACATATATACACTCTATTCTATGTATATGTAATACTTTAAATGAAATATACTATAATGTATATACATTACAATATATATTTGTATAGTTATATACTAATTTATAAAACATATACGCATATATACATTAAATATACACTTCTATAGAAGATATATACACGTGTATACGCACCATTAAATGTATATATACTACTACTTATAAAATATACTACATTATATATACATTACAATATGTATAGATATACTTATATACTAATTTATAAAATATATACACATGTATACGTTAAATATACACTTCTATAGAAGATATATGCACATATATACGTACCATTCAATATATAATTATATATGACTATACGTACTACTTTAAATAAAACATTTGCTATAATAGTATAATATATATATATATATACACTACAATATATATATATACTAATTTATAAAACATATACACATGTATACGTTAAATATATACTACTTTAGAAGATATATACACATATATATGCACCATTCAATATATATGTACTACTTTAAATAAAATATATACTACAATATAGTGATATACATATATATATATACAATAATATGTATATATATATAGTTACATACTAATTTATAAAACATATACACTTGTATACTTTAAAGATATACGTCTATAGAAGATATATACACATATATACGCACCATTCAATATATATGTACTACTTTAAAAAAAGTATATACTACAATATATATACTAATTTATAAAACATAAAGTAATGTATACGTTAAATATACACGTCTATAGAAGATCTATTCACATATATACACTCTATTCTATGTATATGTAATACTTTAAATGAGATATATGCAATATATATACATTACAATATATATTTGTATAGTTATATACTAATTTATAAAATATATACACATGTATACGTTAAATATACACGTCTATAGAAGATCCATTCACATATATACACTCTATTCTATGTATATGTAATACTTTAAATGAAATATACTATAATGTATATACATTACAATATATATTTGTATAGTTATATACTAATTTATAAAACATATACGCATATATACATTAAATATACACTTCTATAGAAGATATATACACGTGTATACGCACCATTAAATGTATATATACTACTACTTATAAAATATACTACATTATATATACATTACAATATGTATAGATATACTTATATACTAAATTATAAAACATATACACATGTATACTATGCACAAATATTCAAAATTTATTCAAAAAAAAATAAAAAACAACGACTAAGGACTGAATGAATTTGGGGAATTTTATTGATTGCAAAATGATCCAAAATTTATAATTTACATGAATGAAAAATCTATAAATTATGCATCATTTTTTCCAACTCATTCATGTTAATATTAATGGGAACTTGCATAGGATAATCAAAGTCAACGGGGGCAAAACCATGCATTGGACTTGATTCTGCTGAGTTCTCCCGTGAAGTCATAATTTCTTCTAGTTTCAGCTCGTCGCTCGGCTCCGGTTCCATTCCTTGGTTTCTTCTTTCCGCTCTAATCCAATCTCTGAGGCAAACTAGAACATTCATTGCATTGCTTCCCAATGAGTGTCGGTTGTCTCCAAGCTGCTGTCGTCCCTGACTGAAGGCGCTCTCTGATGCAACGGTTGACATTGGAACATTCAAGATATCTCTAGCTAATCTTGAAAGCACAGGATATTGTGATTCATTATTCCTCCACCAATCCAGCGTGTTGATCCGTCGTCTGCGATCCTCTGGTGCCGTCCGAAGATAATATTTCAGCTCTTCCCGATAAGTTGATGTGTAAGTTCTCTCATCAACACTGTTCCAACAATTTAAATCATAAAACGAATCAGAAAAACCACTATGTGCCGGCCTTTTAGAAGATGATGGCTCCTCGGGAGGATGAGGAGCGACAGTTGGAGTGATATTTGTAGGTACGGCTGAATCAAATAAATCAGCATAGTGATTATATAATTTTTCTATATAATCTTTTGCATCAGCCGTAGCCGTCCACAAATCAGGCTGTACTTGTTCAGAATCATGGTTAGTATTTATTTCTAAGTTAGTATAAATAAGAGTACTAAAGTGACACATATTATTATATTTCATGCACGGATTTAGCATAGCACCAACCAAGTAAATAGGGGGAATCGAGAAAAAATATTTTTTAAATTTTGTAAACATGGCGCCAACAACTTCTTTATAACCTTCTTTATTTTTATATTGTTGGAGCAAACCAGAAATATCGGCTATATATGCCAAAATATTACAAACAGTAGGATAGTAAGCACCGGAAAATTCAACCGTAGCTACATAAAATTTTTCTAAAAACATAACAAGATCATTAATTACAACCCAATCAGAATTATGTAGCATGCAATCAGCAGAATCAACAAATGAACCGCAATGTTGGTTAAAAGCTAGTGTAATAGGAATTCTATATTTATAACAAGTTTTTAAAAACTCATACGTAGAATTCCATCTAGTATCAATTTCCTCAGACATCAAAATCGGTGTAAGTCCATTTTCTTGACATTTAACTTTAAATTCTCTAATTCTCGATCTACGATTATTTCCTTGAATAAAACCAACGGCAAGACGAATTTTTTCAATATAAAGCTCAAAAAACTCAAGACCATCTTTTACAATTAAATTATATATATGACATGCACACTTAATATGAAAAATTTCAGGCAAGGACGGAGATAGCGTAGATTTTATTTTTGTTATAGCAGTCTTATTGTTAGAAGCATTATCAAAAGCAATACATAAAATTTTATTTTCTATACCATAGTATCCGGCAATTTTAACAATAGAATCAGCAATAAATTGTCCAGTATGTTTACGATCTTCATCATATAAAAAAGCAAGAATACGTTTTTGCATCACGAAATTACTATCCATCCAATGACAAGTAACGGTTAAATAATCATTTTTATTTACAGCACGACCAAGATCAGAAGTTAGGGACAATCTACATTGAATATTTTTTAACAATGTTGATAAATAAAAACAATATTGTGAATGGAGTCTAAAAATATCAGACCGACAAGTAGTTCTAGGAATACCATTAAACATAGGATTATAAATTGCTTGTATATAACGAATAAAAGCATCAGAAGAAGGAAAACTAAAAGGCAAACAACCCACAACTACCATTTTAGCTATTTCTTCCCTGTCCCTCAATTTATTATACTTTTTCGCTACTTGACCGGTTGTTGGGTCCATTCTAGTTTGCGTTGACCCACCAACATCCCCACCACCTTTTGCAATATTTAACTCTCTTTTGTGATCTTCATCTATATGTCTCATTAACGTACCCGTACCCCCTTGCTTGCCTCCACTTCTATGCTTATATATTTGTTGACAAATATTGCACTGCACCTCAATATCTGATATACGTTCAAAAAATTGTCATGCAATACTAGTTCTTTTACGAGGTTTTGGGGCACTGGGAGGACGGGAAGGGAGATTAACTGATTCAGATCTAACGTTAGCATCTCCTACTGCGGGTGTTTCAGCAATATTTTCATTATCTTCGTCTAAATTAACTGCATCTACTTCATTTTCTTCTTCTATACCATAATTTTCCTGAGCTTCTACATAATCCATATCGTGAGCACCTACACCTATTTCTTCCTCAAAAGGTGTACCAAGCGGTACCGGAGGCGAAGACACACGGGTATATCTATTACTTGAACTACCTCTACCACTAGTAATTCGCTTTTTACTACCACTACCGCTTCCGGGACAAAAAATTTTAACACCTTTAGCAGCGAGGTTTTTTAATTTATCCATAATATAAATTAAATTAAACTAAAAATATTCAAAATACACAAATATAATAAAATTAAATAATAAACAATTAATACAATAAATAAAAATTAAACGTAAGAGATGGAACGACAATACCAAATTTTGGAAGTATCCGAAGATTGCGACTTTGGAAACTTCCGCTCGTACTTTGTAAACGAAAATTAAAAAATTAAAGTGAACACTTTAAGAAATTAAATATATTGAATATTAGAGAATTGAGAATTGAGATTTGAGAGAGAATGAGATTTGAGAGAGTGAAAAATTGTGTGAAAAATGATTTGAAGTTGTAGGGTATTTATAGATTTTTTTTGGGGATTAAAAAATATTTTTTAAAGTTTTTTTTTTTTTTTTTTTAATTAAATGGGCCCAAACTAGCCGTTTGGACCCAAAAACGGCTATATAGCCGTTGGGCCAACGGCTAGTTGGCCCAATTTTTTTTTTTTTTTTATATTCCGGGCCGGGCCGGGCCGGTTACCGGCGGGCCTGGACCGGGCTTGGTCCGGGCCGGGTTAACCGGGCCCATTTTAAAAAAAAAAACCGGCCCGGGACCCGGAACCCTTAAGCCCTAGGGCTTATCGGGCCGGGTCAAACCGGGCCGGGTCGGGCCGGGCCAGGTCAGCCCGGCCCGTTTGACACCCTTAGTCTAGAGCCCATCTCTGAGCAGTTTAGTTTGGTCAATCTTATCGCATTTTTTGTACTGATAGTTTGGCTAATAGTTTCGGAATATTTTCTACATTTGGGCAGAAGTTAATACTTAAACTTTATATGCGTTATATAATTTTCATGCACTCCCTCAAACTACTTTATTTTAATAACATAAAAAAAAAACTTCTGATTTTTCTTTTAGAAATGAGAAAACTCACACTCTAAAAAGAAAAATGTAAATGGCGAGAGGAATAGGAAACAATTGGGAGGAGGGTAACACTGATTATGAGGTCTAGGAAATAGTTGTCATTTCTTGTATGGATTTGCTTATAATGCATCAATATTCAATAGACTCATACACAAGCATCGTGTCTAAACATACATTATCCTATACGTTATGCATAAGAATCTGCACGCAGTTTACACTGACAGCCAGTTAATTTAGAGTAATTATTAAACCTTCGTGGTGTGTGGTTACATCACAGCAAAGCAAAGAGGATGCATCCCATGTAGAGAAAAGAAAAGAAAAACAATTATAAACTATTTTTATCATTTTCAGCATAACAATAATGTAGCCTAGGACTTAAGGAGACTTTGTCCATTGCACATGAAGAGTCTGATCCACTGTG
Organism: Capsicum pubescens; assembly: GCA_030864215.1. NCBI lineage: Eukaryota > Viridiplantae > Streptophyta > Magnoliopsida > Solanales > Solanaceae > Capsicum > Capsicum pubescens. Next base: position 87,020,897 of record CM061540.1, read on the forward strand.
GAAATCATTTGTTTTCTTCTTCTCTTAACAACAGAATCTTATTCTTATTAGGGACCTTGAAAAATGACAATTCATTCTTGTTTGCTTTGTTAATTGTACCACTGTTATAGAAACAATTACCACGATCAACTAGCTATATATATACTGTAAAACTACTCCGTTTAGTTGTGACGCAAACAGTACTTATAAATTTACTCCCTCCAGCCATTTATCATTAGTTGTCCATTTTAAAAAATCAACAGATTAATCATCACTTAATTCTTAATTTACCTTGGTATTAGCTATAGTCATTTTTCAATATATTGAATTTACTTATTTACTATTTTTCTTAAAGCTAATTTACTTGTTTACTATATTCAATGAATGGTGTAGTAAATTTGTCAGTTTACTTATGGTTTCTTAAGGTGGGTGTTAAATCAATATTCCGTCCATCATAAATTATTTGATATGTTTGATTTTTGCACAACTCTTAAAGAGAAATTAATTAAAAAAAAATGTGAATTGACTAATATATTCTTATTGAATCTTGATTAGATGAATCTTATTCAATTAATATGAATATAGTTGAAAAAAGTGGTTAGTTGTCTTTTGAATTACTCCCTCTATTTAAAAAAGAATGACATATTTTGACTTGACACCAGATTTAAGAAAATAAAGAAGACATGTGAATATTGTGGCCTTAAATTAAAGTTGTGGCAGATGTACCAAAATGTCCTTTAATCTTGTGGTCTTCAACATGTCATGTGGAAAATTGAAATTAATGTATTGCCAAAAAAAAGGGATCATTCTTTTTTAAACGAATTAAAAAGAAAAATAAATCATTCTTTATGAAACAAAGAAAGTATTAAATATGTCAATAATTTTGAGATAATTTTTTTTTTCACTAAATATATTAAATAATTTAAGACAGAGAAAATAATAAACAAATAAAAATAGATTGAGAAAATTTTTTTTAGGTAAAGTTGGTAATGACTGTATTCGTAAATTAAAGGGAAACTAGTACAAGCCAAGTTATAGTTCCAATGAGTGACATTAACTAAACGATGGTTTAAACACGTCATAAGCATAAGGACAAGAATATTTTAACCAAGCACTGATTAGCTAGCTAACTTTTTAATTTTTAGAAAACTTTATCTTGCAGTGGCTGAGATCTAGGGTCCTACAGACTAGTTAATATTTCCTTCTATGTTGCCATATACAAGCTTCTTTAATATTTACTATATTCAAACCGATCAATAAAAATAAAGATGACAGTAATTATTGTGATGGCTGTAAAAAGAAGAATGGTTTAATCATTCTAGGTTGGACGCTAATGATAATTTGATTAATGCTAATTGTTAGATTAGGTCAAGTTGGGTCATAGTATCCACTGCACTACATAAGGACAAAGAGCAGGACGAATCAGATTAAGCTGGTGCACCACGTTCTTATGAAAACTTTACTATAAGTTGGAATTAATTAAATATTAAGAATGATTTACAATAAGTTAAACTTCTTTATTGAGCTTATGATCTTTATTCCGTTTTTCCTAATGATGATTAGCCTGGATGTTTGGACACACACAACACATAAGGAAAAAAACAAAAGTCTGAAGGGTCCAACACCTAGAAGATCTAGGAGTCATCGTAATTCACACATGGTATGATATAAATATGTTTTTCTTCCACATTTTCTTTAAAAAAAAAAAAAAATCTTTGTCTTTTTCCCCAACACAATTTTCGATGATGAATAGTGATAATTCACTACGAAAAAACATGAAATTTCCTATTAAATTTATCCATAATCTCTAATTAATTTATCGCAAAAACGCTCCGAGCTAATTAAAATTGTGGTCGGGATGTTGAAATGTTTATATATATATATATATATATATATCAAAACAGAAAAGAACTTTTATATATAGATTGTGACCAATAACAATTAAACATTTTAAATTCATATCAATGACTTCAGGACGATAGAAATTTTATGTTCTTCATCATAGACTAAAAGAAATGCTCAATTAAGAAAACATACATTGGTTCATTATGCTTTAGATTAGGTGTTGGTGTGCGTTCACTTTAACCTTTTGAACAAATAATTTATTAAAAATAAAGAGAACATGTCAGTTAACAGGGAGATTTTAAAATTGTAAAGATTTGGTTTGATTAGAAAATATTGCTTGTGAAACCTCAATCTGCATGGACTTAATAGCTAAATGTCAATTAACACATACAATACGTCAATCACTTTTAGTGAATTTTCATACCCTTGAGACTGTTCGTTCAACTATAGAAAATTGAATGAAATTCATAATTATCTCAATTTCATGTTTGTTTTTTTTCTATTTCATTACAGTTAAAAGTAAATCTATATATATTTCAGTTTTCTCAAATTTAATTTTTGAAACCATACTAGATATATTATTATAATTGTTATTATTGGTCAATTGTGTTTTTCCTTCTTGAGAATTAAGAAATCAAGCTTGGCTCTCCTCTCCTTAACACTTGTTCCTTACTTATCGTTTCTCAAGAGAAGAATCTTATCTTTTTTTCCCTTTCACGTTCTATAACGTGATAAGTTAAGAAGCAATTACATGAGAAAATGAACTTTCCAATAATAACCAATCATATCTTTAACATTTTATACTTGATTAAATCAAATAACTTAGTAGACGTTTTGCCAGAAAAAATAACTATTATTTATTTTAAATAAAAATTTTAAATTAGGCGGTTGGTCTTATTTTTTGCCAAAAATATTTAGAATATGAATGTAATTTATATCGTTTATTACATCAAACATGATATAAATCTTATTTTGATTTCAGGATATTTAGTCTATGTAACAAACAACTTCTTAGGAGTCGTCTGGCTGGTGGCATTAGAATAATAATGATACCATATCATATGAAGTTATTTTATCATGCATTTACATAATGGATATATTATTTAATCTTAGAATTAATTTATTCAACCAGTTTAATAAAGTAATGAAATAAGTTATCGCATATAAAAAATAGGATAAAATAATCTCATAGGATAGATATCCTTTTCTAACCCATCCCACCAACCAAAGAACTTCATAATTAGTATATAGGGAATTTTGATATTCCTACAAGAGATTATCTATGTCTTACTGAAGTTCTGTCAAAAAATTAAGAGACACTAACACAAGCACCCAAAAGTACATGGGGCACCCCCGAACTAGAAAAAGTTGGTACGCCCTTGCGAGCATTTTAAGGACTTCTAAGCGATGTCCAAATAACCCAGTCAAAATTATTGAAGACACTACAGTTAAGTAAGAATAATCAGTGGACTATGGAGAATATAAGAGACTCCTACTTGTTAGTTAAGTTCGTTAATGATAATGCGGTTAGCGGTTATAGTTGAGAAGTTAGATACGTCATGTATAAGTCTCTATATATATAGCTACAACTAATTGTATATGATTAAGTTCTTGAGTAATAAAAAAACTCTCATTCCTTCTCTATTGTTCTTCTTCTTCTCCAGACATTTATTCCTTTTCAATTCTCTAATTGCAACATGGTATTAGAGCCCTGCAGCTCTGTGATTCATAGCTTCTTTCTCGATTTTGTCTTCTTTTTGAACTACTTCTTGCTCTGTTTCTGAGATTTTATCTCAAACAAGCTTCTACGATTCACTCAGGATTGAAGCTCTTTACATATTGTTCTAAAGGCTACTAATGGAGTCAATGTGTAGGGGTCTTCTGTAAATCAAGCTGACTCTGTAGCTGATGATCTTTTTGGAGTAGGGGTACAGGTTGAAGCCTCTCATCCATTATATCTTGCATCCGGTGATACAAGTGGTATTTCTCTTATCTCCCTTCAATTGTCTGATATTGATAACTACTCTCTCTGGAGTAGATCCATGTGAATATCATTGGTAGGTAGGAATAAGTGGGGCATGGTTGATGGTTCTTGGAGCAAAGATAAGTTTCATGAAAAATTTGGTCCTCAATGGGAGAGGTGTAATGCTATTATCTTATTTTGGTTGATGAGTTTTATTTCCCAAGGTCTAGTGAGTGGTATAGCCTATGTTGTCAATGCTTTTGATGTTTGGATGATCTTAAAGAAATATTTGATAAATTTGATGGTTCTAGGTTGTTTAACATACATAGAGAAATAGCAACAACATGTCAAGCAACTTCCTCCATTTCGATGTATTTTTTAAGACTCAAGGAGTTGTGGACTAAATCTGAGGCTTTAGTACCTTTACTTGGTTGTAATTGTGAAAAATCCAAGGATTTTTTGATTCATCTACAGAGGCAGAAACTTTATCAGTTCTTAACGGGGCTAAATAACTCTTAAGTTAAAGCTAGGAGTCAAATCTTACTTATGTATCCTCTACCTAGTGTTAATCAAGCTTACTCTATGCTTATGAGTGATGATAATCAAAGAGCTCTGGTTGCAACATCTAGTGTTCTTGGAGGTACACCTATTGGTTATGAATCTATTGCTTTGTATAGTGTCAGAACTACATGAAATTTTCATAATGTTTAGAAATTCAAGAAGGTTCACACTTACGGAGTTGGAAGCAGTAGTTCTAGCAGTGGTAGTAAGAATTTGTTTTGTGATTTATGTAAACTAAGGAATCACACAAGAGATAATTTTTAAAAGTTAATTGGTTATCCCTCTAATAACTTCAAGAAGAAAGGGGGAGTACCTACAGTTAATGCCTATAATGTGATGGTTGAATGTCAAGGACAAGTGCATCTTCAGGACACAGGATCAGATTATCAAGTAAAAGGGGAGAATCCTATGTCAAGTGATTCAGGCTCTAGTGATTAGATAGTAAAACTATTCTATTTTACCAAAAATCAATATGATCAAATCCTACATCTGCTAAATGGTGCACAAGTTACAGCTACGGCTAACTTAGTAGGCAATACATCAGGTATTGACACTGCTCTAATCACAGTTAATGACACACATAACTGGACTGTTGATACAGGTGCTACTAATCATATGGTAGCTGATCACAATCAGTTAACTGAATCCTTGGCACAACCGCCAAGTACTTCTAGAAAAGTACTCTTACCAACTGGAGAGGTAGCTTATATAATTCATATTGGATCTAGCTTTTTGACATATGGACAAAAACTGGACAATGTACTGCTAATTCCACGGTTTAAGTTTAATTTACTATTAGTTTCACAGATCACAAAGGCTTTGCAGTGTTTAATTATTTTCTATCCTGACTTTTGCCTATTTCAGGATCTCTACAATGGGAAGGTGAAAGCGATTGGTAAACTAAAGAGTGGACTACATGTGTTTCCTGGTACACCTTCATTTACTAAGCAATCTGCAGAATGTTGCTCTCTAGTTCCTCGGTTTACTTTGTCTGTTAATAACAGTACTACATATATAGCCTTATGGCATAGAAAGTTTGGGCACCCTTCTTATAAGACTCTGAATAATATCTTATTAGTAGGCTCAGATAAGTGTTTTTCTATCATAAGAAATTGTACCATTTGCCTTTGTGCAAAACAAGTTAGGTTACCTTTTTTGTCTAGTAGCTCAAGGAGTAATAGTAGTTTTAATTTGTTGCATCTTGATGTATGGGGTTCCTATAAACATGTTACATATGATGGAAATAAATATTTTTTGACAATTGTGGATGACTTCACTAGAATGACTTGGTTATTTTTGTTAAGACTCAAATTTGATTCATGTGTTGTGTTAAAGCAATTCCTTACTTATGTTGAGACACAGTTTGATAAAAAAGTGAAATGTATAAGAAGTGATAATGGTATTGAATTTGTTGACTCAACTTGTGACTCTTTATAAAAAAAATTTAGGCATCATACACCAAACTTCTTATGCTTATACACTTCAGCAAAATGGAGTTGCTGAGAGAAAACACAAACACATCTTAGAAGGGTGTAGAGCCATAAGGTTTTAGGGTCATATTCCCTTTAAATTTTGGGGACATTGTGCTTTAGCCTTAGCTTACATTATTAATATGTTACCTTCTTCTGTGCTACACAATAAAACTCCTTTTGAAATGTTATATGGTACTAAACCTTATGTTGATCACATTATAGTGTTAGGATGTCTAGTCTTTGCAAAAACTATTTCTGAAACTGATAAATTCAAATCTTAGAGCTATACCTGCTATTCATATGGGGTACTCTAGCACTCAGAAAGATTATATCATATATGATTATACTATAGGTGACCTATTTAATGAGATTTACACAAAATTACCACAAGGCATTAAGAGCTAGGGGAGTCAAGACAAGTCTGCAGGCTGCTTAAATCCTTGTATGACTTGAAAAAAGCTCCAAGACAGTGGAATACCAACTATTGGAAGCAATCCTGAGTCTTGGCTTTAGTCAAAGTCAATATGACCATTCTTTGTTCTTGAAGAAGGCTGGAAATGATCTTGTGCTAATCTTTGTGTATGTTGATGATTTATTGGTTACTGATAGTAACCTCCACCTTATCAAAGAGACAAAAACTACTCTACATAAAGTGTTCAAATTGAAAAACTTGGGAGAATTGAGATTCTTTCTAGACATTGAGTTTGTAAGATTAAAAAAACTAGTATCTTAATGCACCAAAGGAAGTATGCTTTGGAGTTGGTTTCTAACTTGGATTAGGGGCTGCTAAGACTGCAACTACACCTCTAAAAGTTAACATCAAACTAACTACTAAAGAAGTGGATGATTATGTGAATAAGGACAACTCAAATGATCCTTTGGTTGATAAAATTGCTTATCCGAAGATTATTGAAATATTATTATACCTAGCCATAACAAGATCTAGTATATCCTTTAGTGTATAGACACTAAGTCATTTCCTACATCAGCCAAAATAATCACACTTAGAGGCAACACTCAGAATTGTTAGGTACATTAAAAACCAGCCAGGACAAGGGATATTATCTCAAGTACAAGTCAAGAAATACTTTCAGCACACTGTAATGAAGATTAGACAATATGTCCTAATTCTAAGAAGTCAGTGACAGAATTCTTAGTCAAGTTAGGAGATTTTTTAATCTCTTGGAAATAAAAGAAACAAAATACTATATCAAGGTGTTCAGCAGAAGCTGAATACAGGAGCCTTGCATCTACTACAGCTGAGTTAACTTGGATTACTGGACTGTTTAAAAAGCCTGGTGATGAAGTACATCTATCTATTCAAGTAAGCGCTAATAGCAAAGCAGCAATGCAAAAATCTACAAATTCAGTGTTTCATGAAAGGACAAACCACATAAAATACATTGTCACTTTATAAGAGAGAAGATTCAATAAGGAATGATCAAAACTGAGTATGTTCCTACTAAACATCAATGGCAGATATACTAACTAAAGGATTATACAAGACACAATATGAATACTTATGCTCCAAGCTTGGAATGCTTAATATTTTTGCATCACACAACTTGAGGGGCAGTATTGATGACACTACAGTTAAGTAAGAATAATCAGTGGACTGTGAAGAATATGAAAGGCTCCTACTTGTTAGTTAAATTAGTTAATGATAAGGTAGTTAACAGTTATAGTTGAGAAGTTAGTTAACTCATGTATAAATCTATATATATAGCTATAACTAATTGTATATGATTAAGTTCTTGAGTAATAAAAAAAACTCTCTCATTCCTTCTCTATTGTTCTTCTTCTTCTTCTCTAGCCATCAATTCCTTCTCAATTCTCTGATTGCAACAAAAATATTTTAAAAGGGTTGAAATGGTAGAGAGAAATTATTTTTTCTTAAAATTCAAAACCTTTTGAGGAGAAAACGCATTGAGATTTTACAATACTCTCTAATGTAAGATTTATGCCATGAGTTCACTCTAAAAATAAGAGATTCACATCATTTTTGTTCGCACTATATAGCCAACCAAGTAATCAAAAAGTCCTTCAACACTTAAGAACTTACGGTTTGTGAAGACGTTTAAGGTGAACTTCGTTTCTTTCTATATTAATGCTAGTAATTCTGTCATGGATAACTAAAGTGGATTTCCTAAATAGTCACTCAAGTTTTTAAAATTTTCTTTAAATGTCATATATGTTTCACTTCGGGTCACAATATCACTTAACAATTATTATTTTTCTTAAAAAAATACTAAACAACTCAAAAGTCTTATTCTCTTTTAGTTGGCTTAGGAATCTTTTAGCTGTAAAACTTTCTATTTTTTTGAGTTATTTTCTTGGATGGCCATCCATTTTTCAGGATAACCTACAAAAATCACTTTTGTTTTTGTAAAGACAATAATATCACTCAGCAATCAATATTTCTTTCAAAAGTCTTTTCTCTTCTAATTGGCATGTCATATCAGTAAACCATCATCTTTTTAATAATAAACTTACTAACTCATCAAATTCATTTAATCAAAATTATAATTTTTTTTTAAATTACATTAATTTATTAAGAAAAAATTTGCATACTTAGATACATATATTTTTTTTGTAGAGTTATTTTTCTAGACGGTCATTTATATTCTCATATATAATTACCTAAAAGGATCATTTTCTTTTTAAATGACAACAACATTACTAAATTAACTAAGAGATATGGGGATTTTATTTCTCATGTAAAAGAATATGGTAAAGTTTTTATGGTAAACTTTAAGTGTCGTAAAGAATTCCTAAGTATGAAAAACAAACTAATGTATTTTTTCAAAAAAAAAAGAATAAAGTTATATTGGTTAAATGAGTTTGATAAATTAAATGGTTTTTTACTTAAAACAAAGAGAAAAGACATTATTTCATACTTAAATTTGTTCACACAACTTATTTTAGACTCTTAACTCTACGAACAATTATATACCCCTTAACAACTTAAAGGTGAATCAAATTCAACCCTAATACTGACGTGGCTTAAAAAGAAAGGAAAAGAATATAAGGGGCACGTTTTAAAAAAAAATGGTCCCATAGATATATAATAAAAATAAATTAAACAAAAAAGAAGAAAATTACCCCTTCCCCGCCCCTTTCTTCCTCGAACCCCACCACTCCCACCTCATTCCTTTCTTCTTCTACAAATCTCCTATTCCTTTTCTCCCCCCCCCCCTTCCTCCCCCCCCACTATCTCTACCACACTTCATTAATTTTTCTAAAAAGAAAAAAAATATAAATAAAGAAATTGCAAATTTTAACACCCTCTTCATAAATTTCACTACTGAGAAGAAAAGAAATAATTATTTCTTCTTTTTTTAAACCTAATTCAATTTTTCATAAAATTCTTTTTAATTTTAACGATCTCAAAGAGTTAATTTTCTTCAAAAGAAGATGTAACTTGTTTTGCTCTACTTATGTCTACATTTAACATGTGGATTAGTTTGTTAATTTTTTTTTCAAATTTTTTAATTATAAATTGATTGAATTCTTAGGGTGCATGAGAGGTGGGAGGAAGGTGAACATAGAAGGAGAAAGAAAGATGGGGAGGTAGGGGGAGGTAAGGTGTTGTCATAGAAGAAAAAAAGGGCGTTTATTGAAGAATCACAAGGGTTGGGGGAGGAACGTGTTTGTTGAAGAAGAAGAATGAGATGAAAATTGGGTAGGGAGGGATCGAAATGGGGTGGGGTGAGGTGGGGTAGGGGAGTTCTTTTTTTTTTTTTATTTAATAATATACATATAGTGGGTTACATTTGAAAAAAAATTACGACATGGCTATGACATGGCATTGAGGAGGGTGCGAGTGTAATTCACTCTCCATTGTGAGACTGGTAGCATAATTTTAGGGAGATATTTAATATACTTTAAAGTTTTTGAGGGGGTTATAATTGCCCGTGAAGTTAAGGGTCTAAAGTAAGTTGTACGGACAAATTTAGAAGTGAAATAATGCCTTTTCTCTAAAAAATAATAATATTTAAATGGCATGGCATGTCAACTAAGAGAGAAGAAGACTTTTGAAATGTTTAGTATTTTTTTAAGAAAATAGTGTGTCGCGACCCAAAATAGGTATGTGATGACACTTGTCAAATCCACCAGACAATTAAGCCTAATTCATCCTAAAGAACACAATTTAAGGAGAAGGAAACCTCTAAATTTAAAAAGTCCCAAAGATACATCCTAGGTCTGATTATCATCAATACAGGCCTTTAAATAAAGAATGATAACAATAGCTAAAGTATCTTAAATGTTAGTAACCACAAGATAAATAAAGAGAGATTCGAGTAAGCTTGGAGTCCGCCAATACTATCTCGATCTACGCAACATCAATGCTAAAAGAAATAATCTACAAGTTGTTATTCAGTCTTATACCTGCACAGGATGTAGAAAAATAAGAAAAAAAAAAAGAAGCAAGGGTGAGTACGAAATTACATGTACTCAGCAAGCATCATCGACAAACAACCCTAATCTAAAATAATGGCGAGAACCACCACCCCAACTACCTAAGATTTTCTCCAATAAATCTATAATTACATTCTTTCATCCTATCAAGATAACCCAACATAACGGTTAACAGATTCACCAAAAATAGGATAGGCACACTAACTTAGGTGAGTCAACACTATTCATTTATATTCAATAATTAGAAAAATCAATTATAATCAATCAAGTAATATATGATGAAAACATGGAGAGAATATACATATACTCGACTGTATCTCATACTACCAACAGGGGCTATAGATTTATCTCTTCTATCAAGCCTCAACCATACCCCATGTCTCAAATATTTCAACCTCCAAATTAGTATATGATGATATAAAGTAATGTAATAAAGTGAAATGAATGCTCAAACACAATATTACTAACAAGGTCCTAACACAGAACTACAGGACAAGAGTAAATACTAGCATAGTATCAATCCATACAAAGGATGATGATGCAATACAATGATGTGATGATGATGAAATATTTTAAAAGTTATCGCATAACTTTATGTATACACTCACCGAGCTCCCTGCTATCCGATAGGATCCATGGGGGATTATCATCCCACGTACTCATATAATCTCAATCTTATGTCTTAAATCAATCTTACTGGAACATTTCTTGATATATGCATTTTATAAGGTGTCTCATTTTCTTACAAAACTATGAATGTCTTGGTGGTATGAATGCCTCATAAGTATGCATGCGTGACATATGGATGTAATGCTCACAATCAAATCATATAAAGATCAAATTCCATTCAATACATGTATAAGTGAGCTTAGAATAAACTCAGTATATCAATAATTTATGATATCAGTTTTCATTTGGCACCACCAGAATAAATAGTCATGTAGTTATATCAATATTATCATTTTCAACCCCTCATTTGGACATTTCTATAATGATAATACAATTAAATGCTCAAATAAGATATACAATATCAAGTCAATCCCCTACTCAGACGACACAATGATAGACAAGGCATTCTAATACACTGATAAGGTCTATGATGATAAGTCAAACCTCCGCTCGGATGACATAATAATAAATAAGACATTTAATGCACAAACATAAACAATAACATCAATTCAAGCCCCCATTCGAGCATCACAATAATATATCCTATCAAATAAACAAGAAATATGCATATAAGGCCCCCACTCAGGCACACAATCATAAGTAGTTACTCAAGTCCATAAATATATTCACATAAGCCCCACATGGGCCATAAAATAAATAATAATACCGATAACAATATATCGTGAATATACCCAAGCCTAGCTTGTTCCATAATTAAGTATCATCAACTATTACAAGTGTATTCATACTCTAGGTATTCTCTAAAGTCTCAATCATCCTATCAATAATGAAGATAATAACATAATTTCTCACTAACAAGACATTAAATCACAATCATCACAGTAAAGTCCGCTAACAAGATTCAAACTCTAAAATAGTCCATCCAATAGCAGTTATTCGAGATCTCTAGGTTATCTATCTGCATTCTACTCTAAGGATACTTACAAGAAGTAAGACTAACTAGGATAAGCAACTATATAACTACAATCCATCAAGGACTTTGGTACCTATGGAGATGCTCACCATTTTACCTAAGCGGGGTGGTCCCAATTTTAAATGATACACAAAATACAACAAACAAGTATACTACATATAAGCACTTTGAAAAAAGTCAAGGTACATCTCAACTTGCCTCAAATGAAGATCCACAAGCCCAAAGGCACTCCAAAACTTCAACTAAAAGCCCAATTATCTTGAATTAACCCCAAAAGTATCAAATCTAATCAAATATGTCATCTAGAAGTTAAAATAAAGTTAATGATATTCATATTGACCCTATGAAAGAAGGGTCTAAAACGGATCCAAAAACAAACAGGGTAATCAAAATTTTATTTAAGAATAAGGTTCCCCGTATCAAGAGGAGTCTATAGTTGAAATCCAAGTAAAAAAAGAGTGAAAATTGGGCCTCAAATCAAAGAAAAATTTATTTACACTTTATCGGATAAAAAAAATCCAAAAATACATTTAAAATTACGGCTTTGAAGTTGTTTTAAAGATAAAATCATTAAAAATAATGGAATAAGGATTTGGGAACATACCCATGAGTGAAAATTCTTTGAAAACACTTTAATTTGAGCTCTAAAAGTTAAAAAATAGAGAAAAAATAAGAAAAGAAAGGTTTTAATAGGTTTTAGACACGGTGCCTCGCGATTGCGAGGGTCAAACTTTGACTGAGAATAAAATGACCATCTTTATCGGGGTCACTCAGTTATGATCGCCATGTGACCCAAACCAAGACTATCACAAATGTGAGCCTTGAGACCGCGGACTCAATGAAGGAAAAAATGATCTGGACCCATTACCCATCACGCTCGCGATGAATTTCCCATGCGATTGTGATGCCTTTGCTGGTTGTTCTTTGTGAAACTAAAATAGATGAGGTCGCGAATGCAAAAAAAGGATCATGCACCATAAAAACAACGACTCTTAGGTTCAAAAGCTCTCTGAAAAGGCCTCAAGATTCGTTTGAAACCCCCACAAAAATAAACTCATAATGCTACTAGGCTAATTTTAACATTTCAGACTCAATGGCGATGTCGGATTTTTGAAAAAGGACCGTTTACAAAAAAATTAACTATTGTGACCCATTCAGGCCAAATTGAATTGGTTTTTAAACGGAGGTTCGAAATGCAAAATAAAGGCTCGGACCTGAACTAACCACACTACTAATTCAAAATCGATGTTTTGGAGCTAATGAAATTGTTAATATCATGATGTGTGAGCTAATGCTAACACATTTGAGGATTTTAACTAAGAATAATTGCGAAGTCATAAGCACCTTTTGTCGTTTTTGATTGCTTTATGTTTAATTTTATAGTAGAAGCTAAGATGCTAGAGAACCAATAGAAATGGAAACAAATGAACTAAAATCTAAAGTAAATAAAGGCGAAGTGTGGATGATGACATTTGTGATAAGTCGTCAGCCCTGTGATAAGCTATCAGCTTCATCGTCAGCAGTAGACAGTGACCAACAATTACTTGCTAAACTTATCACAGGGCTGATAGCTTATCACAGGGCTGATAGCTTATCACAGGGTTGACATTACGAACACTTAAGTTAAAGTGACCAACAATTACTTGCTAAACTTAAAACCCTCATTTTAGAAAACCTCCAACTATCAGTTGATTAAATCGCAAACGACTTAAGTTCACACCATACTCCCTGTGGGATTCGACCCCAACCTAGTTGGATTTTATATTGACAACGATCATTTACATTCTCATTAGAGAGGTGTAGTTTGAGCATTATCAAAAATGGCACCGTTGTCGGGGAATACGGTTGAAAGCTGAAGTTGTATGCGCAAATTGACTGTTAGTCAAGTTTCCTAGTTTTATATTTATTTGTTGTTTTTGCTTATTTGCAGGATCTCTATAGTGTATTCCAAGAACCAGAAGTTCCATAGAACCATTATTACTACCTAATCCGGAACCACAACGAATTTGAAGAATGGCAGAACAATAAGAGGCTAACAGATTGGCAGCCTTAGCTAGAGCTCAGGTGAATGTGCAAAATGTCGGGCAACAAGCACGACGTCCAAATCTTGAGGATGAAGATTTGGGAGAAGAGGAGTTTCTGAATCCTGGTAACCCAAGACGTGCAGAGCAAATAGTTGCACCAGTATGACGTAATGTTAACAGGAACTTTTCGTTCCGAGAAAGGCAAGAGTACCAGTCATCCAGTATGATCTCAATGATGATGATGATGGAATGGACGGAGCAGGTGTAATGGGTGGGTGAAATTACTCCTCCACCGTTGTCACCTGGGGAAAAATTCAACATTACGAGTACTATGACTCAACTCCTAAATCTGAAGGGGTTGTTTGGTGGCCATCCTAGGGATGACCCGAACTTGCATCTGGTGAATTTTGTCACCATCTGCAAATCTTTTTATAACCCAGGAGTGGGCCAGAATGCTATTCGATTGAGATTATTTCTGTTGTCTCTATCTGGAGAGGTAACATTGTCGCTAAATGTGCTGACACCCAATTCTATAACTAACTGGAGACAGTTGAAGGGAGCTTTCCTAGAAAGGTTCTTTCTGCCTTCCAAGAGGGTACAGTTGAGGGATGAGATCAACAACTTTAGGAAGCTCCCAACTGAAGCCTTGCATGAAACCTGGGAAAGATTCAAGAAGAAGCTGACACAGTGTCTGAACCACAACATGACGGACATACATTTGATGGAGACCTTGTACAGGGCTCTTAACTCCGTTACCTAGTCAATTGTAGAAAATATTGCTGGTGTTTCATTTGTTGATCTTACATTCCCAGAGGCTTCAGAGATGATGGACAAAATGACCCAATAGATTCGAGCATGGCATACCAGAGACTTTGTGGTGGCCATCCTTACTGCTTCTGTAGGTATTACTGTGGAAAAACGCAAAATAGAAGAGGAGTATGACCAAGACATGGCTTACCTTAAAACACAGATGGACTTACTAACCAAGCACTTGCTATTAGGCAAGATTGAAAAGGTGAAAGCTGTGGGATCTCAAGATAAAAGTGATGCTGATGCAGATAAAGAGGCTAACTATATTAATAATCAAGGGGGTTTTCGAGGCAATAGCCAAGGGAATCAAGGTCGGACTTACTATGATAATCCTGGTTATAAAGATAGGGAGCGAGAAAATTGGAGGAATAACAATGACAAGAGCGGGCTATATGTTCCTCCTGGAAATTATGAGGCTACTTAAACAAGTTCTGAAAAGATATCCTTGGAGGACATGATGGCTAAGTTGTTGAAGGGAGTAGAAGCTACCAACTCTGGTGTGACTTCCATGAAGACCGATCTGATATCCATCAGTCAGTTGGTACACTCACACTCTACCGTAATTAAACAGTTGGAGCAGAAGATGAGCCAACTCTCCGCAGCATTCAACCAGAGGAAAAGAGGAATATTACCAAGTGATACGGTCCAAAATCCATGGAATGATGGCTCATGCATGGATATTACCACTAAAAGTGGTAAGATATTACCTGGCCCTTCTGTGGGCAAACCTGTAGTTGATGAGGTAGTTGATGTAGAACCGGAAGAAAGTGCTCCAGTGGAGTCTGAGAAGCTGGATAATTCTGGTGATGCTCCAGATAAAGAAAAAGAGAAGGAGAAGGAAGTAGAGCTAAAAACTATCCCAAGACCACCACCTCTATTTCCTCAGCAGTTGAATAAAATGGTTGATGATGCAAAATTCAGCAAATTCATGGCAATGCTCAAGCAATTAACAATAAATGTGCCTTTGGTTGAGGCACTTGAGCAAATGCCAGGATACGCGAAATTCATGAAGGATGCTGTGACTATGAAAAAAGCAGTGATCGACGAATTGGAGGATAATCTCCATCATTGTAGCGCTATTTCTTCAAAGACCTTGGTGCAGAAGAAGCCAGACCCAGGCGCATTTACTATTCCCTGTACAATTGGGACTATGAAATTTGTCAAGGCATTCTATGATCTTGGAGAAAGCATTAATTTGATACCTCTGGCTGTTTATAGAAAGTTGGGTCTGGGAAATCCCATACCCACCAACATGTGACTCGTGATGATGGATAGGTCAGTAAAATGACCTGTTGGCATTTTAGATGATGTGTTGGTGAAAGTATCCAGCTTTATATTCCCTACAAATTTCATCATTCTAGATTTCGAGGTGGACTTTGAGGTGCCCATAATCTTAGGTCGACCTTTCCTCGCAACCGAAAGTGTATTGATTGATTTGAGAGCGAATGAGCTCTTATTCAGGATGAATAATGAAGTGCTACGGTTTGATGTGTGTAAATCAATCAAGCAGCAGGAAGAAATGAGTATGTTCTCAGTAGTTGATGTGTATTATGAGGACAAACAGAGGGTGTCAAGAGAGGAGCAACTTGTTGCCTAGCCTTTAGTCGCAGTTCTGATGAACTTCGATCATGAAAGCATTGAGGAGTATGAAGAAACTATTTGTTCCCTGTCAGGAATGGGTTTATATCCTTATACTCCTAAAAATCTATACCTTGACTTGGCTAATCAACCAACACCACCAGCCAAGCCATCCATTGAGGAGCCACCGGTGTTAGAATTGAAATAATTGCCTAGGCACTTATGGTACGTGTTTTTGGGCAATGAAAACATGCTACCTATTATTATTGCTGCTGATCTCGGTGAGAAATAGGTAAACACACTTATTTCAGTACTTCAGAGGCACAAGAGATCTATAGGATGGACCATCACAGATATTATTGGCATTCTCCCTGGCATCTACACACATAAAATACAACTTGAAGATGATTATATACCAACCATAGAGCATCAGCACCATCTTAACCCACCAATGCAAGATGTGGTTAATAAGGATATTATTAAGTAGTTGGATACAAGAGTGGTTTACCCATTTTTTGACAGCAAATGGGTGAGCCCAGTTCAATGCATGCCCAAAAAGGGGGCATGACTGTGGTTGCAAATAAAAGGAATGAGTTGATTCCACAAAGGACTGTGAATGGGTGGAGATTTTTCATGGACTACCTCAAGTTGAATTCATGGACTTTGAAAGACCACTTCCAGATGCCCTTTATGGACCAAATGCTTGATCGATTGGCTAGAAGGGGATGGTATTGCTTCTTGGATGGACATCTGGATACAACCAAATATGTATTTCTCCATAAGGTTAGGAGAAGAGGACATTCACATGTACATATGAAACCTTTACATTTAAGAGGATGTCGTTTGGACTATGCAATGCACCCGCCACTTTTCAACGGTGCATGATGTCTGTCTTCTCAGATATGGTGGAGGACACTGTAGAGGTATTCATGGATAATTTCTCTATGGTAGGAGATTTATTCGAGGTGTTCTTGTCAAACCTGAGCATATCCTTACAACAATGTGTTGAATTCAATTCGGTGCTTAACTGAAAAAAATGCCATTTTATGGTAAAGGAGGGCATCTGTAATAACACACATTTTGGACTAGAATGAAAATCCGTCATTCCTATGTGTGGATTTTTAAAAAGCCTCAAATCCTATATAAATT
Source organism: Capsicum pubescens (assembly GCA_030864215.1). NCBI lineage: Eukaryota > Viridiplantae > Streptophyta > Magnoliopsida > Solanales > Solanaceae > Capsicum > Capsicum pubescens. Next base: position 87,038,300 of record CM061540.1, read on the forward strand.
TAGTGTTTTAATCAATTATGTAGTGTGGGAATCTATTTGAGCATGAATTTAGATCATAGAGGTCCCCTAACTCAAGTACAAGTTGAAAGTTTTCCTATCATTCAAGTTTTAGTGAGCGTCAAAACTTGGGTCAACTTCAATCGACCATAACTCGTTGTAAATGGGTGGTTTACTATATATCAAACAAAATCTCTTTGAATTAGCTTTCCAATGATATCAATTTCTCCTAAATCTGATATCAGAGCAAAGAGTTATGCCTATTTTACTCCAGCATATCAGGCTGGAAACAGTGTGACGACATTCGTGATAGCTTATCACATTTATGACGCCCTATCACGAAGGTCGTCAGCCTTAGGCAGAAACCATCTCCTAAGTGACAACATTTGTGATAATTTATCACTGGGAAATTATTTCATAAGGGTATTTTGGTCTTTTCCTTCACCTTCCACGACTTATAACCCTAAAGAGGAATAATATTTCCCATTTTTCTTCAGTTAAGCATCTTAAAACCCTCTCTTACACTATCGACCACAAGATTAGGGTTACCATAAAACTCATCTCTCAAAAGCAAGATTCAAGCCTTTTTCCTAGATAATCAAGAATTAAGTTTCCCAATCAAGAACTCTCTAGCAAATCATCAAGGTTTTCTTTCTAAGGTATGTGTGTGTTCATTCATGGACTCCTTTCGTCCATGATGTTCAAGAACCCTCTTTTTTTCTAAAACTATATATTATGGTTTTTATGTTATGAATGGAATGTTGATCATGTTTATGTGTTGAATGATGCCAAGATAGAATATTTATGTGTTATTATGAATCTATGACATCATATGAGTTGAAAACATGTAAGTTTGATTATTTATGATGAGTAATTGTATGATTTACACCTATGCCTAAGTTGTGCATGTAAGGTGTTTGATAAAATACCTAAGAGACTAGAAATCATGCATTATAGCTAAATTGTGACTAAGTGAAGGATTCATGATAGGCCTCTATGATTCAATGTCATCCATGTTGATAATGTATCTTGTGAACACTGTTGGATTACTCATGAACTAGCCTTATGTAATTATGCTATGCTTAGTTGCAAAACCCACTAATATACAAGATATAGAATACCTATGTACTTCATGAAATTCCCCAAGTTATGATATTATGGATTGTGGTTGTAATATGTAATGAGCATGATATTGAAAGCTATGCAAGTATATACATGTTGTATGAAATTCTCTTCCATGAAATAGATTGTTGAGAACCATGCTTAGAATAAAATCCCTTATTTATGATATTGTGGATTATGGACTCTACTCTTATGATCAAGTCAGTCATGTGAGTCAGTTTCCTTCCATCGAGTCCTAGGGGTACTTGTACTCAAAAAATATAGTTGTGTGCCTTGAGCCATGTCATGTTTTCACGATAATCCAAGTCAAGCCATGATCTATAGAAATCAGTCAGTCATGTGACTCAGGAAAACTCAGTAATCTCAGTAGTTTATAATTCTCAGTAATCTCAGTGCTCAGTAACCCCAGTAATCACAGTAAATCTCAGTAACTTTAGTACTCTTAATCAGTCCTCAGAACTCATTATATTTTGTACGTCATCGAAATCCAGTAAACTCAGTTTTAGCTCAGCTAAACAATACGACTAGTATTAGTTCAATTAATCAGTATCAGTTTAGCAAATCAGTTCAGTTAAGTTATTTAGTTCAGCCCAGTTATTCAGTTCAGTGTCTTATAGATGGGAGTAGGATTCAGCACCGAGCGAACCTAGGGATGAGGGCTCACCTTCTAGAATAGTACTGAGATCCCTAGAAGCAATCCCTAAGTTCCAAAACTATGTTGCCAGCAAAGGTACAAGATGTCACCCATTAGATAGGACTGACATACTCAGGGGTCATCCGTTAGCACATTTATATGTATAGGACTAATCCCAAGAGTCACCCGCTAGATTAGGAATGAATCCACAGTAGATGTCTTTACTGGTGGCACGGTACTGATACCCTTCCAGTCAGGGCAGAGATTGGACCCCAGTCAGCTTAGCTTGGGGTATGTCGGATTGATGAACATATCCCACAGTTTCAGTTATAGAATCAGGGCTTTCAGACACAGTCAACTCAACTTAGTAGTACAGATTCAGTACTGTTAGAAACAGTCAATGCTTATCATTGTAAATAGACTTCAAGATCACCCATTAGCTAGGACTGATCTCAACTATGATTAATCAGTATTATAATCATTAGATTTAAAGATCACCCGCTAGATAGGACTGATCTCAAACTAAGTCAAATAATCCTTATTATCTGTATACTCATGATCACCCGCTAGATAGGACTGATCTCAAATTTAGTTACTCCAAGTAGAACGGAACTCATATAGTTCCATCAGAACTTACACTGTTAGATACAGTCGCTCAGTATCGGTTATATCAATTAGTTCAATCATTAAAATTATATCAGCTATATCAGTTGTCATAGATCACGTTACTCGTATTCAGTTTCAGGACTGTTAGACACAGTCATTTAAACCAGTTCTTCATAATTTGAACTGTCAGAAATAGTCAATAATCTATTCAGTACCTCAGTAACAGAAAAGTCATATCGTCAGCATTCAGACTCAGTAGTCAGCATCATCACGAGTTCAGTTATAGTTGTTTATGCATGTATGTATTCTCACGTTCATATTAGTTAGCATTGTTCATTCATATAACCCTTTGCATTTATCCTACCTCACTCGTATACTCAGCACATTCAAACGTACTGACGCATTTTTGCTATGGTTCTTTCTCTTATGTTACACCATAGGTTCAGAGGCACGAGCTCCAAATCAGCAGTAGTATTCCATTGTTCAGAGTTTGCAGTGAGTCCTTCTCATTCGAGGATTTTATGATTATTGCTACATTTGCTATTCAGTTGCTAGATGGAGTTAGTTGGAGACATTTTCCTTCAACTACTTATTCATTTCAGTTAGAGGCTTTCAGACTAGATGTCAAATTAGATATTCAGATCTCATTATTTTCAGTATTTATGACTTTTTTTGGTATTGTTATACCTCTTTAAAATATTTTGTTATCAGATATTAATTTTGTTCGAACCTTATGGACTTTCATGTTCATGTTTCCGTATTTTATGATATATTATGCAGTATACAAGTACATATATCAGTCATGGTTTAGCTTGTGGTCATTCGAGGTCATGAGCACCGTGTAGCATTCCGGTTCAGAAAATCAGGGTGTTACAAACTTGGTATCAGAGCCAGGATCAATAAAGTCCTAGGAAGTCTAAAAGACGCATGTAGTAGAGTCTTGTACATGCATGTGTTATGCACCACACTTATGTGCAGGTGGCTATGAGATATTTTAGGAACACTTTCCCTTCTTTCAGTATTTATGTCGTGCTAGTGAGCATAATTTCAGTCTAATCGATTTCTCCCTTTCTTCTACAAACATGCCTCCTAAAAGAAGAAATGGAAATCAGTCAGCCTCTCAGCTCGAATACCCTTTGGGCGATCATGTTTCTCATGCGGAGTTCAGGGCCGCAATTACCCCTCTTGCTCAGTCATTCACTTCCCAGAATGAACGACCAACTATTGTTCTAGCTAATTCAGTGGCCAATTCAGCTGAAGCTAGAATTCGGGACTTCACCCGAATGAATCCTCCTTCCTTCATAGGGTCTAAGTGAGATAAGGACCCGCAGAAATTCCTTGATCAGGTTCAGAAGGTAAGGCCACAACATCAAAACCTGTCTCTGATACCAAGTTTGTAACACCCCAATTTTCAGAACCGAAATGCTACACGGTGCTCATGACCATGAAGGACGACAAGCTAACCCATGACTGATATTTTTACCTGTATACTACATAATATATCATAAAATGCGGAAACATGAACATGAAAGGCCATAAGATTCGAACTGAATAAACGTCTGATAATAAAATGTCTGAAAAAGGTATAATAATACCAAAACAAGTCATAAATACTGAAAATAATAAGATTTAAATATCTAATCTGACATCTAGTCTGAAAGCCTCTAACTGAACTGAATAAGGAGTTGATGGAACATGTCTCCAACTAACTCCATCTAGCAACTAAATAGTAAATATAGCAATAATCATATCATCCTCGAATGAGAAGGACTTACTGTAAACTCTGAACACTTGAATGTTACTACTGATCTGGAGCACGTACCTCTGAACCTATGGTGTAACATAAGAGAAAGCACCATAGCGTAAATGCGTCAGTACATCTGAATGTACTGAGTATACGAGTGAGGTAGGCTAAATGAAAGGGGTTATATGCATGAACAATGCTAACTAATATGATGTGAGAATACATACATGCATAAACAACTATAACTGAACTCGTGATGATGCTGACTACTAAGTATGAATGCCGACGACATGACTTTATTGTTACTGAGGTACTGAATAGATTATTGACTATTTCTGACAGTTCAAATTATGAAGAGCTTGTTTGAATGACTGTGTCTAACAATTCTGAAACTGAATACTGGTAACGTGAGCTCTGACAACTGATATAGCTGATATAACTTTAATGATCAAACTAATTGATATAACCAATATTGAGTGACTGTATCTGACAGTGTAAGTTCTGCTGGAAATATCTGAGTTCTGTTATACTTGGAGTAACTAAATCTGAGATCAGTCCTATCTAGCGGGTAATCATGAGTATACTGATAATAAGGATGATTTGACTTAATCTGAGATCAGTCCTATCTAGCGGGTGATCTTTAAATCTAATGATTCTGATACTGATTAATCATAGTTGAGATCAGTCCTAGATAATGGGTGATCTTGAAGTCTATTTACAATGATAAGCATTGAATGTATCTAACAGTACTAAATCATTACTACTAAGTTGTGTTAACTATGTTTGAAAGCCCTGATTCTATAACTGAAACTGTGGGATGTGTTTATCTAACTGACATGCCCCAAGCTAAGCTGACTGGGGTCCAATCTCTTCCCTGACTTGAAAGGTGTCAGTACCGCGCCACCAGTAAAGACATCTACTGTGGAGTCAGTCCTAATCTAGAGGAAGACACCTGGGATCAGTCCTGTACATATAAATGTGCTAATGGGTGACCCCTGGGTATGTCAGTCCTATCTAACGGGTGACATCTGGTACCTACGATGGCAACGTAGTTCTAGAACTTAGGGATTGCTTCTAGGGATCTCAGTCTTATTCTAATGGATGAGCCCCCATCCCTAGGTTCGCTCGGTGCTGAATCCTACTCCCATATGAAAGAAACTAAACTGAATAACTGAGTTGAACTAAATAACTTAACTGAACTGATTTGTTGAACTGATACTGATTAACTAAATTGATACTAGTGGTATTGTTTAGCGGAGCTAAAACTGAGTTTATTGGATTCCGGTGACGGATGGAATATAATGAGTTCTGAGGACTGATTAGGAGTACTGAAGTTACTAAGATTTACTGTCATTACTAAGGTTACTGAGCACAGAGATTACTGAGAATACAGAACTACTGAGATTACTGAGAATACTGAACTACTGAGATTATTAAGGTTTTTTTAGACACATGACTGACTGATTTCTATAGATCATGGCTTGACTGAGAGTATCATGAAAACATGACATGGATCTAGGCACACAACTATATTTTTTGGGTACAAGTACCTCCAGGACTCGATGGAAGGAAACTGACACACATGACTAACTTGATTGTAAGAGTAAAGTCCATAATCCACAATATCATAAATAAGGGATTTCATACTAAGCATGGTTCTCAATAATCTATTTCATGGAAGAGAATTTCATACAACATGTATATACTTGCATAGCTTTCAATATCATGCTCATTACTTATTACAACCACAATCCATAATATCATAACTTGGGGAATTTCATGAAGTACATGGGTATTCTACATCTTCTACATGAGTGGGTTTTGCAAGTAAGCATAGTATAATTCCGTAAGACTAGTTCATGAGTAATCCAACAGTGTTCACAAGACACATTATCAACATGGATGACATTGAATCATAGAGGCCTATCATGAATCCTTCACTTAGTCACAATTTATCTATAATGCATGATTTCTAGTCTCTTAGGTATTTTATCAAACACCTTACATGCACAACTTAGGCATAGGTGTAAATCATACAATTACTCATCATAAATAATCAAAATTACATGTTTTCAACTCATATGATGTCATAGATTCACAATAACACATAAAGATTCTATCTTGGCATCATTCAACACATAAACATGATCAACAATCCATTCATAACATGAAAACCATAATATATAGTTTTAGAAAAAAAAGGGCTCTTAAACTTCATGGACGAAAGGAGTCCATGAATGAACACACGCATACCTTATAAAGGAAACCTTGATGATTTTCTAGAGAGTTCTTGGATTGGGAAACTTAATTCTTGATTATCTTGGAAAAAGGCTTGAATCTTGCTTTTGAGAGATGAGTTTGATGGAAACCTTTATCTTGTGGTTGAGAGTGTAAGAGAGGGTTTTTAAGATGCTTAACTGAAGAAAAATGGGAAAAATTATGCCTCTTTAGGGTTATAAGTCGTGGAAGGTGAAGAAAAAGACCAAAATACCCTTTCGAAATAATTTTCCAGTTGCTGAAAAATCATAGCTGACGACATTGGTGATAGGGCGTCAGACTTGTGATAAGTCATCAAAAATATCATCAGATTTGTGATAAGTTATCACAAATGTCGTCACTTAGGAGCTGGTTTCTGCCTAAGGCTGACGAACTTCGTGATAGGGCATCACAAATGTGATAAGCTTTCACGAATGTCATCACACTATTTCCAGCCTGACATGCTGGAGTAAAATAGGCATAACTCTTTGCTACGATATCGGATTTAGGCGAAATTGATATAGTTGGAAAGCTAATTCAAAAATATTTCATTTGATATATAGTAAGACACCCAGTTTATCATATACAATGAGTTATGGTCAATAGAATTTTACCCAAGTTTTGATGTTCACTAAAACTTGAACGATAGGAAATATTTCAACTTGTACTCGAGTTAGGGAACCTCTATGATCTAAATTCATGCTCAAATAGATCCCCACACTACATAATTGATTAACACTATAAATTTACATAGGATTCAAGTCGTTTGAAATGTCTACGCATAGGAATGATGGATTTTCATTCTAGTCCAAAATATGGGGTATTACAATATCTCCCCCTTGGGAACATTTGTCCTCGAATAAGACTGACTGATAGGGGAGAAAGACAACTGACGTGAGTACTGAGCATGAAAGACTGAACATGATTTCATGGCTGACATAACTGACAACGGAGCATACCATATTGTACATGCATATCTGATGTTTGGGTAGCTGATTTATGAATGTAGGACTGAGTGTTACGATAAACTGAGTTTCTCAAATTGAGAATGCATATATGATGCATAACTAATAAGATGAATCAATGCATATCTGATGCATGATTATATGACTGACATGATATGTGAATGCATGATTGAAAGTACTGGTAAGCTGATCACACATATATGATGCGGGAATACATAACTGAACTGACTCATGAACATTTAATGGTAAAGATATATCTGGTTTCCTTGATAGATTCTTTTTGCTAGAGCTTAGAGAATCTAAGGTACAAGATTTTATCAACCTCACGTAGGGCAGTATGATGGTAAAGAATTATTCTCTCAAGTTTACTCAATTAGCCAGATATGCCCCTCATGTGATTGCAGACGGTAGAGCTAAGATGAGTAAGTTTTTATCAGGGGTAAATGATAGTGTGGTAAATGAGTGTAGATCTGCCATGTTGAATAGTGATATGACTTTATCCAGACTTATGACATATGCTCAGCAGATAGAGGAGCAGAATATTAGGACGAGAGAGAGACAGAGTAAGAGAGCAAGGATAGGTAGTTTCAGCTTTGCTCAGCCTAAGTCACAGGGTGGTAACCATTCTCAGCATAGTCAGAAATTTTCAGTCCCAGCTCCATCCTCAGCTAGTGTACCAGCACCTAAGTCCAAAATGACCGTCATGATGGAGCGCCAGGCTCTGAGGCCCAGGGTAGTAAAAATAGAGGTCTTACTTATCCGCTTTGCGAAGAGTATGGTAAGAATCATCTAAGTGCATGTATGGAAAGCAGTGATGTATAATTTGGGTATGGCAAGATAGGCCACAGGATGTGAGAGTGCAGAGTTCTAGCACAGAGGGGTAAGGAGTTACGTCAGCAAGGTACCAATAGTGGTCAGCATCAAAATAGACTTTATGCACTCCAGACCCATCCTAATCCAAAAAGTTTCCCTTCTTAGATTCGGGTATGTTACCAGTATTTCATGTTCATAGTATGCATTGTTAGATCTTTTTCTCTCATTCGAGCATATGTTTCAGTATGAGTTAGCTAGTAAAGCCAGCAAGTCAGTTTAGCAATCAAGCAGTCATATTTTTATAGCTTGTTTTCTCATCCTTGCATCTATTCATGCTATCCAAAATCTCAGAGAATGTAACTATTTCAAGGTAGAACCTCCTAGTAGTTGCAAGTTCAGTTCATCTCATGCATCATGCATTAGTTTCAGACTCCCAAAGTTTAGTTATAATCTAGTTCGTAGATGCCCTGTGCATCACCCAGTATCTCCATAAGGTAAGCGTTCTTAGAGGGACATAGCATCCCAAGGGGAAGATACCCAACTTTCTCTTAATGATCTCATGCCTTAGATCCTTCAATTTCTTCTTGCATAACGAATTCAACCTAGAATAGAGGGTACTCATAAGTTGACCTTCAAGTTAGACCTCAGCGGTAAGTCAAGTATTCAGAGGTTCAGTTCAGTTCATGGTGTTCAGTCTATATGTCACGTAGCAGAATCAGTCATTTTCTCATTTTTCAGTTCAATCTTAGTGCCTTTACCATTGCATGTTCAGTCGCATGTTCGTGAATCAGTTCAGTCATGTATTCACGCATCAGATATGTGTGGTCAGCTTATCAGTACTTTCAGTCATGCACTCACGTATCATGTCAGTCATATAATCATGCATCAGATATGCATGGATTCAACTTATCAGTTAAGTATCAGATATGCATTCTCAATTTGAGAAACTCAGTTTATCGGAATACTCAGTCTTACATTCATAAATAAGCTACCCATGCATTAGATATGCATGTACAGTATGATATACTCAGTTTTCAATCATGTCATCCATGAAATCATGATCAGTCATTCATGCTATATATTTTTGTAAGTTTTCTTTTCTCTTATCTTATCCAGTATCATTTGAGGACGAATGTTCCCAAGAGGGAGATATTGTAATACCCCACATTTTGGAATAGAATAAAAATCCGTCATTCCTATGCGGGGATGTTTAAAAATCCTCAAATCCTATATAAATTTAGTGTTAATCAATTATGTAGTGTGGGAATCTATTTTAGCATGAATTTAGATCATAGAGGTCCTCTAACTCAAGTACAAGTTGAAAGCTTTTCTATCATTCAAGTTTTAGTGAGCGTCAAAACTTGGATCAAATTCAATCGACCATAACTCATTGTATATAACTAACTGGGTGGTTTAATATATATCAAATGAAAGATCTTTTAATTAGATTTCCAACAATACAAATTTTGCCTAAATCCGATATCGAAGCAAAGTGTTATGCCTATTTTACTCCAGCATATCAGGCTGGAAACGGTGTGACGACATTCGTGATAGCTTATCACATTTGTGATGCCCTATCACGAAGTTCGTCAGCCTTAGGAAGAAACCAGCTCCTAAGTGACGACATTTGTGATAACTTATCACAAATCTAATGATATTTTTGACGACTTATCACAAGTCCGACGCCCTATCACCAATGTCGTCAGCTATAATTTTTCAGCAACTGGAAAATTATTTCATAAGGGTATTTTGGTCTTTTCCTTCACCTTCCACGACTTATAACCCTAAAGAGGTGTAAATTTTCCCATTTTTCTTCAGTTAAGCATCTTAAAAACCCTCTCTTACACTCTCAACCACAAGATTAGGGTTACCATAAAACTCATCTCTCAAAAGCAAGATTCAAGCCTTTTTCCTAGATAATCAAGAATTAAGTTTCCCAATCAAGAACTCTCTAGCAAATCATCAAGGTTTTCTTTATAAGGTATGTGTGTGTTCATTCATGGACTCCTTTCGTCCATGAAGTTCAAGAACCCTCTTTTTTTCTAAAACTATATATTATGGTTTTTATGTTATGAATGGAATGTTGATCATGTTTATGTGTTGAATGATGCCAAGATAGAATATTTATGTGTTATTATGAATCTATGACATCATATGAGTTGAAAACATGTAAGTTTGATTATTTATGATGAGTAATTGTATGATTTACACCTATGCCTAAGTTGTGCATGTAAGGTGTTTGATAAAATACCTAAGAGACTAGAAATCATGCATTATAGCTAAATTGTGACTAAGTGAAGGATTCATGATAGGCCTCTATGATTCAATGTCATCCATGTTGATAATGTATCTTGTGAACACTGTTGGATTACTCATGAACTAGCCTTATGGAATTATGCTATGCTTACTTGCAAAACCCACTCATGTAGAAGATGTAGAATACCCATGTACTTCATGAAATTTCCCAAGTTATGATATTATAGATTGTGGTTGTAATATGTATTGAGCATGATATTGAAAGCTATGCAAGTATAAACATGTTGTATGAAATTCCCATGAAATAGATTGTTGAGAACCATGCTTAGTATGAAATCCCTTCTTTATGATATTGTGGATTATGGACTCTACTCTTATGATCAAGTCAGTCATGTGTGTCAGTTTCCTTCCATCGAGTCTTGGTGGTACCTGTACCCGAAAAATATAGTTGTGTGCCTAGATCCATGTCATGTTTTCACGATACTCTCTGTTAAGCCATGATCTATAGAAATTAGTCAGTCATGTGACTCAAAAAAACTCAGTAATCTTAGTAGTTTAGTATTCTCAGTAATCTCAGTGCTCAGTAACCTCAGTAATCACACTAAATCTCAGTAACTTTAGTACTCTTAATCAGTCCTCAGAACTCATTATATTCCGTCCGTCATCGAAATCCAGTAAATTCAGTTTTAGCTTCGCTAAATAATACCACTAGTATAAGTTCAGTTAATCAGTATCAGTTCAGCAAATCAGTTCAGTTAAGTTAGTTAGTTCATCCTAATTATTCAGTTCAGTGTCTTTCAGATTGGAGTAGGATTCAGCACCGAGAGAACCTAGGGATGAGGGCTCACCCACTAGAATAGGACTGAGATCCCTAGAAGCAATCCCTAAGTTCCAGAACTACGCTGCCAACATAGGTACGAGATGTCACCCGTTAGATAGGACTGACATACTCAGGGGTCACCCGTTAGCACATTTATATATATAGGACTGATCCTAGGAGTCACCCGCTAGATTAGGACTGACTCCACAACAGATGTCTTTAATGGTGGCATGGTACTGACACCTTACTAGTCAGGGAAGAGATTAGACCCCAGTCATCTTAGCTTGGGGTATGTCGGTTAGATGAACACTTCCCACAGTTTCAGGTACAGAATTAGGGCTTTCAGACACAGTCAACTTAGCTTAGTAGTACAGATTTAATACTGTTAGATACAATCAATGCTTATCATTGTAAATAGACTTCAAGATCACCTATTAGCTAGGACTGATCTCAACTATGATTAATCAGTATCAGAATCATTAGATTTAAAGATCACCCGCTAAATAGGATTGATCTCAGACTAAGTCAAATCATCCTTATTATCAGTATACTCATGATCACCCGTTAGATAAAACTGATCTCAGATTTAGTTACTCCAAGTAGAATGAAACCCAGATAGTTTCATCAGAACTTAGACTGCCAGATACAGTCGCTCAGTATCTGTTATATCGATTAGTCTGATCATTACAATTATATTAGCTATATCAGTTGTCATAGCTCACGTTACCCATATTCAGTTTCAGGACTGTTAGACACAGTCATTCAAACCATTTCTTCATAATTTGAACTGTCAGAAATATTTAATAATTTATTCAGTACCTCAGTAACAATAAAGTCATGTCGTCAGCATTCAACGTCAGTAGTCAGCATTATCACGAGTTCAGTTATAGTTGTTTATGCATGTATGTATTCTCACGTTCATATTAGTTAGCATTGCTCATACATATAACCCTTTGCATTTAGCCTACCTCACTCGTATACTCAGTACATTCAGACATACTGAAGTATTTGCACTATGGTGATTTCTCTTATGTTACACCATAGTTCAGAGGCACGATTTCCAGATCAGCAGTAGCATTCCAGTGTTCAGAGTTTGTAGTGAATCCTTCTCATTCGAGGACGATATGATTATTGCTACATTTACTGTTCAGTTGCTAGATGGAGTTAGTTGGAGACATGTTCCTTCAACTCTTTATTCAGTTCAGTTAGAGGCTTTCAGACTAGATGTCAGATTAGATATTCAGATCTCATTATTTTCAGTATTTATGACTTGTTTTGGTATTGTTATACATTTTTCAGACATTTTGTTATCAGACGTTTATTTAGTTCGAACCTTATGGCCTTTCATGTTCATGTTTCCATATTTTATGATATATTATGCAGTATACAAGTACAGATATCAGTCATGGGTTATCTTGTGGTCCTTCGGGGTTATGAGCACCGTGTAGCATTCTGATTCAGAAAATTGAGGTGTTACAGCATCGTTCTCGGCAACAAAATTTCAGCAAAAGGGATAGAAGTTGATCGAGCCAAGGTGGAAGTTATTGAGAAAGTACCACCTCCCATTTCAGTGAAGGGAGTGTGTAGTTTTCTTACACATGCTGGCTTTTATTGAAGGTTTATAAAAGACTTCTCGAAGGTTGCAAATCTACTTTGCAAAATTTTGGAGAAAGAAGTGAAATTTTCCTTTAATGATGATTACTTGAAGTTATTTGAATGCCTTAAAAAGAAGCTGGTTGAGGCCCCTATTATTGTTGCACCAGACTGGTCAAAACCATTTGAGATCATGTGTGATGCAAGTGGTGTTGCCCTTGGAGCTGTATTGGGAAAAAAGAAGGACAAATTGTTTCAAACAATATATTATGCTTGTAAAGCACTGAATGGAGCGCAAAAAAAATACACCGTTACTGAGCAGGAGCTTCTGGAAGTAGTGTATACTTTTGAGAAATTTAGGGCTTATCTGCTTGGGACCAAGGTGGTGGTCCACACTGATTATGCATCCTTAAGGTATTTGATGGCTAAGAAGGATGCAAAACCAAGGATGATTAGATAGGTGTTGCTGCTACAAGAATTTGAATTTGAAGTCAAGGATAGAAAAGGTTGTGAAAACCAGGTTGCAGATCATCTGTCTAGAATGAAAGGTGAGCAAACAAGTAGTGATGAAATGGAGATAAATAATGCATTTCTTGATGAGGAGATATTAGCTGTTGCAGTGGAGAAATTACCTTGGTATGTCGATTTTGTAAATTATGTTGTGCGTGAAGTCATTCCAGAAAATCTTTCTTTCCATCAAAGGAAGAAATTTCTGCATGATGTGTCACATTACTTCTAGGATGAGCCGTATCTTTTTCGGCGATGTGCTGACAATATTATAAGGAGATGTGTGCCACAGGTGGATGTATTATGCATATTGGAGGCATGTCATGCTTCCCCATTTGGAGGCCACCATGTAGGTGACTGAATGGCTAGGAAGGTGTTGTAGAACGGCTACTATTGGCCAACATTGTTCAAGGATGCCCATGAGTTTGTGTTGAAATGCGACCAATGTCAGAGGCAGGGGTCAATCTCCAAAAGACATGAGATGACTTTGACTAATATGCTTGAAGTAGAATTGTTTGATATTTGGGACATCGATTTCATGGGACCTTTTGTAAGCTCGTATGGGATAAAGTATATTTTAGTTGTTGTTGACTATGTCTCGAAATGAGTTGAAGTTGTTGCCTTGTCCAATAATGAAGGAAAGAGGGTTGTTGCTTTTCTCAAGAAGAACATCTTCTCTCGCTTTGGAGTACCACATACTATTATAAGCAATGAAGGATCTCATTTTTGCAACAAAGTGTTTCAAGCGGCGTTAACAAAATATGGGGTGAAACAGCATAGAGTAGCCACTCCATATCACCCACAAACTAGCGCAAAAGTGGAGGTGTCAAATCGAGAGATTAAAGCCATCCTAGCCAAAACGGTAAATGCTAGTCGGAAAGACTGGTCTCAAAATCTTGATGATGCCTTGTGGGCCTATCATACTGCTTTCAAGACACCCATTTGCATGTCACCATTTCAGATCGTCTATGGAAAAGTTTTCCACTTACCAATAGAGCTAGAGTACAAAGCCTTATGGGCACTCAAAAGGCTGAATTTGAGTTGGAAGGAGGCAGCAAGCTGAGACTGGGATTGCTGAACGAGATGGATGAATTCCATCTCAGGGCATATGAACGAGTAGACCTATATAAAGAAAATATAAAATAATACCATGATTGGAAGATAGATAAACGAGACTTCCAAAATGGTGACTTGGTGCTCTTGTTCAATTACAGACTCAAACTGTTCCCAGGTAAACTTAAATCTAAGTGGTCAGGCCCTTTTAGAGTTAGTCAAGTCTACTCATCTGGAGTGGTGGAACTTGAAAATGAAGACGACAGTACCTTCAAGGTAAATTGGCAACGAGTCAAACTTTATATTGGTCCAAAAGGATCAATAAAAAGTGTTACTACTATCTGTCTCAATGAAGTCTGAAGTGATCGAGATACCTGAGTCATGCCGTGATGTTAAATCAGGCGCTGCATGGGAGGCAACCCATGACCCTCGGGATTGATCTATTCCAGGTATACTCTAACCCTTAGTTTAGATTTTCTTTGATTTTAAGTTGAGGGTGTAGGGTAAATTTGTTGTTGTAAAATTTTATAGTCATCTAGGAGAAATACTTGTACTTGAGGAAATTGAATTGTTTTTGTGATTTTTGTACTCCTCTTCAAGTGGTCTACTACTTTAAACTGAGTGATTTGCATTTAAGTGTGACCACCGTGCATCTTTTTATGGCATTAGTTCCAGTAACATAATAATCATTGTTAAACAGCTGCACGAACTAAATGAGTAGACGAGTGCGATATACCTATGTGCCAAGTGTGTGTGAGATGTTACTCAGTTCCCTCTGTATGCTGAAGGCAGAACTTGCCCGGTTAGTCTTACCTAGGTGGAAGGATAAGGTTTAGGAAAGGATCATAGGCCATTTTAATATTAGCTCACTTTAGCCTAAATGACCTTCCCTATGTGTATCATATCCCTTGATCCCTTTTTTGAGCGTAATTAGACTATTTCTTTGTATGACACCTGTCACCTTCTCATTTAGATCATAATGAACCTGTTTTGGCCTTGGTCCTCCTTGGACATTGTGCACCTTGACTTAGGCAAATGGCCTAAGTTGAGAATGGCTATCATAGGGGTGCGTGATATAGAATGAGTATGAAGAAAGGTAGCATTAAAGAAAATAATAAAAAGCTGGGTGCAGAGAAAAATAGCAAGAAAAAGAAAAATTATGAAAAAAAATAAGTAATTGAGAAAAGATTGCACCCATCCTAAATAATTGTGATCAAGAAAAGAGAAGAGCGGAAAAGTCTAATGAGTGAAACCCCAAAAATCTAGTGTGGTGTCAAGGAGAATTAGTCACTTTAAATACCATCGAGTATCATACCAGCCCCTAGCCTACATTACAAGCCTAAAAGAAGTCCTATAGTGATCTTAGCTGACCTATCTGAAGATCTGGGTAATGAAAATAAGGGCAAGCCTATGGTACTTGGCATACACTGATTGGAACTTTGTTCTGAGAGTGAATGTTTTGATTGTACCCATGGTTACATATATGATTCCTGATATAAGATGTGGGGGATTTCTTTGCTGTGAGGGCACACTGGTTACATTGCTAGTTACTAACTTGTTCGGGTAGTGTAATACTGGTCTATGCATGGTTGTTATAGCTGAATTGATACCATATCTTGATTCCTGTGTGTTGCATTGGTGTTCTTCATTGTACTTAAATTGACTGACTTTGAAGATGGTGAAAGTGTTTTGAGATGATATGGATGATTGACTGCCAAATGTGTTTTGTATTCTCTTAGTTGTGCTGAGTTGCTTGAGGACAAACAATTGTTTTAAGCTGAGGGTGTTGATGTGTGAGATAATGCTAACACATTTGAGGCTTTTAACTAAGAATAATTGTGAAGTCTTAAGCAACTTTTATCGTTTTTGATTGCTTTATGTTTGATTTTGCAGTAGAAGCTAAGATGCTAGAGAACCAACAGGAATGGAAGAAAATGAGCTGAATTCTAAAGTAAATAAAAGCGAAGTGTGGATGACGACATTTGTGATAAGTCGCCAACCCTGTGATAAGCTATCGGCTTTATTGCCAGCAGTAGACAAAGAATTGGCCTAAGTTGAAAGCTGTGATGACATTTTGTGATAGGACGTCAAGGAGCTGATAAGTCGTCAAGATTGTCATCAGCCTAAGGCAGAACATGAGAGCTGAGGAAAAGCCTTGACGACATTTGTGATAGGCCGTCAAGGAGATGATAGGGCGTCACCTTTGTCGTCAGCGTTAGGCAGCGAGTACCAAAAGCATAAAGGAAGCTGACGACATTTGTGATAAGTCGCCAGCCTCATGATAGTCTATCACAAATGGCGTCACCTAATCCGAGGAATTTCTGAATTTTATTATTTTATTTCCATAATTAGGGTGAACTATTTAAAGCCTTGTTTAGGGTTTTCTTAAGGGTTCTAAACATTGAGTTTAGAGACACATATTTTGATATTTTCTCTCTCTAATTTCTTGGCTTAAAAAAACAATTACTTTAAAGAGATTTTAGTCATTATTTTGGGATTTCTATTGTGATCTAATCTGCAATTCACTAGTCATTATTCATCTTGTGGTAAGTTTATCTTTCAAAGCATGGATTCATCTAGTTGTTTCGATTATTACATCATGTGTGGCTAAGTTCCTTTAACCTGAATTATGGGATCTAGGGTTAAGCCTTTATAAGATGCTAATTATTCAAGATTCAAAAGCTAGTAGGACTTCTTGATAATTCTAAGGTTTTAATTATTGTCTGTTGGTTGCAAACAATAGATAACGCCTGCTTTGATTTTCTTGAGAAAGAAATCAAATATTGTGGGAAGTGAATTATTAACAGGGACTTGGAAGCAACAAAAACTTCCATTTAATAATTGACACTGTAACAAGGTTGATTAACCTGAGGTAAAATCTGGTCATGAACATAAATTCCCTAAGTCCGAGAGGATTAGGTAATTAAATGCTTAAGTAGGTCGAGAAACATTTAGGCATAACTTCGATAAAGATAACTTGTTGTCCTATCTACTGTGAGAATCTTGAACTACTATTAGCATCTGTCAAGTACCAAAACCCCTAGTGAACATAATTCTGTTTTTTTCATAAACTCTTGATTACAAACACTTAAGTTAAAGTGACCAACAATTACTTGTTAAACTTAAAACCCTCATTTCAGGAAACCTCCAACTACCAGTTGATTAAATCGCAAACGACTTAAGTTCACATCATATTTCTTGTGGGATTCGATCCCAACCTAGTTGGGTTTTATATTGACAACGATCGCTTACATTTTCATTAGAGAGGTGTAGTTTGAGCGTTATCATATCATCATCAAGGTTCGACCACAAAATGTTGACCGAAGTCAGACATATCCTTTTAAGGATACTCAAAATCACAAATTCAAATAAAATACTCCCGAAAGCAACGGAGACCGTGTCAACCATCTTGAAACTCACAAATCAAATTAGGCAACCACAGGGAGGGTCAAATAGTTAAAACACAAAAAATTCTAAATTATAATGTGAGGGTCATTACAAGTGATAATTGAGTGATATTATGGTCCGAAATAAAATATAAGTGATATTTGAAAGAAATTTCTGAAACTTAAGTGACTGTTTAGGAAATTCACTCTGAATAACTAACAATTATAATACTTTTTAAAACTATTACTGTCCATATTGTTTATGATCTTTGGTTGAAATTGATGGAAAGCTATTATTGTGCATATGAGAAATTGGTATAGTAAATTGTCCATATTAGAAATTGATACAGATTTTACACCTAATTTACTAGAATTTATTCAATGTGTATGTACTTTATCAGAATTACAATTCATATACATATTTTGTACACAAAAAAAACTAGCATTTTTCATAAACCTAACTTATACAAAAATTATACAATTATATACATTGTTCATACATAATTTGTACATAAAATCGTTAGAGAAATTCGAAGACGTGAGCAAAATTCAAGCGCAATTTTGTACTTGTTTTGAAAAGAAAAAAACATCTGCTACGTTTGCTAATTATGAATCGTATTTTATATAAAGGAAAAAGGAAAAATTATACCAAATGCTCCTTGAGTTAAATTTCTTACACAAAAAATAGCTCAACTTGCATTTCTTATCTAAAATGAGCTTTCGACCCATGTTAATCTATATCTATAATCTATAATCTATAATCTATAATCTATAATCTATAATCTATAATAATAATATATTAAAAGTGTGAATACTCTTAGAAAAGTAATTTAAACTTTTTGTCCTTCATTAAAAGTTTCTGTAATAGACAAAAGTGTCTTTTCACTTTGAAATTAATTAAAATTATTGATATTAAATTTTTCCATATATGAAAAATATAACAATATAAGAAATCTTAATATTTAAGAATTTGAAATTAACTAAAATTATATTTATTAAATCTTTCCATGTTTGAGTTAAAGTATAGTTCTAAAATATATGAAAAGAGGTTTCTAAAAATATTTGTTTATGAAAGGTAAAATTTGAAAACAATCGTGCTTCTTTTATTTTCTTTCTAAAAATAAAAATAAAATTTTAAAAATAATATAGTATTAAGTAAAATATCAATTATAAGAACCTTCAACTTAAAAAGTAAATTTGTATATAAAAGGTAATAGAAGTACGAAAGTTTGAAAATATTTTCTGTCGGTGTGTTTTTGCTTTTTTAATAACATATATTTATTTATTTTTGGTAGAAATAATATAAATAGAGTTTTAATTAAATACTATCTCTGAATTTTAGTGTCTAAATATAAGATGACTGCTAATTAGAAAGAATATAAATTGAGTTCTAATTAAATACTATTTTGAATTTTCGTCTCTAAAAAATAAAGATGAATAATTTGATGTTAGATTTGTTTTTAAAATTTTGTGCTAAATATTGTCCTTATTATATAGTTTTCATATCGAAACATTGATCGAATCTACAATTAAAATTGATAGCATCATAAACTTTATGATGGAGATGAAAAAGGATATTGTTTGTTGGGCTTGACGAGTAATAGTGAGAGGGTACTCTTAAAGCAATTGTTTGAGGTTTGTTTTCAACTTTTCACTTTAGTTCATTCTTTTTGTTAAATACATAATAACATAAAGCACGAGATATTAGTTAACTATGCAATGTTGATCGCACTTATAATATTCAATAAGTAAATATTTGTTTCAAATAAATAATTTTTGTTATGAAAGTATTTACATTATAGTGAATATCTATCAAGATCTAATAAGATCTATCAAGATCTAGTTGGTATCTATCAGGATTTGAAGTATCTATCTTTTAGTCAGAAACTAGGAATATTTTCCCCTATAAATAGAGGGGTTTTGTTCCTTGTATTCTTATCAATCTGATGATATCTCATCCTCAAGAATGAAACTCCCTCTTCTCTTTCTATTTATTCTTGCTCTTGCTTTATATTTTCTTGTTCTTTACTTTATATTTTATAACACGTTATCAGTACGAGTCTCTAATTAATTAAAATGCACACGACAAGAACGACGTAAGGACAAAAGTGCACACGGCAAGAACAAGATAAACACAAAAATCACGAAACACAATAACTGAAGGTATATGGCCCATTCTCTATATAAAAGATTTGACATTATATTTATTATAATACAAGTGATTAGCTTGGCTGGTGGCAACAAAGCTTTTGGAAAATTTTGTATTGTCCCTTTTCTTTTTCTTTTTGTAATTATTATAATCCCAACTGATTCATCTTTACGATCCAGGGCTCTTTCTAATGGGATTTGAGTTGTTTACTTATTATATTATAATATCTTTAAGGACATGAATTGACAGTCTTATCAAACTTTGAACTATAAGTTGATGCACCATGATTATAAAACGTTGGGTTTAAGTCCCATTGATTTATGCCTAAGACACCTTTATATGGGTGAGACGTTGAGTTTGAATCTCAATGCACCATATTGATGATATTATGATGGCTAAGGCAAAATAATGTGTTTTTGATGAAAAGTCATGAAACTTGTTCATTGAATATGCTCCAATCCATGAAGTAAATATGGTAACAATATATGATATATACCTCGATTTGCTCCTGAAGTAGCAATATCATAAAAGAGGTCACAAGCTATAAGAATTTGATAGGCTTAAGGCACGATTATATTCTATTCCCGGGGAATGAGAAACTTATTAATGCAAACGTGCACTTGATTGTGATGGTATCACAACTCACCTCCGAAAGAGGCTGAATAATTGAGGAGAGTTATTTTGAAATCTACTTCTAAAGTAGTAAATCTGAAATTTATTCATGCAATAGTAAATCTGAAATTTACTAAAGTGAAAAATACATGTCATGGTAAACTTGGATTTTACTAGTATAAAAGTTCGTCAATTGACATGAACGATTGCGACATCTTAAAGATGTGCATATTAAGTATTAAACATATATTGAAGAATTCGAAAATTCTTCATGAACTTTAATGTTGCTTGTTCTCATGATACGTTGGGTGGACCAACTAATTTTGGGATTGGATCCCTTAAAATCTGAAAAATATAAAAGTGAATAAGGGGCCCGTTCACCTATCATGTGATAAGTTGAAAAAGATGCATCAATAAGATGATCACATGTTCATTTGTTGTCAACCTGCAGTTTGACATTCATAAAGCTGCTTGCTCAATAAAATTGAGCTAAGAGCATAATTTTCAGATTGTATAATTTCATCTTAATAATGATGGTTTGGCATTGAATGCCTTCGATAAATAGCTAAACCATTGCTAAGGAGAACAAAGTTTCATGTATTGATATGAAATATGATATGTTGCATACAATAGCACTTGTATGCATTAGACCAATATACTATGATTATTTTTTTCCTCTCAATTGGTTCAAGGTCAGGAACCAACTATTTCATCTAATAATTTTGATGTGCAGTATACGATTAATGAATATACCATGATGCAAAAAGATGGAGGATGTATGTTAGTTTTCCTAACATAAGGGGGAGATTATAAGCAGCCATAAAATATGTTAGGAATTATCGTCAGATCCTCATTTAAAAGATAATTCAAGTCAAATGTCGAATGCATCTCATATTTAAACTGCAAGTGCTCCTATTTTGTGTTCATAAAGGAAAAAGTCTACGCATGCATGAAGCATGGTAGACTAATTGGTTCCAAATAAAATAATCCTTTTCAAATAAGGAGCAAATAATCATAATAAGAAGGCAGTGTTCTCTTGAAGAGCCTACGACATAACACTTCATGAAACCTTATGATAGGTTCAGGTACCTGAAAATAATAAAGTGATAAGATCTCAAAATATTTTATCATACTGTGAACCGATACAAAATGATATATCATTAACGATATCTTTGATACGATATTGGCGCAATATTGTAAAAGATTACGAGGATCTGAATTCTATGTTAATTTAAGCATGTTGATGTAGAATATTTATCAAGTGACATGAAAGGATGCATCTTGGTAAGCGTAAAACTTATTTGATTTGCAATCCATACACTTGAAGATGTCACAATGACATGTTGAATATTGTCACTTGACAAAATTTATATGAAAACTTCTTTAAGGATTCAAAATATAAAAGTTTCTGGGAAACTTATTGATAATCCTTATATTGTATAAGCTCATAGCTTGAAAATTATTGAAACCCTTTGAGAGTTTTCAAAAGCAATAGATTGTTTGCTGACATGAGAAATATACCAAATTGAATTGGTTATGAAGTACCACATCTTAGTACAATTGATGTACTAATGTATCTTGCAAATACTTCAAGGCTTGATATAGCCTTTTCAGTTAATTTGTTAGAAAGATTGCAGTTCCGATCTTATTGGTCATGTTTATGTTGGGTACTTATCTTACCTACATAAATCTCGATCTCAAATAACCTATGTGTTCATATGTGGTGGTACTGCAATATCTTGGAGATATACAAAACAGTCTATCGTAGCCATTTTATCGAATCATGCTGAGATAATAGCTATTCATGAAGCAAGCCGAGAATGTGTATGGTTGAGGTCCATGATACATCTCATTCGAGAAAAATGTGGTATGAAATATGACAATCTACCCACAATTTTATACAGAGATAATGCAACATACATAGCACGTCTTAAGGGAGGATTCATAAAAGGAGATAGAATGAAACACATTTTGACAAAGCTTTTCTACATACATGAGCTACGAAAGAATTGTGATATTCATGTGCAACAGATTCTTTCAAGTGACAATGTGGCTGATTTATTCACCAAATCTTCTCCAGTTAAAACTTTTAAGAAGATGTTGCACAAGATCGGGATGCAAAGGCTCAAGGATGTTCTCATTAGGGGGAGTTAATACGCGTTGTACTCTTTTTCCCTTATGAGGTTTTGTCCCACTGGGTTTTTCTTGTAAGCTTTTTAATGAGGCAGCCTATATGCGTATTGTTAGAGATATGTACTCTTTTTCCTTTACTAGAGATTTTTTCTCACTGGATTTTTTCTAATAAGGTTTTAACGAGGCACATTATCTATCTAGGCATTCAAGAGGGAGTGTTATGAATGTATTTACATTATAGTGAATGTCTATCAAGATTTAATAAGATCTATCAAGATCTAGTTGGTAGCTATTGGGATTTGAAGTATCTGTCTTTTAGTCAAAAATTAGGAGTATTTCCTCCCTATAAATAGAGGAGTTTTGTTTCTCGTATTCTTATCAATCTGATCATATCTTATCCCCGTGAATGAAAATCCCTCTTCTCTTTCTATTTATTCTTGTTCTTGCTTTATATTTTCTTGTTCTTACTTTATATTTTACTACAATTTTATGTTAAATTTGTACGAATTACTAATATATTACCTAAATTTAGCAGTTTAATTATATATATATATATATATATATATATATATATATATATATATATATATATATATATATATATATAATTGAAAGCAATTACAGTTTAATTATTATTTTGCTGAAAAATAAAAAGGTTAGAGTGTAAATCACTAAAAAAAAAATAGAGTGCACATCACAAGAAAAGATATACATTAAGAATGCAAAATACAACGTGCTCTATTTATTATATTGGGGTTTGGTGTATTTATGTTTAGATATCATTTTTATTTCTTTTAGGGACTAAAAAAATAAGATTTAGTGACACCAAAATACATCATTTGATTTTTATTAACGAGCTAACAAGACTTAAAATAAGTATTCGAAAATTTGAGGCTGACATGAAAGTGAAGCTTGATATACAATTCATTTAAAAGGGAAGAAGTTTCAAGTATCTTGGGTCTATTATTCAAGAAAATATGAAGACAAGACATGACTCAACTTGAACTTCTGAGGACATGTGCTTAGAAAGGAAGTTATGTAGGGTGCAAAATATATTAGGATAGGAGGTTAGTTAGGCAATTGAGAGTTATCTCGCTTATTCTTCCTATTGTTAGTCACATACTATGAGTTGTATTTCTCTTATTAGTTTCTTGTCCTTTGTGTTTGGTTATTAATTGTGGCTTTTACACTTTAATTATCATGGTATCCTATTACGACTACTATTTAGAATGATTTTATAGGTTATCTATGTTATTTATCATGATTGTTTTCTTTTCTGTTATTTATTTCTTTATACTACTTTGGCATGTCTTTTGTTTGAGTCAAGTTTCTATCAAAAATAATCACTTTATCTCTACAGTAGTGGTACAATATATACTCTATCCTCCTAAACTCTACTTTGTGGAATTACATTGGATATGTTATTGTTGTTTGTATATTTTCCTATAATATATTAATTTGGATATCAAAACATATGTTTTCATTACTTTTACTAATAAACGCTTGATACACGTGTAACGCACGTACATTAACCTAGTTACATCAAATATGGTCAGTCGGCATTTGGCCGACTAAATGTGTTTTCTGTATGCAACATATTTGTTTTAAAAAACAGATCTGAACTATTTTTTTTAAAAAAATCTGGTTAATTTGTTTATATTTTTTTAGCTGCAACTTTATCTAAAAAAAAGTTTTTTCTTTTCCACTATGTTTTTTCTCTTTATCCTTTTTTACGAAAATTGTTCTTGCTCCCTTTTTAAATTCTTTTTTGGTTCTTCTAATTATTTCATTTATTTTATGGAAAAGCAAGGAACATTTATGTTATTTTTATTTTTGTTGATACTTTTATTTATTAAGTTGGTACGCATAATAGTTAAATAAATATCGAGATCAATATAATGCATATACATTACGTAACTATTTATATAATATCGATATATGTTTATACATCATTTATACAATATCGATACATTACGTAACTATTTATACAATATCGATACACATTTATACAATAATGTTACACGTTTATATACTATGTATACAATACTGGTACTCGTTTATACACTATTTTTACAATACCAATACATTACATAGCTTTTATACAATATCGACACACATTCATACATTATATATACAATATTGATAAATATTTATATACCACTTATATAATATCGATACATTATATATACATTACAAAACTATTTGAGCAACACATAGACATGTTTATACACCATTTATAGAATATTAAAACATGGAAAAAAATTGCACGAGAAAAGTTTTAGAAACAAAGATTTTTTTCTAAAAAAAATGCAGAAAAAAAACAATCGAAAAAAGTTTTTTGTTCTTTTAAATCACCGCTAAAATAGAAAAAAAGGCTTAGTGATCATCTTAAGTAATAAATAAAAATATAGCTATAATAATTTTAAACTAATTACTTTATAAAAATGTACATAAAATGAATCAAAAAGTTAAAATATTTACATCCAAATATCCCCCCTCATATTAAGTAGTTGTTCGGCCATGAAATGTTTTTACTTTTTCCCGAAAAAATTATTTCACTTTAGTGAAAACTGTATATGTTTAGCCATGAGAATTTCAAATACAATTTCGGAATTGTATTTAGAAAAGTGAAAACAAATTTTACTTGTTTTCACTTTTTTCACTCATACTTCTCTCCGAAAATTTTAAAAACAACTTTAATTTATATTCATGACCAAACACAACTCCAACTCTAACTTCAACTTCAACTTCAACTCCAACTCCAACTCCAACTCCAACTCCAAAAAATTATGATTTTCATGGCTAAACGGAGCTAAATCTAAATATACCCGAGCAACACAAAGAAATTACGATCGGTGCACCTTTACTAAAAGTAGGGGTGACAAATTTGGCCCAAGCCCAAATGACCCGCCCAGCTTATAATGGGTTGGGCATGACCCATTATTAAGTTGGGCTAGATTTGGGAAAATCCAATTTACCTCATTTATTTTGACAACCCAACTAGTCACATATTTCTAATCCAAATTGACCGATTTCAAACTTAATTAGGTGTGTTATTTCTCATATTCTGTGAATGACGACTTTCAACTCCAACTTTTGTTTCTCTGTGAAGTGCAAGTGCCCGTTAAACTTACAAACAGTTAATCCACGAGTGAAACATTTCTCTTTGTAAGTTTACATTTATTACTCATATTTTGATTTTTTGTTATATGATACCAAAACTTTGCCTAATATGATACCAAAACCCAAAGAAATCCACTGTTTTCTTTTTTATTTTCAACTTCATTTCTTTTCGTTTAATTTAGTAATCAATGCGAGATTTTGATTTATATTTTGCTGTAACTTGAGATTTTGAATTCCAAATTCTAATAGTTTTGAAATTATTAGGCAGATTTGTTGGCTATATTGTGTTTGCTCAATTGCCTAAATGAGTACCTTTTGTTGTGAATATTAATTTTGTACTCTAATTATGATTGAGAGCTATTTGTTTACATTTTTGTTACTTCCCTCTCTTTTGTCGATTCAATACTAAAGATTAACTTTTCTTAACATTCTACTACAACAGGTGAAGATGTTGATAGAGCACGATGAAGTCCATTCCAATGAAATAATTATTTCAAGTTCATCAAAATGATATAGGACCACTTTTAAATGTTGGGACTTCTACAATGAGCCGCCATTGAATTATGATCCTGATAATAAACTTCGGGCAGAATGTAAGAAGTGCAAGAAAGTATTTTTGGCCGACTCAATAGTAGGAGTTACAAATTTAAAGCGTCATTTAGAAAAAAAACAAGGATAGAGAACGAGATAAATGTATGTCTATTGCTCATAAAGAATTTTGTGGAGTTATCGTGAAGGCTATAGTTAGACATAACCTTCCATTTAGCTATGTAGAATTTGAAGGTGTTATAAAAGTACATATTTTCTTGAATCCTTCCTCCAAAGCCATCTCAAGAAATACCATAAAGATTGATATGCTTAGAATATATGATAACCAAAAGGAGATAGTCAAGAATGAGCTTCAAGCTATTCCAAATAGAATTAGTTTGACATATGATTTATGGTCACCAATCTTAACAAATGAATATCTTTGTCTTACTGGACACTATGTTGATTTAAATTGAATATTACAAAATAAAGTTAACTTTGAATAATGCGCGTTATAATGATGGTGTTGGGGGTCTCTTGATTGAACATTTCAAGTTGACGGATTCTTTGCTTTGTGATGGAAACTTTGTTCATATCAGGTGTGCAAATCATATTTTGAATTTGGTTTTCAAAGTAGGTTTGAAAATAATTGAGAGTGTTATTTTTAATGTTAGAGAAAGCATAAAGTATATTAGAGGTTCTGAGTCAAGAATTATAAAATTTGTAGAGTGTGTTACGAATCTTGATTTAAAGGTGAATGAAAAACTACATCAAGATGTGTCTACTAGATGAAACTCTACATATTTGATGTTTGATAGTGTTTTTCTCTATCCTCGGGCATTTTCAAACTTCAAGATACTTGAAAAAAAAATTCAATGTTGTCCCTCAAATGAAGATTGGGTCAAAGTTGAAACAATTGCTAAGTTATTTAAGCGTTTTTACATTATTTTCGAGGAGTCATTATCCTACTGCTAATTTTTATTTTCATAAAATTTAAAAAATTCATATGTTGATATGGGAAGAAAGAGATAATGAAGATTCGGATATTAAGGAAATGGCTATTGAAATGGAAAGTAAGTTCGCATAATATTGGGAGGATGACTATAATATGATTGTTTCAATGGCCGTTGTTCTTGATCCCCGATATAAGTTAAAGTTGTTGAAGTTTTTCTTTACAAAACTTAATCCTTTGACTTGCAATGAAAAGGTACAGGTTGTTGAAAAAAATCTGCATAGGTTGTTCAAAGAATACATGACAAAATTTGATGTTGAAGTGATTGGAAGTAGTAGTCATGGATGTCATGATGAGGTAGTCGATGAAATGTAAGAATTTGGTATGTTTAATAGTCCATCTGTTTGTGGTTCAAAGAAGACTCAACTGCATTTGTATTTGGAAGAGCCGGTACTAGTTCAAAAAGGAAATAAAAATTTAGACGTTCTTACATTTTGAAAGGATAATAGAATCAAATATCCTAAACTCTCATTAATGGCTCGTGATTTATTGAGTATACCTATTAGTACAGTTACATCCGAATCATGTTTTAGTGTTGGCAGGAGAATCATTGGCAAATACCAAAGTTCCATTTTACCGGAAAATTTTGAGGCTAAATTATGTTCTCAATATTGAATTTATGGGCATCGAGGTACAACATATCAATATCCTTACCTTATTTTTCTTATGAACCTTATTGTAGTTTGATAATTTTAATTTCTTTTAGCTTCTGGTGATTCTAATGAAGAGGATATTGCAATAGATATGGAGAAATTTATCGCAAAACTTTTAAGCTAGAGAGAAAAGAGCACCATTTGGTACCTTCCGAAACTTTGTTCTATTTTTTGCCTTTGATGTTGAATAGTTATTCCAACTTTGATGTTAAAGTTGTAGGAGCTATTGTTGCTATGAGTGTTCCAGCAACTGCTGACTTTTTTGGAAAATTTATTTTATAATAGCTAAAAAGATAATTTATATCATTATTTGTGTCCTCTGTCTTCCAAAATAGAAAGACATATTTGGATTGTTTTTGTTCTATTAATGATTTTATCCATTTATCTTGAGCTTTTCATGTCTTTCACAAACTCCGAAGGTAGTCACTAGTCAGCATCCTTGTTTACAGGTGCACTGAATCCCAAATGAAATGACTACAAATTGTACATGTACTAGAACCATCTTTGAACTGCAGGGACAAATGCAAGATTTTTTTTATCTTAATTCTTCGTGTCTTTGGTGTTTTTATTCACTATTTCTTTCCTGTAGCCATCAAGTAATAAATCTACTTGCACTGAAGCATAAATTAAGTATGCCACGTTTAGTGAGATTGTGGTTGATTTCATTTGTTATTCTGATTATACTCTATCCATAGTTGTTCCTTGTTACCTTTGTAGTATTCAGTCATATACATATATGTTTTGGCTTCCAGGGTTCCTGATATAGTCAATTGGTTTACTGGATATATGCTTTTCTGCAATTCCCATACTATATTTTGTCTAGAATAAAATAAGCAATTGTTCAGCAACTTGGAATTCTTGTCATGTTACAGTGATATGGGTTGTTCCTAATCATATATGTTCTGCAACTTTCATTTTCAGCTATCTGTCAGTACAACAATAGACATTGGTACTTTGTGGCAGAGAGCCATGTTAAGGCAGGGGAGCCTGTTTGCCTGGTGCCAGTTTGTCTCTGATATCCTGATTTTCATCTAGCTTATCATTTCTTCTGACATATTTGGCAGATAGGTAAGCTATCGTTATCTTTAACACTATTATAAGGTCATGTTCAGCGGTTCAACGAAACTCGTAACTTTCATCCCAAACTATGTATGTCATACAAGAAAGACTTAAAATATAATGCATATTAACTACATCGTGTAATACACATTGGTACACTGTGTGTTACACGATGTACTTTGTGGTATAAACAAAGAAGTGGTTTATGATGCTCGTTATGAACATCGTTTATTGTTCTTGTAAGTGAGATCAAAACCAGACCAGATGCAGTACAACTTGTGGACAAGTTAACGGCTATTAAATTAATTATTTTTGGATTGGCTTATTAGGCCCATACATTTCGAGGATCGCATCTTCATGAAATGCTATACTGATCTTTTTCTTCTTCTAGAGACTAGAGTTGGTGCTTGTTTTTTCTTTGTAGTTTCTGTATACCACAATCTGGTAGTGATTGCCTAAATTTTACATATATATTTCTAAATTCAGACTTACTTTGTTGTCTTAAATACTTGTATATGTCATCTTTTATACTGTTTGAATCAACTCAAATGGAGCTTATTTTGCCATAATGAAGAGAGGGAGTAACTTGTAAATTGCTTTTTGGGGAATGAAGCATTTTTGTTGTAATTTGTAAGTTGTAACAATTTAAATTGTAAGTTGTGGATCAATGTTGGCGTCTTTAATTTGGTTAAACTTGCATTTGGGCGGGTTGGGTTATAACCCATGACCCATAGTTTAGCCCATCTTACCCAGCCCATCTTGACCCAAATGCATTTGGACAGGGTTGGACATTAGCCCAATTATTTGTTCAGCCCATTTTGATCCGCCCAACTTTAGTCCAACCCGCCCATTTGCCACCCCTAACTGAAAGTATAGCTTGTGGCACCACTTTTCGATTGCGACTACTAAGTTCTTTTCTTTCTCCTTTTTAATATATTTTTGTTCTTCTTTATCTTCTTGTGTTATTTTTTAATCTTTTTTATTTTATTCTACTTTCTTCTTTTTCCATTTTTTCTCTTAATTCCATTTTCTTTGTTTTTGTTAGTGTATCTTATTTTTAATATTTTTCTCCTTTTTATATTTTTACCTTATTTAAAAAATAAAAATATCAACTACTTTTAATCTAAATAAATTAAAAATAATAGACTAAACTACAATAAGAAATAACTAAGATAAATATCAAAGTTCACTACCTTGTTTATTTTTGGCTTAATTATCTTATTTTTATCATTTCTTTAAAAATAAAATACAAATATAAAGATATTATCTAATTAATTTTAGACTAATAAAAAAAATAAAAAAATAACCCACAACAATGAGTAAATTAAGAAAAAGAGTGTTTTATTAAAGAATTAGAACAATTTTTTTTTATATCATCGCACTATATGCATGTACTATGATAGTATCATTGTGGACTAAAGCAAACCCTGATGAAACTATGACAATATCAATATAATATGATGGTATCATATAAAATTGAGAAATGTCTAATTGAAAAATTGAATTAGTTCTCCATGATACCATATCGTATATAGAGATACTATTATAGTATCATAATACTATAATAGTATCATGGAGCAAGCTAAATATATTATGAGGTAACATGGAGGTCTCACTTAAGGACTAAAGCGAGCATCAATATACCATGACAATATATAAATATATTGTGATTGTATTTCTTATCACTGAAGCAAATCTCAATGATACCATGAGAATGTATCGTTACATTGTGATGGCATCATGAAGATCTTATTAAAAGACTGAAGCAAACCTCATGAATGATACCTTGATAGTAGTATATAAATATACTGTGATGTTATCATAGAGGTCTCTCTGAAGGGTTAAAACAGGCATCAATGATACCACGACATTATATAGAATATTGTTATGGGATCATTATAGACTGAAGCAAACCTTAGTGATGTCATGTCAATATATATGTGTGTGTGTGTGTATATGTGTGTCATGATTCAAATGGACGTGAGTATCACCCATCCCATTCTTCGATAAGAGAGAACCAATTACCTCGAAAGCATTAACCAACACTTAAAAAAATAAAGACAACCAATTCATCAATAATTCGAAAAGAGATTCAATGTCTAAAACAAACTAAAAGAAAATCCAGAACATCATCAATACCCGTCCTAGAATCTGAAAGTCGATGTATCAAAATTACTAAAGTTGTTAAAAAGGGGATGCAATCCCAAGAGCTAAAAAAATGTGAGTCTAAAACAAATAAAATCATCCGGGAAGGATCAATCGTAGCCCAAAAGGTGTTGCTCACCCTTGAATCTGAATCGCATTCTAGAGTCATAAGTGAGGTTTTAAGAAGCCATTGGAATATGTGTTACACTTAATAAAAGTAAGAGAAGGTGTAGTATCAGTACATAAGAAAACAACAGTGTACTTATAAGGGCATTGGTCCAACCCAAGATGAGAAATATGAGAACTTAACCATAACATAGTACAACAAGTTAACATTTGCTCACCTCTACTACACCTTAATGTAACAAGTAACACTTAGAGTACTTTCAGTAAACTTAAAAAAAAGTCAAAATAGATCAATAGATATGCCAGTCAAGATAATGAATTCAAGTAAAAGAAAATCAAATGAATCATCAAAGTACAACAATAATATATATATATATATACATTTTTTTGGTTCACTCATGGAACAACCAAACTCACCTGTGTATTGTACATACCTCCAAGAGTCATACAATCGTCGGCTAGTCATGACTTGCAGGGGGAAATTCTGTCCATGTACTGAATCCCAGAAAAAAGTACATATCAAACTTATTCCTCCAATATCCCACGAGAATGTCCAATTATTTAAACATTCCCTAATCAACAATGGTATATATAAGAAATCACATAACACAATGACAACATCCAACACTTGTAACATTCCCAAGCTTTATATGTAAGTTCAGTGAAATATGATCACACCTAACAACATGCATCAACAAGCAATACTAAGAAATAGTTAACATGAACATATATCACAAGTTGGATTAAACTATAGAACCATCACCTATTTCAATCCAAGATTGTACAACTCAACTAAGCCTAAGTCTTGCCTTTTCGTGCAATTTTTACTTGCTTTTGATCTAGAGACAAACACAAACACATAATACAATGCAATAACCTATCCCATTGAGGATTATAACCCATTTCCAATTTCTAAGGCCAAGTTCATGATCATTTCCTTTCTATTCTAGGGATTTCCTACAATAATTCACCTTAAACTACCAATTTCAATGATAATTTAGTGAATTGATAACATGCAAGTGTAATTTAACAATCATTAATCAAAACCCAATGATTTAATACCTAAATACTCCTTGCACTATAAAACTAACTAAAATTAGTGTTATCCCTCCCCAAACTACATAACCTATCAATTCTATGATTAGATTATCAATTTACTAGTTAATGGAGATGAATTTCTTATCTTAACGGGAAAGAAAGATGAAAAATAGATATTTTTTGCCTAACTAGCCTCACTGAAGTCCTAAAATACTTTTTAGAAAAATAAACCATTTTAGAGGGGTTTTGAGATAAAATAGTACTTTATGTCACTGTAGCAGCTATGAAGCTATATCAATGATTCTCGACTACTATGACTAGTCACTACAGCGAGAATTATTTTGCTTTTCGGCATGTATCTATAATGACATGTACGTCGCTATACAGGCATGGATGGGGTAGAAACTTAATTTTTCTCTGAAACTCTCTTTTTCCAGAATGCACCTTAAATCCAAGATATCCCAAATAATCTCCTTTATGTCGAGGTCCATTTCGGGAGTTCTCCTTACACAAATTCAATTTTAAAAAGTCCTATAGGTTTCTTATCATCCTACTAACTAAAAAGAAGGATAAAAACTACCAAATTTTCCCAATTCATTCTCGGATTGCCCTAGACCACACCACGCCCAAATTTCATTCGAGACTAGCCTAGCTTGAAAATTATAACTTCAAATTCAGAGAGAATCTAGACTCAAATTTTTAAATGAGACTTACATGTAACAATGAAAAGAGTCATTACAATACACACACACAGAGACATATATATATATGGTATCATGGAGGTCTGACTGAAGGATTGAGGTAGATATCAATGATACCATGGTGGTATATAGATATATATTGGGTCCAAGCGTGCACGCAAGCGTAAGTGATCAAATGTATAGTAAAGTAACTCTTCTTGAGAGCCGGGTTGTCATACCCAAGGGACTTAAAGTCAGTTAAGCACCAATTCTAAGTACATTTTTCAGTTCAACAAGTGCGAGTTTGTAATAGAAGTATGGTTTTGTAATTATAAACTAAATAACAAAAATAATGATGGTATGAATTTTTGGATTGTAAACAATAAAAGGAGAGCTTCTAGGATTGAGACATACTACACTTTCATGCATAACTATAGTTTCTAGCCGGTGTTGGTAGTTATCGTGATAGTCAATTTATGAGGTTGATAGTATAACTCAGAGATGGTCACCCTTTAAGTCTTCTTAAGTCTTTTACCCAAATTAGTCACACAACTACATAGTTGAATCAGGATGAAAGTTTCCAATTTGGATGCATTGAGTCATCTTCCCATTTTATTAATCCAAGTAAGGTGTTTAGGTATATCTCTATCCTAACTGCTAATCATCCTTTAACAATTAGCTCCTAATCAATTACAGACATGATACAGAATCCCTACGTTCTTCATTTTGTCCCTTCACTCCTATGGTCAATTCAGTTTGAGACTTGAATTTATCCTAAAGTTCATGACTCTTTATAATAGTAAAGCAAGAATCAAAGAACAATCACTTGACATGATAAACATATAAACCGACTATAAAACCATAATTAATCAATCATGTTGTAGCCTCAACCCCAGAAAGAGGGTATTTATCCATTCATAGTCTTACAAAGAATCACCACAGATGAGTTCACAAAATAAAACTACAAGAAAAAAGTACAAAATAAAGAACCTGAGTTTGAGCTCCTTGAAGTCTTCTTTTCCTCCCCAAATCGTGCATGATTCAAAGATCATGTAATTTTGGCTAAGTTCTATTTATATATCCCATAAATTTATCCATAAGCTTCCCCATATAAATAAGTATATTTACCACTTAGCCCTCAACTTAAATAAACTAGAAAACCTAGTTTAGTTAATTTTGGAGTGTGTGTGTTGATCTCATGTTGTGGTCTGTCCTAGTATGTTCCATCCTTATTTTCTGTGTATTTTGGTGTTTATGTAGCCTCCAATTCATCCAAACCATGTCCCGTAGGATTAGGTACATGTACCACATGTTTTCAACTCAAATTAGAACTTTAAACTTACTTTTGCCCACCTCTACCGGGTGTGCAATGCAGAGCCTATAGCAGAACCAATCCAATAGAAAATTTCAAGTTGTTGTGTGGCACACATCTGAATGCATGAGATTGGAGGTGTGGCGTACATCCCATTCCATGGAAGTAAGGGCACGACACGGAGGGTAGTGCAACTATGTAAAATTTTATCTGACTTCGTCTTTTAGTTCGCGTTAAGCTTGCTCGTGTTCCACTATTACTTGAAGCTCATGTGCAACTTCCTTTATTATCTATAGAATCTCCAATATACTTCTAAAATATCTCAGTACATATATATATATATCATGATCCAAAGGGGCGTGAGTGACACCCATACCCCATTCTCCGATGGGAGAACCAATTACCTCAGAAGCATTAATCAACATTTAAAAGAATAAAGGCAACTAATCTATTAATAATTCGAAAAGGGATTATGAAGAAAATTATCAATACTCATCCCTATGATCCAAAAGTTGACATACCAAAACTTCTAAAGATTATCAAGAAGGGGATGCAATCGCAAAATCTAAAAGAATTGCATAAGTCCAAAGTAAAGGAATATATCATCAAGGAAGGATCCATGGTAGCCAAAGTGATGTACCCTTCAATATGAATCACAGGGTAGAGTCACAAGTAAGGTCTTTTAGGAGCCATTAGAATATGCGTTGTACTCAACAAAAGTAAGAGCAGGTAT
This sequence comes from Capsicum pubescens, assembly GCA_030864215.1. Taxonomy (NCBI): domain Eukaryota; kingdom Viridiplantae; phylum Streptophyta; class Magnoliopsida; order Solanales; family Solanaceae; genus Capsicum; species Capsicum pubescens. The sequence continues at coordinate 87,073,355 of CM061540.1, forward strand.
AGTATTAATACATCAGAAAACAATGGTGTACTAATAGGGTCATTTGGCCAACCAAAGATTAGAACTATGAACACTTAATCATAACACAGTACAACAAGTTAACACATGCTCACCTCTACTACACCTCAATGCAACTAACACTTGGGGTTGTTTGGTTGGGAATATAGTTATGCTGAGATTAGTTATGCTGGGATAAGTTATGATGAGATAAGTTATACTGGGATTAGTTATGCTGGGATTATTTTTATTGGGTGTTTGGTTTGTTGTATTCAAAGTAATATGCATGGTATAATTTGTAAGAATAAATTAATTGATTACCAAAATACCCTCCATCTTATTTAACTTTTTTGTTTATATATTTCTTTTCAAGCTTTAAATATGTATTGTTAAAAGTAAAACTTTTATTTTATTTAGCTTAATTTTTTTGTGTGTGTGCATTTTCATGATTATATCGTGTGTATTTTAAAAATAAAATTTTCATCTTATTTAGCTTTAATTTTTTTGCATGTGCCTTTCCATTATTATGTCGTGTGTGTTTAAAAAAAATCTTACTCCATCTTATTTAGTTTGAAGTAAAAACTTCCAACTTAAGTTTGTTAAAGCAAAAGAAGATTTGTTGTTTATGTCACTTCATTTAAACACAATCACTCATATAATATAGAATATTAAAATTTATTTTAATTGATATATACAATATCAATTTTCAAGTGATTAAAAAACTATTTAATTTAAAATATGTAATTGAACAATGGAGTCGATTGTGAACACGGATCACTCATATAATATAATGATCAACATTTCAATTCAAATGCTTAACAATGGCTTATAACTACGACAAGGCCTGTACTAGTTAATTAAATTTGTCTTTGGCTGAAAAATTAGTTATAAGAGGTTAATATGGATTTGTGGGTTTGGGGGTAATTTAGGTTGTCGGTAAATATTACTCAATTGAAGATAGGTTAATTAAAACTCTAATAATTTTAATATTTATAAAAATATTGAGGATTAATTCATTACAAATTTCATCTTAAAACAAACAAAATTTAATATTCATCTACATTTTATGCATTTATGAAAAGTTTTTAGTTTATTATTCATCAAATGTTTAACATAAAATGTGAAAAATATTAATATGTATAAAATATTCTTATATTTATTTAACATGTCTACCTATGTTATATAGTTTGTTAGCTATCCAGATGGCCAAATTATAATATTTATCATTTGTATTAATATAAAATTACTACCTTACTATTTGGTTTACGTATATGGTTATGTCAGTATAATTATGGATCGCGTAAAGTGGTTGAGTTAGATTGATTAATTAATTATGCATATACGGACGTACATAAAGTGGCCTATGCATGAATATAGGTAGGGGTAATTTTATCCTTTTATAAATTTATCCCCAGGATAAATTATGGCGGGATTGTTATCCCACCAATTGTGTGGATAACTTATTCCGGTACTATTTATTAGTCCCGGGATAAGTTATCCCAAATATTGCCAACCAAACATGCATTAATAATTTTTTATCCCAGGATTATTTGCTTTACCACCTCACACCAAACGAACCCTTAGAGTTCTTTCAATAACCTTAGCAACAAGTCAAAAGAGATCAACATACATGCTGGTCAAGTCAAGTGAAGTAAAATCAAGTCAATCATCAATGCACAACAACAACAACAACAATATATATATATGTATGTATATTCCCCGGTTCACTCACAGAGCCGTCAAACTCACTTACACCTTGTACATACATGTCAAGGGTCTTATAATCGCCCACTAGTCATGACCTGCATAGGATAAATTTTGTACATATACTAAATCCTAAACACAAGTGCCTGCCAACCTTATTTACTAATATCCCATGAGAATGTCCAAATATGTCAGTTCAGTAAAATGTGATCACAGCTAACAACATGTATCAATAAGCAATACTAAGAAATTGTTAATATTAACATATATCACAGGTTGTATTAAACTACGTAACCATCACCTGCCTCAGTTCAAGATTGCACATCTCAACTAAGCCTGAACCTTGTCTTTTTGTGAAATTTTCTCTTGCTTTCAATCTAGAGAATAATCAATGCACTGACTATCCCGTTGGGGATTATTACTAATTCCCAATCCCTAAGTCCAAGTTAATGATCATTCCCTCTCTATTCTAGAGCTTTTCTACCATAATTCACCTAAAACTACCACTTTCATAGATAATTTAGTGAATTAACAACATGCAAGGATAATTTATGGATCATTAATAAAAACCCAATGATTTTATACCTAAATTACTCCCTTGCATCAAATTACCAACTAAAATGAGTCTTAACCCTCCCCAAACAAAGTAAACTTGCAATTCTAAGGCTAGATTATCAATTTACTAGTTAACATAAATGAATTTCTTATCTTAATAGAGAAGAATGATGAAAAATTGAAGATTTTTGTCCAAATGGCCACTGCTGAAGCCCCAAAATACTTTTTAGAAAAATAAACTATTTTGGGAGGTTTTGAGAATAAAGTATTGATTTATGTCACTATAGCGTCATAGTCTTTATGGCGATGACCCTTGGCCGTGTTGACTGGAGGCTAGAGAAAAAATTCTTCTTCTTTTGGGTATGTCACTATAACGACATGCACATTTCTTTAGTGATATGAACGAGGTAGAAATTCTATTATTCTCCAAAACTCTTCTTTTCCACAACACACCTTAAATCCAAGAAATCCCAAACAATCCCATTTACACTGAGGTCCATTTCGTAAGTTCTACTTACCCAAACATCTTAGCTAACTAGAAACTACAATAAGAACTACCACATTTGTCTGGCATAAGAAATTTCACCATCTACCATCAAACTAACTACCGGTAAATCACACCATAATATTATCATCATAAAAAATGCAACAAGCACTAGATCCACCACCATTAAGCTTAAAAAGAGATTAAATCTTTTCAAGAAAATTTTCAAGTCATGACCAAAAGTCACAAATTAGGACTATACACCAAATTCACTAGAAAAAAACACCATCACTATTGTTATTATCGAAATTTACAACAACCATCACCATAAATTTTTGCATTCATCTCAAAATAATATAATTTCCATTGTCACTTATCAAAAATAAGAACTCACCCACCATTAAATTTTCACCCATTACCAATTCCACCATTAAATGGTGGAATATAAGTAATCAATTGATGAAAGATGATAAATTTAATGAAGAAAAATAATTGTATTAAGAAAAATGGAGAACAAAGATGGGATGAAATAACAATCAATTCCTGGATTGCCTTAGAACACACCACATTCAGATTTTATCCAGGACTAGCCTAGCCTAGAAATTATAACTTCAAATCTGAAGAGAATCTTAGCTTAAAAATGAGAGATTGACACGTAACAACAGAAACGATCATTACAATATACATACACACATATATATGTATGGTATCATGGAGATTTGACTAAAGTATTAAGGTAGACATTAGTGATACCATGATGGTATATAGATATATATTGGGTCCAAGCATACACACAAGCATACGTGGTCAATCAAGTAGTAAAGTGTCCCTTCTTGAGAGTCAAATTATCGTACCCAAGGGAATTAAAGTCAGTTAATCACCAATTCCAAGTATACTTTTTAGTTTAATAAGTGTGAGTTTATAACAGAAGTATAGTTTTGTAATTATAAATTAAATAACAAAATTAACAATGGTATGAAATTTGGATTATAAATAATATACGAAGATCTTGCGGGGTTGAGACGTACTATACATTCATGCATAACTATAGTTGTAGTCGGTGTTGGTGTTGGTGTTTATCATGATTGTTGATTTACAATACTGATAGTATAACTCAGAGATGGTCACCCTCTAAGTTTTGTACCTAAATAATTCTCACAATGACATCGTTGAGCGGGGATACGAGTCTCTAATTTTGATGTACTAAGTTATCTTTCCATTTTATTAGCCAAGTAGGGTGTTTAGGTATATCTCTATCCTAACCACAAATCATATTTTAATAATTAGCCCCTAATCAATTAAAGACAGGATCCATACTTCCTACATTTTGTATTTTGTCCCTATGGTTAATTCCTTTTGAGACTTGGACTTATCCTAAAGTTCATGACTCCATAGAATAGTAAAGCAAGAATGAAAGAACAATCGCTTGACATGATGAACATATAAACTAATTATAAATCCATAATTAAGCAATCATGTTATAGCCTCAACCCTAAAAATAGTGTGTTTAGCCACTCATAGTATTACAAAGAATCACCATAGATGAGTTCATAAAATAAAACTACAAGAAAGAAAAGTACAAGGAGAAAGAACCCTAGTTTGAGCTCCTTAAAGTCTTCTTTTCCCTCCCCAAATCATGTATGCTCCAAATATCCTATAATTTTGGCTAAATGCTCTTTATATAGCCCATAAATTAACCCATAATCTATCCCATACAAAAAAGATGCATTTACCACTTTGCCCCAACTTAAACCAAGTGGAACACCTAGTTTTAGTTGGTTTTGGAGTGTGTCTGTGTTGATCTCATGTTGTGGACTATCCCAACATGTTCCACTCTTTTTTGATGAATATTTAGGTGTTTATATAGAATTCAAGCTATTTAAACCATGTCCCATAGGGAGTAGGTACAAGTAACACATGTTTCCAACTTAAATTAGGAATTTATGCCAACTTTAGCCCTCTTCTATAGGGAGTACGATAGGGAGCCTTTAACAAAACTAAACCAGTAGCAAATTTCAAGTGTCTATATGGTGAACATCTAAAAGTATGATCTTGGAGGTAGTACATGAATCAAATTCTATGGAATAAAGGGTGCGGTGTAGAGGGTAGTACAACTACGTATAATTTCATCCGACTTCATCTCTTAGTTCACGTAAAGCTTGCTCGTGTTCCATCATAACTTGTAGCTCATGTGCAGCTTAATTTGTCACCTATAGTAGATCCAATAGACTCCTAAAATAGTTCATCACAAGAATTAGATCATACAATACACAAAACACATAAGAAATCATACCAGAACAAGTATAGCTTAGTCTGGATAAACTAGTTATTTGGTCTAATCTTTCCTTTCCTATTGTGTCTTTTGCATTGGTTCATTTACACTATAAACCACCTAAACATGAGTCTTATCACACAGTTACACAAAAATCACTAAGTATTCACCAAAACACACTAAGTCATCCTCCAAACTAAGCTAAACGTGCGTAGATAATAACACTTAGGTGTATAAATACACCTAAGATCACCACCCCACACTTAGGGTTCATCCTCGAACAACTCTTTACACTTATCTTTATCGTGGAGGACTCTAATATCACCAATTGAAAAAAGACACTCAAGTTAGAGCTACAACAACTATCATAGGTAGCAAGTTCATAACAATCATGTTACACAATCAACTTTAAACATAGGGATGACTACTCAATACCTCCTAGCCTCAAGACTTGACTCTATAAAATTAAAAAGCTCATGCATGTTACTTAACCAAGAGATCATATAATTCACCTATCTTTCATTAAACATCCACCCTCACAACAAGAGAGTCATCCATAATCACTCACCAATATGCATATTAACACAAGAAGAGGTATAAGAATATTTTTTTAAAGGCATAAGGCCCCATATGCCTTTTTATTAAACAAAAATAAAGATGTACAAACTCAACCCAAAACCAGGTCAAGGTCCAAAACCCAACCTGCAAATAGGTAAAAATAACAAAAACAAAAAAGAAAACAAAAAAAGAAAGCTAACAAAATTTCAGAAAGCTCAAAAGGAAACAATACACTAGTTCTTCATCTTCATCTCTATCAACTCATTAATATCAGTACTAATGATGATGAAGTAATGAGCTAAAGTAAATAAGGAAAATGCCTCACTTTTCAAGAAAGAGAACCTCCAGAATCTGATATGAAAGAAAGTTTTGGATTATCTTATTCAAGACATTTACAAGTCTCACAAATGCCATAAAGTCTCTTCCAATTGAAGACTTCTTCTACTTCTCTTGACAGACCTGGTTTTCAATCTCTATGGTAAGTCTTTAACCTTTTTACTTTTTACAAAATCCCCTAACTGATTTTATGGAAATGTTTCAATTATTTCTTACTCATGACAGATTGAGCTCAAAGAATGAGATCATACCACTGTCTATGAAACAATTTGTGGACCATTATAACTGTATACCTTAACATTCTTCAGATCTAATTTTTATGTCTATGTCTTAGTCTCCATGAACTTTTTTCTATTGGTTTTGTGTACATGCATGATGTCATTATTTGTACGTGCACTCCTGTTCTTCTTGTTAGCCATTGCTTGCCTCTTGTACATTGTTTTTATTCATTAGCTATTGCAGTTAGGTTCATGTGGCTTAAAATCTATGTTTTGATATTTTATAATCCATAGATTAGGAATTTGATTTTTATCCATGTTCAAAATAGCTCTTCCTTGATTTGGAACCTCATAATTGTATTGTATGTCTTGCCTATTAAATCTGTAAAAAAGAAAACTTGGTTAGTGAAATAATCTGCCACCATGTTATTTTCTTTATATGTGTGTACTACTTTGACTTGCACCCCTACTCTAAATAAATTTATCTTCTTAATCTTCATCACTATGGACCAAGGAATTTCCCAAACTTCATCTAGAACCTTTTTGAGAGTCAAAGAGTCTGTCTCCAAAATCATAGGCAATAAGTTATTATTCACACAGTGTTCCAAACCTTTTCTCGAAGCTTTAGATTTCTCTTCCAAACTAGTCATATTCCCTAGGAATTTGGCTTCAGCAAATACAAAACATCCCTCATGATTTTTTATACAAAAAGAATCTGCACTTAGTCTAGGGTTTTTCTTTGAGGCCCCACCAGTGTTGCACTTATAAACCCCTTCATAAGGAGGATCCCACTTTACAATTTTAGCATCAATGATGGGGGTATATGATTCAAAAAATTACATCAATGTAGGCCAACTATTAGGAATATTCTTTAACCAAGGATATCTAAAAGATGTTAGTAAATGTAGATTTCTGTCTGATAACGCTTCACTTACACATCAATTTAAGTGCAAGGTAGTTGTCGTCAATATATTTATCCAATTTTGAGCCGGGATCGAATCCACGAGGAACAATGTGAGTGGTAATCTAATTATCTTGAAATAGATGAAACTTTCTAAAATTCAAACCTAGAATACAAATATGTAAAGAAATGGGGGGTTTGAGTGAGTATCAAACTAATGTTTATTTACGAACTTTTAAAGGACTAATTCGGGGATACAAATAATTAGAGTATAATCAATTAAGCACGGATATTGGGTTATGTCTTACTAAGGGAAGCTAGTATGTGGGTGCAAGACACGCAACTTCAATTTTTAGCTTGAACATGTGAGGGTAGGCTTGGTTAGAGATTTTGATACTATCTTTTCGACAAAGTACTAAACTATCACCCACGGATTCCATCGAATACCTCACGGGTGTGGTCAACGAAACATCACAAAGCCTCAATTTCGCATCTTTATTTCTAGGACGATGCCTAAGACATAACAATTTCATAATCTATGCTTATTTCTAAGACAACAAAGACAGAATAACTAGTATCTAAGTTATTGTTCATAAAGGCTCATGTCACCTACAACCCTCTTTTAAGGATAGTTGAAGGATCTAGGTTACCCACATCCCTTTGTTAAGGATGATATGGTTATTAGGAAATTTGAGGCTTTCACCAACAAATTCCATGTTACAATAGAAAATTTGTATATATCAATGGAGAAAATAACCATGTGGAAAATAAGACAAGAATTCTCTACAATTACACTGTGGAACAATTGAAGGGATGTGGTGCATGTCGTAATATTATTTTAAATCCATTCAATTTGAATTGGTCGTTTCTCCACCACAATTATTGTAAAGAGACATCTAAAATAATTAATCTTGGACAGTTTATTTGTGAAAATGTATGTATAGCCAAAAATATACCGCCCATCAAAATCAAGCATTTGTAAAAGCAATCAACATGAGCTAATAATTGAAGCAAACAAATGTAACCCATACATACTTTCACCTTATTCTAACATAACCCCAAGAGGAAGAACTAGCTACTCATAAGATAAATAAGCAAAGATATACCCAAAATCTCCATTGATTTGATTTATGAAAGACTAAGTGAATGTTACTTCAAACTTTGAACTTCAATAAGTCTTCAATGGGAGTTTGCTAATCCTTCACTTGGAAGTTACTCCAATGTATTCTTCACCCAAAATTAACACAATAATTTTCCTCCAAAAATGGAAACTAAGAAGTAGAAAAAGTTCCAATAATTGGGAACTGATGGATTCTCCCAAGAGATAGGTTTGAGACTCTTAAGAAAAATTTGGGAATAGTTGTGTGAATTTATATCTTTTTCCTTGGGCTATTTTTCCGCTAGGCCGCAATTGTGGGAATTCGTCCGCATTTGTGGCTATCGTGACCGCAGTTAGAACCATGCGATCACAGTATGTTGACCTTATTGACTGACCGCAATCGCGGTCCTCAGACCATAATTGTGGTTTCTAAGTCTATGTTATGCTCCAAGTCTTCAAATTGCACTTTTTTTCTTCTTTTGATCTTTTTTAGCTCGCATCCACATATTTTCATCTCATTACCTATGTGTCTGCATAAATTGGATATTAGTGTATTTGATCACAAATATGTCTTAATCATTCATTCAAAACATGGTAATGTGCACGAATATTGAGTACAAATAAGTGGTAAATTCAACCTATATACTGACATCCTTCCTCCATGCTTGATAGTATTTATTCTCTTCCAAATTATCCATAAAATAAAAGATGGGATAGCATTGTATAGAGTACTTAATTTAGAAGCACAATTAGCCTCCCACCATTTGTAAATAGTATCCTTTATTTGCTAAAAAGGACCATGTACACTAGCTTCTGTAACAAAAATATTCCAAACCGTAGTGGCTACTGGACTTAAGATAAAAAAAATGGTCAAAAGTTTCATGTACAAAGATATAACAAAAACAACACAATACTTCATCTTCTATTCTTGTTCTCACTAGAAAATCTCCTATTGGAATTCCTTTTTTCCATAATCTCCACATAAAGAAAGAAACCTTATAAAGGATTTTTTTTTCCCAAATATAATTGTAAACTTCATGTGTAGAACCTGGTAATATCAAAGATTCCCATGCCCTTTTAACATAGAATCTTCATGTACTATTCAACATAAAATAGGGCTTGTCCCAAACTTCAGTCTCTTCTACTACCCAAATGTTATCAACAATATGATCACAAACTTTCTTAGGAAATAACTAATGCAGTAAGTCAACGTTCCACCTTCCCTGAAGCATTAATTATTTCACCTCTTCAACCTGCAAATGAGGAGACATAGAAATAGAAAGATGTAAATGTAAATCCCCCAATTGAGTCCAATTAGCAAACCAAAAACTAGAATATCCATATTTTGGTTCCCACCAAATCTCCTGATCTATATACTCTATTTCCTGAAGCATAAGTTTCCAAGTCTGAGAACTTCCTTTCCATTCCACTACTTAAGGTCTAAATCTTTTACAATATTTGTTCCACATGAAATTAGTCCATAAGTTTTTATTATTCCTAAAAATCCAACACATCTTAGAAAACAAGGCTTTAGACACGACAAAAAATGATCTAAATCCTAAACCTTCTTCATTCTTAGTAGAACAAGCATCTATCCAATCAACCCAATGCTTATTCCTCCCATCTTATTTGAAATTCCATAGAAATTTAGCGAAAATCCTATATAAATCATGAATAACATATTTGGGAGGAATGATGGTTAATAATTGATAAATTGGGATACTCTACAAACATTGTTAATCAAGACTGCCTTGGCACCAAATGATAAAAGCATACCCTTCCAAAGTTGCAACTTGCTCTGCACTTTCTTCAATAAATCAACAAAGTGATTTTTTCTTTTTCTAGCATGCCCTATAGGGCATATTAGATAAGTCAAAGTAAACTTACCTCTAGCAAAACCAGTGCACTCTTCCACTATTTGAATATCAACAAGAGCAGTATTATAGTGTATAAAGAAAACGCTCTTCTCTTTATTAATATTTTGACCAAATTATTTCTCATATTCCCCTAAAGTCTTCATCACCAAGTTTAGAGATGTCTTATAGTATTTAGCATAGGCAAGATGGTTTATATTCTCACTCCACTTAAGAATTCCAAAATTCTTGAATTCATTATGAGAAAATAGCTTGTTAAAGGCCCTGGATAGCACTTCTGCAGATAGAATAAAAAGATTTGGGGATAAAGGATCCCCTTTCTTTACCCCTCTAGTAGAATGAAAAAAGCCATGAGACTTTCCATTTATGAGAATAGAGTACCAACTATTCGACACTAGTCTCCAGACCTTGTCTACAAATAATCTATTGAATCCCATCTGTTCTAATACTTTCATAAAAAAATTCCAATCTACCTTATCATAAGCTTTTGTCATATCAAGCTTAATAACCATATTTTCATTCTTATTCCTTTTTTTGAGATTTGTAATGATCTCTTGGCCAATAGTATATTTTCAGTAATGCTTCACCCTTTTACAAAACCTAATTGGTTTTGTGAAATGATTTTGGGCAAAAAATCTTCCAATCTATCATGAATGATTCTTGAAATAACTTTATTCAAGAAATTACTCAAACTAATAGGCCTCAAATCAAAAGAAGATAAGACTTTTTTTTTTGGTAATAAGACCAAATTGGTATGAGTAATAGATTTAGGCAAAGTACCATAGTTAAAAAAGGCATTTTCCACCTTGATAATATCTTCACCTATAATATCCCAACATTTTTAGAGAATAAGCCTATAAATCCATCAGGTCTACTAACACTGTCACCATTTAATTCAAATACCACTTTCTTTATTTATGTATCAGTTGGGGCCTCATTTAGACCAAAATTATCCTCATCAGTAATTAATCTAGACTCCAAATTCACAAGTGAAAGATCCACCGTCTCTGTGATCTCAGGAAATTACTCCTGGAAAAACTCAATAGCCTTTATTACCACCTGTTCATTACCTTCAGCCTAAACACCATTATTATCTTGAGTTTTTTTTACTTCTAATCTCTTCCTCCTTCCATTTACTACACTATCAAAAAAATCTTGTATTTCATCCCCCTTAGTAAACCACTGAATACTTGATTTTTCCCTCCAAAATTCTTCCTCGTAGTGTAGATATTGTTTAAATTCATCTTGAGACCTTTGAAGTACTAATCTGTTAACTGGATTAGGAAAGTCTTCAAATAAATCCTCCTTGATTCTGACAATTTCCTCCCTAATTGATAGTTGCTTCAAAATATCACCAAAAATATTTTTTTCTCCATTTAGTCCGGGCTAACTTAGTCTTCTTTATTTTCTACTTTAAATTAATAAAGATTTCCTTTGACTCATCAAAAACCTAGGATTGTTATACCCTCTCTTTAAAATACTCTCTTTCTGTCTTGAACTTCAAAAACCTAACAGGTTTATGAAAATGCTAACGTGATCTCCACAAGCTAACAAAAATTAATCATGATAGATCTAGTCTAGACACGTGTTCCATCGCTACACACCCCATCAAACTAAGAAAAGCTTGATTCATAACAATTCTATCAAGTCTTTCAAAAATGCATTCTCCATCTGCTTTTCCATTACACCAAGTAAAAGGACTTCATTTGAAGTTAATATCAAATAACTCACATGAATTAATACAAAATGTAAAATCTTCATAGTCATCGAGATAAACTGGAAGTCCTTCTATTTTCTCCTCTCCATTCATCACCACATTAAAATCACCACCGACCATCCAGGAAAGTTTTATGTTTTTCCCCAAATTATAAATATCATCCCATAACTCAAGCCTCTCCATATCATTTCATTTAACATAGGCAATTGTAGACATAATTTTTTGACCATCTTGAAAAGACAATTTAATGGACATTTGCTGCTCAGAATCAGATAGAACCTCCACCTGAATATTCTCCTGTATAAAGATACAAATCTTTCCATTCATGTTATAATTTGCATAATCTATCCCTAGCCTTCTTTTATATTTCTAGATGTATCTTGAATCTTTAAAAGGTTTCATTTGAGAAATCATAAAAAATTATGATTTATGTGAAGCATTTGGACTCTGTGAAATGAATGTTTTGATCTTACCAATTTAATTTTCCAAACGCTTTCAACTTAATTTATTAATTGATCTCATATTCCTCTTTAGAATTTCCCTTGTAGGCTTACTAGTTTCAGCCTTAGCTTTTCTTTCTTTCTAGTTGTATTTTTTTGAGAAGACAAACCTGCATTTTTATAACACCTTGGGTTTGACCCTTAGAAAATTTCTCAGATTTCTAGTTTCTAGAAAAGTTACGACCAGGGGGAACGAGTAGTACACTAGGGTACGAGTTGTATGGGTTGGTCGTATGCTGATCAGTGTTGGATGATGGGTTGAATTTGGTTCCTGGAATAGATACAACTTGGTGGATATGAGTCATATTAGTGGATATGGATTATTGGGTTTGGTCCCATCCTTTACTTAATCTTAGACTTGAAAAATTAAGTTGGATCTGAGTATGATTGGCTCTCCATGAGCCATAAGCCAAGGTACGAGTTGTACCATGAACTCGTACGATGGACAATGTTCAAACCTCTCATGATTCTACTCTACTAGGGGTACGGGTCTAGGGTAACAGTCGTATACTTAGGTAGGAATTGGTCTAGGTGAGTCAAACCTTGGATAATGTTGGGTCCAACTAAGAGGCCTTGGGTACGAGTGGTGGGTACCACTCGTACAGGAGGGTACGATTTGTACGGGGTAGTCGTACCCTATGACAGGATTTTTATGCAGTTTAAGTGAGGGAAATCTGGATATTTTCCACGACTTTTAACTTACTTGGGAGGTTATTTTCCCTATTATTCTATTCATTAATACTTAGAAAACACTCTTTAATCCTTTCTAAAGTTCTTGGGCAAAGGAAGTTAGGGTTTTATCTTAAGGATTAATTTGGGGATTGTGTTGGAGATTTCTCTCCCTTATCTTCTCAATTAAGGCATGTACTCTTCCCTCATTGTTTGTTCCAGCTAAAGATATGGTTTTATACAATGTTTTCATGGAATGATTTATTGAATGGTTTTGGGGTTTTAAATGTGTTGGGGTTTTGGCTATAAATTCTTGTTTATGGTTTTCCCATGTTTTAATTATGTTATTACATGCTTTAATGGTGGTTTTGGACAATTTATTGCATGGGAATGGTTACTTGAAAATTGGCTTTGGTTTTAGAAATACTATGCCCCCAACATGTTTGATAAAATGCCTATGATAATGCTTTTACTATATTATTGGATATTTAATGGAATTATTGCATGGTATGGTTTTGTAATGGAACCCTAAATGGCATTAATGGTTTAAATGGTTTGTAATGGTTAAATGTAATGGTTTGGTTTTAATAAACATCCTTGTGGGGTACAATGGAATCCCCCAAGCAAACATAATGGAACACTTATGGGGTACAATGGAATCCCCCAAGAAAACATAATGGAATACTTGTGGGGTACATGGGACTCCCCAAGTTAACTTGGTAAATGGGTACATGGGAATCTCTTTACCTTAAAAGATTTGGTTAAGGACAATACTTGCAAGTTATTGTCGGCATGACGATATCACTATTAATAGCCTTAGTTAATAATAAATAGAATAATGAATTGGTTGGTTGGAAATAGTTTTAATTGAGCAATAATGGTAGGGTATGATAGCTAATCATGAAGGTAGGAGTTCAATGAACGAACACTGGAAACTCATGTTTGCCGACATGAGAGATTGGTCATGACAACCATATATGATATTATGAGGTACACGAGAATCCTCTAAGTACACTGTACATACGTATTATGGAGAGCTAAGGGTACTTGGGAATCCCCTACTGTTATGGTATCTATGGTTCATGCGATTATACGCTCGGGGCCCGTTTAGGGGGTTACACTGGACCCATATATCCTGTGGGTGGTTAAGGATGATTAATCTACACATACCCAGGTTAATGGTTTCAAATACATGCTAAACCCGATTCCCTTTCCCGGCATGGTTATATATACATATATGTATGGTTTATATGCATATGGTTGGTTTACTTAGTTTTACTGGATGACATTATTTTATCCTTATTCTGAGTTTATGCTAGTGTTCACCCACTAACCCGTCTTAGGGCGACTGTATCCCCACACGATACAGGAATCGACTGTTCTACTTCTTCTGCCTAGTGATCGAATTTTGGGATCAACTTTTAGATTAAAGTGGTGATCTTCCATCTTTCTGGAAGGCTCCATTTCATGATATGGACATTTTCATATACTTTGGTTATTTTATCAATATTAGTTTTGGATATAGTTGGGGGCATATCCCAATCGAATATTGGTTATCTTCTGATTAGAGGCTTTTGTGGAACTACTATGGGTTGGTATGGGAAGGATCGGTATTGATGTTAGCCTTAGTATTGGTATTGGTATTGGTATTGGGGATAACACCGGTTGACTGTATTGTTGATTGTTCCATCCTCTTTTATTTTGGGATTATATAATTATTTTAGAACTCATAAGGTTATGGTTCTGGATTATGGTTTGGTTTGGTATTGATTATTGGTTAGTATCAGGTGGCAGGGCTCGTTTGGGTGGTCACAGTCATAAACCTACCCCAGAGTCTTGGATTTTACAATAACTCTATCTTGTTATATGTTAGGAATTCATCCAACTCAGGATATGCATAGGTTGGTTGGGTTGGGTAATAGAGGTGGTCTCCAGTCCCGATTGGACTTGGGATGCCTATTACGATGAGGCCCTAATTTAGGTCGTGTCAATTTTTCAACACTTTATCAGCATTTTGTTGTCTATCTTCTTCTTATTTATCTTGAATTTTCTCCATATTCTTATTGGTGTTTGATTGTGTAGTACCTTTTGTTAATTGATAGGATACAATATTATGAAATAGTTTAATTGGAGAACTCTGTATTTGAATTATATTGACTTGTAGCTCTGCTACTTTTGCTAATTTATTGTGCTTATTCTCTATGATCATGATTTGTTGTTCCTGTAATTTTATGGATGAAAGATTCTACAATGCTTCTGCATGCTCCACTTCATCTATTGATGTCAATTCCAACATCTTTGCCTCTACTGCAGGTGGATATATTCCAATTAAATCATCTACTCTTTCCATTTTAGTGTCCACACTCAAAGGATCATGGTAAATGGCATTAGCCAAAGCTTTCTCTACATTATTTGTATCAATAATCTCCATTTCGTTGGTTGTTTCCAAGGACCCATTAGTACCATGCTCATTATTATAGGTGATACTCAGCTCCATCCCTTTATCCTTATTGTTAACTACATTGTTGTCCTTCTATGAGCTGGATGAATCAATTGCAATATCTTCTTTATGATTGTTGCTGCCACTGATTATTTCACTTTTGTTGTTGTTAATATTTCTTTTTCCTCTTTTCTCTATGTCAATATTTGCCGCACTTCTTTTACTGTGTGTATCTACTGCATCAACATCTTGTCAATGTTTAAGAGTTGACAAATTATTATTGTTACTTTTGTGAAATTATGCTCTTTAATATTGGCATCTGATTTATACATTTCATCATCATTATTTGTAGCATTCTCCTTTTGCTACTGCTTCTAGTGATGACCTTCATCCTTGCATATCAATGATGCTTGACTTTCACTTTGGTCTAACTTCCCACTATCAACTTATTTTCCAGTGCCCTCATTCTCATCATCTTGCAATACATTAAAAGAATGAGAAGAGCTAACACCTTTGTTGGGTTGTGAATCTTCAGGTGCACTCAATACTCCCTTATCTATCTTGAATCTTCTCCTTGTTGGATTTACTTTGCAAGAACCACCTTTCCATTTATGTAACTCCTTTACACCATAGTGTTATTTTGCTCCACAATGTTATTCCCTTCCCCTTCATGTTTGTCTTCCATTTTCTTCATTCGTAACTCAGGATGTAAGTTTCTACAATCATCTTCCTCATGTCTTTGTAATTTGCATGTTTGACAATACTTAGACAACATGTCATAATGAATCTTTATCACTTGTACCCTGGTTTCTTTGGTCTTATTGTTCGCCACTTCTATCACCACACATTGTGGTAATTTAGAAGTAAATCAACTTAGACTTTAACTTCGCACAACTAGGGCGCATTTTATTAATAGTGTTCATGTCCAAGTGAATTGGCTTTCCAACTGTAGCAGCCAATGAAAACAAAGAGTCTTTCAAAAAATTTTAGGCAATAGATCCGGAAAAGAAATCCATGCCATAGCTTAAGTAGTTTCCATATCTTATTTAAATTTGGTATCATTCATAATGAGGGTCTCATTTGATATGCCACACCATCCTTTATAGTGATACAATAAACATTGTTGGACAACATATTTACAAAGTTTCCCATTAGGTTAAAATGCATCAATATATGCCTATTCCTTAGAAGACCAATTTTGCAATCTCTTTTAACCTTACACTATTTTGGTATTTGAATCCTCAAATACTCCAATTCTGGCAAACCATAAGAGAATTTACCAATAACTGCTAATTTTAGATCCTCTAGCACATTAATCTTTTGAACTTCTTCCTCAGTCCATGTTACTCTAGGCACTCCATTATTATATTCCACAGGCTTAATCTCTATTGTATCACGAATGGTCTTTTTTTCTTATTGAGAATTGTTATTTGGCTTCATAAGATCCATATATTTCATCTTTTTTCCTTTTTCCTCATTCTTCTTCTCTTCGCTAGGCAAATCAATAGGCTTGGAAGGAAAAGTAGTAATTATGGGATTCACCTCGACGCTAGGAAAAGAAGTACTCTCAGAAGGAGATATAGGAATCTTAGGGGGGTTTGGATTATATAAATCTAGAAAATTAGATGGTGATGTGAGTGAGTATTGTTGACCAATCCCTTGAGGCTGGTCAGTGGACATTCCGTCCATGCCAGTGTTGATATTAGGATATTTAGGGTTAACAATGAGAGAGAGAGAGAGAGAGAGAGAGAGAGAGAAAAATTGATGTGTCGAGGTATAAGAATAGAATTATTCTCACTCTCACAAAGAATTTACATGTAATATAAGATTAACCATAAGCTTTCCCTTAGAGTAGTACTTCAACTAATATAAGAATATCAAAGCTCATGATCAAGTAGGACTTCAAGGGTTGTAATGTAGGCTAAGGAACATGTAGGAACTATTTTGGGTAAAAAATACTAGATAACTTTCCCAAGAGATTTAATACATCACACTATTCATTTAGCTCATTCTTCAACCACCTATTTTTCACCTCTTTTCTCTTCCGCAACTCTATTTTGTTTTGCCCCTTTTTTAAGTTAACTTACACATCTTTTAGTGGGGAGTTTTTGACTATCATCTTAGGACATTTATCTCTTTTATTTTACTCCCTACCATCAACACATAGACTTTTTCACCACACCAATAGCTATTATTTTGGGAGCTTCAACCTCACTTTCTCCTTTCTTCACTTTTCGCTCCTTAACATCTTAACTTTTCAACTAGAGCACTTAGGAGTTTTGAATAAAATTATGGTCAATTGAAAGAAAAGACATAACATATATATATATGAGGCTACCAAACAATAGGATAAAGGCTCAATGGGGATGACTGAGATCATGTATTATGGATAGATAAAGAAGGTATAAAATATGGCTATCAAGAAAATGCCTATCAAGAAAATGCCTATATCATCTCCTAAACTCAACATTCTTTATTTTGCTTTTCAGACACACTAGGCAAGTTCTATATATCAATATGAAATCATGGAATACAACAAAAACCTCACACACATGGTACATGTTCAAATAAAAAAGGATTCCTATAGACTTTCAATCAAGCAATCGTAAGAATTCAAATTTAAGCTAAAATAACAAAAGAGTCAAAGAAATGAGCCTTGGTGTATCAAAAAGAATTCATTCAATTAATTAAAATCCATTTAAGAATCATATATTCATGTAGCCTAACAAGAGCATCCATTATATAACTAGTGAATCTAAGTATTAAATCCGAATGACTAATTTTCCCTCAAGACGACCGTCATCCATCCAACGTCAGGAAAAGTCCCTAAACTCTAACTAAAAAATTTGATATTTACTCTTTAAAAAAAGATAGTCGATTCAAAGACACCCCTCGATAAAGAACTAAAAAGAAAAACCAAGAGGTGAATGTAGTGTACTCCTAAGAAATAATTTTAAAAATAAAACTGAAACTATGAAAAAAATCTTTTTGCATTTTCATTTTTGTTTAGAAACATAAGCAAAAAATAAGACTCCTATAGCACACTCCACCCTAAGCATAAATCAAAAGATTCTTCACTACATAAATTAAATCACACTTTATCCCCTGAGTATAAATTAAAGATTTAAGAATAGAAATACCCCTTGAGTCCTCTAGGCCTATCTAGTAACATCATATCTATCAAAAGGGTCTGGAGGACCCCACACTTAGTCTTTTCCATGCTTCTTAACTTAAATCTCAGGTACTCATACTTTTTTTTAACGAGTCAACATAAAACACAAGCAAAACCAACGGTTAAAAAATAAAAGATAAAAACAAAATATCTTATCTTGGGTTGCCTCTCAAGAAGCGCCCGATTAAATATCATGACATGAGTCACAACATCACTATCATCCATAGTCTCTCATCCTTTTCTACCCTAATCTCTCTTACTTTTCTACCCTTTCGGGGCCCATCTTTTTTTTTCTAAACTTTAGAATGCCCAGACTCAATTTCTAATAATTTTCTCACATTCACTTTCTCAAGGTTCAATTCATGCTTTTCAAGCTTAGACATAGTCATCACTTTGGACAACTCCATGAGAGAGTCTAAAGGGGTAATAGAAAGGTTGCACTCATCCACCCCATACTTATCCACTTATATAGCTGTGATCATGCATAGATATCTATAATGTGAGGGTGTGTTAAGTTCTTTATACACTCTAAATACCACCTCTTCATCATTCAGTCTCATCTTGAGCGTGTTGTTTCTCACATCTATCAAGGCTCCACCGATATCCAAGAGTGGACATCCCTAAATAATTAGTAACCTGTCATCTACATCATAGTCAAGAATAATAAATCTAGGAGGGATAATGAACTTACCAAACTTAATAATAACATCCTCTATAAGTCCTTTCGGGACCACTTTAGTTCTTTTAGCTACATGTATCACAACCGAGGAGGGCCTTAACTTTCCTAACCTAAGAGTATTAAACTTAAAGGGGAATAAAGTTAATTCCTGGACCCAAGTCACTTAGGGATTGAATAATATCACTTTCATAAATTTATATGGGAAGGGTGAAACTCCCAAGGTCTTTGAGCTTTTTGGGCATTTTGCTCATAATCGCAGAGTTGCACTATTCAGTAGGTGCCACAGTGTTAATATTACCAAGTCTGCTCTTGTCATCACCACATTATTCAAGTACATACCATACTTGAGCATTTCTACAAAACATCTAACAAAGGAAGGTTAATGTGACGTTCTCTGAATATTTCAAAGAACTTATTAAACAAGCATCCCCTTTGGCTTTCATAATCTTTTGAAGAAATGATGGTGGTAGTTTCTTTGATTCTTTCTCATCATGGTCAATCTCTTTATTTTCAACCACTTTCTTTGGGTCTTATTTTTACTTAGGAATTGGTCTTGTCAACTCTGCTTGAACCTCATGATTATGCTTTGGTGGTACATCTTCAAGTCTCTACCACTTCCTAAAAGTGGTTGCCATAACCTATTTGGGATTCTCTCTATCACTAGGCAAACCCCCTTGAGGTCTTGTATTTTGGTGTTGACATATTATGCTTATTTCTTTCTCTAAAGTTTGAGTATGAAGTTGCTAGTTTTGAAGGTCTGCAACCATCTTGTTTTGATTCAAAACAAGCATTGCATATCCTACTTGTTTCTTTACTTGGCTAACCATGATTTGTTTCAGAATCTTTTTTACATTAATGGTTTGAGTCTATTACTGAAAATTATGTCCCTGAGCCTAACTATTACCCCCAAGATAAATTGAGTTGATCCTACAAAGTTTTATTGTAGGGGTTACTGTCACACCCCTTTTTTTACCAAAAAATTTGAGATTGAGATTTTAAGTTTGAAAAGGTTTTCAATATGAAAGTGACTAAAATGAAAAAATGTTTTGAAAAAGGAATTTTATAATTGATCTGAGTCACCACTTGGCATAAATCCAGTGTGCCAAGTCACCTTTGAAATTCCCTTTTGACAAAATGATTTTAACTCTTAATATTGATCTACAAATAGAGATTTTAATTAAGGAATGTTGTTGACTGGTGGGAAAGTGTTAGGCACCCTCAATCTCGTGGTTCGAACACAGTTTCTTCCTTAAATTATATCGGCTAATTTGATTCTATGAAGTGAATAAAATCACAAAAAAGTATGCAAAACAAACAAACAAAATAAGAATTCAAAAAATAAAATAATGTCCAGTACGATTATACAGTCCAAAAAATAGAAGAATACAGAAATGTAAACCTATTCTATCCTAAACTAACCCTAAACAATGCTCCTCTTGACATCCTGGGTCTTGTCCACAAATACTACCAAGTACAGAATCTCACGAGGCATTCCCAGGAAAAAAAAGAATATATTTAGATTAGGTGCGATACAAATAGAAAACAAATAAAAAAAATTCAAACAATTGATTGATATGGAATCCTAAAATTTACCTACCCCATATGAGGGCCTAATCATGATACTACCGAGTTTAACAAAATTAATGCCTATTCTAAATTAACAAAAACCAATGAATAAATATCAATAATCATTCACAATGATCCTAACATAATAAAATTAGATAAAGCAAAATTCACACATCATGAATTCACCACATAAATATCAAAAACTTAAGATTATTCAAGAATGAGAGGAGGAATGGACCTTAATTGATGCCTTTCAATTATAATGATCTCCTAGAATATAACCACAACTAAAAACTCAAATCAAACCTCAACAAATGAACCCACCAACTCAATCAAACCCAAATCCAAGAAACCAAAAAATAACAATCTCAAATCAAAAATAAAAACCCAAATTGAATTTAGACGAACACTAGAAACCTCAAATTGATCATTAACCCACTAAAAAACCATTGGACAGATTCAAATTTGAACAACCCATTCTATCCATTTATACCCATATGTATTCATACGAAAATTTCCAAACTTTGGAGGTTAAAAGATGGTTTTCTTGGAAAATGAAAAAGGGTCGATTTGTTAGGGTTTGTCGGGTGGTTTGTGGTGAGTTTGGTCAGAGTTGGTGGAAAAATAGATCTATTTTCCGGTGGGGAATGGGTCAGCTTTCCAGTATATTTTAGGTGGTTTTGTTTGAGTTTTTCAATTATGGGTATGCCATTTTTTAGTGTAGTTTGGAGGGCAATACTGGAGCTGGTTCACCAAAACAGTGAGCTTTGGTGATAGATGGAGATGGTAGCTCCATTCTCCTCATTTCTTTGATCTTTTCCAGTTTTTGCATGTGTGTTATATATATCTCTTCTCCTACTTTATCTTTTGCATGAGTGTATGAGTGTATAGAGTTGTACGTGTGCGCGTAGTGTAGAGGTATCTTTTCTCTCTCCTTTCTATTATTATGTGTTTATACTATATGTATAGTGTAGGGAAAAAGTGAGTCATGGAATGAGGGGGGACACATGGCTAAAGAGGGTTGGGTGGGTAGTGTGAAGAATATTGGGGTGTGTATTTTTGTTATGGGTTGATTATTTTTATCTTTTGTGAAGGGATTATTGGGTAGGGTATGGGTGTGTGGTAAGGATATGGTTAATAGATAAATTGAAATATAAAATCGAGAAGTTCAAAATTATGTATCTACATCATGCCCTTTTTTATTGTAAACACAAAGTGTTTGCAAATAAAGAAGTAGACAACGAGATAAAATTTGGCCCAATAATTATTCAAAAGGAAGAAAAAGGAAGATAGAGTACGACAGAGTCCTGGTTTTAAAAATCCTACCTATCCCAAGTTATAAGGAAGTCAGGTCACATGTAGTTCAAAGAGTTGAAAAGGAGATGGACTATACTAATTTGGAGAGTCGAGTAAGGTCCTATCGAGGTTCCGATCTGTGACTCTGTCATTATATTAAAAATAAAAATTACAAGTTAAAAAGATTAATGAAATTACAAAAATCCTATCTATGCATTTTCTCTTGATTCTTGACTTGAGTCTTTAATGCTTTCTCAAGTGATAAATTATCTTCTTTTCTTTGGGTTGAACTTAAGAATAGATTCTTTTCCCATGCCAAATTTGGTATTGGAGATAAACTTGAAAATTGACAATGTTCTTCAGGAGGGACTTCTAAACTAGAACTTGAACTTGAAAATCTTTACCCTATCCTCCAGCGGGCTCCTGACATACAATTTAAAATCTTTACCCTATTCTTAGGCGGGCTCCTGACTTGCTATTTTAAATTTTTCACCCAATTCTCCAGCGGGCTCCTAACTTTCTATTTCTTCACCCTATTCTCCAGGCGGCCTCCTGACTTGCAATTTATTTACCCTATTCTCCGGACAGGCTCTAAACTTGAAATTTCTTCACCTTATTCTCCAGACAGGCTCCAGACTTGTAATTTCTTCACCCTATTCTTTAGGAGGACTCCTGACTTGTAATTTCTTCACCCTATTCTCCAGGTGGGCTCCTGACTTGCAGTTTTTTACCCTATTCTCCTGGTGGGCTCCTTACTTACAATTTCTTCATCCAAATATTCAAGAGGGCTCCTAACTTGCAACTTCTTTACTCTACTCTCTAGAAGGGCTCCTGACTTGCAATTTCTTCACCTTATTCTCCAGGCGGGCTCCTAAAATCAAAGTTAAAACTAGAACAAGGGTTATCCCAAACAAAGATTACGATAAAGAAGTATCCTATTTTTCAAAAAATAAAGTTCCATTTTTTAAGAAGGTCATACACAAAAAATAAAATCCCATTCTCCAAGAGGGTCCTGAATAGAAAGTAAAGTCCTATTTTCCAGGAGGGTCCTGAACAGAAAGTAAAGTCATATTTTATAGGAAGGTCCTGAATAGAAAGTAAAGTTCCATTTTCTAGGAGGGTCGTGAGCAGAAATTAAAGTCCCATTTTCCAGAGGGGTCCGAAGTAGAACGTAAAGTTCCATTTTTTTAGAAGGGTCCTGAACATAAAGTAAAGTCTCATTTTTCAAGAGGGTCTTGAGCAGAAAGTTAAGTACTATTTTCCAAAAGGGTCTTGAACCATATGACAACTCACGGATATGCTTTTCCAAAGGTACCTAAACTCAGTGAACAAATTTTTTCTCTGTTTCAACGAAGATAAATTTGTTAGTTAAAAACTTAGTGGCACATGCTCCAACACTCGTCCCCTTTATTTTTATTTTATATTTCTGATATTTGCCCCTAATTTGTAACACCATTGACCCAAACTCAGATTAAAGGGAGTGACTTTATTCAAACACCGAATTTCTATTTTACCATGTCTTTGACATAAACCATTTGTACCCTGATACTTCCATGAATTTAGAACGTGTCTATTGACCAAACTTTCTTCATGCCTTGTTTTGACTTATGATCAAGTTTCTTTCATGTGTTGGTCCTTGGATTTAGCAAGTGAGAAAACTGGTAGCAAGTTTTGAAATCCTTTCTCACTTATTTTGACACAGATTTGACTCAAAGATATAAAGAAATTATGACGAGTTTCTTATTTTGGTAAATGATATAAGAAAACAAAAATGCAAATATGTAAAAGAAAGAAAAAGAAAATGAACGACCTTTTTTCAAAAATGGAGAAAAGAAAAACTTATTTGAATACGACAACTAACTCTAACGATTATGACATGCATTTTAGATTACACTGCATGATCTTTCTATCTAAAATTTTCACCAGTTGTTGCTACGTTAATTACCCTAAAACTGAGTTGCTTCTACAAACCCATTGGATTCGTATAACTCATCCAACTAGTGATACCCTTAAGGTTTTTCACCAATATGCCTCTTTTATTTTTATTTCTCTCGACTCACAATCGCCTTATGGTGTCCATGAGGGTTTTCATCAATAAAATTCTATCATTTCCTTATTTCTCTCAACTCACCATCACCTTATGGTGCCCTTAAGGTTTTTCACCAATAAGACTTATATTTTTATTTCTCTCAGCTTACCTCCCTATGGTGCCCATAAGGTTTTTCACAAATAAGACTCTCATTTTCATTTCTCTCATATTTCCTTATGATGATGTAGAAAAGTAGTACCAAAAATACGTCATATATCCATCATATGTTTAATCTTAACATTCTTAAAGATTGATCTGAAGGTTTTTCTTTGATTGTAACATGTCTTTTGGATAAGGTTAGAAAGAAGGAAGGCATGAGGCTCAAATGACACTTGAAATGGGGTGGGACTTACAAATTTTGGAATTGACTCAAGCAACAAAGATTAACTCTTGCCTAAGTTTCTTTTAATTGGGTAATTCTACATTATTTATTTGGTTATACCAAACCACAGAGTAGGGTTACCTACGTATCTTGTCGTAGCAAGAATCAGGTAAAACATAGTTCAGGCAACTTGTTCTTTATTTTTTTGGTTTTTTTTTTAAACTATTTTTTCCTTTTTTTATCTTTCTCCTTTGGTACTCTATTTTTCTTGATAGTTTTTTCTTTTTTGACTCTATTTTTTATTACAAAAGAGGGATATGAAAGAAAAATAAGACCAAATCTCAAAAGGGTAAACATAGGATGAGACGATATTGGGACAGTGGAATAAAATGCCTTATATCATATCAACCTTTTAAAAATACAAGTATTAAGCATGCAATAGAAGTAATGGAGTATAAATATCATACATAATTGTCTTTTAACTGCATTGATATTTATAGTCATTTCTACTATTTTGACTTCTACATTTGTCAAATATAAAGCTTTATTGGGCAATACTTTCTTCATAATGAATGGCCCTTGCCTATTTGGGGAAAACTTTCCTATAGCTTCAATCTAATAAGGGAGGATATTTTTCAATACTAATTGGCTGACTTTAAAATGTATGGGATGTACCTTTCTATTATATGCTTGGTCTATTCTCTTTTGATTCAATTGTCTATGACATACCGACGTCAGTTTTTTCATCAATCAAACTCAATGCTCTAATCGGGTCTTAACCCACTAATCATTATTAATCTCTGCTTCTACAATGACTCGAAGAGATGGAATTTCAATGTCTATAGGAATGATAGCTTATGTCTCATATACTATTAAATATGGAGTTTTTCTTGTTGATGTGCGAACAGTTGTGCAATAGCCTAACAATGCAAAAGGCAACTTCTCATGCCATTGATTAGACCCTTGTACCATTTTTTTGTAGTATCTTCTTAATATAATTATGAGTAGCTTCTACGATGCCATTTTCCTTTGAACGATATGAAGTGCAAATTTGATGCATAATTTAAAGTGTTGGCACACCTCTTGCATCAAATGACTTTTTAGATTGGCAGCATTATCTATAATTATCACCTTTGTAATGCCAAATATATAAGTGATCTTAGTATGAAAAAAATCTACAACTGTTTTATTTACAGCTGACTTAAAGGTTGTTGTTTCTACCCACTTTGTAAAATAATCAATAGCCATCAAAATGTATCTATGCCCATTTGACGCTTTCAATTTAATCGGTCCAATCACGTCCATTTCCTAAGCAATAAAAAGCCATCGACAAACATTATATGTAACTCAGTAGGAGGAGAATGTATCAAATCGTCGTGTACCTAACATTGATGACATTTTCCAACAAAATGGATAGAATTCTTTTCCATAGTAAGCCAATAATAACCCGCTCGAAGTATCTTCTTTGACAAGACATAACAATTCCATATAATCTTGAATGTATTTCAATCATAATTTTCTAAGCTTTCTTAGCATCTGCACACCTCAAGAGTCCTAGCTCGAGAGTTTTCTTGTACAAAATTCCTCCACTTAAGAAACATCCACTAGCCAAATGCCTAATAGTCCTTTTTTTATCACTGGTGGCATGTGTTGGATATTCTCTTGATTGAATATATCATTTGATGTCAAGGAACCAAGGTTGACCATCGAGTTCCTCTTCAACTGTATTATAATAAGCATGTTGATCATGATTCAGTATATGCATTAGATCGAATAAGCCTTATCAAAATATTGGAGCATTAAAGACAAAGTGGCTAAAGCATCAATGATCTCATTGTGAATTATTGGGATATGCCTAAACTTTACCGACATAAAATTCTGACATAGATATTTCAAGCGTTGTTGATACAGTATGAGTTTTAAATCACGCGTCTCCCAATCACCTTGAATCTAATAAACTAGCATGTCTGAATCCCCCAACACTAATAATTCCTAAACTCTCATGTCAACAACTAATCTTATCCCTAGAATGCAAGCTTCATACCCTATAATATTATTGGTACAATATAATTGAAGTTGCGCCATTATCGGCAAATGTTGCCTCAATATAGAGATAAGAACTTGTACCAATTTGATTTTTGGTGATTTATGTAAAATATTTATTTTTATATTATTTGACCATTTTAACCCTCCTTGTGGTTGCTTTGTGGTATTTCTGGTGTAGGAAGATGATTGGCATGGTTTTCGATGCATTTCATTGTGATATATGTGATATTGTGGTTTTAGTGACTTGAAAAGCCTTAAAGTTGACTTCATTCAATATTTATTGATTTTTCCATTGGATGGAAAAATGAACTATGACAGTAGATTTGGAACGTCGATTTTAGGGTGGTAATATGGTTGGTATGGTTTTATGGCTTTTATATCTCATTTTGACCCTTAGTTTGGAAAGTTGTAAAATTGGGTTTCGGAGGTCAACTTTGTGAAAATGTTATTTTTTTCAAAAGTTTGATATCACTATTGAGTCTGCAATATCAAATTTGATTGGGTAGCATAGTTCATTTTTATTTGTGGGATTTCGGATGAATCTCGAGAGGTTCGCGGAGACTTGAAATTCTCAAAGTCTTTAGTTGGTGCACTCACGTAACCGGCACGTTGGTAGCTTACATAACTCAGAAGATTAGACCAAATGTCGCTTACGCAATATCTTGGTCTCATTCATGAACTCTGTGTAAGTGATGACAGGGCCGCTTACACCTGGTCGCTTAAGCAACCCGGTGATCACGTATGCGATGTCTAGATCCCTTAAATACCTATATTTCACCATTTTTCTCTATTTTCAAGACTTGGAGTTTGGAGTTTTGCATTTTTGAGCAATTTCTTCTATTTCTAAGCTTGGGTACGATCCAAATCACTTATTTCAACTATTTTCTTCAAATTTATCATTGAATTCTTGTTTAGATGTGGATTTAAAAGTGTATTGGGGATTTTGGCCTGGAAGGCCTAAGAGTTGTATTTCTTCGATTTAAACCTCGATTTCAACCTGCTTTCAATTGGGTGAGTTTCTAATCTTACAATTGTCACTTTTTTTTTGTAATTTCATCTTCAAAACAACTTCAATTCTCTATTTTCAAAATGGATTTTGGGGTTTTTCCCGATAAATCTTAAGAATAGTTTTTCATGGATTTGAACCTTATTTTTAATCATTTTTTCTTGAATTTTAAGCTGTATACTCCTATGAGTATGAGAAACATGTTTTTAAAATAAAATTTATGATTTTATCCCTTTTTTTAAAACCCATTTTAGGGGTCCATTTTGACTCTGACTCAAGAATAGGTAATATAGGTATTGTTAGCTTTATTTTGACACGTAGATTCTATATTTCTATGTTTTAGCTAGTTTTAGGACCATTTGTGAGTGGGATACTCTAGATTGAAGGCTTTTGGACCATTTTTCGGCATTTAAGGTAGTTTATGGCTTCACTTTCTTCAGACTAGGCTGGGTAGTTAATGTTGATACAAAATCATGTTTAGGGTATAGGAAATAATCATAAAAATGACTATATTTATTGTGGTGTGCCCTCGGGGGGCTATATTGATGTTATGTGGTGAATTTGGATAATTATCTACTATGTGTGACCTTGTGGGTCTTATATGATATTGTTGGCCTTGTGTATGTTAAATTAGTCATATCTTGTTTAATGAAAGAGCTTAATGTGGTATCAATGGTATATTTTGATGTATTTTACTCTATTGGCATATGATTCATGTCGGAGTTCATGGATGGTTGGAACATTGAGTGGCTTTTTGGCTCACTTGTTAGGTATATTAATTGGTTATTGGACATTCTCTTTTTGTTGATTGTGAGCATTGCATTATCATTTTCATGGCTAATATGCTTTATACACTTATTGTTGTATGATTTATATACTTGTTGTTTTTGTATGTTGTTCTTGTTTTGTGTCTTATATCATGCATGTGCTCGTGAAACACTAGAAATATTGGAAATACTAGAATATTGAATTTTATAGACCATCTCCGAGGGATGTGCTGCTGAAGAGGATCCATGGATATGGGTATTAGGTATTGTATTTTATAGACCCTCTCCAAGGGATATGTCGAAGAAGAGTCATGAATATTGGTTGTATACGGGTAGACAAACCCCCTATGGGTCCTACGTCAGGAAGCTTTAGCTCCGTAGGTGTATACGGAGGTTGTGCGACAACCTCGTCATTATTATCATTATCATGATCATCATCTTCATTGCATTTGTATTTACATTGCACCTTTATTTGTGTTACATTATCTCCCTTGATGTATACCTGTTTATGTATATTTCTTCCTTTGTACTTGTATGTGTGATATTTGTATAGTTGTATTCCTCTCTCGTAATTGCTATGGCGTATGTGAATTTTATAGAACTGTTAGTGGAGATGGCATGGGATACTATTTGGAACATTTATTGGTTGCAGGTGACATTCTCTTAGTGTGTATTTGTATACTTTATTCTCTTCTTTTCTCAGCTAGCCTATGATACCTACTGAGTACAAGTAGACCGTACTTACCCCTACTGTACCCTTTTGGTGTAGATATTTATTCGATTATGCCTCACGGCTGTTGATTCAGGTGATATTTTAGAGCTATTCAACATAGCATTTGGATTCTTACTTTTGAAGTCTTCTACTACCTTTCCTAATTAGACTGTCTTTTTTTTTTGTATTCAGAGACAGAGTTGTTCCTGTTTTGGATATCTTATGTATTTTTATCTCGAGTTGTACTAGTTATGTCCTTAGACTGTGACATCAGGTTTTGGGATATGGTTTGGTATCATTGACTATGTCTTTCTTCTTTTACAATATATTATTGTGGTTCGACTCCGCTCTAGGAGTCTTACCATGGGTTTTGATATTGTTTTTCTCAATTCATATTAGTTGGGGTGATAAGATATGTATAAAATGTATAAATACATGTGAGAAGGAAAGGTATTTTATGATGTAAAAAAGGAATTATTTTGATGTGACATGAAAAGGAAAAGTATTTACACGTAATATTTTTTATTTGATTAAAATTACGGAGAAAAGTAAAATTTATTTGAGAAGAAAAGACGACATAATATATGAATTAGTTGATTAACTTGATTCTTTTATGTAAATATTAACAGCCTAAGTTTGCCTAAAAGCGATGAAAATTATGTAAATAAAGAATATCCCCGCCCGACACCCAAAAGATGAAGTTCTCACTATCTTTTATCTTTTATGTATAATTATACGAACGAGAAATAAAATATAAATATAAAACTCGGGACTTTTTTCCAAGTAGTATTTCGGAAGGTGTTACCGAGAACCTATATAAGTGCTTGATAAAAGTAATAAAAATGAACAAATAATCATACACATATGTATATATGGATGAATAAAAAATAGTATTTTATTACAAAATGGGCTTGGATTATATTTTAGATACGCCATGGCTACGAAGTGGTTGCTCGATTAATCGGCAGATACGAATTGCAAAATCTTTTGTGTTGTAATATTATAAAGATTTTTTCATCACCCGAATTTATTTATTTTTATTACGTATTTGTATACGTAATGTCTATCTTTCATTTTTGGGAGGCCTCGAAAATTAACAAAAATTTCTTCATCGGCCATGTATTTATTTTGATATGAATAAATAAACTTGAGAAAATAAAGTCCGTCTTTTGTTATGGAGTAGCCTCGAAAATCCGATAGAAAGATAATGTAATTGAAAAAGTGTCGGCCCTTGATATAAAATAATAAATTTGAGAAAATAAAATTCATCTTTTGTAATGGGATGGCCTCAAGTATCCGACAGAATGATAATTTCATTGGCCAAGTGTCGGCTCTTGATATAAAATAATAAATTTGGGAAAGTAAAGTCCATCTTTATAATGTGGTGGCCTCAAAATTCCGACGGAAAGATATTTTCATCGGCCAAGTGTCGGTCCTTGATATAAAATAATAAATTTGAGAAAATAAAGTCCGTCTTTTGTAATGGGTGGCCTCAAGTATTAGACAGAAAGAAAATGACATTGGCAAATGTAGTATCTTATTTATTATCAGTATAGCCTCAAAGTAAGTAAATGAAAAGGATGAAATCGTTCAAATTTAATTCCCAAAAATGCGAATCAATAGCAACTCTACCTAGAATATATCAAAAACTATGCCAAATCAGTCCAAAATAATGATAATGAAAAGCAAAACAACAGAATTCATGGAAAACAACAACAACAAACATTTAGTGTACTTAGTAGATCAATGCATACATAAATATATATGTACAAGAAGACAAAAAAAAATCAAACCATTCACCAGAATTCATGGAGTTTCATCAAAGAACTGCTTCTCCCAAAAACAAATCAAAACACAAGAAACAAATTATAACCAGCCAAATCAGGGAAACAAAATATACAATAGCACATAAATCAGTAAAAACTCAATTCAAGGGAGTGTTTTTCGACGAGTAATAATAATAAATGGAGAAGGAAGAAGAGTTTCTTCCACGGCTTTGGTCGGAGCAACGTTGTACGTACACAGCTCCAGTCAGATCTGGCCTAAAAATAGCACAACACCAATGAGGGAAGCAGCGAGGTAGAGAGTTTGTTAGGCTGTAAGAGCTTGTCCGGGGGCTTCTATGGTTATCGCCTCTGACAAAAAAATAGCAAAAAGAGGGAGACATCACTGGTGGGTATGGGTGGTCGGCGATGGAGGAAAAAAAGGGGAAAGAGAGGCGGCAGTTGGAAGCTGTCAGCATCGGTGACTCTCCGGTGGCTTAGACGGCAGAGCAGCAGCTTAGAGAGGTAGTTTTTTAGAGAGAGAAAAAAAGAGAGGAGATAAGAGCAAGGAAAGTCTGGTTTAGCTGTTGGAGCTCACCGGTTATCACCTTCGATGAGTCAGCGATGGAGAGACAAAGGAGGGAAAGAGGAGAGAAAAAAGAGATATAGATAGAGTGAGAGATCTGTTCGTGTGTTGGTGTGTGTGTTGGTGTGTATATATTGTTATTTTTAAAGAATTGTCAATGTATACTTGTGGCTCCCCTTTTTTTCAGCTTAGAGGGTAGAAAATAAAAATCTACCCTCTGAAATTTTGTCTCATGCTAGTGGGGTCATTGTCCCTTTTTGTTTGTATGGTCGTTGTTGGATGTGACAAGATATTGAATTATTATACTATGTATTGAAATAACTGATCCAACTCAGCTTTTGCGGATTGTAATAAATATTACAAAAATATAGGTATTGATATGTAATTACAAGAAAATGTAAAGAATATTAAAATTATTGAAATGTAATTAATTTAAAAATATTGTAAAAAATGTGATTCCATGTCGTGCATGCGTGCAGATGATTGTGTAAAAATGTAAAAGACGATATTGAATTGATAAAAATCCTAATGTACAACGAATTATCAATAAATTATGGAAAGTACAAATATGACAACAAATTGATAAAATCCTAAATTAAGGATGATTATCAATAATTTTTCAACAATTGTAAAACAAAAATATGAAAATTATATTGTGCTCTCTTAATGATCAGGAAGCCTGAAGACGTTAATTTTAAGTACGGAGAGCTAAAATTGGGTGTCAACAGTTGTCCCTTTTCATTTGAAGGCGATGTAAAAATCTCCAAATAAAAACGTTGACTTATAGCTAATTTGGCTCGATAAAAAAAATAAATTTTAATAAAAATTCGACTGAACTCTAATTTAGAGTAGCCCACATACCTCGAGTCGTATGAGGATCAGGTCGGGTGTAGTTCAAAAGAATAGAAAATTGCTTCTTGCCTTATTATTAGGGGCGAATGATCATGTAGAATTATTATTGAGAAGATGACTATTTGGGAAGGAAAATGCTCATATATTCCTGATGCTCCTCTTGAAATTGCCCAGCATCAAGCTGTGAGATGTTGGGGATGCAAGATTGTGTACTTACTGGGGAGAAAGAGTGATTATCTGATTATGATGACCGAACTCTGCATAGAGCTTCCTACATATTTCGAGTGTCACAAAAATCAAGTCAATGTAGTTTGAAATGAGAAAATAGAAAATTTTAGGGCGGTTATCAAAATTTACCCCAGTGTATGATATATGGCATTTGAAAATATTTGTTGTTATTCTGAATTGTACTTTTTGTTGAAAAGATGCATGATGTCTCTGATTGTCTACGGAGACTTGAGGATTAATGACACCTTCGATTACTTATGGAGACTTGGGGATGAATGTCATCTTCGATTGTTTACGGGGACTGATGTGATGAATGAAGGATGTCTCCGATTGTCAACGAAGACTATGTGATGAATGAAAGATGTCTTTGATTGTCTATAAAGACTGATGTTGATTGTCATCTTCGATTGTCTATGAAGATTGTGTGATGAATGATGATGTCTTTGATTGCTTATGAAGTCTTGATGCATGACACCTCCAATTGTCTATGGAGTCTGGTGTTGATTATCCTCCCCGATTGTCTAAGGTGACTGATATTGAATGATGAAGTAATTGATTGTATACGAAGAATTAATGCATGACACCTGTAACTGTCTATGGAGGCTGATGTTGATTGTTGTCTCCGATTGTCTATAGAGATTGATGTTGAATGATGATGCCTTCGATTGTATGCGAAGACTTGATGCATGACACTTCTAATTATCTATAGAGGTTGGTGTAGATTGTGGTAAAGTACTCTAGTTATCTTGGTGCATGATATCTGTGATTGTCTATGAAGACTAATAATAATGGTCGACCTCAATTGTCTATGAAGACTAAGGTCATCAACGGGAGAGGTAATTGAAGTCTAATATTATCTCGATTGGTGGAACAACTAGAAGGTAATAGCCTCTCGACTGGTGGAGCTTTTGAAATTAAAAAGCTCTCAACTGGTGGAGCAAAATATAATAGCCTCTCGACGGTAGGGCTATTAAGATGAAGGGTCTCTCAACTGGCGGAGTGACTGGAAGGTAATAGCCTCTCGACTGGTGGAGTGACTGAAAGGTAATATCCTCTCAACTAGCGGGGCTATTGAAAAAGAGCTCTCGGATGGTAGAGAAATTGAAAGGTAATAGCCTCTCAACTGGCGGGGCTATTAAAATAAAAAACCTCTCGATTAGTGCAGCAATTGAAAGGTAATAGCCTCTTAACTGGCGGGGCTATGAGAATGTAAAAAGCCTCTCAACTTGAAGAGTTGTTTAAAAGGTAATAGACTCTCGACCGGTGGGGCTATGGAATGTAAGAGCTCTCGATTGGAGGAGCATATGAAAGGTAATAGCCTCTTGACTGGCAAGGCTATGGAAATGTAAAAGCCTCTCGACTGGAGAGGTTGTTTGAAAGGTAATAGCCTCTCAACTGGAGGAGCGATGGAAATGTAAAAGCCTCTCGACTGGTGGGGCTGTTTGAAAGGTAATAGCCTCTCAACTGTCGGGGCTATGGAATATATGATCTTTTAACTGGCAGAGCATATGAAAGGTAATAGCCTATTGACTAATGGGGCAATAAAAATGTAAAAGCCTCTCAACTTGCGGGGCTATTTGAAAGATAATAGCCTCTCGACTAGCGGGGCTATGAAAATGTAAAAGCTTTCCGAATGGTAGGGTTGTTTGAAATGTAACAGCCTCTCGACTAATGGAGCTATGGAAATGTAAAATCCTCTTGACTGGCAGGGTTGTTTGAAAGGTAATAGCCTCTCGACTGGCGGGGCTATGAAAATGTAAAAGCCTCTCGACTGGTTGGGTTATTTAAAAGATAATAGCCTCTCGACTGGTGGGGCTATGGAATGTAAGAGCTCTCAACTGGAGGAGCATATGTAAGGTAATAGACTCTCGACTGATGGGACTATGGAAATGTAAGAAACTCTTGACTGGCAGGGTTGTTTGAAAGGTAATAGCCTCTCGACTGGTGGGGTTATGAAAATATAAAATTCTCTTGACTGGTGAGGCTGTTTGAAAGTTAATAGCCTCTCGACCGGCGAGGCTATGAAAATGTAAAGGCCTCTCGACTGGTGGGGCTATGGAAATGTGAAAGCCTTTCGACTGGAGGGACTTTGAAAAGGTAGCAGCCACTCAACTGACAAGGCTACTTAAAAGTTAATAGTCTCTCGACTGGCGGGGCTATGAAAAGGTAGTAGCCTATCAACTGGAGAGGTTACATGAAAGGTAATAGCCTCTCGACTGGCGGGGCTGTGAAAATGTAAGGTCTTTGAGAAACTTGATAGAAAAGCAAAGTGTCTGTGTTTGAAGGCGGTAGCTTGAAAAGAAAGGTTAATAGTCTGTATTTGAAGGTGGGTGTCTTGCATGTAAAGTGTAATGCATGTATGTGAAGGCATGTGTTTGAGAGAAAAGAAAATTATATTTGTATTTTCGTTTTTACAAAATATGTTGAAAGATGAAAAATGTGGAATATTTCTTTGTGTTTTCTTTGGAAGAAATGTGGAAAGGTAAAAATGAAAAAATCATTTTGTATTTTCTTTGAAAGGTGAAAATGCAGAAAATTATTTTGTACTTTTTTTTAAGAAATGTTGAAATGTAAAAATGCAGAAGATTGTTTTGTATTTTCTTTATAAGAAATGTTGAACTGTGAAAATATAGAAGATTGTTTTATATTATCTTTGTAAGAAATGTGGAAATATGGAAATGTGAAATGCAAAAATTATTTTGTATTTTCTTTGTAAGGAATGTTTGAAAGGTGGAAACGTACAAGATTTTTTTGTATTTTTTTTGTAGGAAATGTGAAAGAATGTAGAAAATTATTTTCTATTTTCTTTGTAAGAAATGTTGAAAGATGACAAAGGCATAATCATGTCTTAATTGAAGTTGGTACCAACAATTAGTAGTGTGTATAAGAATTCCCCCATCTCTTTTCTAGCTAACCGAGATCGACTTTAGGGTAGCTCTTATAGTTTCAAGTGGTACCTCAGTCATACCTAAGTATTGACAAGATTCATTCGTCTTGCTTCAAACGAAAATTTTGAACTGTGCCTACTCTCATGTTTCACGTACCCTCTCCAGAAAGAATGTCTCATTTTCACACCTATTTGAGTATTTTTGTTTTAAATGTAGAGACGTCCAGAGATATACACTCACACTCAGAAAGAAGTTCAATGAATGCAATTGTGATACCATAGGCTTGGCCTTTATGTAAGTATCCACTAATGTGAGAACACTTAGAGTAGGATCTTATAGGACTTGTTATTGGCTTGTAATATAGGCTTGGGATGGGTAGGATGATATTTGGGATGAAAGTGGCTAATCCCTCAATGAGCATTGAACTTTATCCGTTCTTTTAACATCAGTTACGCTTTGACACTCGATCTTCTTTATTTTGCTTCTTTGTCCCTTGTTTTGTAATTGCTTCTACTTCTTTTGAATCTTGTATTAGAGTTTTTTCCCTTTTTTTCAATAAATGTATTTTTTTTAAGTCATATTTTGTTTTTGTTGATTTGGGGCTATACGTCCATTTCCTTTGGAAGCTTTGATCTTAAATTTTTATCCATTATTTGGACGTATTTAGTGCGCTTAATGAGGTGGGCCAAGAGGGGGATAGTGTATGTAAGCACTCAAAAGGTATAAAATCAGATGTGGTTATCTAAAGAAAAGGTTTTAGGCTTAAAGGGAAAAATGCTTGGGATTGATGTCGTTTGGTGGGTTGTGGAAGAAACAATCGGGTCAAAAAAGGCCTACAATCCTTTTCAAACCAAGTGTAACTCAGAATTTCGCCTTAACAGATATTTAGGCCAAGTTCTATATCAATAGTGCAATGCAATGAACTAATCTAACTCTCACCACACAATGCACTTGAAACGATGAGGTTGGCTTTGTTCTTGACTTATATGCATGCAAGAGAATTTTTCAAGTGTCACTCAGGTTCGAGTAAAAGGTACCAAAAGAATCTATGGTTTACCATGAAGTTAGTCCTCTCCATCATACCATTTTGTTCTTTATCATGCACACTCCTAACTGTGTTGGTACCAACCAAGTCAAAATTTTACCTTATTTATTTATTTAGAAAAAACATAAAATCGGACCCGAATGAGGGTTGCCTACATATCTTGTGAAAACAAAAATCAGGTCTGCGTAGTTCAGGCAAATTTATAATGTACATGTAGTGTGTATGAATGTACATGAGTGGTGATCATCCTTGAAAATGATCTGAAAGACGATTAGGAAGAAATTGCTTGTAGCATCAAAATTATTTCGATCAGACGATCGAGAAGATGGATGTCAAGCATAAGGAGGATTTTGAAACTATTTCAATATGTTGACAAGATTGGGAAGGTCAGACATTGAATAATTTATGGTATTATTTCGCCGTAGTTGGCATTATTGTTATGACTGAAAGGGTGTTGAACCCTTGCTTTTGAAAGTGAAGATCGATACGTCACAAATTTAATGGTTTGTGATGTTTGAAAGAAGAAGCTAGGTGTTCTTAAATCAAAATTGGGTGAGGATCGGAGGGTAGGCCGGCTAGGCACTAATGTTATTGAGATTTGGATTAGAAGAGTTATTTATTTGTGCTCTTTGAAGACTTTTGGAGAACATCTTTGAACTGTTCTAAAAAATTGCCCCAATTTGAATACCGAAGAAATTATTCTAAAATAGTGAAGAGACCGAACCCTATTACAGGGCTGCCTACGTATCTTGTCAAGATAAGAATCGGGTCAAAACGTAGTTCAAACCTGTTTGTGAATTTGTATATAGAACGATCTTATTTCTAGAATATGAGTTTTCCTAGATGATTCAGAATAGGAATGAATAATTATGAAAAGGCACACTAACCTAAATGCACCAATCCTGAAACTATAAAATTCAAAGAAGGTTTAGGGGTGTAAGACCCCCCCCCCCCCGCGTAAACCACAGTGTGCAAAGTGTACGGCCAGAGACTCGATGGAGTTGTAATTATAATTAAATAAAGTAAAAAAATAAGGTGTAGTAATTTTTACAATATGCAAATATAGTATATTAAATAAGTAATGAATCAAAGAATTGATAAACAACAAAATCAATTTGTGCAAATAATGTAAAAAAATTATGAATAAACAGATAAAGAATCAAAGAATTTAATTGTATAAAGAAATGTAAAAATACCTCCCTCGATTGAAAAATTGAGTCTATCATGGTCAGAACCTATTGTTATTCCCCAGTGGAGTTGTCATTCTATCATGCTTTGTTTTTGCCAAGATTAAACAATCACGACTTACAGACTCTAAAAGAATTAGATTTTTGTACAGAGTTGCCACCTAATTTTTAAGGAAAATAAGAAAACCTGTGTAATTATTAACATATGTTATTGATGTTTCAGTCTGCGAAAAAACAATTGAGAATCTAGGTAAGGGTTCAAATTATTCCAAAGGGAAGGGATTAGGCACCCTTCAGGATCCACAAATGTGGTACCCGACTAGACTAAATTTATCAATAAGGGAGGAGGTATATTTAAAATAATGTAAAAAGTGTATGTATTAAGTATGAAATAATTCTTTTGAAAAAATATAAATGTTTAAAACTATGTAAAGGTATATGTAAATTAAATATATAAATAAAACTTATTTTTACAAAAACATGTAAAAGATATGTATAAAATGTATAAATATATGTGAGAAGGAAAAATATTTTATGATGTAAAAAAAGAATGTATTTTGAAATGCCATGAAAAGGAAAAGTATTTACAAGTAATTTTTTTTATTTGATTAAAATTACGGAGAAAAGTAAAATTTATTTGAGAAGAAAAAACTACGTAATATGTGAATTACTTGATTAAATTGATTCTTTTATTTAAATATTAACGGCCTAAGTTTGCCTAAAAGCGATGAAAATTATGTAAATAAAGAATATCCCGGCCCAGCACCTAAAAAATAAAGTTTTCACTATCTTTTATCTTTTATGTATAATTATATGAACGAGAAATAAAATATAAATATAAAACTCGAGACTTTCTTTCAAGTAGTGCTTCGGAATGTGGTACCAAGAACCTGTATAAGTGCTTGATAAAAGTAATAAAAACAAAAAAATAATCATTAAAGTAAATGGAATTATATGCACACATATGTATATATGGATGTATAAAAAATAGTGTTTTATTACAAAATGGGCTCGAATTATGTTTTAGATGCGCCATGGCTATGAAGTGGTTGCTCGATTAAACGACAGATACTAATCGTAAAACCTTTGTGTTGTCGTAATATTATAAAGATTTTGTCATTGCCCGAATTTATTTATTTTTGTTATGTATTTGTATACGTAATGTTTGTCTTTTATTTTAGGGAGGCCTTGAATATTGACGAAAATTTCTTCATCGGCCATGTATTTATTTTGATATGAATAAATACACTTGAGAAAATAAAGTATGTCTTTTGTAAAGAGGTGGCCTCAAAAATCTGACAGAATGATAATGTCATTGGCCAAGTATCGGCCCTTGATATAATATAATAAATTTGAGAAAATAAAAATCTTCTTTTGTAATGGGGTGGCCTCAAGTATCTGATGGAAAGATAATGTCATTGGCCAAGTGTCGGCTCTTGATTTAAAATAATAAATTTGAGAAAGTAAAGTCCGTCTTTTATAATGTGGTGGCCTCAAAAATTCGATAGAAAGATATTTTCATCGGCAAAGTGTCGATCCTTGATATAAAATAATAAATTTAAGAAAATAAAGTCTTTCTTTTGTAATGGGGTGGCCTCAAGTATCCGACGGAAAGATAATGTCATTGGCCAATATAATATCTTATTCATTATCAGTATAGCCTTAAAGTCAGAAAATGAAAAGGAAGAAATCTCCCAAATTTAATTTCCAAAAATCCAACTTAGTAGCAACTCCACCCAGAATATATCAAAAACTATGACAAATCAGTCTAAATAATGCTAATGTAAAGAAAAACAAACTAAATGCATTAGCAGTGAGGCAATTCGAAAAACAACAACAAACATTTAGTGCACTTAGTAGATCAATGCATGCATAAATATATATATACAGGAAGAGAAAAAAAGTAAACCATTCACTAGAATTCATGGAGCTTCATCAAAGTACTGCTCCTCCTAAAAATAAATCAAAACATAAGAAACAAATTATAACCAGCCAAATCGGGTAAACAATTTATACAATAGCACATAAATCAGTAAGAACCCAATTCAAGAGAGTGTTTTTCGATGAGCAAAAATAATAAATGAAGAAGAAAGTGGTGTTGCTTCCACGGCTTTTGCTGCCTCAATGCCATACGTACAAAGCTCCAGTCAGATCTGGCCCAAAAATAGCAAAACACCAATGAGGGGAGAAGCGAGGTAGGGAGTTTGTTAGGTGGTGAGAGCTTTTTAGGGGTCTTCACTGATTATCACCTCCGGCGAAGTAGTGGCGAAAAGAGGGAGGAAGAGGGAGATGATGCCGGTCGGTATGGGTGGTTCGACGATGGAGAAAAAAAGAAAAAGAGAGGCGGTGGGTTGGAGGTTACTGGTGCAGGTGACACTCCGGTCACTGGGACGGTGGAGCAGCGGCTTAGAGAGGTGATTTTTAGAGAGAAGAAAAGAGAGAAGAGAGAGAGGAGTAAGGGAAGGCTGGTTTAGTGGTTGGAGCTCACCGGTTATCGTCTCCGACAAGCCAGCAATAGAGCAACAGGAGAGGGAAATGGAAAAGAGAAAGAGGAGAGATAAGAGAGATATAGAGAGAGTAAAAGATTTATACGTGTGTTAGTGTGTGTATTGGTGTATCTATATTGTTATTTCTAAAAAATTATCAGTGTGTACTCGTGGCTCCCCCTTTTTTCAGCTGGGAGGGTAGAAAATAAAAATCTACCCTCTGAAATTTTGTCTCATGCTAGTAGAGTCATTGTCCTTTTTTTGTATGTGTGGTCGTTGTCGATGTGACAAGACATTGAATTATTATACTGTGTATCAAAATAACTAATTCGACTCAGCTTTTGCGAGTTGTAATAAATATACAAAAATATAGGTATTGATATGTAATTATAGAAAAATGTAAAGAATATTAAAATTATCGAAATGTAATTAATTTGAAAATATTATAGAAAAATGTGACGCCATCTCGTGCACGTGTGCAGATAATTGTGAAAAAATCTTAAAGATGATAATGAATTGATAAAAATCCTAATGTACAGAGAATTATCAAGAAATTATGGAAAGTTAAAATATGACAACAAATTGATAAAATTCTAAAGTAAGGATGATTACCAATAATTTGTCAACAATTGTAAAACAAAAATGTGAATTATATTTTGTGCTCTTTAATGATCAGGAAGTCTGAAGATGTTAATTTTAAGCATGGAAAGCCAAAATTATGTGTCAACAGTCATAAGTACCTCTTTCATAGTCAGGATAGAAATGTTTGGAGTTCCTAATAACATTAACTTTGGTTTACCTTGACTCAGTCCAACAGCTTCTCCAACTCCTTTTATAGTCAGCACAAGGTTCTCCTTCTTTGCTTGAAATTTCTCTTCTAATGTCTCTTTTTCACTTAATGGTATTTGTTTCATCGAATTCAAAACATTTACTATTCTCTTTATTAGTGGGATCCTAACGATAGGATTGTAATAAATCCTGGACTCCTTACCATCATTTTTCACTTCCAACATATTCATTTTAGCGTGGATCGGAAATAGATTTTGACTATATTTGGAACCTCTTGGACTTGCACCACAATTTGATTTATGTTAATCAGATATTGAATTGTTTTTTACAAGTGCCAATATTTTTCTATATCATTCCCTGGTGTATCAAAACAATATGCATATCTCTGAGACTAATCAAGATTTTTTTTAGATGGATTGGAAAGATTTTATTCAATTAGACTCAAAACATTCAATGCTCACAGTCTCTAAAATAAAATAGTGTATAATTCCTCAATAGGTGTGAAATTACTTAGCTGCATTTCCTTTCTTATACTCAGGCATGGGTTGAAATTCGGATTTGGAAGGGTTTTAGTAAGTTTGTAAAGCTGGAGGATGATTTTGAGGAGTTGGTGCACGCTATTGTCGGTAAGAAAAGGGTTGAACATATGGTTGTATGTTATACACTAGACATGGAGGTGGGGGAATGGATTATAACTGGTTTTGTGGGGTATAGTAATGTTGGGTTGATTATATGGTGATTGGGTATAAACTTGGGCTTGAGACTGAGAGTAATGGTGAGGTGGTCTTTTTGGATATGCACGTGGTCCATTACAACAACAGCTACATATTACTTCTTCTTCTTTCCTTTAAAAGTCCCTAAACCACTTTGAATTGCTTGGGTAGTATCCTTTAATGGAACCAATCTCACAATTCACCCGGTCTTAATACCATTTTCTACTATTTCTCCTATTTTGATGAGTTCAATAAATAGTTACCTATTGCCGAAAGCAAGTGTTGAAAATAGGTTCCATCTTGTGCCTAAAACAAAACCTCTACAACATTACTCTCTTTCATCGGTGGTTTCACCCTAGCAGCCCACTCACTCCACCTTATTGCATACTCCCTAAGAATTTAAGTACTCTTCTTCATCATATTAGTTAGGGATTTCTTGCTAGGGAATAACTCCACATTATATTGGAATTGTTGCACGAATTTATTAGCCAGATCATCACAACTGTGCCACTTATTGATGTCTTGATCAACAAACTATTCAAAAGCGAGACTTGAAAGAGTCTCACCAAAATAAGCCATGAGCAATTTTTCTTTTCCTTCGTCGCCTCTTAGTTGATTATAATAACACCTCAGATGTTCCATCGAATCATAGTGCCCATCGTATTTCTCAAACTTTGGCATCTTAAAACCTAGAGGGAGGTTAACACATTGAAACATGCACAAATCTTTATATGAAACACTTTTGTAACCCCCGAGTCCCTGCAAGTTTTTCATGGACTATTCCAAACTCTTCAATTTTTGTTCCACGCCTTTCTATTTTTATGTAACAATAGGTTTCTCTACATCAAAGAAAAATATAGGTTGTTGATTATAATAATACAAATCATTTAACATAAAGGTAGGCTTCGGAGCATAATTCTAATCATTAGGAATCTTAAACATTGATTCACTAGCAGATCGAGAGAGCATGACTATTGGATGAGCAGTAAAAGTTGGTGATTCAAAAGGTGGTGGAGCCACGAACAAAGGGCAGCAGGCAGTGTTGGATGGGCGGTAGGACGTTGTTGAGGAACAACAAATGTAACATTAGAAGTACTAGGATAGTATTAATGCGGGGTAAATCCTAGTGCATGTTGTGGTGTATTAGTAGAAATAGAAAATTGTGCTTGAGAGAGCAGCGGGGTATTTATAAGTATTTTCGAGATTGTCAGTAGGGAAACGAGATGGAGGCATGCCACTATCCTATGCTTAGTCTGTTTCCGCTAAGTGCTATTTAAGTCTCAATATATCCTCATTGGGTTCTGAACCCCCTTTATCGGGACTCTAGTTTGGGTCAATAAGCAAAGTTTTTGTCTCTTTGTTAGTCATGACAACATTTGTCTTAGACTTGGTGAAATAAGGATGACTAGCCAGAGTGACACAAACCAACCATGTTTATCTAAAAAAACATTCTCATCAAAGACAGAACCTGTCCAGATTAGGTCATACAACAAGCATGGTAATCACATTGTATGCCATACACCTATTTTTATTTGCATTTCTACATGGCTTTGAGGGTTATGGTTATTTTAGCATGACCCCGACTTGTTCTTACACTTGATGCTTCTTACTTTAGACACATATTTTTCTTTCTCTACTTGTTGCTCTTTTTACTTTTCTTCTCTCTTTTTTTCATTTCTTTTCTCGGTATTCTTTTCTTTCCTTTCATTGTTCTTTTTGGTATTTGTTTTCTTCAAAAGAAGAAACTGTCACAACCCTTTTTACGAAAAAAAATGAGATTTTAAGTCCGAAAGGATTTTCAAATGTGAAAGTGACTAAAAATAAAAATATGTTTCAAAAAAAGATTTTATAATTAAACTTAGAGTCGCCACTTGCCATAAATTTGGTGTACCAAGTCACTTTGAAATCCCCTTTTCACAAAATGATTTTGACTCTTAAAACTAATCTGCAAGTTGAGATTTCGATTAAGGAATTTTGTTGACCAAGGGAAAGGTGTTAGGCACACCTCGATCTCGTGGTTCGAACATGGCCGCTTCTTTGAATTGTATCGGCTAATTTGATGCTGTGAAGTGAATAAACTCACAAAAAAGTACATAAAACAAACAAACAAACAACAACAATAACAAACCCATTGTATTCCCACAAAGTGGGGTCTGGAGAAGGTAAATTGTACGCAGTCCATACCGCTACCTCCAAAGAAGTAGAGAGGTTGTCTCCGATAGACCCCCGGCTCAAGATAAAGAATACTAAACAAGGTCGTAATGAAAGATGAAGAAAGATGGATGACAAAACATAAATAAGGAATAATAAATAATAAAAGTAGAAATCAGAGAAATACAAAATAAGAGAAATAAGAGCAATACGAAATAAGAAATAGGACACCCACCTAGTAGTAACATACACTCACAAACCAAAGACACCCACCACTCCTAAACTCTCCTGACAAGAGGCTCCTACCTATGGACACAATCCTAGTATTACTAACCCGGCTACAGAAGACCACTCCTAACTACTTGCCACAACCCACACACTAACACTAGCCTTTTACCCTTATCCGCGACCTCCACACCTTCCTATCTAGGGTTATGTCCTCAGTAAGTTGTAGCTTCTCTATGTCATGTCTAATCACCTCCCTCCAGTATTTCTTCAACCTACCTCTACTCCTCCTAAAGCTATCTAAAGCTAGCCTCTCACACCTACGAATTGGGGTATCCGTGCCCCTCCTCGTCACATGCCCAAACAATCTCGCCTTCATTCCCACATCTTGTCCACCACCGAAGTCACTCCTAACTTCTCCCGAATAATCTCATTCCGAACTCTATCCCCTCTAGTAAGTCCACACATCCAACGCAACATTCTCATTTTTGCTACCTTTAATTTTTAAAAGTGGGAGTTCTTGACTAGCCAACACTCCGCTCCATACAGCTGGACTGCCACTCTGTAGAATTTGCCTTTAAGCTTAAACGACACCTTTTTATCACACAAAACTCCCGAGGCGAGCCTCCATTTTATCCAACCTGCTCAAATTCTTTTAGAGACATCTTCATCAATCTCGCCATTCCCCTGAATCATAGACCCAAGATACTTAAAACTATCCCTCTTACAAATATCCTGGGAATCCAACCTCACCACTACTTTGTCCTTCTGCCTCAAGTCACTAAACTTGCATTGCATATACTCCGTCTTAGACCTACTCAACCCAAACCCCTTAGATTCAAGGGTTTGCCTCCAAACCTTTAATTTTTCATTCACACCCCCTACGTCTCATCAATC
Organism: Capsicum pubescens; assembly: GCA_030864215.1. Classification (NCBI taxonomy): domain Eukaryota; kingdom Viridiplantae; phylum Streptophyta; class Magnoliopsida; order Solanales; family Solanaceae; genus Capsicum; species Capsicum pubescens. Next base: position 87,118,144 of record CM061540.1, read on the forward strand.
ATCACTACATTATCCACAAATAACATACACCATGGCGCCTTACCTTGAATACTTCATGTCAACACGTCCATCACCAATGAAAATAGGAATGGACTAAGAGTCGATCCCTAATGCAACTCTATCTTGACTAAAAAATGCTCTGAGTCTCTTCCTTCCATCCATACTCGAGTTTTCCCTCCATCGTGCATGTCCTTAATAGCTCTGATGTATTCTACCGAGACCTCTTTCACCTTCAATTATCTCTAAAGAACCTCCCTAAGGACTTTGTCATACGTCTTCTCCAGGTCGATGAACACCATGTGCAAATCCCTCTTCCTTTCCCTATACTGCTCCACCAATATCCTCACTAGGTGGATTGCCTCTGTTGTCGAGCGACCAGGCATAAATCCAACTAGATTCCCCAAAATAGACGCAAACCTCCTCAATCTCCGCTCAACCACACTCTCCCAAATCTTCATAATGTGACTCAACAGCTTAATACCCCTATAGTTGTTGCAACTCTGAATGGCATCCTTGTTTTTATATAACAGAATCATCGTACTTTATCTCCAAGCCTCAGGCATTTTCTCAGTCTTGAAAATTCTATTAAATAAATTAGTCAACCACCTTAAACCTACCCCACCAGTATACTTCCAAAAATCCACTGGAATCTCGTCAGGCCCCGTCGCCCTACCCTCCGCATCCTACGAATAGCCTCTCTGACCTCCTCAACCTTAAAATGTATATAGTAATTGAAATCAAGGCTCTTCTTCGAGTGCTCCAGCTTTCCTAACTCAATGCCTCTATCCCCCTTCTCGTTTAAAAGTCTATGAAAATACCCCTGCCATCTCATCTTAGTGTGAACATCCTCCATTAAAACTGTACCATCCCCCACTTAATGAACTTAACTTGATAGAGGTCACGACCCTTCCACTCTCTAACCTTAGAAACCCTATACAACCTCTTTTCCCCGCCTTTTTCCTCTAACCCCGCATACAAACTCTCAAACATTGTTGTCTTAGCAGCCGAACTGCTAACTTAGCCTCATTCCTTGATACTTTGTAAAACTCCCTATTCACCCGTTTCTCCTCTTCATCTTTACTCTAAATCAACTTAACATACGTATCCTTCTTAATCTCCACTTTCTTCTTAACTTTTTTTATTCCACCACCAGTCCCTTTATGACGTCCTGCCCGACCCCTTAAAATACCCAACACTTCTCTAGAAGTCTCCGTGATATAGCTGGCAGCCCTATCCCACATAACATCCACGTCCCCCCTACACTTCCATACCCCCATTCCCACCACCTTCTTTCCTATCTCCAACGCACTAACTGGATTTAAGCCACCTCACTTAATTCTAGGTCGACCCTCCCCGGCCCTTCTATTTTTGCTCTTCTTGATAATCAGGTCCATCACCAGAAGCTTGTGCTGGGTCGAAAGATGCTCACTCAAAATGAATTTACAGTCCTTACATAAAACCCAATCCCCCTTTCTAAGTAGCAGAAAGTCAATTTGAGTCTTGACTATCACGCTTCGGAAGGTAATCAGGTGATCCTCCTTCTTTGGAAAGCTCGAATTCACTACCACCATCCCAAAGGCCCTCATAAAATCCAATAGAGAAGCTCTCTTAACATTTTTATCACCAAAACCAAAACCTCCATGCACATCATCTTAGCCTCCCGGTAAAACCCTAATATGCCCATTGGAGTTCCTTGCTATTACAATCTTCTTTGATCTAGGCACACTTCTCACCACCTCATCCAAAGCCTTCCAAAAGCTCACTTTCACCTCCTCTTAAAAGCCTACCTGCGGCTCATAAACATTACACACATGCAGCGTAAACCCCCCAATGACCAACTTAATGATCATCAGCCCTATCACTGACCCTCTTAACCTCTACCACCTTCCCTCTAAGATTCTCATCCACTAAGATTCCCACTCCATTCCAACGCCTCTCACTCCCTGGGTACCATAACTTGTACTTATCCACATCCTTAGCCTTATACCCTACCCGCTTAGTCTCCTGAACTCACGAAATATTAATCCTCTTCTACTTAAGAATCTTCACCAGCTGTACGGACCTACTCTGAAGGGTCCCTATGTTCCAAGACCCTACTCTCAACCTATCTTCTCTCGCATCTCGCCTACCTCTACCTCCCCTCCCCGAACTAGCCCTAACACCCGACCTAGACCTCATACCCTCCCCTCTACACCCTCTCCCAAAATATCCCCTAGCCTCAACCCTCTCGAATATGACCTTATTCCATCATCAACCCCCAAAGCTACTACTCAAAAACCAAAACAAAGCCCCAAACCGATAAAAAAACAAACAAGGAAACAAGGAAACAGTAGAAAAATAGAAGGCACGCACAAAATAACTATCCGACCTAGCAGCTAGAACAACACAACAATATCCACCAATAAATGAAAGCAGTTAGTCACAACTATAATTAGAAAAAATAGAATAATACAAAGAAACTAAACTATAAGAAGTAACTAAATATCAAAGTTTAGATGTCACCGGGGTACTCCTGCGTGCTGCTGGTTTTGGCAATTTTGATGTCAAAATTGGTTCTTGGAATAGATTCGCTGGACATAGGTCATCGGTGCGTTGCTGGAATATCACCAGAGTGTCTTATGGGTATTTCCGGAATCTGGATGCTGGTTGCCATCGTACCAACCTATTTTGACCGGTACTTCACACTTACACCATCGCCGGAGTTGAACCGGCAGAAACCCTAATCCCGCCGACGATAGCAGTGATGAGAGGGAAAAAAAGGAAGGGAGAGAGAAGGGGATAAAGAGAATTGGGAGAAAGAATGAGGAAGAGAGAGTACCCTTACCTGTTACCTGCGCGTCTACGCCGTCGCCAGCGTCGGAGTCGGTCGGTCAGTCAAAGTGAACGTTAAAGGTCAGTCGTTAAGGGTCAGTCACAGTGAACATTAGTAAACCACGTAAAACAAACAAACAAACAAATAATATAAGAATTCAAAATAAATAATGTCCATTTCGATTCTACAGTCCCAAAATAGAGGAATAAGAAAATGTAAACCTATTCTATCTTAAACTAATCCTAAACTATACTTCACTCGACATTTCGGGTCTTGTCCACGAATGCCACTAAGTATAGAATATCATAGGGCATTCCCGGGCAAATGAATACATAAGACCTCGGGGCATTGCCTAGCAAAAAATGAATATATTTGGATTAAGTTCGATAAAAATAGAAAATTCCAAAAAAAAAAATCAAATAATCTATAGATATGGAATCATAAAATTTGCCTACCCCTAACGGCCTAATCATGATACTATTGAGTTTAACAAAATTAATGCCTATTCTGAATTAACAACAACCAATGCATAAAAACAAGCCAATCATATTCACTTTTATCAATTTTCAATCCCTCTCCGAATTAAGAATTACCCCAATTGAGTTTAAATCATTCAATTTCCCAGTTCAATAAGACCAATCAATCAATATCAATAACCATTCACAATGATTAGAACATAACAAAATAAGAAAAAGCAAAAAATCCACACATCATGAATTTACCACACAAAGTAACAAAAACGTAATATTAGTCAAGAATGAGATGAGTAATGGACCTTAATCGATGCCTTTCAATTATAATGATCTCCTATAATAGATCCTCAATCGAAATCTAAAATCGAACCTCAACAAATGAACCAGCTAACTCTATTAAACCCAAAGCTGAGAAACACAAAAATAGCAATCTCAAATGAAAACCAAAACCCAAATCAAATCTAAACGAATACTAGAAACCTCAAGTCGATCTTTAACCTACTACGAACTCAATGGAAAAATTTGAATTCATATGACCTATTATCTTAATTTACACCTATATATATGCATACTAAAATTGCTAAAATTTAGAGGTTAAAATATGGTTTCCATGGAAAGGGTCGATTTATCAGGGTTTGGTGGGTGTTTTTGCAATGAGTTTAATCGGAATTATCGAAAAAAATAAAAAATTGGGTCGGGAATGGGTCAATTTTCTAATGGATTTTGGATGATTTTGGTCGAGCTTTTTTATGGTAAGTGGGTCATTTTTTAGTGGAGTTTGGAAGGCGGTACCGGAGCTGTTTCACCAAAATAGTGAGCTCCAGTGATGGATGGAGCTCCGTTCTCCTTATCTCTTCAATCTTTACTTATTTTTGTATATGTGTTGTTGTGTATATCTCTTCTCTTCCTCTCTCTTTCATTTGAGTGCGTGAGAATATAGAGTTGTGTGTGCCCATAGTATAAAGGTATCTTTTTTCTCTCCTTTCTATAATTTTGTTTATATATTGTATATGTAGTGTAGGAAAAACATGAGTCATAGAATGGTGGGACATGTGGTTATGGCGGGTTAGGTGGGTAGTGTGAAGAATATTGGGGTAGGTATTTTTGTAAAGGGGTGGTTATATTTTATCTTTTGTGAAGGGATTATTGGGTAGAGTAAGGGGGCGTGGTAAGGATACGGTGAATGGATAAATTGAAATATGAACTTGGGAAGGTCAAATTTTTTGTCTACAATTACCATAATCCTAATTACCTCTCTGAGCATTACCTACAAAATTGACTGACTCTGGATTAGCACCGCATATGTTTGAAATGATCACTTCCCCCATATACTTAACACCAAATTTGAGCCTAATAAACCTATTACACTAGTTGTATAACATTGACTGGAGCTTGTCCTTGAGCCATATTTAATTTATTTAACTAAATCATCATCTGATTTGCATGTTAGACACATGTTAAGTCAATGTTGTAATGGCATCATTTTCTGATGTACTTGAGACATACTTCACCATGGCTCTAGAGGCATCATTATGCCAATTTGGATTACCCTGTGCAATTCTGTTCAACAAAGAGTATAACTCTATATATGTTTTCGCCAAAACTTGACTTGCAGCTGAATTGTCAAAAACCAAACTCGGGCCTAGCCGTGACGGGTATCTAAAGCCCACCGTGGGATGAAGACCACCCTCCTTAGCCGTATCTCAAGAGCACATAAATATCAATAGTAGAACTCAACTAAAATAGAAATGAGAAGGGTAGATAAGTCAATGACAAGTCTAAGACTTTAAAGAAACAATCAACCCACACTTGTCCACAAAAGCCTCTAAACAAAAACATCAACTAAGTTGGAACATGCCCCCGACTATGACAAAAAAAATCCCAAATGAAATACTAAGACAATAAAGAAACCAGTGAGATAACAGGGCCTTTCAAAAGATGGAGGCTCATCACAGTATAACAGATCTACAAAAATACAAAATCACCTAACATTGTACAGGAGAAATAGAAAACCCTTCAGTCCCTACATCATGAAATGATGTAGCATCCAGGGATGGTCAGTGGGTCGAACACTGTCCTGTAACTCAAGGGATAGTTAGAAAATAATCCAATTACTAAAATTTATTCATAAACCATGTCCACCACATTCATATACATATATATAGGATGTCGGGAGAGGAACAAGGTCCATGACTATGAGAGTTTAAAATATTAACTTGAATTATGTATCTAGATCCATCCTAAAGGAACCCATGGGCTATATGGGTCCAGCTCCCCTGCTAAAAGGGCCCCAGTGCGTGTTAGCCACATGAACTAAGGAAAAGCCAAGGAAAGGCTAAAGACATCAAGTCTATAAGCCTCTCAATATATATATATATATATATAATGAGTGCACCAAGAACACGGTCACATAGACCCCCAACAACGGCAAACGTGGTTTCTATAGTGGATCCACCCAAGAACTACACCTTCACAGAGAGATGCACAATTTCCTTTAAGCCCAAATTATAAAAGTTACACATAAACTATTAACCCAGGAGTCATTCATTAAGGCATTTACCAACATGGTATCGTCATACCAATATGCTTGCAAGTTAATTCGATTATGCCAAACCAGTCCATATAACCAAATTGACTATCAAGTACTATTTAAAATCCAAAACCAAGGCCATTAAATCCCATATTCATTCATTTATCCTTTAATTCAATGCAATGGGTTCAAAATACAAGTTAAACCATACAACTGTCTAGATTCAAAATCAAGTTCACAAAGTGGGTTGAGGTTAATGCCATTCCAAGCCAAAAATTCATCAATTTAGACACATGTCCCTCACTCCAACCATTATCATAATGCACCAATTTAGTTCTAAAAATTATAAACTAAAGCATGAATAATCCACTTAAACCATGGGAAAAGCAACTCAAGTAAACACAATTAAATGCCCTCAACCAAATTTCAAACCCATCAGTTAAAACATATGAATATTGATTAACTAGATGTAACAATGTAAAAATACAAGTTGGGGATGTGCAACTTGCCTGAAATACACAAGAAATTGAAGACAATTCAAAGTTTGGAGCTTCAATTGTGAATCCTCTATAGAACTCCTCAATTTTCTGGAGTTTAGAGTTAGAGAGAAAAAGGATGGTGTTTGATATTTTAAAACTAGAGAAAAAGTGTTATTTTATGTTTATAAGTCGTGTAAGGGGTTAAAACACCAAAATACCCTCACCCCAAGTGAAAAAAACAAAAACTTGATGAATTTAATATAGGTGTGTGGCACGCTATTATCACAGAGCCTAACCTCCGTGGTACACCATTATCGCGGAGGCTTACTACCTTGGGGTCCCAAAATGGCCTCCAACCCCTTCTATAAATTCCAAAACATTCCCAAAAAACCCTTTTAACTTCCCTAAACATAACTCATGTCAAAAATCAATATTACACATGTGGGAGGTCAAAATAAAATGGTTGAAATTTTATGTGGTCTCACATTATCCCCTCCTTTAGATCATTCATTACCAAATGAGAAGTTAGGACATGATTAGCATGATAATAGCAATAGTACATCAGAATCAAATGATAAATTCAAAATGAGACAAGAGGGAAATGAAACCCATACTGAAAGCACTTTCATCCAACACGGGGAACAAGAACAGGTACTTAGCTCTCATATCTTCTTCATCTTCCCATGTAGCTTCTTCCACCTTTTGGTTTCTCCAAAGAACCTTCACCGAAGCTACGTACTTTGTCCTCAATTTATGAACTTGCCTATCCAATATATCAATTAGGACTTCCTCATTAGCCAATGAATCTGTAACATCAACATCCATAACTGGCACTATCAAAAAAGGGTCACTCACACATTTTTTCAGCATAGACATATGGAAAATAGAATGAACCAAAGCTAAACTCGCAGGCAATTCCAACTTATAAGTGACATTTCTATTTCTCCTCACAATCTAATATGGACCAATGTAATGGGGACTGAGCTTCCCCTTCTTCCCAAATCTCATGAATCTTTTTATATGACTCACCTTGAAGAATACCCAATCACTTACTTCAATCTCCAATAACCTGTACCTCACATCCACAGAAGACTTTTGGCAACTTTAAGCAGTCTTAAGTCTTACTCTAATCACCTTTACCTTATCCATGGCTTGGTGAACCAAGTCAGGACCAAATAACCTAGTCTCAGCAACCTCAAACCATCCAACAGGAGACCTACACCTCCTACCATAAAGAGCCTCAAAAGAAGCTATCTGAATGCTAAAATAATAACTATTATTATATGCGAACTCAATAAGAGGAAAATAGTAAACCCAAATACCCTTAAAATCAATCATACGGGCCCTTAGCATATCCTCCAAAGTCTGAATAGTTCGTTCTGCTTGTCCATCCATTTGAGGGTAGAAGGTGGTGCTAAGTTTCACGTAAGTACCCAAGCCTTTCTAAAATGAACACCTGAAATAAGAAGAAAATTGTGTACCTCGGTATGAAATGATAGACATTGGTGTTCCATACAACTTAACTATCTCTTGAATGACCAACTTAGCATAATCCTCTCCTGAATTGTTAGTCCTCACAATCAAGAAGTGAGCAGACTTATTCATTCTATCCATAATGACCCAAATAAAATCATACTGATTGTGAGACCACGGAAGTCATGGGACAAAGTCGATATTAATCATCTCCCACTTCCACATGGGCAACTCTATCACTTGAGACATATGACCTGGCCTCAAATGCTCCACCTTGACTTGCTGATAAACCATATACTTAGCCAATAAAATATCACCATATCTCTCTTCATATTATTCCACCAGTAAATTTCCTTCAAGTCATGATACATCTTAGTTGAACCCAGATATACTGTATATCTGGACTCATGACCCTCAGCCAAAATCCTATTTTGCAACCCATCAACATCAGAAACACACAGCTTTTTTTGATACCTCAAGATGCCATCTCCCATAATTGTGAATGCCATAACCTTTTGCTGACCCATATCATCCTTAATCTTCATAGGTATAGGATCCATAACCTATTTCTCCGTGACTTGAACACCAAGACATGACTTAACCACTTCCTGAACAATCAATCCTCCATTTTCTGAGTCCAAGAGATGAACTCCCAAATTAGCTAACCTGTGAATAACCTTCACCAACCCTCTTTTCTCCTCATCTACATGAGATAAACTCCCTATAGACAACCTGCTAAGAGCATCAGCAATAACACTAGCTTTACCTGGATTATAGTAAAGGCTCATATCATAATCCTTAAGCAATTAGAGCCACCGCCCTGCCTGAGATTTTATTCCTTCTACATAAACACATACTATAAGCTCTTATAGTCTAAATAAATATCCAAAGGCACTTTATATAGATAATGATGCTAGATATTCAATGCAAAGATCACAACTGCCAGCTCTAAATCGTGAGTCGAGTAATTCCTCTCATGAACCTTAAGTTGCCTAGAAGAATAGTCTACAACCTTATCATACTATATCAAAACACAACCCAGTCCTACCCAAGACACATCACAATACACAACAAACCCCATAGTACCCTCGGGCAGGGTCAAAATTGGCACAGAAGTCAACTTATATTTTAGCTTCTCAAAAATACTCTCACAAGTATTGGACCACAAAAACTTAACATTTTTCTGAGTGAACTTTATAAGCAGAGCAACAATAGATGAGAAACTCTCCATAAACCTCCTATAATAGCTTGCCAAACCCAAGAAACTTCTAATATTGGTTGGAGTTGTAGGTCTAGGCCACTTCATAACTGCCTCAGCTTTTTGGGGATCAACCTTGATCCTCTCACTTGAAATAATATATCCAAGAAAAGTCACAACACTTAACCAAAATGCACACTTAGAAAAATTTTCATACAATTTTGGTTCTTAAGAGTCTGCAACATAATTCGAAGGTGATTGGCATGATATTCCTCACTCTTAGAGTACACCAAAATATCATCAATGAAGACTATAACAAACAAATCCAAAAATGGCCTAACACCTTATTCATAAGATCCATGAAAGTAGCCAGAGCATTAGTCAACCCAAATGACATAACCAAAAACTTATAATGGTCATACCAGGTTTGGAAAGCAGTCTTAGAAATATCAACCTCCCTAATTTTTAACTAATGATAGCTCAAATATAGATCAATCTTAGAGAAACACCTAGCACCATGAAGATGATCTAATAGGTTAGCAATCCTAGGAAGAGGATACTTATTTTTCACTATAACCTTATTCAGCTGACGATAGTCTATACACTTCCAAAGTGACCCATCTTTTTTTTGCTCAAAAAGTACAAGAGCACCCCACGAAGAAATACTAGGACGAATAAAGCCCTTATTAAGAAGACCCTTCAAATGCTCCTTAAGTTCCTTTAGCTCAGCCAGAGCCATTCGATAAGGAGGAATGGAAATAGGATGGGTATTCGGTAAAAGATCAATCCCAAAATCTATTTCCCCATCGAAAGGAATTCCAGAAAGATTATCAAGAAAAACTTTAGGAAATTAATTAACCACAAGGACAGATTGCAAAGAGGGACTCTCAGAGTCAGAATCCTTAACTTGAAATAGATGGTACAGACACCCCTTGATGATCATTTTCTGATCTCTAAAATAAGAAATAAACCTCCCTCTGGGTACTAAGGAACTTCCCTCCTATTCAATCACCGGTTCATTAGGAAAATGGAATCTGACCTTTTAGGTCCTACAATCTAGAGAAGCATATCACGAATGAAGCCAATATATCCCCAAGATTACGTCAAAATCTACCATGTCAAGTTCTATCAAATCCACTAATGTCTCCCTATGGAAGATGGACACCACACAACCCCTATAGATTTTTCTAGCAACAATAGAATCACCCACAAATTAGAAATAGAGAAGGGGTCAAAAATATTTTCAGGACTAAAACCAAAGTGCACAGACATATAAGGGATCACATAAGATAGGGTAAAACCCAGATCAAGCAAATAATAAAACTCACGAGAGAAGAGTTGTAACATATCAGTAACAACATCGGGGGATACCTTAGATTCTTGAAGAGTAGCAAGTACATAGAGACAATTTCAAATAGTGTCAATACCAGAAATGGCTTCCTTAGGTGCAGGAGCCAAAGAAGTGATAATCAGAACCTTATTCGCTCCAGTGACAAACCTGGCTGAAGGACAATCTCACTATTTATGACCAAGATGACCACAATTATAGCACTGATTTCTCCCTTCCTCACAATATCTAAGGTGAAGTTGCCCACAAAAATGGCAAAGAGGGTAAGGTGGGGTTGACTGAGCTCCACTGGCCTGAGATTAGGCAGCTTGTGCTCTAGGACCGCTACTATCCAGAAAATAGTGATCACCCAAAGGCTTAGAGGATAAGTAACACTAGATGTTGAATAAGAATTTCCCCAATCATTCTTCTTGGTCCACTGCCTACTATCTCACCCACTGTTCTGCTAATTTGCACTCTGCTTTGCATATCTAAACTTTTTTCTCTACCTCTCTCCCATCTCTACCTACTTTTTTTCTTATCCTCCACCTGTTGCATATAAACCACTAGCCTATAGATGTTCATATCATTATTCAACATAGTAGCCTTATATTCTAACACCAAATCATGGGATAACCCAGAAGCAAACTTCCTTATCCTGGACCTCATATTAGATACCAACTCTAAAGAATAATGGGATAACTACTGAAACTTTAGGGCATACTCTTTACTTATCTTACCTTGCTTCAAGTTCACAAGCTCTTCTTCCTTAGCTTTCCTCAACTCCTGGGAAAGAAGTGATCAAGAAAAACACCTAAAAAGTCATCCCACACTGACTATTCATAATCATCACCTTTTATTACTTCCCACTCCTCATACCACTAGTAATTTATATTCTTCAATTGATAGGCAGCAAACTCTACACCATCAAAAACATTAGCATTCATAACCCTAAAAATTTCTCCATCTCATCGGTAAACCCATGAGGATCCTCCTCAACCTTAGAGCCTGTAAAGGTTGGTGGATTCAACCTTATAAATTAGCTAACATGAGTGACCTCAAATGAACCAAGGGCAGGACCAACATGACCAGGTCGGCGAGATTGTGATGCTACCAGCTAAGCAAGCATATGAATAGACTGACGAAACTCAGCATTATAGATAACTCCCTAAGGTGATTGAGCATAAATATCACCATCCTAGAAAGCTCGAGGAGGAATAGTAGGGACCGGTGGAACCCCACGTGGAGCGGAACAGTCAGGAGCAGGGACTATAGACTAGGTTTGCACTTTATAAATAAGGTGAGTTCCCTGCACATTTTTCGCAGATTGAACGGAGTTTCCAATAGAGTTTCTACGATCAGCAAATCTTTGATGAGGCCTAATTTGAAATGCAAGTAAGCCAGGGGTTAGAAAATTTCCATAACAACTAGACTTTATAGCCTGAAATAGAACACAAGAAAGAGAAATATTCCTAAATACCTCATAAACTCACCCTTATAAGTGTGGTGTACTACACACATATAAAAAAGACTCAACACGACTTTGTGGACACCCAACAACCCTGAACTGTGCTCTAATACCAAGCTTGTCACAACCCAAACTCGGGTTGGCCGTGATGGGTATCTCAATCCCACCATGGGTCGGAGACCACCCCCTTAACCTTATCTCAAGAGCACATAAATATAAATAGTAAAAGTCAACCAAAATTAAAATGAGAATGATAGATAAGTCAAATGATGATTCTAAGACTTCAAATAAATAATCAACCCACACTTGTTCACAAAATCCTCTAAACCAAAATACCAACTAAGTCGGTACATTTCTCCGACTATGACAAAAAAAATCTAAAATGAAATACTAAAACAATAAAGAAACTAGTGAGATTACAGGGACTTCCAGAAGATGGAGGCTAACACCTTTACAACAGATCAACATGAATACTGAATCACCTAACGCTGCACAAGAGTAACAAAAAATCCCTTCGGACCCTACATCATGAAATGATGTAGCATCCAGTAAAGGTCAGTGGGGCGAGCACTGGCATGTAACTTAGGAGATAGTGAGAAAATAATGCAATTACCAAAATTCTGTCATAAACCATATGTACCATATACATACATACATACATACATACATACATACATATATATATATATATAGGATGTAGGGATAGGGACAAAGTCCATGAATATGAGAGTTTAAGATATTAATTTGAACTATGTAGCTCGCTCCGTCCTAAAGACACTGATGGGCTATATGGGTCCAACTCCCTCTACTAGAAGGTCCCCTGTACGCGTAAGATGCACGAACTGAGGAAAAATTGAAGAAAGAATAAATACATCATGGTTATAGCCCTCCTAAAATTTATATATAATATGCACTAAGCACATGGTTACATGAATCCAAAACACCAACAAATGTGGTTTCCAGTGTGGATCCCTTTCGGGACCTACACCTTCATGTAGAGCTATACAATTTCCTTTAAGACCAAATTGAAATAGTTGCACATAAACCAACCATTAACCCAGGAGTTATTTATTCAAGTATTTACCAACATGGTATCGTCATACCAATATATTTGCAAGCTAATTCAATTATGCCAAACCAGTCTATATAACCAAATGGACTCCTAAGTTCCATTTAAAATACAAACTAAGGCCATACAAAACCATATTAATTTATTTATCCTTTAATTCAATGTAGTGGATTAAAAATACAAGTTAAACCATGCAATTATCCACATTCAAAATCGAGTTCACAAAGTGGGTTGAGGTTAATGTCATTCCAAGCCAAAAATTCATCAATTTGGGGAAACCTATATCCCACATTCTAATCAGTATCATAACGCACCAATTTAGTTCTAAAAATCATAAATTAAAGTACGAATAATCTATTTAAACTATGGGAAAAGCAATTCAAGTAATCACAATCAAAACCCTTCAACCCAATTTCAAATCCATTAAGTCTAAACACATGAATATTGATTAAATAGATGCCACAATGTAAAAATACAAGTTAGGGATGAGTAATATGCCTGAAATACAAAAGAAAATAAAGACAACTCAAAGTTTGGAGCTTGAATGGTGTCTCTACAAAACCCTTAAATTTTCTTGGGTTTAGAGTTAGAGAGAAAATGATGGTGTTTGATCTTTTAAAATGAAAGAAAAAATGGGTTATTCTATGTTTATAAGCCATTTAAGGGGTAAAAAGACCAAAATTCCCTCACCCCAAAAGAAAAAAAACTGGATGAATTTAATATAGGAGTGTGGCACGCCCTTATCGCGGAGGCTAACCTCCATGGCACGCCACTATCACGGAACTTACTTCCTTGAGGTCCCAAAATGGCCACAGACACCTTCCAAAAATTCTGAAACTTTTCCAAAATAGCCTTGTAATATCCCTAAACATAATTCAAGTCAGAAATCAACATTACGCATGGGGGGGGGGAGATCAAAATAAAATGGTTAAAATTTTAAAGGGTCTCACATGAATCTAGCAGAATCTTTGTGTATGGGTCATGACTTTTAATAAAATTTTGAGCTAATACCTTATTGGATTGTTGCTCATGTAGGAAATCACTAGAAAGACTGTTAACCTCTCCAAAGCCTGGTGTAAATTCTCATCGGGCCTCTACTTGAAGCTACAGATTTTAATTCTCATTTTCACAGTCTTACCAGAAGGGAAGAATATGATGGGGAACCTTTTCACAAGATCTTACCATGTTGTGATGGATTTTGCAGCCTTTGTCTTTAAACACTTCTTGGATTCTCCCAAAAGTGAGAATGGTAAAAGTGTAAGCCTCACGTAATCCATGGGGACCCTTATAGGAAAGAACAAATCACTAATCTAAAAAAAAATTAAAGGTGGACCTGTGGGTCCTCAAAAGCCTGACCGGTGAACTATTCACTCTTGTGCAACAATTGCACCATATTTTGTTTCAGCTTAAATCACCTTCAGGTTCTGATTGCGGATGGCAAAGATAAAATTAGTTGTGAGTAGGATTGCCATTTTTCATACTGTACTTGGTGCTACCATGACTTTAGAAACAACCTAGACCTATTGATCTTGCTTAACCTACGGTATTTCATAGAGAATCATTGTGTCTCTTCTCAATCGGTGTAAGTAACGTTCAGGTTCAGGATCTGGTTAGACCAAATCCTTCTCCCTTGATAGCTTGCTATCCTTAAAAACTTTTACCTAAAAGATGAGTAGCTAAGACCAAGTATTTAGAACTTATCTGTAACGCCCCAAGAGTATACCCTGGATGCCACACGGGGCCTACATCCCTGAAGGAGCACAAGCTAACCCATGCTGGTACCTGCTATAAGCACTGAATATAATAAAAGAGAACATGTGCGAAACTTAACTGAAAATGCCATAAGGTTTTAATTATGAAAAAAAATACTGAATTGAAATACTGAAAACATCTATCTGAAAATAAAGTTAAAAGACTATCAATAACATCTAATAACTGAATAATTGATTGGAAGTGTCTGAAAGCCTCTAACTGACTGACTTTGAAGCTGATGGGACAGGTCCCCAACTAACTCTGGCTGCCTACTGAACTAATCTGAAATAAACATAAATGGTCCTTAGAATATGAGAACTTACCACTGCTACTGCTGCTGGTGCGCTGGGATATCTAGGTGTGGTCGGGACCTGAGTATCTGAACCTATGATATGAGACATCATAATGCAAGAAACGAGTATGCGGTCAGTACTTTGAATGTACTGGTATGTTAAATAAAGTTAGGCTGATATGCATGGCTCATAAGCATGAATAATAACTGACTGAATAAGAGCATAAGATAACTGATATGGAGTATGCGGGGAAGCTATAAAATCTGAGAATGCATGACTAAGCATATGACATGATACTGGGGTAGTATGTAAACTGAAATACTGATACTGAGAAACTAATAATTATATGCCACGGTTAAGCAAGGCCTGAAAACTGAACTCTGAACTGAATACTGGACTGAGACTGTGGGAGCTATCATCTAACCAATATGACCTAATATGAGCTAATTGGGGTCCAATCTGTGACCCCAGTTGGAAGGGTGTCAATACCATGCCACGGGTACAAATAATGGTTATGTGGATCCACTAAACTGACATCCCAAAGGACCAGGGTGTCAAGCCTAAACTGACGGGTGACCCCTGAAAGGAAGTCAAGCCTAAAATGACGAGTGATTTCTCATATCCTATGTTGGCTATGTAGTTTTGAAATATAGGGACTGCTACTAACAACTCTGCCTAATTGACAGGGAAGTCACCATCCCTGCATTCGCTCGGTGATAAATCCTACTCCCTGCATTCAAACCCCCAAGACTCGATAGCAATAAAAGTAAGATCATACTAAAACTTTAAGGACATGATATGTAAGCATTTATTCAAAACTCATTCCTAGAGGCATTTCATCAAACACTTGCAATTCTTGTTTTAAGCTAAGCATGGGAATAGTTTAAGACTTTTAGTAATAGCATGATTCATTACTAAAATCACCAATTAAGGTTTAATTCAGCAAACAACACCATTCAAATATGTGGGGATTAATAACAACAATAATTACATGTAAACATGGTATAGAATCAAAATTCATGGGGATTCATGGTTAAAAATCACAATAACCTTTATTGGGTTCTTGGACTCCATGGGTGAAAAGGGCCCATGGATGAACATCTAACATACCTTAATACAAGATTGCTTGAACTTAGTAGCTTGGAACCTTGATTTTTCAAGAAAAAAACTTGAATTTTTTCATGGGAATGGGGAGGATTTTACGTGAGTTGATTTGAAGAAGATGGGCAAATAATGCCTCTTTTTGAGTTATAAATCGTGTTTGGACGGCTAGGGATGAGGGAAAAGGACTAAACTGCCCTTGACCTCTTTTTCCCATGTAAATAACCCTCGTGGTGCAACCCCGAGAAATGTGGAGTGGACCTCACGTTGCGCCTCCCAGAAATGAGGAATGGACCTCACGTCGTGAGCCTATTGTGAGACCTTACTGCCTCACACAAAAAATGACATAACTTTTCACTCGGGTATCGAATTAAGGAAAAATTGGTATCATTGGAAAGATAATTCAATTATCTACTATTTGGAGGGTCTTACTCTGCCAAATTCTTTATATACAAAAAGTTATACTCTTTCAAAGATGACCTTTGTGAAATTAAACACCAAAAATTGGCCGAATCAAAGTCTCTTAGCTCACTTTGCTCTAAATGACTCTTACGAACATGTTTTATTCATCACAAGATCTCCTCTAACTAGGATAATGAACATGAGACATGCATAAAAATATGAATTATGAGGTTATAGGTTACACATGTAGGAACAATGGTTTATTTTCTAGCTTAAAAACATGCAAGGTGCTACATTATCTCCCCCTTGGGAACTTTCGTCCTCGAATGAGACTGACTGGAAGGAGAAACTTAGGGACTGAGACTTTATACTAAGCATGGATATCCGAAAG
This sequence comes from Capsicum pubescens, assembly GCA_030864215.1. Taxonomy (NCBI): domain Eukaryota; kingdom Viridiplantae; phylum Streptophyta; class Magnoliopsida; order Solanales; family Solanaceae; genus Capsicum; species Capsicum pubescens. The sequence continues at coordinate 87,134,912 of CM061540.1, forward strand.
CATGATTACATGACTGAACTGGTTAGTGAATGCATCCAATAACATGAAATTAATTATATGGCTGAAACTGCAAGTGGACAAGAGATAATCTAAGGAAAACTTGTTACCTAAAACTGAGTCTGAACTTTTGAAGAAGAGATGAGGGTAATTGGTTTGCATATGTTCTTCTACCTCCTAAGTGGTGCCCTCAACAGACTGATTTTGCCAAAGGACTTTTACCAAAGGAACTTCTTTGTTCCTTAATCTACGAACTTGGCGATTAAGGATCTCGACTGGAATTTCTTTGTAAGAAAGATTCTTCTGAACATCTACACTTTCTAAAGGAACAACTACATCTGGGTTACCAATACACTTCTTCAACAAAGAGATATGGAATACTGGGTGCACTAAAGCCAAATATGTAGCAAACTCTAGCTCGTAAGCTACCTTTCCAAAGCAGCTCAAGATTTTGTAAGGGCCAACATATCGGGGACTGAGCTTTCTCTTCTTACCAAACCTCTTCACTCCCTTCATGGGAGAGATCTTCCTATATACAAAATCTCCAATCTCAAACTCAAGATCCATTTCTCCTTATATCAGCATAAGATTTTTGTCGGCTTTGGGCTATCTTAAGCCTTTCCCTGATCAATTGAACTTTCTCCAATGCATCAAACACCAAATCAAGCCCTACCAAAGCGGTCTCATTTACCTCAAACCAACCAATTAGAGATCTACATCTCCTCTCATATAGAGCCTCAAACGGAGCCATCTGAATATTAGAATGGTAGTTGTTATTATAAGAAAACTCAATCAAAGGAAAGTGATTATCCCAACTACCCGTAAAATCAATAACACAGGCTCTCAACATGTCTTCTAGGGTATGAATGGTCCTTTATACCTGACCATATGTCTGCAGGTGAAAGATTGTACTGATGTGGACTTGGATACCAAGACCCTTTTGAAAAACTTTCCAAAAGTGAGAGGTAAAATTAGTACCTCTATAAAAAATGATGGACAACGGGACTCCATGCAACTTAACTAACTCTCTAAGGTAGAACTTAGCATAGTCCTCGACTGAGTAAGAAGTATGGACTGGTAAGAAATAGGTTGATTTGGTCATCCTGTCCACAATAACCCAAATTGAATCATGCTGACGACGAGTATGAAGCAAACCCATCACAAAGTCTATGTTCACCTCTTCCCACTTCTAAGTGGGAATGTTGAACTCCTTCATAGTGCCACTAGGCTTTTGGTGCTCGACCTTAACCTACTGACAATTGGGGAACCTTGCTATAAACGTTGTAATATCCCACTTCATACCACTCCACCAATAGATGTCCAACAGATTACGGTATATCTTTGTGGTAACTGGAAGAATAGAGTAACGCGCACCATGTACTTCTGCAAGAATTTGTTGTCTCAACTCATCTATACACGGCACACATATTCTACCCTGGAAATGCAATATTCTACTCTCTAATCTCTGACTGACTCCTTTAATTTAACGAGACTGGGATCCCTATCTTGTTTTTCTTTCACTTCGGAAACCAAAGAAGATTCTGAACTATATTGAACCCATACACTACCCTCAGCTAAATTAACTAAACAAACACCCAATCTTTCAAGCTGATGAACTTCCCTAACTAGTTTCTTCTTATCATCCTCAACTTATGCAACACTACACATAGACAGTCTACTTAGGGCATCTGTCACTATATTAGCCTTGCCCAAGTTGTATAAAACACTCATATCATAGTCTTTCAACAACTCTAACCATCTTCTCTGACGGATATTCAAATCTTTCTGCGAAAATACATACTGCAACTTTTGTGATTTGTGACCATATCAAAGTGCACCCCATACAAATAGTACCTCTAAATCTTTAAGGCAAACATAACAGTTTCTAACTCAATATCATGGGTGGGGTAATTCTTTTCATGGGGCTTAAGATGCCAGGAAATATAGGTTATGACCTTACCCTTCTACATCAAAACAAAACCCAAACCAACTTTAGAAACATCACAGTACACGACAAAACCCTCTAAACCATCAAGCAAAGTCAAAACTGGGGCTGAGGTGAGTTGAGTCTTCAACTCTTGGAAACTCTTTTTGCAAGAATCTGACCATAGAAACTTAACTTTCTTCTGAGTCAATCTGGACATGGGGGATGAAATAGATGAAAACCCTTCAACAAACCATCAGTAATATCCATCCAAACCCAAGAAACTCCTGATATCTGATGAAGAGATGGGTCTGGGCCAGTTTCTCACAGCTTTGATCTTTTGAGGACTCTAATGCCATCACCGAAAATAATATGTACAAGAAAGGCTACTAATCTTAGCCAAAACTCAAACTTACTAAACTTGGCAAACAACTGATGAGCTCTAAGAGTCTGCAATATAATTTTGAGGTGGTCTGCATAATCAGCTTCATTGCGGGAGTAGACAAGAATATCATCGATGAAGGCTATGATGAACATGTCCAAGTAATGTTTGAACACTCTGTTCATCAAGTCCATGAAAGTTACTTGGGTATTAGTTAGTCCAAAATACATGACTAGGAATTCGAAGTAACCATACCAAGTTCTGAAAGTTGTTTTTGGAATGTCACATTCTCTGACTCTCAGCTAATGATAGCCAGATCTGAGGTCTATCTTACAGAAATAACTGGCACCCTGAAGTTGGTCGAACAACTCATCGATTTTAGGAAGTAGATATTTATTCTTAATGGTGACTTTGTTCAACTGACGGTAATCAATGCATATTTTAATAGAACCATCTTTTTTTCGCATGAAAAAAAATGGAGAGACCCATGGGGAAACACTAGGCCTAATGAATCCCTTATCTAGGAGGTCATTTAACTGTTATTTCAACTCTTTGAGTTCAACTGGAGCCATTATGTATGGCGGAATAGAGACAGGTTGGGTATCTGGAAGAAGGTCTATCCTGAAGTTAATTTTTATTTCAGGAGGAACTCCGAGAAGATCTTTAGGGAACACATCTAAAAATTCCCTCACTACTAAAACTGAACAAGATTGGGAGTCTCAGAATTTGAGTCTTTGACTCGAACAAGATGGTAAATACACCCTTTGGCTATTATTATTTTTTTCTCTAAGTTACGAAACAAGATGACCCCTAAGTGTTGAAGTACTACCCCTCCATTCTAGGACTAGTTCATTCAAAAACTAGAAATGAACAACTCTATTTCTAGAATCAACAAAAGCATAAAAAGAGTGGAGCCAATCCATGCCGAGAATGACATCAAAATCCATCATATCTAACTCCACAAGATCAACTGAAGTAACTTTTGGGGATATTGTGACCGGACAGTTCCTGTATCCTATCTGGATACAATAGTGACACCTACTGGGGTAGACACTAAAAAGAGTTCTGCTAAAGTCTCAGGACTGACACCAAAATTATCATCTATGAAAGGGTTTACGAAAGAAAGAGAATTTCCAGGATCTAACAAAGCATAAACATGTAAATAAAAGACCTGCAACATACCAGTAACCATATTAGGAGAGTTTTCCTGATCTTATCAGGACTGAAGTGCATATAGTCTGTTCTGGTGCTTACTGATGGTGGCATTAGAGGTGGCGCCCTGCTGAGTTGGGTGACTTGATGGAGCGGATGACAGATGGGACTGGAACTATTGGTGCAAATCCCTTCCTTTCTGCGTAACTACCAGAAACTCTGGGATCTGATGGCCTGGTTTGCCCCACCACACTCACCCTGATAGTTTCTACCATATTTCTGGCACAGAGAATTTGTGCGACCACTATTTACACTGCCTTAGGACTTAAAGCCTAGAGTCCTATTTCGATTGTCATTTCTGAACTTTGGCATAGGAGAACTAGCAGAGGATGAAACTGGAAATGAAGATTTATGATAGAATTGGGGACGGTTACCCTCTGACCTCGGCTGAGCAAAGTTAAAACTGCCTATCCTAGCCCTTTTGTTCTCTCTTTCTCTCTCCTTAACCTTTTCCTTCTAAATCTGCTAAGCATGGACCATAAGACTAGAGAAGTCCATATCCTTTATCAATATTGCAGTCCTACACTCCTTGACCACACTATCAAAAACACCAGACACAAACTTACTTATCCTAGACCTATCATCATCCACCACATGAGGAGCATACCTTGTCAGTTGAGTAAACATAAGTGAATACTCTTTCACACTTATATTTCCCTACTTCAAGTTAATAAACTCCAGCACCTTAGCTTCCCTAAACTGTAAGGAAAGAATCTATCTAGAAAGGTTATAGTAAACTCCTCCCATTTAACGGTCCTTATATCTGTGCCTCTATCTTTCTTTCGTTGCTTATACCAGGTGTGAGCTACATCCTGTAACTGGTAAGCACCCAACTTTTCACTCTCACTAGAATTCACACCCATAATGTCAGTTACCCTTTGGACCATTTCAAGGAACTCCCGCGGATCCTCGTCAGACTTGGATCCCAAAAATGAAGGAGGGTTCATTCGGGTGAAGTCCCAAATCCTAGATGCAGCTGGATTAGCCACTGGATTGGATGGGATAGTAGTCTGCTAATTATTCTAAGCTGCTACAGAGTGAGCCATATTAGTGAATGCATCTGTAAACTCGTCATGAAAGACATGCTCATTTAGGGGATCTTTCTGAACAGGTGGAGGTGTGGAAAATTCTATTTCTCCTTCCGTTAGTCTTTCTGGGAGGCATGTTCTGTAAACGGAAGGAATATTGAATTAGACAGAGAATTTAACTTGAGCTCATGCTCATTCGCATGACCTGAATACTGAAAGAAGGGAACTGTACCTAAAACATCTTGTAGCCTCTTGTCCATAAGTGTGGCGCATTTCACACACATGCATAAGACTCTACTCAATGGAAATTTCAGATTCCCTAGGACAATTAAAACCTTAGGCTCTAATACCAAATTTGTAACGCCATGAGAGTACACCCTGGATGCCACACGGTGCCTACATCCCCGAAGGACCACAAGCTAACTCATGTTGGTACCTGCTGTGAGCACTAAATAAAAAAAAAACATGTGTGGAACTTAACTGAAAATTCCATAAGGTTTTAATTATGAAAAAAAATACTGAATCGAAATACTAAAAACATATGTCTGAAAAAAATGCTGAAAGTATGTCAATAACATCTAATAATTGAATAACTGGCTGAAAGTATGTGAAAGCCTCTAACTGACTGACTGCGAAGCTGATGGGATAGGTCCCTAACCAACTTCCTACTAAACTAATCTGAAATAAACATAAATGGTCCTCAGAATATGAGGAGTCACCACTGCTGCTGCTGCTAGTAGTGCACTGGGATATCTACGTACAGTCGGGAACCTGAGTGTCTGAACCTATGATATGAGACATCATAGCGCAAGAAACAAGTATGCGTTAAGTACTTTGAATGTACTATTATGCTAAATGAGGTTAGGCTGACATGCATGGCTCATAAGCATGAATAATATCTGATTGAATAAGAGCATGAGATAACTGATGTGTAGTATGCGAGGAAGCTATAAAATCGGAGAATGCATAACCAAGCATATGACATGATACTAGGGTATTCTGTAAACTGAAATACTGAAATACTGATACTGAGAAACTAGTAACTGTATGGCATGGTCAAGCAAAGCCTAAAAACTGAACTCTGAACTAAATACTGGACTGAGACTGTGGGAGCTATCATATAACCGACATGCCCCAATATGAGCTAATTAGGGTCTAATCTATGACCCCAGTTGGTAGGATGTTAAAACCGTGCCATGGGTACTAATAATGGTTGTGTGGATCCACTAAACTGGCATCCCAAAGGACCAGGGTGTCAAGCCTAAACTGACGGGTGACCCCTGAGAGAAAGTCAAGCCTGAACTGATGGGTGACTCCTCATATCCTATACTGGCTACGTAGTTCTGTAATACAGGGACTGCTACTAACGACTCTGCCTAACTGATAGGGAAGTAGCCATCCCAGCATTCACTCGGTGCTAAATCCTACTCCCAACTGAATGACACTAGATACTGGACTGAACTATGTTTACTGTTTATAGTAACTGACTGAGATGATAGGGCTTGTAACTATTCTGAAATTATTCTACAGATGTTGAAAGATAGGTAAGTAGCTAAATTTTGGGTATTCAAACCCCCAAGAATCAATAGCAATAATAGTAAGATCATACTAAAACTTTAAGGACATGATATGTAAGCATTTATTCAAAACTCATTCCTATAGGCATTTCATCAAACACTTGTAATTCATGTTTTAAGCTAAGCATGGGAATAGTTTAAAACTTGTAGTAATAGCATGATTTCACTACTAAAATCACCAATTAAGGTTTAATTCAGCGAACAACACCATTCAAACATGTGGGGATTAATAACAACGACAATTACATATAAACATGGTATAGAATAAAAATTCATGGGGATTCATAGTTAAAAATCACAATAACCTTTAAAAATCATAACTTTGAATTTGAAATTGGGTTCTTGGACTCCATGGATGAAAAGGGCCCATGGATGAACATCTAACATACCTTAATACAAGATTGCTTGAACTTAGTAGCTTGGAACCTTGATTTCTCAAGAAACAAACTTGAATTTGTTCTTGGGAATGGGGAGAGTTTTTACGTGAGTTGATTTGAAGAAGATGGGAAAATAATGCCCCTTTTTGAGTTATAAATCGTGTTTGGACGGCTGGGGATGAGGAAAAAGGACTAAACTGCCCCTTGGCCAATTTTTTCGGTGTAAGTAACCCTTATGGAGCGACCCACAGAAAAATGGAATGGACCTCGCATTGCGCCTCCCATAAATGAGGAATGGACCTTGCATCACGAGCCTATCGCGAGACCTTACTGCCTCACACAAAAAATAACATACTTTTCACTCGGGTATCGGATTAAGAAATTTTTTTTACTGTTGGAAAGATAATTAGATTATCTATAATTTGGTAGGTCTTAATCTGCCAAATTCCTTATATACAAAAAGTTATACTCGTTCAAAGATGACCCTTATGAAATTGAACACCAAAAATTAGCCGAATCAAAGGCTCTTCTCTCACTTTGTTCTAAATGACTCTTACGAACATGTTTTATACATCACAAGCTCTTCTACAACTAGGCTAATGAACATGAGACATGCATAAAAAATAAATTATAAGATTAGAGGTTACACACGCAGGAACAACGGTTCGTTTTCTAGCTTAAAAATATACGAGGTGTTACATTATCAAATAAAACAAGAAATTTTCTAATCTTAAATCCCCAACAATGGAACCAAAAATTTGTTAGATTCAAGCACACACGCAAGCATACATGGTCAAATAAGTAGTAAAGTAAATCTTCTTAAGAGCCAAGTTGTCATACCCAAGGGACTTGAAGTTAGTTAATCACTAATTCTAAATACATTTTTTCAGTTCAACAAGTGCAAGTTTGTAACAGAAGTATAGTTTTGTAATATAAACTAAATAAAGAAAATAACAACTATATGAAACTTGGAATGTAAACAATAAGGAAAGCTTCCAGGGTTGAGACGTACTATGCATTCATACATAATTATAGTTTCTAGCTGATATTGGTGTTTATCGTGATTGTTGATTATGAGGTTGATAGTATTACTCAGGGATGATCACCCTCTACGTATATTACCCAAATTAGTCTCACAACGATAATGTTAAGAGGGGATGCGAGTGTCTAATTTGGATACACTAAGTTATCTTCCCATTTTATTAACCAAGTAGAGTGTTAAGGTATAACTCTACCCGAACCAAATCATCCTTTAATAATTAGCCCCTAATCTATTAAATACATGATCCATACTCCCTACATTCTTTGTTCCATCCCTACACTCCTATGGTCAATTCGTTTTGAGACTTGGATTTATCCTAAAGTTCATGACTCTTTAGAATAGTAAAGGAAGAACGAAAGAACAATCACTTGACATGATAAACATATAAACCAACTACAAAACCATAAGTAATAAATCATGTAGTAGCCTTAACCCTATAAATAGGATGTTTAGCCAATTATAATCTTACAAAGAATCACTATAGATGAGTTTATAAAATAAAACTACAAGAAAGAAAAGTACAAGAAGAAAGAATCCTAGTTTGAGCTCCTTGAAGTCTTCTTTTCTTTCCCAAATCATTTATGCTTGAAAGATCCTATAATTTTAGCTAAGTGTTCCTTATATATCCCATAAATTCATCCATAATCTGGCCCATATGAAATAGGTTCATTTACCACTTTTCCCCCAACTTAAACTAAGTAGAAAACCTAGTTTTAGTTGGCTTTAGAGTGTGTTTATGTTGATCTCGTGTTGTGGACCGTCCCAGTGTGTTCCACCCTTATTTGCTGAGTATTTAGGTGTTTATATAGCCTCCAATTCATACAAACAAATTCTCGTAGGGATTAAGTACAAGTACCACACATTTTCAACTCAAATTAGGACTTTAAATCGACTTTAGCCCGCTTCTACAAGGTGTGCAACGTGGAGCCTGTAGCAGAACCAAACCAGTAACAAATTTTAAGTTTTTGTATGTAACATATATGAAATCGTGATCTTGGAGGTGCGTCACGCATCCTATTTCATGGAATGAAGGGGGAAACGCTGAGGGTAGTGCAACTACGCATAATTTCGTCTGACTTCATCTCTTAGTTCACGTTAAGCTTGGTCGAGTTCCATCATCACTTGTAGGTCATGTGAAGCTTCTTTTATCACCTATAGAATCTCTAATATACTACTAAAATAACTCATCACAGGTATTAGATCATACAATTCACAAAGCACATAAAAAATCATATAAGAACAAGTATAGCTTAGTCGGGGTGAACTAGTTATCTCGTCCCATCTTTCCTTTTCCATTGTGGCTCTTGTGTTGATTCATTTACAATATAAACCACCTAAACATGAATCATAGCACACAATTACACAAATATCACTAAGTATTCACCTAAACACACTAAGTCATCCTCCAAACTAAGTTAATATTCAAATACAAATACAAACGCTTGCAGCTCATGCCTTCAAAATAAATACGAATTGGTACAATTTAAAAGTATAAAACAGATATAAATTTAGATTATTTGTATAAATATACAAATTCAAATGTATGAATGTTAACAAATTCAAAATATATGTGAAAGCAATATAACAAAATAAGTACAAATGCATTGATAGAAATATACAAAAAAAAATATTTTATGACTAATTATAATTTATATAAAATACTTTTGAGTCATATACAAACACATGATAGTTGTATACCTATAAGTGATATATAAAATATGAACCAACATATGTTATAAAAAACACAAACTGATTATACAACTTATATGTATATTTTATATATGTATATATCAACACATGACAATTGTCTAATTGTATATGACGGTTATTTGTATACGTATATACATAAAAAAATTGACATAGTATACATACTTGCGTGTAACTAACAAAAAAAAAAAGATATAAAGATATAGGTATATTTGTTATATATACATTCAAACAAATATACATTTGGGTATATATAAAATACCTTCTAGTCATTCACAACGTCGTAGCTCCCCCCTTTGAAGTGAGAATCCTTGAAACTTTTTTTTTTTTTAGTTTATGCAAAATACCAATAATAGATTATACAAACTGAGATATCCCTAATGTCTAATAGAAGAATAAACATACTTTATACAAACCAACTTAAAAATATATACAATTTAGTTTTATACAAACATGTAAAGTTGTATACCTATATGTAATGTATAAAATATGAACCAACATATTTCATACAAATCAAAAACTAATTATACAACTTATATGTATATTTTATATATGTATATATATGTATATGCCAACAACATGACAACTGTCTAATTGTATTTGACAGTTATTTATATACATATATATACATAAAAAAATTGACACGATATATATATATATATACGTGTGTGTGTGCCCGTGTGTGTGTATGTATGTGTGTGTGTGTTGAAATCATTTTTTCACATGAACTGGAAGAATAAATTTGAAGAAATATTTTTTGATGTAATAAATCTTTGGGCAAATCAGAAAATATACTATTTAAGAGTCGATATAACAAAGTCTACAAATAGTCTCTATTTTTCAAGAAAAAAGAATGAAGAAGATGGTGAAAATTTTAAGAAGAGAGGGAATATTCAAATAAGGTGTCCAATTTTCAAAATTAAATCAAAAAATAAAATTAAGTGTTCAATTAAGTCAACCAAAATTTAAGCTAATTAGATGAAAGAGATTAATTGCATGATATACAAGTTATTATATTTGTATATGAGGGTCTACTTAAATGATAGTTCTTTAGCTAACTTTTGAGTATGCCACGTAATTATTTTAAACATTAACCATAATAGATAATTAAGGACTCTTTTTATGGCAGAAAATTTACATGGTATGAACATAGTAGGTGACTTGTTTTTTTGTTCCCATAAGAAAAGCCTTAAAAGACTAGTCTTCCTTCCTTTTTATAGAACAAGTAAAGTTTTGCTCCTCTACACCTTAAATATTTGTACACTTTCCATGCTCATTTCTCTCTCAACTTCCATTTTTATTTCTTCTTTTTTTTTCTCTTTTTATTTTCTTTAAAAAAAAATTCTCTTATTTTGTTCATTTGTCTCAACCATATTCTTCTTCTCTTTTTTCTTTTAACATTATTTATTTATTATTTCTGTTTTTTTTGTTTTTTAATTCATTTATCTCAATCTTATTTTTAAAAAAATTATCTTTCCTCCTTTTTCTTATTTTTCTATTTTTCTCAAACTTTATTTTTTATTATTTTCTTCTTATTTTTTATTTTCTAAATTTTTCTTTTTTTTCTTTTTTTATTCTTCCCTTTTTTCTTTTTTCTGAACTTTTTATCTTTTTTTCTCATTTTCAATCTTTATTTTTTTCTTTTCTCTGTTTTTTTCTTCTCTTTTTTCCTTTTTCTCAACTTCTATTATATTTTGTTAATGAACAGAAAGTTGTATAATTCAGAAAGAGGATCTTCCTTCTTTGACGTCAAAGTAAATATAAGGGGGCCACCTGTTGTTTGGAAATCCTTTGAAATAAGCTTTGCTTCTAAGGCACGAGTCATAGAACATCTCATAAATCTTACTTGGGGCATAACTTCTTGTTTAAAAATTCTTGAAAGAAGTCTTGCCTATAAGGCAAGAGTTATAGGGTATCTCATAAATTAATACATAATAAAGTAGGTGTTAACTCTTGCCCATAAGGAGTAACTTGTTTTTTGAGAGATTCTTGGGCTAGTCTTGTCTTAGAGACAAGACTAATAGAGCATCTCATAAATCAAGACACAATGTGGTAGTATCATCCACTCTTGTCCATGGAGCGTAACTTGTTGTTTAAAAGTCTTTGGGCTAAGTCTTGCCTCTAAAACAAAAGTTATAGAGCATCTTATAAATCAAGAAACAATGTGGTAGTGTCAACTCTTGCCAATGGAGCGTAACTTGTTGTTTAAAAGTCCTTGGGGTAAGTCTTACCTCTGGAGCAAGAGTTATAAAGTATCTCACAAATCAAGACACAATGTGGTAGTGACAACTCTTGCCCATGGGGCGTAACTTGCTATTTGAAAGTTCTTGGGCTAATCTTGTCTCTGAGGCAAAAGTTATAGAACATCTCATATCAAGACACAATGTGGTAGTGTCAACTCTTGGCTATAGGGCGTAACTTGTTTCTTGAAAGTCCTTGGGCTAAATCTTTCCTCTGAGGCAAGAATTGCAGAGCATCTCATAAATCAAAACACAATATGGTAGTATCAACTCTGGCCCATGGGGTGTAACTTATTATTTGAAAGTCCTTGGGTTAAGTTTTGCCTCTGAGGTAAGAATTATAGAACATCTCATAACTAAAAACACAATGTGGTGGTGTCAACCTTTATCCTTGGGACGAAACTTATTGTTTGAACATCTTTTGGCTAAGTATTGCCTTTAAGGCAAGATTTATAGAACATCTCATAAATCAAGACATAATATGGTAGTGTCAACTTTTACTCATGGACGTACCTTGTTGTTTGAAAAAAATCAAAGAAAAGAAAAAAATAATAAAAGTTGAGAAAAAAAAAATGAATAAAAAAAATCTTTTTTAAAAAATGTTAAAAATCAAAGAAAATAAAAAAACTAGAAAAAAATAAAAGTAGAGAGGAGAAAAAAATAAAGGTTAAAAAAATGAAGAAAAAAGCCACAGTAAAAACTAAAATAAAAATAAAAATTGAGCAAAAAACAGAAAAGAAAACCAAAAGAAAAAGAAAAAAGAGAAAGAAATAGAAGTTAAGAGTAGAAAAGGTAAAGGTTGAGAAAAAAAATTAAAATAAAAGTAAAATAAGAAAGATAAAAGAAAATAAATGGTGAATGATAAATAAACGTGAAAAATTGTTTTAAAATATTTGAGTATATAGAGGTAAATAAGTATTTGTTCTATAAGAAAGACTAATTTTATAGGATTTTTCCTATATAAAAAGAAAAAAAAAAACCACTATGAAAGCCATTTACATAGTTTACCTTTTTTTTTTATGCCGTGTAATTTTTTATTTGTTAGGGGGACTTACAAAAATTGCCTAGGTTTCAGCAAAATGGGAGTGTTCTTAGTTTAACTTTCAAAATTACAATTTATAGCTTTTTTTTCTCTCTTTTTTCTTCTTCCCTTTTCTTTGTTTTTTTTTTTTCGTTTCTTTTTTTCCTTTGTTCTTTCTCTAGTCTCTACTTCTCTTTTTTCATTTTTTCAGTTTTCGTTTTTTTTTTCTTTCTCATTTTTCTTTTTTTGTTGTATTTTATATTTTATATTTCCAAAAAATATAGTTACGTCGAGTACAAATCATGGATCATGATGGATACATCATAGCCACTAATTGTGTTTGTATTCTCCATCATTTTTTTGCTCTTTTTTTATTTTTTTTTAATTTTTGATTTTTTTCTATTTTCTTTTTCCGATTCTTTCTTTTCGTTTTTTCTCTCTTCTATCTATAATTTCTATTTTTTTTCTTTTTAATTTTTTTTTCATTTTTTATTTTTTTCTTTCTCATTTTTTTTGTATTTACTTTCTCAATTTTTTTCTTTTTTGTATTTTTTCCTTCTTTTATTTTGGGTTCTTTTCTTCTTTTTTCATTTTTATTTTTTTCTTCTTCTTTTTTTTTTATTCTTTAAGTTTCTTTATTTTCACTTTTTTTCCTCTTTTCTATCTGCAACTTCTATTTCTCTTTCTTTTTTATTTTATTTTTTGTATTTTTATTTTTCTTTTTTAAATTCTATTTTATATTTTTTATATTTTCGATAAATATGACTATGTCAAGCACAAGCAGTAAGTGATAACGAAAATATCACAATTGCTTATTTAATTTATATTCGCACAATCAATTATATTTCTGTATTCATTGAACAGCTGTATTTGTATTTTATAGTTCGCGCTTGTATTTGTATTTGTGTTTGTGTTTTATGTTTTACATTTGTATTTGTATGATGTACTTCGCATTTGTATTTCTATTTTGAGTTCACACCCTCATTTATATTTTTGTATTCGTCGAAACAATTGTATTTGTATTATAGTTCGTGCTTGTATTTATATTTATATTTTATAATTTGTATTTGTATTTTATTGTTCACACTTGTATTTGTATTTTATAGTTCTCACCATTATTATATTTTATACAATTTGCACGTTTTTTAAAGAACTATTTTGTATTTGTATTTTATAGTTGACTGCATATTATATTTGTATTTTGTGTTTTATTTTGTTTATATTTGTATTCTATTTTCGTTGATGCACTTGTGTTTTTAAAAGGACTATTTTGTATTTGTATCTATAAACTGATCACATAGTGTATTTGTTTTATAATTTTGCTTGTTTCATTTGTTTGTATTTGAATTTGTAGTTGACAACGTCATTTGTATTTTTAAACAATTGAAAAAGAATTATTATTTTTTCTTTCTACGAAATCTTGTATTTATTCATTAATACGAATTATATTTTATTAATACAAATTGAACAACACAAATATAAATGATAAATTACAAAAATACAAATATTAAATTATACAAATACAAATGTTACATTTGTATCTTCTTCTTTTTTGGTGAAGTTACATTTGTATCAAATGATACATATTTATACAACTTGAACCATATACATACAAATGATACTTGTTTATATATATAAATACAAATAATAATATTGACATACAAATACTAATGGTACATTTGCATAGAATGACACATTTCATATTTATATATTTTTGACGCAAGTAAATAAAATTAATTCATATATTTATTTGTATACAAATACAAATGATAAATTGTATTCATGACTAAACTATTCAAATATAAATAATAAATTTATTGGAAATATACAATATGACATGAATAAATATAAAATATACAAAATATAAAATACGAGAACAACAACAAAATATGAGAGAAAAGAAAAATAAAATACAAAAATACAAAAAAAATAAAAGGAGAGAAAATGACAAAAAGAAAAAACAAAACAAGAAAGAAAACAGCAAAAATAAAATAAAAAGGCCGCAAAGAAAAAAAATGAAAAAAAAATAGATGAAAAAAATGAAAATGAAAAAAGAGAAAAAGAAAAAGAAAATATAAAAAACTAGAAAACAATGAAAAGGAAAAAAGAAACAAAAAAGAAAATAATGGAAAAGAAGAAAAAATAAAAGGTAAAAGGACTGAAAAAAGGGGAAAAGAAAAAAAGAAGAAAAACACTGGAAAAGAAAGAGAAATAGAGAAAGGAAGAAAAAAATGGAGAGAGATTAAATTGTATTTAATTGCTAACTGGGCTATGAATTATAATTAATTAAAATTAGACTACAAAAGTTTATGACTGTCAAGCCATGTAATTATCTCGCGCCTGCTCCCGTGGACTATATGACTGTCAAGCCATGTAATTATCTCGCGCTTGCTCCCGTGGACTATATGATAAAGCCCAAACATGTGCCCCATTAGATTGATGCTAGGAATTATACAGAAAATTGCATGCCACATACCCAAATATGAGTGACTTTAGATATTTGACCCTAAATAAGAATGTTTTTGAAGAATAACCTTCCTTACTTTTTAATATACTAAAAGTATCATTTTGCCCCTCTACACCTTAAATATATTTTTAAACTTTCCATACTCATTTATCTCTCAAATTTTATTTTTATTATTTTCACTTTTTTGTTTTTCCTTTACTTTTATTATTCTACTTTTTTTCACTTTTTTATTTATTTCCTTTATATTTATTGTTTTGTTTTTTATTATTTTCAGTTTTTATTTTTTCTTAAACTTTATTTTCATGTTTTAGTTTATTTGTCTCAACCTTTATATTTTTTCTTTTTTTTTCTCAACCATTATCTATTTCTTCATTTTTTCCCCTTTTTTAATTTATTTGTCTTTAACCTTTATTTAGAGTTTTTTTTATTACTCTTTTTTCCCCCAGATTTTTCTCAGATATTTTTTTCTCATTTCTCAAATACTCTCTCTTTCTCCTCTTTCTCTTCATTCAATTTCAATCAAATAGAATCATGATATTGATCATCAACCATTGGATCACGACTTGGTTCACCTTGGAGATTATCTGCATTTCTCCTCTTTCTCTTGATCCTCTTTTACATTATGGTATAAGAGCTATTGACTATTGATATGGTCTAAGTTAAGATAATCAAGGAGAAAAATTAAGAAAGCTAGTAGGAGTAACAGTGATGGTGGTGATAGATAATGAATTGCCCAAGAAATTGAGTCATAATCATCAAATATATCTGGACGCATCAGATCTGTCTGGAGTTATGTTGATTTTTATTCAATTAGTGAGATCTAAAAACTATTGTGTGGATTGAATCGATGAGAATTGCCATACTTAGAAGAAACAACTTGGGATTCATCAATGGCACATGTAGGAAAGAAAGCTTCGACCCACAGATCTCTTATTTCTCAAAGATGTGCTACCCGAATGTTTAATGTTTGGATCTTGTGTTGTGAATTCGAAGGAGTGGTTTTATTCACTTGCAACTTGTGGTCTACCTTTGAATGACACGGTATTATCACTTATTATCCTAATCTATATTTGTAATGTGTTTTTGACTTGTCCTTTGTTTAGTTCCTCTCTTTCTTCTAGTAGGTCAAACATGCTGACAGTATTTCTTGTTTGGCTGTTCGTAATGGTTATATTTATTATGGTTCTTGGGATACAAGCTCAAAAAAATCATTTTTATGTGTATGTTGTAGACGATGAACGTCTCGGTGAAAATTCAGCTTCTGCTAATATTGATCAGTAGTTTTTTTTGGGTTTATTAAGAAGTGCTAAAGTTTGTTGGTTTGGGTTTTTATTGTTTGTTTGCTTGTTTTTCATGGAAGTTTGATGTCTTATCCTTTATTCTTGTCGTTTACTTTATTAGTAGAGCTAGGGGCAGAGTTAAGTAGAGGTTGTCCATTAGTGAAAATTCATGTCATATTATAAGGTCAAAAACTATTTTTATGTGTATATTGTAGATGATTAACACCCTTGATGAATATCCAACTTCCACTAATACTGGTCAGTAGTTTGGATTGGCTAATATCTACCTGCTACCTTTGTAACTTTGGTATAAAGTTGTAACTTTTCTATTCACTAGTAGAGCCAGGTGTATAGTTAGATGGGGGAAAGGGGATCATTCGGACCAACAACAACATACCAAGTGTAATTCCAGAAGCCACAAGTGGGGTCTGGGGAGGGTTGAGTGTATGTACCCCTACCTTATGCAGGAAGAAGGGGTCAGCTGGACCCCCTTTGTCAAAAATTCATATTGTATACGTATATACAAGGTCAAAAAATCTCTTTGTTGTGTATACACTGAAGATGATGAAAATCCAGCCTCCACCCCTTTGAACGATGTTGTTTCAGTAGTTGATTAGCTAAATATCTAGTTGCTACTTTGTAACTTTGGTGTAAAGATGTAATTTTCTATATGTTCAATTCTTGGAGTTCTATTTCCTCTTGCTTATTCTATGCTCTAGTCAGACTTTTTTTTTAAATCATTCAGTTGGGTAAATATATGTATAGAATTGGCTACCCAAAAATATCAAAGGAATTCTGAAAAAGGTTGAATGTTGACTTAGGCAAGGTGTCTATAAATCACGAGTAAGTAAAAGAGAGTGAATTTTTCCTTTGAAACTGAATAAACTATCTAGAAATGCTTTGATGTGGTTTATTGCAAAGTAAACAGTGAAATTAAACTTACAATAAAGGAATGATGCATCGATTATGTACCCAAGCAAAGGTATTTGAATAGTTGAAAGAGTAAGAGAAAAAGATACATGATTCTTGTCATACCTGGAATGCACAATTAGAAAAGTTAAGTCACTTTACGTATCATGAGTCTATAATTGTATCAATCACCACCCATATTAGAATAGGTCTTATAGTGAGATAAGTTAGAAGAGAAGCAGTGTTGTGGCAAAGTTTGAGTTGTACCTATGTCTACTTTGATCGGTCTTTTAAAGTATTCTTCATTTCTTTTACAGCTAAAATACTTCCGATGGTAAAAAAACCAACATCTTTTGCTTTACACACTCTTGATCGACAACTCCTTAGCAATGGAGGTTTGTGTACCAATACTTATTTGGCAATAGTTATCTTTTTACTACCCCTGCCGGCTTATTTATTACTTTTCTCCTTTTTCGTTGTAGTCTCTTCCTATATTCTTGGACAAGTTTGTACCATCGTGGGAAGCAATACTGGTATCTATTACACTGATTCTTATGTTTGGAGAAGTGATCTATTCTATTCATCAACTTAACCTTTCAGCTTGTTAGCTATGGAATTTGCTCGGCTCTTGTCCTCTAACTAGGTTAGTCGCTTTTACATTTGCAGATAATTCCTCAATCAATCTGTACTCACTATGGATTGACAGTTGGAGCCACTGTAGCACCCCTTGTTCAGCTTCTTCTCTGGTTATTCTCCCCCATTGTTTATCCAATTAGTAAGGTATAAAGAAAAATAATCACATTCTATAATTTACTCATGTAGAGTTTTTAAGTTTCCATGTTTTAATACCAGCGAGAGAGAGAGAGATGCTTCACCAGCGGTGTGTTTAGTTTCCACCTTGTACTCGCAATCCGAGTTAGATGACAGGGTTTAAGAAATAAAACTACATGAACCCATAATCTGTACTCATATACGCTACGGTGGTTAATTTGTATGCTTTGTTCCTTTTCTGTAGCTTGGAAAGAAATGGAAAAACGCAACATAAAGTTGAATGAAGGATTTCCTTGGTTATGTTCTCCCTCCGTTTGGATTTACTTGTCACATTTTGACGTTGCACACCTATTAAGAAAACAACGATTAGTATAGTGACTTTACAATATTACCACTATCAATTGATGTTTAGTAATAGGTATTGGAAATGATTTCGAGAATAAGTAATTAATGCTAAGGGTAAAACATGAAATTTTTATTTTATTTTTTCTTGATTTGTCAAAAATGACTAGTAAAAATGAAAATCAAATTAGAAAAATAATGACAAGTAAATCCGAATGGAAGGAGAAAATTAGTAACAATATCACAGTTACTCTATTTTCCTATCTCTATTTTTTTTTTGTTATTACTATAAATGAGAAACTTCTTGTGCTAATAATTTTATATGTAAAATATCCATCAGTTTCTTTATTAAGATACACGGATATTCATCTTTAGAATTAGGAAAAAAAAAGCCAAAACCTCATACAGCAATTTGAGAGAATTTCTCAATGCTACTTTCAGTTTTTAAGGATCTTATAGTTGGCTTGATAAAGATCTTATAGTTGGCTTGATAAAGAAAAGGAATCTTAACTTCATCCTTGGTTTTCCTTCTAGGTCTTGGATTGGATGTTAGGTAAGGGGCACGCTGCCCTTCTGTGAAGAGCTGAGCTAAAAACGTTTGTGGATTTCCATGGCAATGAGGTAATTTGTTCAGTATTTCCTAATTTTTAATGTTAATCCAAGAAAGTGTAAATATATCTCTGGACATGCAATATTTTTGTATATATGCATGAACACAATTCGCTTACACAACCAAGTTTATCTCAGTAAGATTAGGTGCTATAGCTAGTTGAACCTCGTTTTCAATTCATTATGTTCCTTTTACTGTATCCCTCAACTTGTTTGCTTCTTATTGCTATGATAGGCTGGAAAATGAGAGGATTTGACACATGATGAAACAACAATAATTGCTGGAGCACTTGAGTTGATGGAAAAAACTGCAAAAGATGCAAAGACTCTAATATCAAAGGTTTTCTATCTTTATCTGGACGGAACACTTAACTTGTGGGTTTATAAGCTGTTGTTCAATTTTATTCAAGCTTTCACAAACTTTTTATTTGCAGTTTATGTTCCATGAGAAAAATCTGAACTTGGACACTGGATTTTGGGAGTTTTTGACTTTACTGATTGGTGCATATATGTATACGACTTCAACCATACCAGGCGCAGTGAAAAAGTTTTTCAAAAGGTGATATTACCTTACCAAACATTGAAATCATATTTTATGAAAAAGGTCAATTTCTATCTTGAGAAGGGCATTGACAAATCTGAAAATGACACTTTGCCGATAAAAATGGTTGATGAGCTTCCACAATAAACTCAATGGTATCTTATTGCATTCATTTTTTAAATGTTCATTTCACTTCTTTTTTTGTTGTTTTCCATATATTGACGTAATATATTTCTTTTGTATCACAGTGATTATGGAGCATTTATTTGTCCGTTTGCTGAATATGTCATTCATGGTAGAGATATTCCTAAATAGATTGACATTGGTTATGTTCGCATGAGGTATGGAGCTTTGTTGTGGGATTATGGAAAGAGAAAACTAAAAGATGGTATAAAAGACAACACTGCAGAAAAAAGTGGCAGATTATTTGGAAAGGAAAAGAGGAAGAGAACGCACCAGGAGTAGTAGTTTAGTTTTGTAGTTATTGAAAATCACTGCACATGAAGGAGTTTTAGCTATTTTTATGCGATTATGTAAAGTTTAAACAGTCTTTTCAAATTGAATCGGCTATTTTTTATGTGATAACGTAAAGTATACAATGTAGAATTGTTACTGATTCATTTGTTGGTATCTTTGTATATTTATGTTTTATTATCGAAGAATATTTTTTGCCTTTCCTTTTGGAAAGTCTTGCCCCTGAGGTAAGAGTTATTAAGTATCTTCTAAATTAATAAACAATGTGGAAGGGCCAATTCATGCCCACGAGGTATAACTTGTTCCTATGGAGGCTGTCTTATCATTAATTATGAGCGACTGCTACATGAGTATTTTGATCATTGTGAAATTTTCAATCACATTTGTCCTCGATTAAATGGCATAAAATAAGAAACAATTTAGACCTTGCAATCTAAGGGTCATCTACTCTCCCTCAGTAGTTGGTTCTCCACGTTTATTTATTTGGTTAGATGCTTGGTTTTGTTGATTGGTATCATCATTTTTTCTACTCGCAATTGAATACTCCCCCATGCTTTTCTTTTTGTAATTTTTAATATTTATTGCTTTTGTTCTTGGCTTATAGTATTTTAATTTTGTCTAGAATATTGATTCTTATATGGTTGTAAGATTGTAATATTCCTATAAACATATTTTGAATGGCAGAGGAAGAATGTTCTTTGAAAAATTATGAGTTGAACCACCTTTGATGTGTAAGTCTTGCCTCTAGGACAAGAGTTATAGATCATCTTCCGAATCATTATAGACTATGTTAGTGTCAACTCTTGCCCATGGAGCATAACTTGTTCCTTAGGGGTCTAAAAATCTTGCCTCTTGGGCAAGACTTATAAATTATCTACCAAATCATTACACACTAGTCTAGTATCAATGCTTGGCCATGGGGCATAACTTGTTCGTTTGATGTATTAATTTTTGCCTCTAGGGCACGAGCTATAGATCATCCACCAAGTTATTACACACTAAGCTAGTGTCAACTCTTGCCCATATGGCATAACTTGTTTCTTTGGGGCTTAAGTCTTGCCTCTAGGGCAAGTTTTGTAGATCATCTGCCGAATCATTGCAGAATAAGCTAGTGTCAAATCTTGCCCATGGGGCATAACTTGTTCCTTTGGGGTCTAAAAATCTTGCCTCTTGGGAAAGACTTATAAATTATCTACCAAATCATTACACACTAATCTAGTATCAACGCTTGGTCATGCGGTATAACTTGTCCATTTTTTGTATTAATTTTTGCCTCTAGGGCACGAGCTGTAAGTCATCTGCTAAGTTATTACACACTAAGTTAGTGTCAACTCTTGCCCATAGGGCATAACTTGTTTCTTTGGGGCTTAAGTCTTGCCTCTAGGGCAAATGTTGTAAATCATCTGCCGAATCATTGCAGAATAAGCTATGTCAACTCTTGCCCATAGAGCACAACTAATGTTGCATCTTGCCTTCAAGGCAAATTTTAAAGTGTATCCCGTGGAATTATTCACATCATATCTCTTGGGGATGTGGTCCTTCCCCGAATCCTGTTAATATGATATATTTTTACACATCAATATATAAAAAAATTTAACATGCTAAGTAATTTTTATAAAAAATCAATAAGAAGGTATTGAGTTAAATACTTCACCAGGAGTTTAAACTTCAAATAAATAAGAAGACATTCGTGATTGAAAGTCAAAATTACTTATTACAAACTAAAATAGGGGATCAAAGAATCCTATTATAACTGCTATTTTGATCCAACTTCTCAGATAAAAAGTAAAACTAATCATGTTTTCTTATTTTTCTTTCTGTATCTTTTTGCATATGGATGAAGGATAGGAGTGTAGTGACAATTTGATCTATTATGATCGGTTCTTTTGCATCTCGAACATCTCTAATTGTTTCTTGAAGATTTTATTCTGCAAGGATATCTGGATGTTTGTCTTCTCCCAAGCAGAACCTCCTTATTTGGGGGTTTTGTAATCAGATCCTTTATGCTATCTGGGACAATCC
Source organism: Capsicum pubescens (assembly GCA_030864215.1). Classification (NCBI taxonomy): domain Eukaryota; kingdom Viridiplantae; phylum Streptophyta; class Magnoliopsida; order Solanales; family Solanaceae; genus Capsicum; species Capsicum pubescens. The sequence goes on from CM061540.1 coordinate 87,156,834, forward strand.
ATGATGTTGTGCTTCCAACTGGTAGGATTTCTCCCTGGTATGTTTGTAGCCAAGACTGTCTTAAGAACCAATGAGAATAATATCTAGACTTGTTTATATGTCTACTGTTTATCGCTGCAATTGCATGGGTGCATAGTATCTCATCTGTTTGAAATACCAAGCATTGACAAGTCCTACTCTTCAGGTCTACAATATATTAAACTCCTCCTTGTCTTACAACAAATCTTGTTGCATCAATGGGGTCTACCTAAAAATAAAATGATAAATAAATGACAACTTATACTGAAACATCTAGTATATGAGCAAAATCAGGCATACAGAGCAATCAATCATACATAGGGGACGAATCTCGAGGCAACCAAAAAACAACTACAATCAAGCATATAACATCTAATCACAATCTAATATTGAACTAATCAAAAATCTAATAATAAGTGACCAATAATAAGGAGTCACAATTAAGGTTCTATTTTAAAATGGAAGAGAAGGGCCAATATATGGGATAGTTAGAGTTTTGATGCTTGGCTTGGTCAGGGATAGCATAGGAGAAGGATCTGTTATCCAAGAAATGAGCTTTCAAAGTCAAATTCCCTATATTATGTGGAAAAGACAGAACCTTGCTCAGGAACAACAGCTGATTCAATAGCGATGCTTCCAATATATGAGCAGGAGAATCAGCTACAAATAAATGAGATAAAACAGATATTGCATCTAACCTGGGAGTAGAATCAACTCTGATAGTGAAATATCTAGTATATGAGCAGAATCATCCATATAGAGCAATCAAACATACATAGGGGATGAATCTTGAGGCAACCAAAAAATATCTACAATCAAGCATACAATATCAAATCACAAATGACCATACATCTATGAGCAGAAGTAATGGAACAGAAGCAATAAAATACATATTTTGTGCGCGAATCTCAAGGAAATAAAAAAACTAGCAATAAATCATAAATAATAGTAAACTAGTTATATATAATCTGCAATCAAAAAAAGTAATAGTATATTTCCCTATCATCAAAATAAAATTTCAATTACTTACGTTCAATTTCAAGGCGACTTGAATCTTGTCAGTCACCTCTACATCCGCCCAACGTGTGATGTCATGAAAGTTGTCTTGCGCTTTCATTTTTATTTCATAAAACTAACTTTGTAACTTATTCATAATGTAATCGTTCAGTCCCAGTATTGGCAGTTGCCTTGCTTTTATCAGTACCGCATTCATAGACTCCACGTTGTTAGTTGTAAGCATATTGTACCTTCTGTTGGTATGAAACAAACGAGACCATATTTATGGTTATTCTTCTTTCAAGTACTCTGCAGCAATTTTGTTGACTTTTTCTATCTCATCTATAAAAGTATAAAATTCAGTTTGTTTGTATGTTGTTGCTGCATTGTAGAAGAGTGATAGAACCACATCTGAGAATTATCTTTTTCTTAAATTCTGCTCCATATGGTAGATGCATATCCCGTGCTGACACTCTGGATATACATTCTCAATTGCATTTGCAATGGCTGGGTGACAATCTGATAGAATAGACAATTGTTCGCGTACCCCAATTGCATTTCTTAACTGATTGAAGAACCAGTTATAAGACTCATTATTTTCTGAGTCTGCGATTCCAAAAGCCAAAGGAAATATCTTGTTGTTTCCATCCTTTGACACTTCTATCATGAGGACACCATGATATTTTGACTTCAAAAATATTGCATCTACCATTATTATCGATCTACAGTTAGTCCATCCAATGATTGAAACACCATAAGCAAAAAATGCATATTGAAACCTGTGTTGAGCAAAAAAATATTAGTAACAATTTACATTTGATGTTTATAATCAGAGTACAAAAATTTTCTAAATGAAGTCTTGCCCATGAGGCAAGAGTTGCATATATGTTAATAATCTAATCAGTGCAATTAAAGAATAAACTTTTGCCTCTTGAACAAAATTTTTCAATTTCAACAATTTTCTAAACTAAGTCTTTCCCATGAGGCAAAAGTTGCATATATGTTAATAATCTAGTCAGTGAAATTAAAGAATAAACTTTTGCCTCTTGGGCAAAAGTTTTCAATTTCAACAGTATAGAATTTGTATAAACTAAGTCTTGCCCATGAGGCAAGAGTTGCATATATGTTAATAATATAAGCAGTACAATTAAAGAATAACCTTTTGCTTCTTGGGCAAAAGTTTTCAATTTCAACAGTATATCATTTGTATAAACTAAGTCTTTCCCATGAGGTAAGAGTTGCATATATGTTAATAATCTAATCAGTGCAATTAAAGGATAAATTTTTGCCTCTTGGGAAAAAGTTTTCAATTTCAACAGTATATCATTTGTATAAACTAAGTCTTTCCCATGAGGTAAGAGTTGCATATATGTTAATAATCTAATCAGTGCAATTAAAGGATAAATTTTTGCCTCTTGGGCAAAAGTTTTCAATTTCAACAATTTTCTAAACTAAGTCTTGCCCATGAGGCAAGAGTTGTATATATATTAATAATCTAATCAGTGCAATTATAGAATAAAGTTTTGCCTCTTGGGCAAAAGTTTTCAGTTGTATAGCATTTGTACAACAATTTTCTAATCTAAGTCTTGCCCATGAAGAAAGAGTTGCATACATGTTAATAATTCAATTAGTGCAATTAAAGAATAAAATTTTTACTAATAAACTTTTTACTCTTGGGCAAAAGTATTCAATTTCAACAATTTTCTAAACTAAGTTTTGCCCATGAGGCAAGAGTTGCATATATGTGTAATACCCCAAAAAGTCCAAACCAATATTAGTGCCATGTTTCAATCTCATGCATAGCACATCATGGTTCTTTTATAGTTTTATGAGTAAGTTAGATGTATATTAAGGCTTCAAATAACTCCCATCTATCAGACGAATCAAAACATTCCTTACCGATTGAATTCTTGGGAAGGATATTGCTATAGTCAACTTCAAATGAGCATATATCTAGTTGTACTATGAATTTTTGAGATAATGTCCCACCAAAATATAGATAATTTAATTAGATTTCCAATTATACCAATTTCTCCCAAATCCGATGTCGGAGCAAAAATCTATACCTATTTTACTCCAGATTGTCAGCCTGGAAACTGAGTGACGACCTGTCTGACGGCTGATCACATTTTTGACGACCTGTCTGACGGCTTATCATATTTATGATGACCTTTCTGATGTCTTATCACATTTCTAATGACTTATCAGCTAATGTAGTCAAGATTAGACAATAACCCATCAATTTCAGGTCCTAGGTGACAACCTGGGCTGACGGGCTATCATAGACCTGACGGCTTATCTGCCCATGTTGTCAACTGATAATTTCAGCAACTAGGAAGTAAGTTCGTAGGGGTATTTTGGTCCTTTTTCCTCACCCTAAACCTTTCCTCACGACATAAAACACCAAAAACACGTATTTAGCTAATGGTATTTAGTTTTGAAAGATCTTAACCCTCTTTGTTCCCAAGAACAAACTTAGGGTTTCTTCTCAATTAACTTCAAGATCCCATTACACTCTCCACAAGATATTCATGAATTAAGATTCCCAATCCAAGAACATTCGAGAAAGGTCAATTTTCTTTCAAGTTCAATCCCTAAGGTATGCATAGTATTCATTCATGGACTCCTTTCGTCCATGAAGCTCAAGAATCACTTTTCTAAGATCAAGTTTATGTATTTCTTTATGAACTTCATGTTGGGTTTGATTTCTTTCCCCATGTATGTACAAGCTTATGCATATCATATGTTTGATGAAGTGCTTCAATAAATGAATTATGAATTGTGTTGATTGGTCATGTGTTCAAGTAAGCCATGTTATGTCAGTTTCTTTCCATTGAGTCCTGGGGGTACTTGTACCCGACAATTTAGCTGTGTGTCTAGAGCCATGTCATGTTTTCACGATACTCTCAGTCAAGCCATGATCCATAGAACTCAGTCAGTCATGTGACTCAGGAAATCTCAGAAATCTCAGTAATCTCAGTAGTTCAGTATTCCCAGTAAATCTCAGTAACTAAAGTACTCTCAGTCAGTCCTCAGAACTCAGTATATTCCGTCAGTCAATGAAACTCAGTAAACTCAGTTTAGCTCTGCTAAACAATACCACTAGTATCAGTTCAGTTTAGTTAATTAGTTCAGTTCAGTTAATTAGTTCATCTCAGTTAATCAGTTCAGAGTCTTTCGGATGGGAGTAGGATTTAACACCGAGTGAGCCTAGGGATGGGAACTTACCCGTTAGATAGGACTGAGATTCCTAGAAGCAATCCCTAAGTTCCAAAACTACGTAGCCAGCGTAGGTACGAGATGTCACCCGTTAGATAGGACTAACATACTCAGGGATCACCCGTTAGTACATTTAAATGTATAGGACTGATCCTAGGGGTCACCCGCTTGATTAGGACTGACTCCACAACAGTTGTCTTTACCAGTGGCGCGGTACTGACACCCTTTCAACTGGGGTTACAGGTTGGACCCCAGTTAGCATAGTATGGGGCATGTCGGTTAGATAAATACATCCCATAGTTTCAGTTACAAAATCAGGACTGTCAGATACAATCAATTCCTATCATTATCAATATACTCCGGGATCACCCACTAGATAGGACTGACCTTAACTATGGTCAATCAGTATTAGTATTATCAGATTTAGAGATCACTCGCTAGGTAGGACTGATCTCAGAATAAGTCAAATTATCTTTGTTATCATTATACTCAGAGATCACCCGCTAGATAGGACTGATCTCAGATTCAGTTACTCCATACAGAACGGAACTCAGATAGTTCCATCAGAACTTAGACTGTCAGATATAGTCGCTCAATATCAGTTACATCAGTTATACCGATCATCACAGTAATATTAGTTATATCAGTCATCATAACTCACGTTATCAGTATTCAATTTCAGGACTGTTAGACACAGTCAATCAGACCAGTTCTTCATAATTCAAACTGTCAGAAATAGTCGTTCATCTATTCAGTAATGCAGTATCAGTTCCTCACTTAGTAATGACTTACATATTAATATCAGTGAACTCAGTCATTCAGTATCTCAGTATCAGTACACTCATGTTGTCAGCATTCAGACTCAGTAGTCAGTATCACCACGAGTTCAGTTATAGTTACCTATGCATGTATGTATTCTCACGTTCATATCATTCAATATTGTTCATGCATATAAACCCTTTGCATTTAACCTACCTCACTCGTATACTCATTATATTCAATCGTAGTGACGCATTTGCGCTATGGTATTTTATTTTATGACATAAGTTCAGAGGCACGAGTTCCAGAGTAGCAGTAGTATTGCAGATTTCAGCAGTCAGAGTTAGCAGTGAGTCTTTATTCTCCGAGGACATGATTACTACATCATTACTTCAGTATTTCAGTTTGGCTTTCAGTAGTCAGGAGTTAGTTGGAGACATGTTCCTTCCACTCCCTACTTTAGATAGTTAGAGGCTTTCAGACTAGATTCTGACTTCAGTATTTCGGTTTATTTTTGGTATTGTAATACCACTTTATTCAGACATTGTTATTATTCAGATTATGTTCAGTATTGAACCTTATGGCCTTTCAGTTCATGTTTCCGCATTTATATACATATATTATGCAGTGTATAGGTACATACATCAGTCATGGGTTAGCTTGTGGTCCTTCGGGGTCATGAGCACTGTGTAGCATTTCGGTTTAGAAAATTAAAGCATTACAATATGTTAATAATCTAATCAGTGCAACTAAAGTATAAACTTTTTCCTCTTGGGCAAAAGTTTTCAATTTCAACAATTTTCTAAACTATGTCTTGCCCATGAGGCAAGAGTTGCATATATGTTAATAATCTCATCAGTGCAATTAAAGAATAAACTTTTTCCCCTTGTGCAAAAGTTTTCAATTTCAACAGTATAGAATTTGTACAAAAATTTTCTAAACTAAGTCTTGCCTATGAGGCAAGAGTTGCATATATGTTGATAATTTAATCAGTATAATTAAAGAATAAACTTTTGCCTCTTGGACAAAAGTTTTCAATTTCAATAGTATAGCATTTGTACCTATTCTCATCGCCCCTCTTTATGTTTGTGTATGTGACTGGGTTGTTTTCTTTCATTATGTGAAGATACGATGGTAACTTGTTGTAGTTCTCTTCCACGGTTCCTCTTATCACCGTATAAGTATGTTGTATCACTCGCTATCCTTTGTTGTAAGATATGATTATTCTGTATTTTCTTCTCATTTTATCTACCACGAAGTTTGGTGTGATTACATTACCAGAGTCACGCACAAGCTATAGTATGTAGTCACATATGACCTTTGATGTTGCATTCCTGTGGTCGGATGTTATAAAATCAACCGAGCAATTGCGAACCTTTTCATATGTAGTAACCTGAAAGAGCAAAGAATTGGGAATCTTTGAGGCATGAAATTGCCACACGCATTTTCCGTTCAAACATCGCAGTGAATATTTTGTTGTGCTTGATTTGATAACCTTAAATTGGATGTTGTTTGTAATTGCAATGTTTGACATGTACGTCATCATATTTTGTTTGTCAATGAAGATCGAATTGACATTTACCTCATTCAAAGAGGCATTGTGTCTTAAGAGAGTAGTCTCGATATCAAGTATCCTCTTCTTCTTTTTGGCGTACCCTCTTAATCTTCGATGGCTGCCCCATTTCTCCATCTATTGCAGCCTCCAATATTGGTTCGATAACCTGTAACTCATTATTTCTATCAATAATTTCAATTGATTATCCCATATTGTATTGCTCAATACTCATTTCTTTTCCATCCATTCCAAGCACAACCCTTGTGAAAAATGAAACAATAAAAGATTAATAACAATTTAATTTAGAATATATATCTTCAACAAGTAAAATCATTAAAAAGTAAGGCAGAGTCTACTATTGCCCATGGGGCATAACTGTCAAAGTCTTGCCTCTAGGGCAAGAGTTATAGGTCATCTGTCAAATCATTACAGACTATGGCAGTGTCAACTCTTGCCCATGGGGTATAACTGTCTCAGTATTGCCTCTAGGGCAAGAGTTACAGGTCATCTTCTAAATCATTACAGACTAAGTAAGTATCAACTCTTTCCTATGGGGCATAACTTAAAATGTATGGAAGAATCTGAAGATGCTAAATCGCACTTAAAACTACTGAATAACACACACTATAAGGGTGATTCTGAGAGGGTTTTTTACTTCAGAGATAGGTTGCAAGTGATACAACATAGTTTATCAAATGAATACTCTGATAGTATGGACTTGAAAGAGAATAATGTACTGACTATTATTGAGAAGTGGAGCAATATTGAAGAGAGCATGTTACAATAAAAATTCAGGGCTTTGTGTATAAGCTAGGTGATTCAAACCCCATGTATTTTAGTGCAGTTATGAAAGAAAAAAAGTAACAAGAATCTTATTTAGTTTTTAAACTAAGAATCTTATTATTTTAGTAATTGCTTTGCCTTTTAGGTTTTTGGTTAATGCTTTGTTGAATATATTTTTTGCCTCACCGGATACAGCCAGAAAATTTTCTTTTGGCTTGTAAAATCTAGTTGATAACCATGGCTACCCCAAACGGGATCATTTATTATTCTGCCAAATCACCTTAACACTTAAAGGTTCACGCCCACAGTTAAGGGACTGAATATAGCAAACATAATGGATATTCTAATATGCCAAGACTGAATTTTTCTAATAAGGGGTTTTGGGAGGTGTGTGGAAAACTAAGCAACCGTGTCATCTTTAGGGGATCTCCTGTGTTGTGTCACTCAATAGAAACACGCGATACTGAGACAAAAAAAGTTACCAAAAATACTGGTCATTATTCCAACATATCTAGGTAAGCATGGTTCAACAACTAATGGTCAATGAATATAAATATGATGCGCGTTCAACAATGAAGGATTTATTTTAGCACTGAAAAGTTGTATAATAGTAACCTTGCTACCTAAAGTGCCAAATCCTACTACCATTAGAGAGTTTAAACCCATTGCCTGTTGCTCTATGTTATACAAGCTAATAGCTAAGGTGTTCTCTCTTAGAATCAACAAGTTAGTGCTTCTTTAATCTCTAAAACATAGGTTGGATTCATCTGAGATGGAAAACATAGTCTTTCCCTCCAATACCAAACCCTCGCAACTACTCAAACACAATTATAACCGCAATAAAAAATTCCCCACAAACTGTTCGACATAATTCCTCATCATCTTTTAATGCTAATTATACCACTAGTTTGAAATACTTAGAACTAATTTCTTGTACCACCTTGACCTTATACGTTTGGCCTTCCCAAAATATGTTGCGATCAACGTTAACTCCTATATTAATGGCCTTTCTCTCCAAGACCAACCTCCCACAACTACTCAAATACAATTATAACTACAATAACAAACTTCCCATAACTTGTTCGACGGAATTCCTCAATGGTAAATATGTTACTACAACAACAACATATCCCAAGTTCAGCTTACGTTCACCTCCCTAAAAATCAAATCAATATGCTAATTATATAACGAGCTAAAATTACCACAATGCATCAATAAGCTAAAATTACCATAATGAATTTTGATGATGAAATCTTACGGCTAAAGTCGATTCTGCGAATGTTTGAAAGTCGATTCTCGAATTTGGAAGAAAGCGATTTAACATCAATATTTTAGAGGTCGATTCTGGAATTTAGAAGAAAGAGAGAAAGAAAGAGATTTAAACGAGAATATTTTGCAGGAGGGTATTTTCGTCCAAAAGAATATGACTTAACAAGTAAAGGCTATTTTAACAAAGCTTTTTTATTTGGGGCTAAAATTTGAAAGCCACCCTAATTTGGGTCTATATTTGAGAATTACCCAAAATTATAGGCTATAATAGTCTTTTCGAAGCCTAGTTGGCCATATGTGTAATCTACTATGTGGAGTTAGAATTTAGGCACAATTATATCGTTAGACCCCTTAACATAAATGTGAAATACCGGGAAAATTATAAAAACGATCCTCGATTTTTCTTTTTCTTTTTCCATAAGAAAAATCCTACAAAACTAAAATTTCTTCTTTTTTATGTATAGAATAAATACTTATTTATGTAATACCCGTACTTTTCCTAGCTTGAAATTTTTTCCCAAGAATGTTAAAAGCTTTCTTTGAAAGATGAATCCACTTTTATAGATGTGGTATTTTCAAGATTTTCACTTTTTGTCATGTGGAAAATTCCATAAGCTTTCCATCGATACCAATTTTGCCCAAATCCAACACCTGGACAAAGAGTTAGAGCCTTTTTAGTGAGACAGTGTATCACCTGAGCCATCAGCGCGTCGCGGAGCCAGCTTAAATGGCAATTGTCAATTTTTAGTATTGCTCCGCGATAGTAGAACGTCGCGCCAAACTTCAAGGTCTCAAACAAGGTGGCAACACAATAGCTCCGCATCGCGCCACCATGCAGATTCCCAATTATCCAGTTCCAGTGACTTGGCGTGATAGTGGCGCGTCGCGCCAAGGATGAAAATTGGGAAATTTCTACAAGAATTAAAATACGTGTCCTATGGTTAAAAGTGTCAATTTCCCTTCCCTATATAAGCTAAAAAAACATGGATTTGAGCCTTCATTACACCAAAATATACTCTATTCACTCAAAATTCTCTCAAGAACATATTAGGGTTTTTCATAGAAGATCAAGTTCAAGAATTTCCTCCGTCAATCTTCGTGTATTTACGAACTAAGGTATGTGTAGTGTTCATTCATGGACTCTTTCCGTCCATGAAGCGCAAGAATCTCTTTTCCAACTTCAAGTTTATGGATTTCTTTATGAGTTTCATGTTGAGTTTGTTTTGTTCATGTTGAGAATGATTAATTGAATTCTAATTCATGTTGGGTGATCAATTTTATGTGGAATTGATTAGTATAGATGTATTTTCATGTGAACTTACGATTAAACCCTATAATGATGAAATTAGAATTGAACGATGATGTCTAATTGTTGTACAGTGTTGTTTACATATACTATGTCTACCATGTGTTTGATTGAATGCCTATATGAAGGAAAAGTGCCCAACTAGCATGATATTATGAAATCCCCATTTATGTACAAGTTTATGCATATCACATGTTTGATGAAGTGCTTCAATATATGAATTATGAATTGTGTTGTTGGTCATGTGTTAGAGTAAGTCATGTTATGTCAGTTTCTTTCCATCGAGTCCAGAGGATACTTATACCCGACAACTTAGCTGTGTGCCTAGAGCCATGTCATATTTTCACGATACTCTCAGACAAGTCACAATCCATAGAACTCAGTCAGTCATGTGACTCGGGAAATCTCAAAAATCTCAGTAATCTCAGTAGTTCGTAATCTCAGTGATCTCAGTACTCAGTAATCTCAATAACCTCAGTATTCCCAGTCAATCTCAGTAACTTCAGCATTATCAGTCAGTCCTCAGAACTCAATACATTCTGTTAGTCAACGGAACTCAATAAATTCAGTTTAGTTTAGCTCCGCTAAACAATACCACTATTATCAGTTCAGCTCAGTTAATCAGTTCAGTGTCTTTCAGATGGGAGTAGGATTCATCACCGAGCGAGCCTAGGGATGGGGACTCACCCACTAGATAGGACTGAGATCCCTAGAAGCAATCCCTAAGTTCCAGAACTACGTAGCCAGCGTAGGTTGAGATGCACCCTACGCATTTAGGGACATATATACATCTCATTTGGGTTACCTACCAGGAGGGGTTGATGGAAGAGATCCCTGTCATACTCACAGCAGGTCTTTACCCGTGGCACGGTATTGACACCCTTCCAGCTGGGGTTACAAGTTGGACCCCACCAGTTTAGTTTTGGGGCATGTCGGTTAAATGATTACCTCTCACAGTCTCAGTCACAGTCTTAGTCTCAGTCTCAGTCTCAGTCTCAGTCTCAATAAAAGAACTTAGATAGTTCTTCAGATTTCAGGACTGTTAGATACAGTCAAATTGAGATACAGTACGAAGCTCAGCTAGTTCCATCAGATTCAGTACTGTCAGATACAGTCACTTATGTTATCAGTTATATCAGTTCTCAGAACTCATGTTATCAGTATTTAGCCTCAGGACTGTTAGAAACAGTCAACCAGACCAGTTCTTCATAATTGGAACTATTAGAAACAGTTATTCATATATCAGTAACATAGTATCAGTCCCTCAGTATTCAGTAATACAGTGTTAGTATTTCTCACTTATCAGTGACTCAGATGTCAATATCAATAGACTCAGTTGTTAGAACTCAGTACTCAGTCCTATCACGATGTTAGTTACAGTTACGTATGCATACATGTATTCTCACGTTCATGTTAGCCAGTAAGTTAGTATTTTTCATGCATATGAACCTATTGCATTCAGCCTACCTCACTTGCATACCAGTACATTCAAAGTACTGACTTATTTGCGCTATGGTGTCTTATACCATAGGTTTAGAAGTGTGAGCTCCAGAGCATCAGTAGTATCCCAGTTCAGCAGTCAGAGTCAGTTGTGAGTCCTCATCCTTCGAGGACATGATGATTACATTACTATTTTAGTTTTCAGTTTATTTCAGTAGTCGGAGTTAGTTGGGGACATGTCCCATCAACTCCTTATTCAGATAGTTTAGAGGCTTTCAGACTATAGCATGCCAGATAGTTACTTCAGATTTGTTTTGTCAGACATTGTTTTATCAGATGTTTATTCAGTTTTGAACCTTATGGCCTTACAGCTTTTACGTATTCCGCATAATTTCAGTATATTATTCAGTGCTTAGGTATAGATAATAGTCATGGGTTGGTTCATGGTCCTTCGGGGTCATGAGCACCGTGTAGCATTCCGATCATTACAATTTGCCTCTATATAACTCAAATATTTTTAAACAACTCTCGATGCTTATTTATTTTTAAATTTCTATTTTTTATTTTTTATTTTACTTTGATATTTATTTTTTATTTATTTGTTTTAAGGTTTTTCTCAGCCTTTACTCTAATTCTTTTTCTCCTCTCAACTTCTATTTTTTTCTCTTTTTTTTTTGCTTTTAATTTTATCTTTTCTCTGTTTTTTCTTTTTTTCTTAGTTTTTATCCTTTTTTTGTCTTTTTTCTTCGTTTTTTCTCAACCTTTATTTTTTTCCTTTTCTCCTCTCTAACTTCTATTTTTTCTCTTTTCTCATCTCAACTTCTATTTTTTTTTCTTTTTTTTTCTTTGATTTTTCTTTTTCTTTTTTAATATCTTCTCTTCATTTTTTTCCTTTTTTCTCAACTTCTATTAATTTTCTTTTCTTTTTCCTTTCTTCTATTCCTTCCAATCAATTAGTTACGCCTCGTGGGCAAGAGTCGACACTATCAAATTGTGTCTTAATTTATGAGATGCTCTACAAATCTTGTCTTAGAGGCAAGACTTAGTGCAAGAATTTTCAAGCAACAAGTTATATTTTATGGTCAAGAGGTGACACTACCACATTGTGTTTTACTATTGTCTTAGAGGTAAAACTTAGCCCAATGATTTCACCAAAAAAAAAAAACTTAGCCCAATGACTTTCTAACAACAAGTTATGGCTCATGGGCAAGAGTTGATATCATCACATTATGTCTTAATTTATGAGATGCTCTATAACTCTTGCCTTAAAGACAAGACTTAGCCCAAGGACTTTCAAACAATAAGTTACGCCCCATAGGCAACAGTTGATACTGACACACTGTGTCTGGATTTATCATGAGATGTTCTGTAAATCTAATGTGTCAGGATTTATCATGAGATGTTCTGTAAATCTTGCCTTGGAGGAAGACTTAGCCCAAGGACTTTAAAACACAAGTTACGCTCCATGGGCAAGAGTTGATACTACCACATTATATTTTAATTTATGAGATCTTTTATAACTCTTGTTTTAGAGGCAAGACTTACCCCAAGAACTTATAAATAAAAATTTACGCTCCATGGGCCAGAGTTGGTATTACCACATTGTGCTTTGATTTATAAGATGTTCTATAAATCTTGCCTTATAGGCAAGACTTAACTCTAAGACTTTCAAGCAACAAGTTACGCCCATGGGCAAGAGTTAATACTAACACATTGTATCTTAATTTATGAGATGTTCTATACAACTCTTACCTTAGAGGCAAGCTTATCACATGGACTTTTAAAACAACAAGTTACGTATAATGGGCAAGAGTTGGCACTACCACATTGTGTTTTGAATTATGAGATTCTTTATAACTCTAGCCTTAGAGGAAAGACTTAGTCTAAGGACTTTCAAACAACAAGTTACGCTCCATAGGCAAAAGTTGAAACTATCATATTGTGTCTTGATTTATGAGATGCTCTATAACTCTTGCTTCAAAGGAAAGACTTGCCCAAGGACTTTCAAACAACAATTTATGCTCCATGGGCAAGAGTTGACACTACTACCTTGTGTCATGATTGATGAGATGCTCTACAACTCTTTCCTCAAACGCAACACTTAGCCCAAGGACTTTCAAATAACAAGTGTTGACACCTAATTTTTGCCCTCCACGACTAAGTTTAATCTTGAGTTTCTTCTCTTTTGAATAAAATCAATTTATTTTATTCGGATAGAAACTTTCCCAAGTATTTTTCTAGGTAATTTTGTCATTTAAATAGAGATTATATATTTTCGTATATGTATTTACAAGATCGTATAATTTCGTCACTTAAATAATTATTTTACGAAAAAATAAATTTTAATCAAGTATTATCTTAAAAATTAATTCAAATGGTTAAAATCTCGATGCAAGTATAGCTTATTCTCAAAAATGATTTATTTTAGAAATGTGTGTTTGATTTTATGAAATCAAGAAACTTGAAATGAAATCGGCTGTTAATTTATTTCAAACATTGTTTCAATTTAGTCAAATTATTAAATTAGACCTTAATTGAAATTAATTTGACCACAATTACAATATAATTGGTCAATTGATTTTCAATTAGGCTAAAATGTAAATTCAATTGGCTAAATTCTAACAATTAGCCTAATTTAACAAATAGACTAAATTCGTAAATCCCTAATTCCTAGTTCAGCCCCAATTTCTCCAATTACCCAACCCCAGCCTAACCCACGACCCAGCCCACTTCATCAAACTGCCTAGCCCATTGCAAGATCCGGCCCACACCCTTATAACTCCCTTCTCTAACCCGATTCAACATCCTATAATAGTCAGCAGCAACGCGTACAACCCAGCGATACAACGTTATCAGCAACAACGACGGTCAACAACAGCTTCAGCTAACGATACCAGCTTCAATGCATATAACAACGCAATACCGATAACAAAAAATCGACCCAATACCCAACAACAATAATTTTGACCTTGCTCTAACCCAACTTCAACTTCAGCAACACACCAGCGATAAAACCGTCCAACAATCAAATCAAAAACCCTTTTTGTATTTCAAAATTTGTACTTGTATTGTACGATTACAACTCACCATGCCTTATACCTCGATTCAAGGTTAAAAATTCCAAATTTTCCCCCAGAATTCTTTGTTCCCACGTTGACGGGCTTCAAAGAACCGACCCCAATTCATTCCTATAAATAATATATACTGTTTCCAAAGGGATAAAAAGATGTTGGAAAGGTCAAATAGTGGGAACCCCAAAAAAGCGTGGGATTTTTCTATCCGAAGAAGGATTTTGGTGTCAAGAAATTCGACAAGACTCGTTTGAGCGCGAACTTCTAGGCTAAGAATTCAAGCTCATTCCGGTGGTGATAAAATTTTTTTGACAAAGCTCGTAAGTCTGGTTTGTTGCCCATAAAGAGGTAAACTTCTCGTCTTTTTCCTCTTTTATCTCGCGTGATTCTGTCTCGTCGAATTCATGATAGTTGTGTTTAATTTTTCTTCTGCTGGTGGGACTGTTCGATGTAGATGGCTTGAAAGCCATAGGATTTTGTGATAAAATTGGTTGATATGTTGAATTATGGTTGTAGTTTCAGCTCATGTTTAAATCCGCTTTGTTGCGTTTGTTAGCTTTAATTATTCGTCTTTCAATGTTATTTGTGTAGCTCGATTACTATATTCTTAGTTTATCGTTTTGGCTTATAATCTCTCATAGCATCTGTTGTGTGGGGATTGAATGTTGCTTGTTATGATTGGAATACCGTTTAGCTTTATATTGCGAATAAGGATACTAGTCAGTTGACTCAATCTAAAATTAAAGTCCTTTTTATAGTTAGTTTTGTTCGCATTTGTAGTCTGTATGCAAAATGATTCGATGATCTTACCCTTTTCCTTTACTTTGTTTAAAATCGAGCATAAAAGTTTTTGTTCCCATCTTTTTCTTATTCATCCTTTCTTTTCGCTGCCTATACACAATTTGGTTGATAGTCTGCTGAACTTTTTTCAATATGCTTAGAGCCTCCATTTTCTGAAAAAAATAAAAATCTTTAAGTAATGTTGTTGTTTACGAGAGTAGAGATTGTGAATATGTGGTATGGCTATCTTTTGTTTCATATCTTCAATTCAAATTGTTTGATCTAGAGAAGTTGTCATTGTGTGAAAATATAAGCTGCCAAGTTGTTGGATAAGTGTTTGCATAACTTTCCGGTGAAATTACGACTAATAATATAAGCCTCTAGTGTTTTCATACTTGTATGCATATTTCCTGACAATTTGTACATGCAACCTTTCTAGATTCCTCCATGTTTGTTTATGCATAAAATTACTCTTCATCCACCTTAGTTACTTGTCTGTGTTGTTCGCCTACTCGTGAGTACTATAACTAGGCCGTTTTGATATGATTAGTTTGTTTTGAATCAGGAAATTGCATGCAATAGACCCAAATATGGGTGATTTTAGATATTTGACCCCAATAAGAAATGTCTTTAAAAAATAACTTCCTTACTATTTAACTATAGTACAAGTACCATTTTACCCCTCTACACCTCAAATATATTTTTTAAACTTTTCATACTTATTTGTCACTCAAATTTTATCTTTTATTATTTTCACTTTTTATTTTTTCCTTTAATTTTATTATTCTAGTTTTTTTTTATTATTTTCACTTTTTTTCCTTTAATTTTATTATTCTATTTTTTATTATTTTCACTTTTTTATTTTTTCGATTAATTTTATTTTTATTTTTTAATTCATTTGTCTCAACCTTTATTTTTTTTCTCTTTTTTTCTTTTTTCTCAAGCATTATCTATTTCATTTTTTACTTTTTTTAATTCTTTTATCTTTAACCTTTATTTTTCTTTTATTTTTTATTTTTATCAGTTCTCGTTTTTCCCTTATTTTTTCAAACTTTATTTTAATTTTTTCCTCTCATTTTTTATTTTCTCAATTTTTAAAATTCTTCGCTTTTTTCTTAATCTTTATTTTTTTTGCCTTTTTTTTCTCACTCTTTTTTTATATATATTTTTATTTTGTTTGATCGTTTTTTTCTTTTTTCAATTCTCTTTTTTCCCTCATTTTTCTAAAAGTTTATTTTTATTTTTCTCAATTTTTTTAATTCTTCATTTTTTCTTTATCTTTATTTTTTCTTTCCTTTTTTTTCTCAATCTTTTTTTTATTTCTCTATTTTGTTTTATCGTTTTTTTCTTTTTTCTCAACTTCTATTATATTTTGCTAATAAATAAAAAATTGGATAATCCGCAAAGGTATCTTCTTTTTTTTGACATCAAAGAAAATTTAAGGGCATGAATTGTTGTTACGAAGTTTTTTGAAAATTCTTGAGATAAGTCGTGTCTCTAAGGCGAGAGTTGTAGAATATCTCATACATAAAGACATAATGTGGTAGTGTCAATTCTTGCCGGTGGGGCATAGTTTATTATTTGAAAGTCCTTGAGCTAAGTCTTTCCTCTAAGACAAGAGTTGTAGAACATTCCATACATGAAGACATAATGTGGTAGTGTCAACTCTTTCCCGTGGGGCATAATTTGTAGTTTGAAAGTCCTTGAGCTAAGTCTTGCCTCTAAGGCAAGAGTTGTAGAACATCTCATAAATGAAGACATAATGTGGTAGTGTCAACTCTTGTCCGTGGGGCGTAATTTGTAGTTTGAAAGTCCTTGAGCTAAGTCTTGCCTCTAAGACAATAGTTGTAGAATATCTCATAAATGAAAACATAATGTGGTAGAATCAACTCTTACCCGTGGGGCATAATTTGTAGTTTGAAAGTCCTTGAGCTAATTAAGTCTTGCCTCTAAGGCAATAGTTGTAGAAAATCTCATAAATGAAAACATAACGTGATAGTGTCAACTCTTGACCGTGGGACATAATTTGTAGTTTGAAAGTCCTAGAGCTAAGTCTTGCCTCTAAGACAATAGTTGTAGAACATCTCATAAATGAAAACATAACGTGATAGAGTCAACTCTTGCCCATGGGGCATAATTTGTAGTTTGAAAGTCCTTGAGCTAATTAAGTCTTGTCTCTAAGGCAATAATTGTAGAACATCTCATAAATGAAAACATAACGTGGTAAAGTTAACTTTTGCCCGTAAAACATAATTTGTAGTTTGAAATTCCTTGAGCCAAGTTTTGCCTCTAAGACAACAGTTGTAGAACATCTCATAAATGAAAACATAATGTGGTAGAGTTAACTTTTGCCCGTGGGGCATAATTTGTTGTTTGAAAGTCCTTGAGCTAAGTCTTGCCTCTAAGGCAATAGTTGTAGAACATCTCATAAATGAAAATATAATGTGGTAGAGTCAACTCTTGCTCGTGGGGCATAATTTGTTGTTTGAAAATCCTTGAGCTAAGTCTTGCCTCTAAGGCAATAGTTGTAGAACATCTCATAAATGAAAATATAACGTGGTAGAGTCAACTTTTGCCCGTGGGGCATAATTTGTTGTTTAAAAGTCCTTGAGCTAAGTCTTGCCTCTAAGGCAATAGTTGTAGAACATCTCATAAATGAAAATATAACGTGGTAGAGTCAACTCTTGCCCGTGGGGTATAATTTGTTGTTTGAAAGTCCTGAGCTAAGTCTTTCCTCTAAGGTAATAGTTGTAGAACATTTCATAAATGAAAATATAACGTGTTAGAGTCAACTCTTGCCCATGGGGTATAATTTGTTGTTTGAAAGTCCTGAGCTAAGTCTTAGGTGGTAAGAGTTATAAAACATCTCATAAATCAAAATACAATGTGGTAGTGTCGACTCTTGCCCATGAAACTTAACTTGTGTTTGAAAGTCATAACTCTTGCCTCTACAATGTAGTAGTGTCAACTCTTACCCATGAAACGTAGCTTATTGTTCGAAAGTCGTAAGTCTTGCCTTTATAATGTGATAGTATCAACTCTTGCTCACGAGATGTAACTTGAATGAAAGAAATCGAAGAAAAGAACAAAAATAACAAAATTCCAAAAAAAAAGAAGAAAATGAAGAAAAATATTAGAAAAATAAAAATCAAAGAAAATGTAGAAGTTGAGAGAGAATAGGAAAAAAAAATAAAGGTTGATAAAAATAAAATAAAAAAAGATTGAATAAAAATAAAGTTTGAGAAAAATTTAAAAAGGAAAAAGTCAAAGAAAAATATATATATTTTTTTTTAATAAAAGTAGGCGTTGAAAGGTGTAAAGAAAAAAAATGTAAGGGTTGGGAAAAACAAAAAAGAACAAAAAAAAAAGAAAATAAAAATAAAAATAATATAAAAAAAAAAGAAAAAAAAAGAAGTTGAGAGAAAAAAGAAAAAAATAAAGGTTAAAAAAATTAAAACTAAAATAAAAATAAAAATAAAAATCAAAGTAAAATTAAAAAGAGAAAAAAAATAAAAGTTGAAAGATATAAATATGGAGTTGTTTCCATTATGAGGATCATTTACGTAATTTACTCCATTGATCAAGGACAATTTTGTGCAAAAGAATATTAGTTAATAGGTAAAAACTATTTTAAGAAATTTTTTTTTATTTGAGGCTAAAATTTGAAAGTCACTCTAATTTAGGTTTATTTTTTAGATTCACCCGTTTTGAATTGATAACTGATTGTTATCTCTTCTTTGTTTGCATGTGAAACAAATTTGAGTCCACTGGACTCTAACTTCCTCCACATTTCCTTAATGAGCCATATCGGCCCATATCATTTTCGAGTCAAGCCTCCTCCAAGTCCAAATGGACTAAAACTCAAGAGGTTAAACGTTGTATACAATGATATACAACAGATATACGCTATATTCAGGTCATGAAAGCTGATATACAAATACAAGAGAGTAAAAAATCAAGCTAAGGAAGCTGATATACAAAGTCTAAAGCTGATATACAGTGTGTATACAGCCAAAACGCGAAAGAGAGATGCTGATATACAGCTGATATACAAGCTACAAAATGGGCTAAAAGCCCAAGTTCAAATCTGCACAGCTTTCAAAATGGGACAGATAAGAGGCCCAAATTTCCTTTCTTTCTTTATTTTGTATAATTCATGTTTGATTATCTGTTGTATTAAATTCTTAAATTTGGTTAACCTTAATAAATTTCCTTTGGATCGTTACTTTTGTTTATCTTTATATTTTCCTTTGAAGTATTTATCACCTAGTGTAATGTTCAAAATTAATTGGAAAAATGTATTTTTCTTTATGTTCTTCTCTTAAAAAATAAAGATAATCAAAATGACATTTTTTTTGTTCATGTGTTAAATTAGTTTATTTAAATTAAAGAAAATGTTGATATTCAAAATCATTTTTCTTCCACTTTCATGAAAATAATTGTCTTTCCTTAAATTGATAAAAGACTTAGATTTAGTTGACTTTTTCTTTTTCTTAATTTAAATGGATAATTTTTCACTTGAATAATAAATGTCATATTTGCAGATGAATTTAAAATTTTACAAAGTTAACCACATTTTTCAAAATCAGTCATTCTTTATAAATCAATCAAATCGTCTTTTTTTTTTGGTAAATAATTTTTATTATACCAAAGTGAATCAATACAGTCCGAATAGAGGCTGACCCTCTGTTCCTCCAACGTTCAGCAACAAAAACTACAAGCCTAGTAGTGCGGGAGGTCTCTAGCTTACATACAATTCTACTCTCTCTCTCTACAATAGGCCTCACTACAAATCACTCAAATATCACTATTAATTTGCTATCTCAATGTTTTAGTCTTCCTTATGGGAATGAATTTAGAATCCTCAGGGTCGGTTGCCAGATTTTAACTGCTCCTCCTCTAACATGAAGAAACGTCGCTACTTCTTTGCATATCATATCTTCATGGTAGCAACCAACTTGAAACCTTATATGGTTCCTTTCCCTCCAAATTGTTGTTGTTACACATGCAAGGGTGCAGGTCACTATTGTATTCCTTCCCGTTTGTTTCTTTGCCCATGTGCAAATCCATTGAATTTCCCCTTGCCAAAGTCCCAATATTTCTGTGTATTCCCAGCCAACAGAGTATTCTCGCCCATAAAGCCTTTGTTATTCTACATTCAAAATAAAGATAATCTAGTGTTTCATCACTGTTATTACAGAAAGCACAAAACTGGGGGGTTCTTACACCAATTTTTAATAATCTATCCACTATTGGTAGCCTTCTTTGCACAGCAAGCCAAAGAATAAAGTAATGCCTTGGATGGATATTGGGATTTAGTACCAAGCTCTTCCATGGAACTTTGCGATGTACTGGCAGCAGGCTGATGTACATCTTCTTGATAGAGAATTTTCAATTGACGACTATATTTCTAAGCTTTGTCAGCAAATCCCCCTATCCTGGGACCCGTAGTACAAACTTCCTAGCCTCCAAGATTTTCCTTACTACCCAAGTGATTGTGCCAGGGATAAGGTCCATTTCCAGACTAGCATTCTTCAAGTAGTAAGAGTGTATCCATTTGATCTATAAGCAATTTTATCTTCAGCAATAGCCCACGGGTGTTTTAGTACTGTTGCCCTGTTCCAAGTGATGAGATGGTGAACATTCAAGCCCCCTACTGACTTTGGGAGACGGACTTTCTCCCAAGATACAAGGGCTCTTCTAGATATGTATGCCTCTCCTGTCCATAAAAAGGATCTACATACACCATCAATCAGTTTCATTATTTTCCAATAGGTTTGTACCCCAAACACCACTGCCTTTAGTAATTGTAATCGACCTGCATACAATAGGAGTTTTACTGACCAACATTTCACTTTTGCAGTGATCTTTTCAACTAGTGGCATACACTGGGCAAATGTCAATTTCTTTGACGAGAGTGGTACACCAAGATAGTTGAATGGGAAATCTCCTTCTGCATATTCCAGTTGTGATAGTATTGAGGCTTTCACTTGGGGTTTGACACCTGACATGTAAATGCTGCTCTTTTCTGTATTTGCCAGAAGGCCTGACACTTTTGAAAATCTTTGGAATGTTTCTTGCAAGAGAGTTATGGATTGAATATCAGCTTTATAGAACATCAAGAGGTCATCTGCAAAACAAATATGCATCACACCCAGGTTTTTGCATCTTGGGTGATATTGGAACTTCTTATTCATGGCCATAACATTAAGCTCTCTTTGCAGGTACTCCATTGAGATAACAAATAGATAAGGGGACATCGGGTCCCCTTTTCTTATACCCTTCTTCCCTTGGAAAGGTTTTGAGAGTCCACCATTAATAACAAAAGAGTAGGCCACTGTAGAGATGCACTCCATAACCCAACTGATAAATCTATAGGAAAAGCTAAGTGCAGACATCATCATCTTGATAAAACACCATTCTGTGGAGTCGTAGGCCTTTCTCAAGTCCACCTTCATTACACACCTTGGGGACAAACCTTTCCTGGTATACCACTTTAAGAGTTCATGACTAAACAGTAAATTGTCTGTGATACTCCTACCCTCTATAAATGTAGTCTGAAATGGTCCAATAATATCATTGATGACTAGTTTCAATCTTGTAGTGAGGATTATTGTGATGATTTTGTAAAAGGTTGTACAACAAGCTATTGGTCTGTAGTCCTTTACAGTAGTGGGGTTACTGATTTTTGGTATGAGGGTAACAGCAGTACAACTCACATTTTTCAATATTTTTCCAGTCTAAAAAAACTCTTGTACAACCCCTACTATATCATTTTTGACAATATCCTAATGTGCACTAAAAAATTCAATAGGGAATCCATCTATACTTGGTGATTTGTACAGTAGCATGCTCTTCACCGCTTCCAGGATCTCTGCATCAGTAACTGGTTGGATGAGCAGGTTTTTTTGAGTGGAGGATAAACAGGGCCCCTGTTCGATAATTGTAACATCTGGGCAAGGTAGTTCTTCTGCAGCAGTTGCCATCAGACTAGTAAACAATGATACAAACTCCTCCTCTACCTATATAGGATCTGTAAGCTTTGTCCCTTGAGCATTATAAACTGAATCAATATAGTTTTTGTTAGTTCTCATCTTCTATTGTGCATGGAAGTAGTTGGTGTTTGCATCTCCACTTTTGATCCAATTAGCTCTAGATTTTTGTCTTACTATCTCCCCCTTAACCTTGCTCCATTTCTAAATTCAACTAGTATTTTCTTTTCCTGCTCTATCAATGTTTGGTGCATGGGATTGTTAGCAATTTGGCTTTGTACTACTTCCAACTCTTGTCTTAAATTCATAAGTCTCTGCACATAAAAATCCATGTAGGAATTGAGACTCTTCAATGCATGTTTTATTTCCTTTAGCTTGGACTACAATTGGAACATGTTGGTACCCTCATACTTTTTTGCCCAGACCTCAGCTAAAACTCTTTTGAACCCCGAATGGTCCATAACAGTCTTGAATAATTTAAAAACTTTTGGATTTAGCGTCTCATGTGGCCCGTATTTAATAAGTATGGGAGTTTTATCGGAGACCCCAAGATTAAGGAATTCAACCTCCATATGCTCATATGTTTGAATCCATGAGAAATTTCCTAATGCCCAATCTATCTTGGAGTACACCCTAGCATCCAACTGTTGTTTATTACAGAAAGTGTAGTGCCAACCTTTTGTTTTTAGCGTGGTAAGTTGCAGAGTATCCACCACATCTGTAAATGCCTGTGTTTCAGCCATATCAACAGGGGACCAAATATGATCCTCAGATGATAAGATCGTGTTAAAATCACCACAAAGCAGCCATTCACCCGCTAAGGATCTCCCAATTCATTTCAAATCATCCCACAAGCTTTGTCTATTTACTGCCTCATTTTTTGCATAAATCACTGTAAGATATGTGTTAAAACCTATAGAGGAGCTGGTTACCTTGAAGTGCACGAATTGTTCCTTGGTTTCCTTTATTTACACTAATATATTAGACCTCCACATAATCCATATACGTCCATTCGATGCTATGGGATAATTACACCATGTATTCCATTCTTGAGCAATTTTAGTCAATATAGCCTAAGATTTATGTTCCTTTACTCTTGATTCCA
Organism: Capsicum pubescens; assembly: GCA_030864215.1. NCBI lineage: Eukaryota > Viridiplantae > Streptophyta > Magnoliopsida > Solanales > Solanaceae > Capsicum > Capsicum pubescens. The sequence continues at coordinate 87,180,127 of CM061540.1, forward strand.
AGCAACCAACAAGAGTAATATTATTCTTTTTCAAAAGGAGCTTCAACTCTTTTTGCTTCAGGGGGTTGGTTGAGCCCTCTGACATTCCATGTTGTGATTTTCATCTTGAGGAGGGTGGAGGGTCTCTAGTTTGTCCTGTATTATCCATGGTTTAGAGAGCAGCAAATTTGTTTCCCGTCAGGATCATATGTTCCTCAGCTTGCTTTGATGAACCTGCTTCCTCATCTTGCTTTGATGGACCTATTCAATTATTTGTCTTTGGCAAGATGGGTCTTGTGTCAGGTTCTACAATATTCTTAGGCTCTGCCATTTTATTTGGTTATTGCATCCATTCCTGTCGGACAATCTCTTCCTTTGTCGATTTCTCTTTCTTCTCTTCAGAACCTCCTTGAATTTCCCTTCCTCTTCCTTTGTGTCAATCTCATGCCAGCAATCCTCCTTCCAATGCCTAAATTTCAAGCATGAGGAACAATAACTAGGCCGCCAATCATAGTCTATTGGCTGAACTAGTGAACCTGTAGGGGTAACCATTTCCACCTCCTCCATCAGTGGTTGAGACACATCGACCTCGATAAGGACCTTCGCATATGAGATCCTTTCCATCATTGCAGTGAATTTATCTGTGTATAGAGGCCTTCCCACAGCACTTGCCACTTTACTCGATGCCTCCGGTGCTTAATACCCTACAGGAAGCCTAGGAAACACCACCCATAGGGGAATCGTTGTAAGGCAATTCGGGTCAAATTGGAAGTTGAGTTCCCATTTTTTTAGGATGAAAGGTTTATTGTGGTATGTATAAGGACCATCCATTAGCACTTTCTCACATTACTCCATATTATAAAAGCAAAATATGAAATATCCAGTGTCATGAAGGAGTATTTAGGGCTTTCTGTCGATATTCCATGCCTGGATAATATATGCTTCCATCGATTTTATATACGGTGTATCTCCAATGAAAAATCCAATCAAAGCATTCCTACTAGGTTTTTACATCCTCTTCATCTATATTCACCACTAATTTACCTTGCTTAGTAGTAGGCAAAATGTAGGAAAGGCGTACTCCCTTTTGAGCTTGACAATTTGGTTTGTCTCCTGTTGTTCCGCCGAGGAAGGTTGAGCTAAGGTCTCCGTGTCTGAGAAGTGGAGCCTTCTCCCCGCCAGTGATTTAGAGGGTACACCATAGTCCTGGAGGTGTATTGAGGCCAGTGAATCCGAATTAGACTTCTAACTTTTGTTTTCTTTAGGAATTGATTGAAATGGTGGGGGAAGGAATCTCCCAAAAGTAATCTTTGAGAAGCTCCACCGTATCTCGCAGTCCGGCGTCACTAATTTTTCCTTAGTATTCTCTATCGGAGGAGGTTTACGTTTATTAGGCGCAGTTTAGCAGTCCTTTGCTATCGTGTGCCCAGAGAAAAATTGTCTCTTAGCCAACCATTTTTTAACGAATGCTCTTGAGTGCCTTATAAACCTTCTTAAGACATTACTTGAATCCTTATCTGGTTTCTCTATTTCAAAGGCTTATTTTTTTTTTTAAGCTTTTGAAATAATTTTAATTTTTCTTGATATCTTCTTAAAAAAACAAGTGGCGACTCTGTAATCTCTTAAATTGTTTCGAACTTTACTTTAAGGTTTCGAGATAGTTTAAAAAGTTCAAAATCAACATTTTCAAATCCTTCGAACCTAAAAGGGAGAAAACAGAAATGATGACTCTGTTGGGAAATTTATTAAGATTCTAACCAAATTTTAGATATTTTGGCTGATTATTTGAATTTACTTGATTAAACCTAGTGGTTTGATATTATCTTGTCATTATATCTTTTGTTTGCATTCATGGCATACTCTCCCTCATTTGATATATTAATTGTTTGGAGTTTCGTGGATATCCCGGCCCCTATTGTTCAATTCCAAATAAAGTATTGGGAATATGACAGTTTATTGGCATGTTAGGCGTTCAATGACTGTTTGTATTTTCAAACCCAAGTTTTCCACTTGGGAACCCGGTCCAACCTCACTCTAGACACCTCGGAATGACCAAAATCAAAATCCTCTTTTTAGGTATGAGACTAGGACGACCCAATACCTGAGGGGATATTGGGACCATTATAAAACCTACCTTGCGTCTATTGACCATGAGTCAATTACAGACGAATCATACTTTTAGGTTGAAGGAAGTTTATGAAAATTAACATAAATCCATTATCAATTGGGGCGGAGGGTAGGATTGCCTAATTTATTTTGTGTAGGTATAGATCGATTAATCCCCTAAGAAGATTCAAGATGATGTTCAAGCCAGATGAATACTCCAAGGATTTGGGGGAAATATATGAAGTGCGGAAGTCAAGAAAATCCTCAGGAATCATATAGGATACTTTCCTTCCCTAATTGATATGAAAGTTGCAATTATGTGGACAGTCACTTAATCACGAATAGATACCTCATATGACATAAGGTGGACCAAGCCAAGAAGACGAAGACTGACGAAGGATCGTCTAGACTCTAGTGTTTTTTTTGTTTTATCCCCTACGCTGGACTGTTTTTCTCTCTTGTTATTTGCCCTTCCCCAAAACTTGTATTCCACATTTTCCACTTTATAGGCATTTATGAGCATTCTTATTTTTATTCCCTGCGTGGAACTATTTTGATCGCATTTTGTTTTCTTTCCCCAACCATTGTATCCCTCATTTTCTACTTTGTAGGCATCTATGCCCTTTTGGATATTTATGATTTTTTTTTTTGAAATAATGGATTGATGTTAAAAGGCATATACTTTCTTCAACGCGATAGGCCAACCCTTGGCTCAAAAGGGTCCCCAATTAAGATGTGTGTTTATTTATATACTTGTGTGATATAAGTGTTTTATGTGTTTATACGTGTTGTGCTGCTTCGGATCAAAGACAAATTGATCCAATCCCATTTTTCATAAAGCACCTCTAAGCAAAAATCTACACCCACTATACAAAGGTTCGACCAAACGTACTCCAAGTCTTCCAAGTCTCTCAGATAAGTCTGCAATTATTCATAAACTTTTTTAAAAGTTATTCCTTCCATTTCAGGAAGGTTGACTATGGACTTAGAAGAAGTCATTGTAGGAAGGACCAAAAAGAGCAATAGGAGAATTGCTCAAGTCAAGAGTAAATTGGTGGAGTTAGACCAAATAGACAACACACTAAAAACGGAAAATAAAAAAGTGGTTAAGATGATTGTTGTGGCCAAAAGAAAGACTACCTAAGTCAACCTATTAATTGAATAAGAAGAGAATGTTGTCATGGAAAAAAATAGGAAATTAGAGGAACAAACTGCCCTAACCAGAGCAAAGATCGCTATGTTTGACCATATATTAAGAAAAGGGAAGGAAATACCCAAAAGAGACCTTGCTAGAGGGATCAAACAATTGGCCATGGAATTTGAAATGGTTACTGGAATGATAGGAGAAAAAAAGAACCAGAAGATGACAACCTCATCCAATAAGAAGTACCAATAACACTCGAAGAACTCATGAGTGAAATGAAATAATAGGCAGAAGATGTGGACAATACATTTTTGCCTTCAAGATTCAAGAAAAGAGACGAACAGATCACACTCAAAGAAAGTGCAAGGAACTGCATGAGAGAATAAAAAAACTGTGAAAGTCTTAGAGATTTATCAAAATGGGAACTTTGTCCCCAATTAAGACTCAAGGGCCTCAATATGGCCCCGAAGATAAGCATAAGAGATGTGTATACCATTTGTTTCAAAAAGGACATATCACAGATGACTGTAGTGTGTTGATGGACAAAATATGTGATTTGATCAATAGCAGTAAAATTTCTCACCTGTATGGACCTCACACCATGTTGGAGTGTGATAAGATTGAACCAGAAGTGTCTATTGTTAACACCTAATTTTTGCCCTCCACGATTAAATTTAACCCTGGATTTTTTCAATCTTTAATAAAATCAGAATATTTATTTTATCCGGATAGATGCGCTCTAAAATATTTATTTGGGTTAATTTTGTCATTTAATTGACAATTATACGTTTTCGTATTTACATATGCGAAATTGTATAAATTTATTTACTTAACTGAACATTTTTATCAAAATTAGACTTTTACTAATTAAGCTTGAAAATTAATCTAAACGGATAAAGTCTTGATTTAAATAAAATTTGTTCTCAGAATTAATTTATTTAGAGAAATATTTATTTGATTTTATTAAATTAAGAAGCTCAGGATTAAAAGAAGTATTAAATCGTATTGAATTTATAATTTAATTTAGTCAATCTATTAAATTTGTCCATAATTGAAATCAAATTGGCCATAATTGCAATGCAATCGGACAATTGATTTTCAATTTGGTCAAAATTAAATAAATTTGGCTAAATTTTAAATCTCAATTGGAGTTATATTTTAAATAATCTTAAATTCCCAAAAACTCTCATATTTTCTACCCAATTTCCACCAAAATCAAATTCAAATCCCAAAATTCCATTTTTGATTGTACAATTCCCCCTCAACCTTGTCCCTTTTTTAATTTTGAAATTCAAAAATAGCACTACATTGTACAATTCTCCTCAACCTTGTCCTTTTTTCAATTTTAAAATTCAAAAATAGTACTAAATTGTACAATTCCCCCTCAACCTTGACCTTTGTTAAATTTTGAAATTTAAAAATGGTACTACATTGTATAATTTCCCCCCACCTTATATTCCACCTCAACTTATCTTCAATTTTAAAAATTCCAAGAACACTCTTAAATTTTTTCTCCCACATTGGCGGATTAATAGAATTTGATCTCCATTCTTTCCTATAAATACTATCATTATTTTGGTAGAAAGCAAGTCTCAAAGTCAAAAAAGTCTCAAGGTTGAAAAAAAAAAAAGCTTTGAGCAAAGAAGAGTTTTTTTAGTAAAAATTTTATTTTTTCGTGAAATTCGTGGGCTAATTGAAGTTCTCAAGTTGAAAGCTTTCTGGTGGTGATCAAGACTCCGAAGAAAGCTTGTAGTTCTATTTCGCTGCCTCAAAATAGGCAAAACATATTTTCCCTTTTTTAGTTTTATTATCATTTTCTTCTTCGTCTTTTTTTCATCGTAGTTGTAATTTTGTTTGCTAGGATTGTTTGTTGTAAGATGGTCTTGAAGGCCATAGGACGTTATGGTATCGGTATTATGGCTATTTTCATATTCATGATTTAAAAAATGAGTTAGCAATAGTTGAATGTTTTTTTTCTTGGCTTTATTCTTTGATATTATGGATAAAGTTTTGATCTTTGCTTAAAATATGTACTCATGCTTTGTTTAAATTCATTGTTGGTGTATGTGATTATTTTTAGCATGTAAAGTTGTTTACTTTATGTTTGAAATGAATAGTTAATATTGATTGTTTTGCCTTTTGGCTTTATTCTTTGATTATTATGGATAAAGTTTTGATATTTTCTTAAAATATGTACTCATGCTTTGTTTAAATTCATTGTTGGCGGATATGTTTATTTAAATTATTTTCTTTACGTTGAAAAGAATAGTTAATATTGATTGTTTCACCTTTTGGCTTTATTCTTTGATTATTATGGGTAAAGTTTTGATCTTTACTTAAAATACATGCTCATACTTTGTTTAAATTCATTATTGGTGGACGTATTTGCTTTTAGTATGTAAAGTTATTTCCTTTATGTCGAAAAGGAATGGTTACTATTGTTAAGGGTTTGTAAAATTATTTCTCAATTTGAAGTAGTGAGTTACTCATTTTCGTGGTCAAAATTATCTTTGATTCTCTTTTGTTTAGATAGAAAAGTTATTAGGGTTATAGGTTTTGTTGAAATGGTGTAGAACTAAAATAGGAGTTGGCATAATTGGACACTTTTTCTTAGAGTTAATCTTTTACTATTTCTCCAATCTTGTCTTCGAATATCATTTCTCAAATATGCTTAATATATGCTATTTGCTTCACTTCTCTTATTGGTTTACTTCTTATAGTGGTTTTATTCATTTAGATGTTCCATTTTTATTCACATGCTATAGTGATTTTTTTCTTCTAAGTTATAGATATGTTGATTGATCCACTTTGTATTAAAAAGTATTGTTGCATTAGTATGTCTTGTATTTCATATTTGAGGTGCTATGAAAGATTTTCTCATCTCTTACTCATTCTCCTTTTCTTTGCTTAATGAAAACATGTCTTAGACTTTAACATATCATAGTATTTGGAGCAAATATGTGTTAATCTATTTTTCCAAATTTTAAACAACTATGCTTGTGACTTCATGTCTTTTTTTCAAGGGCTAGTTAATTATATTGTGCTAGATTCAATTTTTTGTAAGATTTTTTAGGAGATGGGTTAATTTTCTTTTCATTGGATAATTTTGCTTGCTTTGATATCATAACTTACTATTTCTTTATGCTTGAGAATGCTATTTTTCCATCTCATCATTTATCTATTAATTGTAGAATTCTCGAGCACGTATTAATTCTTTTTTTCTTTTATCTTTTCCTTTGCATGAATCTATTTTGGAGTCCAAATGGACTCCTTTCCTCTTGCATTTTGTAATGGGCCAAAGTGGCCCATCAATCCGAGTCAAGTTTGAAGTTTTAAACCCAAAGTTGATTATATGGCGTGCGGGTGCAAAAGATGAAAGAAGAAGGAAAATGGATGAAAACCCACATTGATGAGGTTACTAAGAGACTTGAAAAGTCTCGATTTTATTATTGCCTTACTTTTATTGATTCATTTAGTCATTTATATATTCATTAATTGGGGCCTCGAAGATAATGTTCTAATTTAATACAGGTAAAGTAGATTTTGGGTCTTAATAGTCTGAAAACTAGCTTAGGACAGGTTATGGGCCAAAAGCCCAAGGTTTAGTTTATGACAGGTGAAGATGAACCAAAAGCCCAAATTAGCTTAGGACAGGATTTATGGATATAGGCCTCATGGCTTAAGTCACTTAGTCTCCCCCTTTCCCCTTTATATGTTAATTGTTCTTAGTTTTCTTAGACTTAGTTAAAAAATTTCGCTAAGTTGTTAAATTTGTTTTGGACAAATCTTGAAGACAATTTTTTCCTTAAGCATTTTCTTTTCAAAAATCAATTTTCCTTTTTAAAATTAGTCAAAAAGTTATTTTCAAATAGTCCAGATAACCGCAAGCTAGAGGTAACAACCTTTCAAGAGTATTAATAGGAACCACTTACTCAGAATTTCTAAACTTAAATGATTTTTTCTGTTTTGGTCTTTTAAGTAATATTTTTTTAATTTTTCGCGATATTTTCTTAAAAATCAAGTGGCGACTCTGTAATTTCTTAAATTATTTCAAAATTTTCTTTAAAGTTTTGAAATAGTTTAAAAAGTCGAAACCAACTATTTTACAACCCTTCGAATAGAAAAAGGGGCAACATAGAAATGGTGACTCTGCTAGGGAACTTTAACTAGGTTCTAACTAAATATTTGAATTAGCTACTTTGACTAATTATTAAACTATTTATGTTCTTATATGTTTAAATTCTGCGAAATTTAACTGTTGCATTTCATGGCATAATCCTGTATGATGATTATTAAACATTTTTGGAGTTTCGTGGATGCCCCGGCCCCTGTTGATCAACTCCAAATCAAGTGTTGGGAATATGATGGTTTACCGACACATTAGGCGGTCGGAGGCTATTCGTATTTCCAAACCCAAGTTGTACGCTTAGGATCCTGTGTCCAAACCCACTCTAAAAACCCAAGATAGAGCTAAACTGAAACCTTGTTTAGGAATGAGCCTAGGACGACCCAGTACCTGAGGAGGTATTGGGCCTATTAGAAAACAACCTTACATCTATTTGATCATGAGTCATAACAGGCTATCATTCTTTATATGTTAAATTGAAAGATATAATGTCGGATTGTAAGAACCATTGTCCCCTGGGTTTAAGGGTTTTATTTAGATAGTTTTGTTTAATCAAAAAAAGGTTTTAATAGGAAGGATATGCAGACGTTTCAAGAGGTCCAAAGATCGAAGTGCTTCCAAGGAGGCATACTTTAGATTTGCTCCCCTGCGCGGGATTGATATCATGTATTTCCCTTTTCCCATATTTTGTATCCCCACTTAATTTATTAATGAAGTTTGTATAATATTTTGGAGGCAATGGAACATCTTACAAATGACATATATATCCTTCAAACGTTAGGCTTACCTTTGGCTTAAAAGGTCTCAAGTATGTTAGGACACGTTAAAAATTATTTATGTGCTAAAGTGCTTCATTATTTTGTTTTGACTATGTTTGTTTGATTTGTCTCATTACTTTGGTCAATTATTATAATTTATGAACTAACATTTTACTTTCTGAGTGTTTTTCCTTTTCTTTTAGAGAGAGGCTAATTTATGTTGGTAACCAAACTTGTTTGCTTCACAAAGACTAAAAGAAAAATAATCATTGACGTCATTAGTCATGAAGAAGAATGAAGTTCCCTCCAAGGTGCACTTTTGGCGCTTTTCTATCTTAAGTTATTAGCTTAATTTCTAGTAATCATACTTTATCGTTTTGATTTCCTTATAATCGTACTTTATGTTTTTTCATCTTATGGTGGAACTACGTTACTACCTCAATGGAATATGTGAGCACCACACTAGCTCGATCATATTCTCCATAAGATTTTATTTAAGAGAATTTGTTTTCAAGTTACATGAAGATGACATTGAAGCATGTAACTGGAGCAGAAATTTTTGAGAAGGTCTCAAAAATTTTACAAGAACTTGAATTTGCTACAAAGTTAAACGTCAGACGTTGCTGAAGCTGAATCGGTACATAATTTTGAGAAGTTCTAAAATTTTAAGTTATGTTATGCTAGAAAGGACTCAAGTATTTTGCATTTTAGACAGGGGCAGAATTTTTGAGAAGATCTCAAAAATTCCATACTAAATGATGTCATAAGTTACAAAGAAGTTCGAGAGTTTCTAAACTGGGGCAGAATTTTTTAGGGAGATCCTCAAAAATTCCACAAAGACTACATTTCAACCCTGCAAATCGATGATCAACAAGGAGCATCAGGAGAGGAAGAAAAAATCAACACAGTCAGCCTCTAAAAACTAAGAATTTTTCTTTGGATGCAAGAACAATTAAGTCACAACATTGACAATGTTAAGCTTGATAAAGGGCATTACCAGATCTACTATGCCCTTGCCATAATAATCCAGACAACTTCTCCTCTCCTTTTTTATCTTGATTTATGTTTCTATTACTTCGTTATGTAACACTTTCTCTATTTTTTTACGGAAATGATCGAGCAAAACGATTAAGATATGGGGATATCACTCAAAACACTATGTCCAAATTATCATTAGTCAAACGTATCTCTAAACTCTATATTCTATTACACTTCTGGATTAGTTACAACAAATTGTTGTGTTATTAATGAGTGTTGTTTGAGTTATACAGGTGACGTTATGTAACACCGCCTCGGATTGTCACCCCTTCGAGTTCATGTATCTCATTATATCTGGGTCATCTATCCTTTCAAGGGGACGTAATGGATTATCACCCTAACTTATCATATTTTGGGTCATCCACCATTTCAAGAGGACATTCCCAATCATCACTTTATTCGAGGAAACACATCTTATTATATTTGGGACACCCCCCTTTTAAAAGGACACATCTTATTATATTTGGATCTTCCACCCTTTAAGAGGGTGCATCAAATTATTTCTTTATTTGAGACAACATGTTATTATGTTATGAATTTTTGCCTCCTTCCGAGTGACATGTCATTATGTTTGAATTGTTACCTCCTTCAGAACAACATGTTATTATGTTATGGATGACCTCTTTCAGCGTGATATGTTATCATGTTTGGATCGTCACCTCCTTCAGAGTGACATGATATTATGTTATGGATCGTCACCTCTTTCAGTGTGACATGTTATTATGTTATGGATTGTCACCTTCTTCAAAGTGGCATGTAATTATGTTATAGATCATCACCTTCCTCAGAGTGACATGTTATTATGTTATGGGTTGTCACCTCCTTTAGCATGATATATCATTATGTTATGGGTCGTCACCTCTTTCAGCGTGACATCTTATTAAGTTATGGACCGTCGCTTCTTCTGCATGAGATATTATTATGTTATGGATTGTCACCTCCTTCAGTGTGACATGTTATTATGCTTGAATTGTTACCTTCCTCAGAGTGACATATTATTATGTTATGGATTGTCACCTCCTTAAGCATGACATATCATTATGTTATGGGTCGTCACCTCTTTCAGCGTGACATCTTATTAAGTTATGGACCGTCGCCTCTTCATCATGACATGTTATTATGTTATGGATTGCCACCTCCTGTACCATGATATATTATTATGTTATGGACTGTCACCTTCTTCAAAGTGGCATGTTATTATGCTATGAAGTGTCACCTCCTTCAAAGTGACGTATTAGTATGGATCGTCACCTCCTTCATAGTGACATGTTATTATATGGATTTTCACCTCCTTCAGCGTGACATATTATCATGTTATGGAACGTCACCTCCTTCAGAGTGACATATTATTATGTTATGTATCGTCACCTCCTTCAGAGTGACATTTTATTATGTTATTAGACTGTCACTTTCTTTAGAGTGACACGTTATTATATGGATTGGCATCTCTTTCAACATAATATGTTACTATATTATGAATTTTCACCTTCTTCAGTGTGGCAGACTAAAGCAAGGTATGCACAATTGCCCTCATATTGCATTTGATACTAATAAGTTTAGTGCAGGTGATTAATAGATAGGTTGGACTGTTACCCCGTTCAAAGTGGCATGTTATATTTAAATTGGTCCGTTCGCCCTTCAGTGAGACACGTTAGACTGTCACTCCGTTCAAACTGGCATATTACATTTAAATTGGGTCGTCCGCCCTTCAATGAGACACATTGGGCCGTCACTTCGTTCAAAGTGGAATGTTATATTTAAATTGGTTCATCTGTCCTTCAATGAGACACATTGGACCGTTACTCCATTCAAAGTGGCATGTTACATTTAAATTGGGTCTTCCGCCCTTCCATGAGACACATTGGACCGTTACTTTGTTCAAAGTGGCACATTGCATTTAAATTGGACCGTCTGCCCTTCAATGAGATACATTGGATCGTCACTCCGTTTAAAGTGGCACGTTACATTTAAATTGGGTCGTTCGCCCTTCAATGAGACACGTTGGACCATAAATTCATTCAAAGTGGAATGTTACCATTTAGATTAGGCCGTCCGCCCTTCAATAAGACACGTTGGACCGTCACTCTGTTCAAAGTGGCATAATATTTTTATAACAGGTTGTGCAACTTGGTTCATCAACTATCTCAGCATAGCATGTTCAAACAGGTTTGCACTAATTTATATTTGTGTAATGCTATATTTAAAACTAATCATTTATTTGAGTTGTTGTCAAGAGCATCCAAAAGGATGAAATTCTCAAATCAAAGCCACAGGTGTGGACGACTCCAAAAGGACGTAGCACAACGTGGAACTTTTTCTTATCAATAAAATGAGACGTAGTCTAGAGAGGGACGTAGTCTAGAAAGGAACGTCAAACTCTTTAGACGCGAGCTAATGGATGATTGTCACCACTCTCAAACCACACCCATGTTAGAAAGCATATAGGTACCTTAGGATGTTTTGGTTTTGACTTCACCATCGGGATATTTCTACACTCACACCGAGGGTAACCTTCTCTTTCTTTAAATCAAGTGATAGGACACCTAGAGCTGTGGAAATTATGTTCAGGTAAATTCTTGTCGATGGATGTGAAGGATCCCACATTCATGGTTAAGAGGTTATAAGCCTTTTTTTATAACTCGAACGACTTTTCACTCATTCCGAGCCAAATATTGTCTAAAATAAAAGACTATCTTTTCTACCGATCGAGTTGAACTACAAGTAGTCTGATTCCCTGAGTCTCAGGGATATGTAGTCTAGTCTCTTTGTTGAAACTCGACTGCATTCCAACCCCCCCCCCCCCCCCAATCCAATTATTCTCCAATTTTTTGATTTCACTAAAATTCAAAATTGGAATAGCTAATGAATTCTTTGAAAATTGTGCTCAAAATCAAGCTTTATGAACTACAAGTGGCCTGAATTCTCATGTAACCCGAGATATGTAGGAATCCCGACACTGGGGTCCGTCCATAACTCCATGTAACTCGTGCGAAAACTAACCTCTTTCAGAAATGAATTTGTGGACGGACAAAAATTAGGAATGTCAAACTCCCTTTTACCCAGGGTTACTTGCATTCACCCTACCCAAAGGGAGGGAAAAGTTGTTGAGATCTAATTTTTTCCCTCCATGACTATATTTAACCCTAAGTTTCTTTAATTTTTAATAAAATCAAAATATTTATTTCATCCGGATAAATGCGCTCAAAAATATTTATTTGAGTTAATTATGTCATTTAATTGACAATTATACATTTTCGTATTTACATATGCAAAATTATATAAATTATTTTACTATGAACATTTTTACCAAAATTGGACTTTTATTGATTAAGTTTGAAAATTAATCTAAATAGATAAAGTCTTGATTTAAATAAAATTTATTCTCAAAATTAATTTATTTGGTTTTATTAAATCAAGAAACTCGGGATTAAAAAAAGTATTAATTCGTATTGAATTTTTTATTTAATTTAGCCAATCTATTATATTTGGCCATAATTGCAATGCAATCGGCCAATTGATTTTTAATTTGGTCCAAATTAAATAAATTTGGCTAAATTTTAAATCCTAATTGGGGTTATATTTTAAATAACCCTAAATTCCCAAAAACTCTCATAATTTCAATCCAATTTCCCACTAAAATCAAATTCAAATCCCAAAATTCAAATTTTAAAATTCAAAATAAGTACTACATTTTACAATTCCCCCTCAACCTTGTCCATTTTAAAATTTTAAAATTCAAAAATAGTACTACATTGTACAATTCCCCCTCAACCTTGTCCTTTTTCCAATTTTAAAATTCAAAAATAGTACTACATTATACAACTCCCCCTCAACCTTGTCCCTTTTTCAATTTTGAAATTTTAAAATTATACTACATTGTACAATTTCCGTCCACCTTATCTTCCACCTCACCTGATCTTCAATTTTAAATTTTAAAAACACCCCTAAATTCTTTCTCCCACATTGGTGGATTAATAGAATTGAATCCCCATCCTTTCCTATAAATACTGTCATTACTTTGGTAAAAAATGAGTCTCAAAGTCAAAAAAGTCTCAAGATTGAAAAAAAAACTTTAAGCAAAGAAAAGTTTTTTTTAGTAAAAATTTTCCTTTTTCGTAAAATTCGTGGGCTATTCAAAGTTATCGAGTTGAACGCTTTCCGGTGATGATCAAGACTCCGAAGAAAGCTTGTAGTTCCATTTTGCTGCCCCAAAAAAGGTAAACACACTTTTTCCCTTTTTTAGTTTTATTATCGTTTTCTTCTTCATCTTTTTCTTCTTTGTAGTTCGTAGTTGTTATTTTATTTGCTAGAATTGTTTTCTATAGACAGCCTTGAAGGTCATAGGACATTATGGTATTGATATTATATCTATTTTCATACTCGTGGTATAAAAAATGAGCTAGCAATAGTTGAACTTTTTTTTTTTGGCTTTATCTTTGATTATTATGGATAAAGTTGTGATCTTGTTTAAAATATGTACTCATGCACTGTTTAAATTCATTGTTGGCATATGTGTTTGTTTTTAGCATGTAAAATTATTTCCTTTATGTTTGAAAAAGAATAGTTAATATTGATTATTTTGCCTTTTGGCTTTATTCTATGATTATTATGGATAAAATTTTGATCTTTGCTTAAAATATGTACTCATGTTTTGTTTAAATTCATTGTTGGCGTATGTGTTTATTTTTAGAATGTAAAGTTATTTTTTTTATGTTTGAAAAGAATAGTTAATATTTATTGATCACCTTTTCACTTTATTCTTTGATTATTATGGATAAAGTCTTGATCCCTGCTTAAAATATGTACTCATGCTTTATTTAAATTCATTGTTGGCGGATATGTTTATTTTTTAGCATGTAAAGTTGTTTCCTTTACGTTGAAAAGAATAACTAATATTGATTGTTTCACCTTTTGACTTTATTCTTTGATTATTATGGGTAAAGTTTTGATCTTTGCTTAAAATACATGCTCATGCTTTGTTTAAATTCGTTATTTATTGATATATTTTCTTTTAGTATGTAAAGTTGTTTCCTTTATGTCGAAAAGGAATGGTTACTATTGTTAAGTGTCTGTGAAATTATTTCTCAATTTGAAGCAGTGAGTTACTGGTTTTCGTGGTCAAAATTGTCTTTGATTTTCTTTTGTTTAGATTGAAAAGTTATTAGGGTTATAGGTTTTGTTGAAATGGTGTAGAACTAAAATAGGAGTTGGCATAATTGGACACTTTTTCTTAGAGTTAATCTTTTACTATTTCTCCAATCTTGTCTTCGAATATCATTTCTCAAATATGCTTAATATATTCTATTTTCTTCACTTCACTTATTGGTTTACTTCTTATAGTGGTTTTATTCATTTAAACGTTTCATTTTTATTCACGTGCAATATTGAGTTTTTTCTTCTAAGTTATAGATATGTTGATTGATCCACTTTGTATTAAAAAGTGTTGTTGCATTAGTATGTCTTGTATTTCATATTTGAGATGCTATGAAAGATTTTCATATCTCTTGCTCATTCTCCTTTTATTTGCTTAATGAAAACATGTCTTAGACTTTATCATATCATAGTATTTGGAGAAAATACGTGTTCATCTTTTTGTCCAAGTTTTAAGCAACTATGCTTGTGGATTCATGTCTTCTTTTCAAGGGGTAGTTAATTATATTGTGCTAGATTTAATTTTTTGTAAGATTTTTTAGGAGATAGGTTAATTTTCTTTTTGTTGGATAATTTGGCTTGCTTTGATATCATAGCTTACTATTTCTTTATGCTTGAGAATTCTATTTTTTCCATCTCATCATTTATCTATAAAGTGTAGAATTCTCGAACATGTGTTAATTCTTTTTTTCTTTTGTCTTTTCCTTTGCATGAATCTGTTTTTGAGTCCAAATGGACACCTTTCCTTTTGCATCTCGTAATGGGCTAATAAGGCCCATCTATCCGAGTCAAGCTCGAAGTTTAAAATCCAAAGTCGATTATATGGCATGCGGGTGCAAGAAGATGAAAGAAGAAGGAAAATGGGTGAAAACCCACATTGATGAGGTTACTAAGAGACTTGAAAAGTCTCGATTTTTATTATTGCCTTATTTTTATTGATTCATTTAGTCATTTATTTATTCATTCATTTGGGTCTCGAAGTCAAAGTTGTAATTTAATGCATGTGAAGTGAACTTTTGGCCTCAAAGGTTCAAAAACTAGCTTCGTACATGTTATGGGCCAAAAGCCCAAGGTTTAGATTAGGACAGGTGAAGAACGGCCAAAATTCTAAGTTAGCTTAGGACAGGATTTATGGATTTGGGCCTAATGGCTTAAGTCATTTAGTCTCCCCCTTTCCCCTTTATATGCTAATTATTCTTAGTTTTCTTAGAGTTAGTTAAAAATCCCCACTAAGTCATTAAATTTGTTTTGCACAAATCTTGAAGACAATTTTTTCCCTAATTGTTTTCTTTTCAAAAATCAATTTTTCCATTTAAAGTTATTCAAAAAAGTTATTTTCAAATAGTCCCAATAACCGCAAGTTAGCGAATACTCTTGGTGCCTTAACAATCTTCCAAGAGTATTAATAGGAACCACTTACTCAGAATATCTAAACTTAGAAGATTTTTTTTGTTTTGAATCTTTTAAGTAATATTTGTAGTTTTTCTTGATATTTTCTCAAAAATCAAGTAGCAACTCTGTAATTTCTTAAATTATTTCAATTTTTTCTTTAAAGTTTTGAAATAGTTTAGAATTTTGAAACCAAATGTTTTCCAACCCTTCGAATAGAAAAAGGGGCAAAACAAAAAATAATTTTGATCCCGCAATTAATCATTTATAATTCACGGCTTTTAAGGAGAGCTATGAGGATATTTACTCAAGTTGGTCCAAGCGAAGATCCTCCATCCAGTCGAGAGAAATAAAAGGAAAGGGTCTCCCTAATAGGGAAGGTGATGATATTTGTCATTATCATAATGGACCCAAAGGACATCCAATTGAGAAGTGTCGTGCTTTCCACTTTGATTTGGAGTGCTTGATCAGAATTGGAAAGATTTAATGAAAGTTCGTGCTGAACTAACAATGGAAAGATTTAATTAAAGTTCATGCTGAACTGACAATGCCCAAGCGCACACGCAAGTGTATGTGATCTTATCAAGTATTAAAGTAGCCTTCAAGAAGCCAAGTATCGATCCAACAGAAACCTGATTTAACAACAAGTCTATTTCAGTCCACAATTTAGATTAAGTTGGTGCAAGAGTAACCAAAAGAGAGTTTGGAAATTGTAACTGTAGAAAAGTAAACAATGCGGAAATTAAAGATCTTGAGACAATTAATAAGAGACAACCCAGGTTAAAATCACTTTCGACAATCCTACTATGTTCTTGACTTTCGTTGGTTAACTTGCTTTTTTTGGTTGTAGATTCGCAGGGTTAATTGCGTGATTATGGTTTTCCAACCTCTAATCCTTTACCTAAATTGAACCTTACAACTACAACGTTGAGAGGGGATGTAATGATCCAATTAGGTTATTTAAGCTATCATCCTACATATGAATCAAGTAAGGTATCTAAGTACATCCTTGTCCTAGACACTAATTCAAATTCCTTATTTCATAAAGGAATACAAACCATACTCTGTTTATCTCCATGTTCTATCTCTTATTTCCTCTCCTGAGATCAAAAGGTAGATAATTGATGTATTCTAATGGTCGCGAATCCTTATAATAGTTAAATTAAAGATGGACACACAACCAATAATGATAAGCAAACTAAACGAATTCAATTCAAAATAAAAGTAATCATGTCTTTGGCTTTAACCCCGAAAAAGGGTGTTTAGCCATGCATAGTCATAATCGTAATCGCAAGGTTGTAATTAACGACTAAAAACATGAATGAACTAAATATAATTATGAAGTTGTATCAGACCCTTTCTCTCCAAAATATGTCAAAAGATGTGTAAAAACGTGACACAATATGTATTTATAGCATAAGGGTAAGCCAAGTTCGTGTTGGAGTCGATTTAGCATGAAACGCCAGGGGTGGAGTGGACCATGAGTCTTACCATATATTAATATGGAATGGATCATGCAACTCACCCTCTATTCCATAGTAATAGAGCATGCGACGTATGCTAATCGCACGCCTTCTCTGGAATTTTCTTCCCGAATTTTGGTTAAGCATTGTATCTCCCCTCTTGATCCCTTGTCTTGTGGCGTATTTCCCATGAATTCCAAGACTATTTAAAATAAAAATATCATCATATTCAGATACAAAATCCTCCTACACAATCACACCACACGAATTAAGAGAAAAACATAACACTACATCCATAGCGACGAATCAAAACAAGAGCTAAGCTGAGCTAATTCGCATTGATCTTTCACTTATTGTTCCAGCTGTACACTCATTCAAATTGAACTTTTCTCACTAAAAACAAGTTATTAGACTCATAATAGCTTATTAAAACCATTTGGAAAATCTTAAACACAATAGAATTCACCGGAATCAACTAGACAAACACCTAGCTCAAGCTAGTAATGCTAGTTTTCCGGGTTGAACTCTAATTGAATCTTTTAGGAACAAACTTGTTTGGAACTCACTTTAAACATCATAACACATACTTTAACACTTTCATACATATTTATCTCATTATCAACACATATAGCACATGAATCATCCTCAAAACAAGGCTAAAAAGACTAGAATGGTGACTCTAGAATGCACAAATACCCCCAACATCACTACCCCACACTTAAAGCCTTGTTCGTCCTCGAACAACTCTTAACTATAAACATCTTTAGATGGATATTCTAGACTTCTACTAAATGCAAGACACTCAAGCTAGCACTACAATGATTATACGAAATGCAAGTTTTTATACTAAGCATGTTACAAACACAATTGAAAGCATATGAACACTACTCCAAAACATCCTAGCCTCAAGAATTGACTCACCTAGTTGGAAAAATCATGCTTATAATTCAATCAAGGAAGTCATACAAATCACCCATATTCACCAAACATGTGCCCCTCACAATAAGAAAGTTACCCATAATCACTCAAAATTAAGCAATTCATAATATGATGGGTACAAGAATCAAATTATGCTCACTCTCATAAAGAATTCACAAGTTACACACAATGAACCATAGGATTGACCTTAGTGTAATGCTCCACTAATAGTTAAATGTAAAGTTTAGGATCAATAGGTCTTTTTCGGGTTGTAATGTAGGCTAAGGGACGGATAGAAACTATTTTGGAATAGTGACTAACCTCTCTAAGTGCTTTAATACACTACATTAGACATTTAGAACCAATATCCAACAACCAAAGTAAATTTTTTCATCCACCCATATCTTTTATTTTGCCCCATCTCTTTTAAGAATTTTCACAAACACATGGTGGGCGTATTGCTTATTCCTTCAAGATTTAATTTTTTTTCTTTTCTACAATCATGAGAATATTTATAACACCATATATCACTCCCAACCGCCATAAATCAAATATAAAAACCAATAACTCATGCCTTGGGGCATCAATTTCACCTTTTTTTTCTTCAATTTCTCAAACTCCTTTCTCAATTAATTTCTTAATTAAATCACTTAGGAGCTTTTGGATCAAATTATGGTCTATCGAAGAAGGGGATTAAGCTACATATGAGGCTACCAAAGAAAATAAGCTAAAGGCTCAATGGGGGTTAACTAGAATAATGCATAATAGGTAGGAGAAATAGAAGGTATAAAACAAGGCTATCAAAGAAATGCCTAAATCATCTCCTAAACTCACACTTTTTATTTCGCTTCACACACACACCGGGCAAGTTCTAGACATCACATGCAACAAGGAATATACAAAAATCTCACACGCACATGGAATATGCTCAACTCAATAGGATCATCATAGACTCTCAACCACACAATAACATGAATTCAAATTTAAGCCAAAAAGTACAAGAGTAAAAAACTTGAGCCTAGGAGTATCAAAATAGCAATTCACTCATTCAACATGCTTTTACCAACAAACCCACTTGTACCATGTAATCAAAAATAGCACCAACAAGAATATCTTGAACCACAAATTTTTAAAATAAGCTAAAATTTAGGAATTTCCTCACCCCACACTTAAAAATTTACTTTGTCCCCAAAGTGAATTTAAAAGAAAAGGACATAAATACTCCCTGAGGCCTCCAGGCCTAGCTAGTAGCATTTTTTTGCATATAAATGAGATCCATGGGACCCCACACTTTGTTTTTGCCATGCTCCTTAGCTCAAGTTTATGGTACTCAGACTTTCCATTAACCTGTGACTCAACCAAAAACAAAAACTAAGTGAAATAAAAACTAAAAGCTAAAAAGTAAAACATACATAATTAACTTGGGTTTCCTCCCAAGCAGTTCCTGATTTAGTGTCGCGGCACGACCCAACTCAACTCAACTATATTTCTTTACCCTTTTACTCTTTTTTGGGAGCCATTTTTTCATTCGTTTCTGACCTCTTGAGTTTGCACTCTCAAGGTCAACATCTCTTTTCACTTCAACCCTTATTGTATTGGGAAATAGTGGATTCAACTTAGGCCACTCAATCAGGTAATCTGAAGAGGTCTTTGGTGGATTAACCACCCTACACTTTTCCCCTTCAATAGCATTAATCACACACAAATCTTTAATTTAGGAGTTTATGATGGGCATTTTGTAAACATCATATACCACCTATTCATCTTCTACCCTCATTTTGAGTGTACCTTCTCTAACATCAATCAAGGGCCCTTCAGTAGCTAAGAATGGATGCCCTAAAATGATTGGTACCTGTTTATCTACCTCAAAATCAAGAACAATAAAGTCAGCATGAATAATGAATTTACTAAACTTTATGAGGACATCCTCAATTATTCCATATAGATGTGTAAATGATTCGTCTGCCAGCTGTAACACCACGATGGTCGGTATCGGCTCTCCCAAGTCCAATATTTTAAACAACGATAGGGGCATCAAATTTATGCTTACCCCTAAGTCACGCAGTGCATGGACCACTTTGATCCTAATTTGAATAGGGATAGCAAACCTTCCCTAATCTCTTGATTTTTTTGGGATTTTCTGTGTCATCATAGAGCTACACTCTTCAGTGAGTGTTATGGCTCCCACATCCTACAATTTTACCTCATTAGCCACCACATCCCTTAAGTACTTTGCATACTTGAGCATACTCTGCAAAACATCTAGAAAAGGTAATTAATATACAACTCTCTGAATGTATCAAAGAACTTCTTGAACATTGCGTCCTCCTTCACTTTAATTTCCCTCTGAGGGAAGGGTAGTGGCAGTGCCTTCTTCACTTCTGGTACAATAAATTTCTTTCAAGTACTCAGACTTTCTTAATTTTTTAGCAACTTATTCATTCACCTGTTGGGTCACCACATCAGCATCTACCTCTTTAGTTTTCGTTTGGAGGTTCTCCTTGAATCTCTTTACCACTCCTTAAGGTGATTTCCATAACCTTCTTTGGATTTTCTGAATTTGCTGGCAAAACACCTTGTGGCCTAGTATTTAATGCTTGTTGTAACTGCCCAATCTGTAACTTTAAGCTTCTCTGAGTTGCTTGTGAATTTTTCATGTCTGCAGCAAACTGTGTCTGATTAGCTAAGAGTAGTTTCATCATCTCCTCCATATTGCTAGCTGACTGATTCCCTTGTGCCTGTGGTTGCTGAAATTATTGTTGTTGGGAGCTCCACGACTGAGTTTGCCACTTCATGTTGTAAGCATTACCATAATTCGGCCTTTGAGTGTTGCCTACATATATCACTGATTTTGGATTTGTAGAACACATGGCTACTGAATGGCCATTATTTCTTCATACTTCACACCAACCCGCATCTTGTAGGATAGCATTGACTATGGTTTCAGGTTGTACTGCTCCCAACTTTATGCTACTGAACTAAGTGTTGATTAAATTTTGTAATGCAGAAACCTATGCTGATAAGGTTGTGAATTGGTCCAACTCCAATACACCCGTAATTTTTTTCGTGGAACTTCTAGAATCTAAATGACTCTCTGGATTTTCTTGTGCTATACAGTTCAACAATGTGTATAGTTCATCATAAGTAAACTCCAGTGCTTGACCACCTATGGCTGAATCTAGTAAAATCTTTGTATTGTGATCAAGAGCTTCTACAAAAATATGAGAAAATACCTTATTGGATTGTTGGTGATATGGATAATCCCGAAGTAAAGCCTTGAAGCATTTCCAAGCATGATAAAGATTTTCATCAGGCTTTTGTTTGAAGCTTACTATCTCACTGTGAAGTCTTGCAGTCTTGCCTGATGGAAAGAATCTGATGAGGAACTTTCTGGATCAATCGACCCATGTTGTGATTGAATTGGCCGTCTCTGCATTCAACCACCTCTTTGCTCCTCCCAATAGTGAATGGAGAAATAGTGTTAGCCTCACATAATATCTAGACACACCTGTCAGAATGAATGTGTCTGTAAGCTCAATGAAAGTCCGCAAGTGGACTTGTGTATCCTTATGTAAAAGCCTTGCAAATTTCCACTGCTGATGAGAAGCTGCACCATATTGTGCTTCAACTTGAAATTCCCCTCAGTCGTCGGTCTTTGAATTAGGGAAGTCAAGTTCATCGGAAGTGGAACTGCCACTTCCCTAACTATCCTTTGGGTTGCTTGTTGTTCAGCCTTCGGAACAGTATTCCCTTGGTCTTCTTGGATTTGAGGAATTCTGGGGAGAAGGATTTCTTCTCTCCTGTATTGGTGAAAGTCTTACTCAGGTTCAGGGATTGGTTCAACCAACTCCCGATCCCTTACCAGCTTATCAACCTAAAAACCTATTTCCTGCAATAAACAAACCAAGACCAAGTGTAAAAATACCAAATAAATCTAAAAGTAAAACTAAAATAAACAATTTCCAAATAACAAGTCCCCGTCAACAGCCCCAAAAACTTGACAACACTCAAGTGCACACGCAAGTGTATGTGGTGTTATTGCCAAGTATCGATCCCACAGAGACTCGATTTAACAATGAGTCTATTTCAGTCAACAATTTAGATTAAGTTGGTGCAAGAGTTACCAAAAGGGAGTTTGGAAATTGTAACTGCAGAAAAGTAAACAATGCAAAAATTAAAGATCTTGAGACAATCAATAAGAGAAAACCCAGGGTCAAATCACTTTCGACAATACTACTATGTTCTTGAATTTCATTCGTTAACTTGCTTTTTTTGGTTATAGATTTGCAGGGTTAATTGCGTGATTATGGTTTCTCAACCTCTAATTCTTTACCTAAATTGAACCTTACAACTACGTCGTTGAGCGGGGATGTAATGATCCAATTAGGTTATTTAAGCTATCATCCTACATGTGAATCAAGTAAGGTATCTAAGTACATCCCTATCCTACAAACTAATTCAAATTTCTTATTTCATAAAGGAATACTGTAATACCCCGGGAAATTTTTTGTTGAAATTTTGTGCATAAACGTGTTGGGTTCTATCTTCAAGAATGAATTATAAATTTTCCGTGCAGAATGTCTCAGATTATGACCCACCATTACATAGAGTATCGAATAAGCTTTCCAACTATATGTGGATCATCCAAAATGGACACCCGAGCGACGAGTTATGAACATTTCGATCGAACCGTGAATAGTAGTGAACAGTAAAACGTGCAGGAAAAAAAGTACTGAGGCCTGGCGTATTTTTTCTCCAAATTTAAACAATCATAACTCCTTATACATAATGATATGGGTTATTTACTATATATCAATGGAAATCTCTGCGAGTCCTCTTTCCGATGAAATTGGTTTCATCCAATTTGTTTATTGGAGCAAAAAGTTATGGTCGATCTACTTCAGCCTATCAAAAGTGAATTTTTGGGTCAACTTCAAACGATCATAACTCCTTGTACACAATGATATGGGTGAGATACTATATATCAACGGAAATATATGAGAGTCCTCTTTCTAATGAAATTAGTTTTATCCAATTTGAATAGTGGAGTAAAACGTTATGGTTGATCTACTTCAGACTATCAAAATAGTCCACCAAAGGACAAATGCGAGAATTATTTAATTTTTAGGGGCGTTTTGGTCATTCTCCCTCACCCAAAATCCATCCAAACCCTATATTAAAGCCTATTAGAAACATTATATGTTATATTTCATCAAATTCCCTCAAAAAGAAAACCCTAAGCTCCTACATCCAACTTCAAGAACCTCCAAAGTTCACCATTAATTCTGCAAATTTATTCAAGATTCCAAGTTCCTAGTTCAAGAACTTCAAGAACCTCCAAAGTTCACCATTAATTCTACAAATTTATTCAAGATTCCAAGTTCCTAGTTCAAGAACTCCAAGAACCATCATTCAAAGGCACGATTAACATCTCAAAAACGAGTATCGATCTAAAGTTCATGATTCAAGGTATGTGGGGTTTTTCAACAAGAACTCTCTTTCGTTCTTGTGCCCAAATTGATTTTTCTTTTATGAATATACATGATTTTACATGTTTTGATATGAATTTGAAGCATGAATTTATACCCTAGATGATTTTACATGAGATTATGATACTCTCTATGTTTTGAAAGTTGAATTGAATGAGAATGATGACATTTTTATACATAAAGCTGAATTTTCCAGATTTTAAAGTAAGTTATATATATTTATGATGAAAAGCATGAATCTTGAGAAAATTTAATATGATTTTGATGTATGAGACCTTGAGTCCTAATTGGAATTGTACTTTGAAAAATTATGTGCTATAAGCACAATGAGATTTGAATCCCAAAGCTAATTTTGTTTACCAAGATATATGATTATAAAGCTGAAATTTTAAGTTTTAAGTGATTATTTTTGTGCTTATGTCATAAAGTATGAAACTTTGGAAGGTTTTATGGTGATATTGATGTATGGGTTTTTGGAACCCTATTTGAGATTATTATTTCGAGAAAATCATATGTTATAAACACCTTGAGTTTAAATAATTTGAGATGTTTTGAATGATTTGACCTTTTGGTCGTGAATGAGTTATTTTGAACTCGACTGTGAAAGAAATCCACGTTTTTATTGATTATGATAAAGGGGTAGAAAATTGGCTTCCGATGAAAATTGTTGAAGTGTTTATTGTGGATTTTCTTTAATGTGAGACTGAGGCTGATTTAAATTTCTGAGCTAAGTCCGGGAGTAATCTTTAGCACCGAGTGGGAGGTATAAAGTGATCTTACTTCCCTAGAACTACGTGCCCTCGTAGGATGTGAGCCTGAGGCTGATTTATATAGTGATCACTAGTGTTTTTGGATTGATATTGGAGGTCCTAATCCAATGGCAAGGATAGGACGACTCTCCCCAACGCGGGTTGTACGTTGGACTCCATGTAGCTCACATGGTTTATGTCGGTTATATGATCTCCCAGTGTATGTGTGTTTCCTTGTGTCTATGGTGAATGGTGAAGTGATTTGAAAGTGGAATTGTGAAAGTTATTCATTCGAAAGATTTAAATGATATTTACATTATGAGAATTGATATTCTTGATGAACTGAAAGTGATTGACAAATTATATAATGACTCACATGTGTTAATATACTTATTTCATCCTCTCATGATTATGATGATTTTCTTCGGGCTATGTGAGTCTTTCATACATCCAGCATATTTGATGTTTATACAACTGCATACACCCCCATATACTCGGTTCCTTTCCATGGTACTGACCCACATCTTCGGATGTGGGCTGTATTTTCTCAGAATGTAGGTACAAGGTATAGTTGTACCTTCGGATCCAGTCAGTTCGTGGTATCCAGTCAGCAGGTGATGATTCCTTTTGATTCAAGGGCTTGGGTTAGTTATGCAGAGTTTATAGTGTTGTATTTTCTTTATTCAGTCATATTGAGTTGGGGTAGTCGGGATTCATGACCTGGATACCTACAGTCAGTACTAGTAGAGGCTTCATAAACAGTCAGTAGAAGTTAATGTATTTTGTTTCAATTTTGGTTGTAAAGGCAGAATTATAATCCTGTAAAATTCCATTTTTGTATCGATCAGATTCAGAAAAGAGTTAATTTCTGCTGATTTGTATGGATTTGTATTTTTATTCAGTTGCTTATGAGTTATGCCAGTAGAAGGGTTAGCTTGGGGTCACTTGTGACCCTAAGAACCGTGTGACGTCTTGGGACCCAATTTTGGGGCGTTACAAATACAAACCATACTTGGTTTATCTCTATGTTCTATCCCTTATCCCCTCTCCTGAGACCAACAGGTAGACAATTGATGTATTCTAAGAGTCGCGAATTCTTAAAATAGTTATATTAAAGATGGAACCACAACCAATAATGATAAGCAAACTAAACGAATTCAATTCACAACAAAAGTAATCATGTCTTTGGCTTTAACCCCGGAAAAGGGCGTTTGGCCACGCATAGTCATAATCGTAATCACAAGGTTGTAATTAACGACTAAAAACATGAATGAACTAAATAAAATTAATAAAAAACAAATTAAGAAGTTTTAGCAGCCCCTTGCTCTCCAAAATATGTCAAAAGATATGTAAAAATGTGACACAACATGTATTTATAGCATAAGGATAATCCAAGTTTGTGTTGGAGTCGATTTAGCATGAAACGCCCGGGGTGGAGTGGACTATGCATATCACCCTCTATTCCTATGGAATGTAGCATATGACGCATGCTAATATCCTGCCTTCTCTGGAATTTGCTTCCCGAATTTTGGTTAAGTGTTGAATCTCCCCTCTTGATCTCTTGTCTTGTGGCGTCATTCCCATGAATTCCAAGCCTCTTTAACATAAAAATATCATCATATTCAGATCCAAAATCCTCCTACGCAATCACACCACATGAATTAATATATAAACATAACACTACATCCATAACGACGAATTAAAACAAGAGCTAAGCTGAGCTAATTCGTATTGATCTTTCACTTATTGATCCAGTTGTACACTCATTCAAATTGAACTTTTCTCACTCCCAACAAGTTATTATACTCATAATCACCCATTAAAACCACTTGGAACATCTTAAACACAATAGAATTCACCAGAATCAACTAGACAAATACCTAGCTCAAGCTAGTAACGCTAGTTTTCCGGGTTGAACTTTAATTGAATCTTTTAGGCACAAACTTGTTTGGAACTCACTTTAAACACCATAAACACATGATTTAACATTTTGATACACATTTATATCATTATCAACACATATAGCACATGAATCATCCTCAAAACAAGGCTAAAAGGCTAGAATGGGGACGCTAGAATGCATAAATACACCCAACATCATGAACCATCCATGAAGTAGAAGAAGGCTAAGAAAATTGAAGAACTTTCCACTATCCAGAATCAAGCTTTAAATGTAGTAAGATTTATTTTACTTGTATTTGCTTTTCCCTAATGTAATGAAGTTTAGTGAATGAAACAAAATGAAAACAATCTTTTTTATAACTGTTCGGACTACATAGGGCTTGGTTTCTCCTTCATAAGATACATAGGTAGCCTTTCAGCCTGACCCCTATATTCGAAAACTCTATTGTCACCCACTTTCATGGAAGAAGACATAAGGATGGAAAAGGGAAGAGTTGAACCTTCCTGATAAATTCTACTTATCCAAATCAATGATCAAAATTCTGTTCATTGAAATTCTCGAGTGATCAATATTCCATGGATCAATTCGCATGAGATGAGAAACAACTTTATGTGTTTTTTTCTACATAATCATCTTGCAATATTTTTTACTAACAAAATCTAACACGTCAACTTTTGAGTTATTTTTATTTTACAAGTAATAGAAACTACTCTGTGTTGACATAAAATGGCAGAATATCCATAATTCACTAGATCAAAGTCAGTAAAAAATTCTCAATTGACTATAGCTTTGTTACGGAAAAGGAAAAATGACTAGTAGTAAACCTGGACTCTGCCAATCATTTTTTAAAAATCTACAAGTGATGATCTCGAGGATGGAACAGGGAAAAGTGTGATGCCACCATGGAAGAATTGTCTATGATAGCCGAAATCAAGGAAGATAAGTCTAAGGAAAAGTTGTGGAACTGGACTCCCACTCCACTTATTACTCCCCGATCAATAGAGTAGAAGAAAAAATAAAATTTAATTTTCTAAAATTTGGTGGTAATACGGAGGATACCTGATACCCACCATTTAAGTTTATTTGCTTCTCTTTTGTTTTTCATTCTTTTCAAAAGGCATGGACTCACACTCGTGCTGGATATGACTAGAGTTTGTAAATATTTTCTCAAAACTCAATATAAGCCTCCCCTATTGCGAAAATCTTTATGGTTTATTTTGTTATCTAATTGATATTGTCAAGCTTGTTTGGTTTTGATAAAAGTAATAAATATCTAAACCCTACCAATATCATATCATGTCAAGAGTAAAATGAATAAATCAAGGAAGATAATGACAAATGGGAGACAATAATCCTATGACAATCAACAAAAGAACCAAAGAGTTCAAGAATTAAGAAAAGCCTAACCCAGAAGAAATAGAGGTGGTTAAATAAGAAGAAAAAAAGGTTAAGAAAACCAAGGTCAATGTCTATCTAGAAAAAAACAAAAAGAATGAATCTTATCAACTATCTCAAAAGGAAGTGGACAACTGATCTTTTCTTCTATCAAGTTAAACGCAATGAAAGCTCCACGTTATTCATAAAGTGTTATCCATAGAAAACTTAATTCTATCCTAGTGGAATGGATAAAGAGTATCCAGGGCCAGTTAGCCCGAGGATGCGTCTTTGTACGAACTATGTTTGACCTAAATTCCTAATAAAGGAATATGTAGACAGCCTATGTCGGCTTTGTTCAACCCCTTAGGAGAATTTACCCTTTTCTTTTATGTACGAACTATGTTTGACCTAAATTCTCAAGAATGAGATACCTAGGCGGCCTATGTCGTCTTCGATCAACCCCTTAGGAGATTTTACCCTTTCTTTTTTTGTATAAACTATGTGATGATCTAAATTCTCAAGAATGAGATACATAGGTGGTCTATATCATCTTTTTTCAACCCATTAGACTTCTCTATATATCCCTATCACGGTTTTGAACTACGTTTGACATGCTTCCCGCTTTAACATGATAAGTAGGTACCCTAATGACACAGTCATACCATCCTAGGAAATGGAAACTGGGAAGAATTTTTTAGAAGGAATCTCGAAAATTCAAAAAAAAAATCATCATCCAAAGAGAATGAAGACCAACAAAGACTTCAAATCCTCTCAAGTTGAGATCATCTCAAACAGCATTAAACTGTGGCAGAAATTTTGAGGAGGTCCTCAAAATTTCCACTAATATATTGAAGTATATTTCAAATACCCCAACACCAGAGGTCAAAGTCATGTTTTAGAAATCACTAGTTGCGATAAAGTCTAAATAGACTAAATCTCCAAGTATGACAGAACTTCTGGTAAAAAATCTCAGCGATGATGATGAGTCCCTAGAAATCCTCTGTCAGACGTCAGATATAGTCGATCCTCAAGAGGAAGACGTTCATTGAGATAGTACATGGCATAGCTGCAACAGATTTTCTAAAAGCTTTTACAAAAATATTTGAAACTAATTTTTTAAAATTAAGACTATTTTTGAAAATCTATACACATCTTTTAACCTAGTGATTGCCTAAGCATCTATAGGAATGGGGAGCCAGGGCAGAAGTCCAAATATGACGGAGCACCCGAAAGATGTCAAGGAGCAAATCCAGGATCGAGGGAGGTCAATACGAAGTAGTTTCACTCAAAACTAACAACTTTTCTTTGGATGTAGGGATCAGTGTCAAAAAAATGAGGATACTCTCCAAAATAAACCCCCAAGAAAATTGGGAACTGCATCAAAGCATATATTGCTCAAGAATGGTATTTATGAGTAACCCCAAAGAAGGGTTCAACACCCATCCATCAAGGACCTTTTGAGTTGTCTATATCATTTCAAGAGATCGTGAATGACAAACAAAGGTGCCTTATCCTCTTTATGAATATTTTATTTAGAATTTTTTTAAAAAATAATCACTAGAAAAAACCCTTTGCGTCTACTAAATATTTACTTTGAGCGCATGTGCACTCAAAGGAGTCAACACAATAAATACACAATCAAAAAGATAACTCAATAGGAGGAAGAGTAGAAAGTCATCCTCAAAATTTGCCTTGAAGAAAAGCAAATGGTATTTGAGTAATCCCCATAAAAGGATTTTACCCTATTTACTTGCATCGATGGATCAACTATTTAATTATTTCTCCAAAAGAGAATAGTAATAGCTGACTAAGTCATTCAGATTATGATACCAAGTATTTGTCACTTAAACTTTCATAAAGTTTAACTGTGGTCGCCAGTAAGAGCGACATTGTGTCTACTGACTGTCTACCTTGAGTACAGGTACATGTAGGAAGCAAAAATACAGACAAATGGACTCAGGTGAAACTATTTTCAGATCATCAAAAGAGCCATTTCAGTTCATTCTATTGTTCAAAGGGCTATTTCATATCATATCATTGTCGAGAGGGATATTTCATTCCATTGCCAAAAGGACCATATCATTCCATTGCTGAGAGGGCCATTTTATTTCATTCTATTTCCGAGAGGGACATTTTATTCCATTGCCAAGAGGGCCATTTTATATCATCTCATTGCTGAGAGTGTCATTTTATTCCATTACAAAAAGGTCCATGTTGAGAGGGCCATATCATTCTATTTTTTAGAGGGTCATTTTAATTCATTCCATTACCGAGAGTGCCATTTCATTCCATTGCTAAGAGGGCTATGTTGAGAGGGCCATTTTATATCATCTCATTGCTGAGAGGGCCATTTTTATTTCATCTCATTGTAAAGAGGGCTATCATGTCATTCAACTAAGTCTCCATAATCGCTCACCATTCAAGATGATAAGGTATGGCCTTGGAAGATGCTTTGGAGAACCAATAGACACTGACCACGCAAAGATAGCATAATATAGCGTTGAGGATATCTTAGAATTTTATCACTGTTGACAAGAAAAGGCTATATTACCCAGCATTGAGGATATCTCATCATTTTATGAATCAATATCTGAATGCATCAAATCACATAATTCGAAGGGACGTCTATAAATCACTATCTAAAAGTGGACGCCATATGAGATTTCCCAAAAAATTGACAAACTAAGGTTCATCTATAAGTCACGTTATTTGAAATGGGATAGTATGTGGTATTGCCTATGTGTTGATAGTCTATAGGTGCAAGGTTTCCTAAGAATCGAATAGTGTGCAAGGTTTCCAAAAAATTCTAACCGAATAGTGTGCAAGGTTTCCAAAAAATCCTAACCGAATAGTATGCAAGGTTTCCAAAAGATTGATAGTCCAAAGTTTATCCATAAGTCACAACTAAATACTTACCAGAGAATATGTGATATTATAAAATTGATAGGTCCAAGGATTTTCTATAAGCCGCGTCATATCCAAGATCGATTATGCGCAGGATTACCTAAATACTAGCAATTTGAGAGATAGCTATAACTCATATTATAACCAAGGTCGGATGATGTGAAGGAATACCTGAGAGCTAGCGATTGGAGGGATATCTATAACACATATCTTATCCAAAATTGGATAATGTGCAGGATTACCTTAAAATCTAGCAACTCAAAGGATATTTGTAAGTCTCGTCGAATCTAATATCAAATAATGCACAAGATTACCCAAAGATTTACAATTCAAGGAAAATCTATAAGTCGTATCGATGCAAAAGATACGCAAGACTTACCCAAGGTCACATGAAAAAAATCATTGACAATAGCTAAAGAGGTTATCATTCCATTTACAACAAGCATTATAGGTAACCTAGAGGATTGCCGCATCAACATAAGATTAAGCGATTGTAGGGACCGTTCTACACAAAGTGTCGTTAGTTTCCAAGAGGGCCACCCCACTTTGAAGACATATTCAATTGATAAAAAATCTATTTTATTCAACAACCAAGATGGTTGTTATATTTGTTATTGTAAGTTATTTCCCTCCAAACAAATACAGAGGGGACGACTTCACTTTTAGAATAACAACTTACGTGGTAATATGGTAAAAAGACTATATACCTCTTTCATGAAATATGCTTATTACTAATAATTTTTATTTGAGATATTGTTGAGAGAATCCGAGAGGATGATAATCTCAAATCAAAACCGCAGGTTCGGACAACTCCAAAAAGGATGCAGCACAATATGGAATATTTTCTTAGCAGCAAACTGGGATGTAGTCTAGAGACGGATGTCAAACTCTTTGGACATAAGCTAAAGGATGATTTCCACCACCATCAAACCACATCCTATTAGAAGGCCTGTGGGTATTGTGGGATATTCTGGTTATAGCTTCACCTTCGGGGTATTTCTAAACTCATGCCGATGGTAACCTTCTCTTTCTTCCAAATTCGAGGGATAGGACACTTAGAGCTGTGGAAATTATGTCTGGGTAAATTCGTACCTATGGATGTAAAGAGCTCCACATTCATGGTTAAGAGGTTATAAGTATCTTTTTCGTAACTCAATCAACTTGTCACTCATTTCGAGCCGAAGACCGTCTGAAAAAAACTATTTTTCTACCGATTGAGTCGAACTACAAGCAGTCTAATTTCCTGAGTCATAGGGAAATGTAGGATGATCTCCATGTTGAAAACTCGACTTCATTCCAACCTCTCCCATCTGCTTATTACCTAGTTTTTTGGTTTCACCAAAATTCAAAAACTAGGATAGCTTGTGAATTCTTTTAAAGTCGTGCTTAAAATCAAGCTTTATGAACTAAAAGTGGCCTGAATTCTCATGCAACATGAGATATGTAGGAAATCTAATATCGTGGTCCCACTGTAATTTTATGAAACTCGTGCAAGAATCAACCTTTTTCAAAAAAATCAATTTGTGGTCAGACAAAAATTAGGAGCGTCAAACTCTCTTTGTCTAGGGTTACTTGCATCCACCCTACCCAAAGGGGGGAGGAAAGTTGTTGACACCTAATTTTTGCCCTCCACGACTAAGTTTAATCTTGAGTTTCTTCGCTTTTAAATAAAATTATAATATTTATTTTATTCGAATAATAATTTTTCAGAGTATTTTTCTAGGTAATTTTATCATTTTAAGTTGCGATTATATATTTTTTGTATACATGTATACGAGATTGTATAATTTCGTCACTTAAAATAATCATTTTTATGAAAAATTAAATTTTAATCAAGTATTTTCTTGAAAATTAATTCAAATGGTTAAAATCTCGACTTAAGTATACTTTGTTCTCAAAAATGATTTATTTTAGAAATATGTGTTTGATATTATGAAATCAAAAAACTCGAAATTAAATCGGGTGTTAGTTTATTTCAAATATTGTTTCAATTTACCCAAATTATTAAATTGGACCTCAATTGAAATTGATTTGGCCACAATTACAATGTAATTGGTTAATTGATTTTCAATTAGGCTAAAATGTAAATTGTAAGACCCCGCAAAATTCTAAACTCAACGCAGTCTTTTAAGTTTGCTAAAGAATCCCAGACTTAGAAAATTCTAGCTAAGTATTCAGACTTAGTATTATTTTAGCCTTCGTAAGTTGGCAACTCTATTTCACAACTCTTATTACCTTAAAGTATCGATCTATAGATTGATTCATGATCAGGAATATCAGTAGGTATTTACGGGCAAGTTTTAGATTTTTCAAGCCTCGTTAAAACCATGTTCAAATGACCAAAATAGTGAGTCGATGCGATCTCGATGCATCGCGTCGTCCATCGCGTCGACAGATAATTTTTTCTGCTGCTCAGTGCAAATTGTAGTGAATCGATGCAAACTCGATGCGAAGCATTGGCCATCCTGCGGTGCATCAGTCTGTGCGTCGATAATTCGGTTTTCAGTTAATCAAAGATGCATCTGTAAGGGTATTTAGGTCTTTTCCCACATCCTTCAGCCCCCAAAACACGAAATTTGGCCTTCTATTTGCAACATACACTCATTATTTCATAAATTGTTCAAGAACAAAAACCCTAGGTGATTGAATTTCAAATTCAAAGATCAAAATTCCACCATTAATCTTCAAGAATTTAGCAACAAAGGTATGTGAAGTGTTCATCCAATGGTTCCTTCCATCCTTGGAGTCCAAGAAACTCTTTTAAACTTTAAGTAGTTAAAATTTATGACTTCCATGATTGGAATTAAAGTGTATTCATGATTATTATTTGAATTAGATTTCTATTTCATGATTTATTAAACGTTTCATGTGGAATTGGATATTATGTGTGTAGATTCGTATGAATCCATGTTAAACCCCTTGAAATTTTGAGATTGGAAGAGAATCATGATGCCCTCTTATTATATGCATATATTATGCTCACCAAGTGCTTGATAAATTATTCAAGTGAACTGATAAGGGAAAGAAATCATGTCATGCCAGCTTATGTGCAAGTTATACCATGCAAGTTTTTGATAAAATGTCTCTATAGATACATTATGAACTAATGTGCTTTTTATGATATGCAAGATCATGTGATGCTTTACTTTTCATGCTATCGAGTCCTGGGGGTTTTTAATATCTGATAATTTAGCTGATTATCTAGAGCCATGGTCAGTCTCAGGATAGTATCAATCATGTCACGATCAGTAGTACTCTCAGTCAGTTACAAACCTCAGGAAGAGATCAGTAGACTCAGTATCAGTCCAGTCCAGCTCAGTTCAGTATTTAGTTCAGACCTCAGTAAATTCAGTCAGTTAATAGAATTTAGTAGTATTCCGTCAGTCCACGGAACTCAGTGAACTCAGTTCAGTTCAGTTAAATAGTATGATCAGTAATAGTTCAGTCTAGCTTAGAACAATTTAGAAATCATTCCAGGGCCTATTCAATTGGGAGTAGGATTCAGCACCGAGTGAACCCAAGGATAGAGACTCACCTGCCAGTAGAGGATGTGAGCCTTAGAAGTAATCCTTGTGTTCCATAACCACGTAGCCAGCGTAGGTTGAGACATCAACCTGCCAGTTGAGGGTTGATAAGGTAATCTACCTGCCAGTTGAGGGTACCACTGTTCTCGTTCAGAGCACCTGCCAGATGAGGGTGACTCAGCTTTTCTTTACCCGTGGCACGGTACTGACACCCTTCCAACTGGGATTATAGGTTGGGCCTCAATCTATTTAGAAAGGGGCATGTCGGTTAGGTGATTACCTCCCACAGTCTTAGTTTCATATTCAGTCTCAGTAGAGAACTCAGTTTAGTTCTACAGATTCAGGATTGTCACAAATAGTCACTCAATTCAGTACGAAACTCAGTATAGTTCCACAGAATCAAGACTGACAGATACAGTCATTCAGTTATCAGTAATTAAGTATCAGTATACTAAAATATCAATTAATCAGTATTCAAACTCAGTATCCAGTGTTATCATAATCTCAGTTACAGTTTATATATTTAAGCACGTACTCTCATTCAGTTATACTCATGTCATTTAGTCAATATTGTTCATGCATATGAACCCATGCATCTCATCCTACCTCACTTAGCATACCAGTACATTCAAAGTACGGACACATACCTTTCTTTTGTGCTATGATGTCTTATATCATAGGTTCAGACGCACGGGCTCCCGATCATACTTAGCTACCCGATCTATCGGCAACAGACTTAGTGGTGAGTCCTCATAATTCAAGTACAGACTTATTATTTCAGTATTTCAGTACTCAATTTATTTTAGTAGTCGGAGTTATTTGGGGACTTGTCCCATCAACTCCTTGTTCAGACAGTAGAGGATTTTTAGACAAGAGTATTTTCAGACAGATGTATTCAGTTTTGGTATTGTTATACCCTATTTAGATTTAATTCAGTATTGAACCTTATGGCAAGTTTTTACCTAATTTGCGCATATTACAGTATTATCATTTAGTTATTACAGCAGGTACCAGTCATGGGTTAGGTTGTGGTCCTTCGGGATTATGAGCACCATGTAGCATTCGGGGTACAAACTCAGTGCGTTACAAACTTGGTATCAGCGCCTAAGGTTCAACAAAGTCCTAGGAAGTCTAAAATCCTTATCTAGTAGAGTCTTGTGTATGGGTTTGTTGCGCGCCACACTTATGGACAGGAGGCTATTAGATATTTTAGGAAAAAGTTTCCCTTCTTTCAGTATTCATATTGTGCGAGTGAGCATGAGCTCCAGTTAATATCTTAGTCTAATTCATCTCTTCCTTATGCTTCCAGAACATACCTCTCAGAAAAGCTAATGAAAGACTAGATGAAAATCGACCAGCTTCTCCACTCGTTCAGGTAGATCCCCTGAATGAGCATAGCTCTCACGCTGAATTCAGAGCTGTTTTTACTACATTGGCTTATTCAGTAGTTTCTCAAAATAATTTATAGACTATTTTCCTATCTAGGTTATTGACTTGCCCTAAGAAGGGTGAGGGCGGGGAGTGTAGGAATAATAAGAGGGCTAGAACAAATAATTCTAAGCCAAGATTAGGGGGTAATAACTGCTCCCAATTCTGTTAGAGATTCTCAATCCCAGTTTCGCCTTCAGTCAGGGCACTAGTGCTTAAGTTTAAGAATGATAGTTGAAATGGGGCATCAGGCTCTAAGTCACAAGGTAGGGGAAAGAGTATTCGTACTAATCAACTTTGCGGAGAATGTGGTAAGAACCACAAGGAAATGCGTAGAGCTGGTAGTGATGTATGTTTTGGATGCGGAAAGCCAGGCTACAGAATGTAGGAGTGTAAAGTAATGGCTCAGAGGAGAAAGTATGTATGCCAACAGGGTCAGTCCGACAGTCCTCAGCTAAGTCTGGTCGCCCGAATCAGCAGGGTTCCACTTCCAGTACCACCAGTGGGCAGCGCCCAAACAGTCTTCATGCACTTTAGTCCCGACAAGATTAGAAAAGTTCTCCTGATATGGTTACTGGTACGTTACAGATCTTCCATTTACATGTATATGCCTTGTTAGATCTAGGAGTTTCTCTGTCTTTTGAAACTCCTTACATAGCAGTCAACTTTCAAGTTAGATTAGAAATCTTGACAAAACTTTTCCTAGTGCCTCCCCCAGTAGGTAGATCTATTCCAACCAGATGAGTATACAAAAATTACTTGGTTACAGTATTTCAGAAAAATCCCTTCAGTTGATTTCAGTAATAGAGTCATCCCGTTTTAGTTTTCTGAGGGACCAATCTTTGGATGAAGAGGTAGTACCTTAGTTTCAGTTGATTTAAGTTTGAAACTCTAGATTAAACTAGTAGAAAGAAGAGTAGAGAATTCTAAGTTAGTCAGTGTCGAGGTTGCTACAGGAGGATTGTTGCGGCAATAGAAAGCTAAGAATTATGTATCGAAAGAAAGTACTAGCAGTGGACCTTGCATTATCAAGTATAGTTCTTCAGAATGAGTTGAGTGTTTATAAGTATTTTTATATCTCAAACTCTAGAGAAACGTGGTTTCAGTTTGGTTTAGAGTTTATTAAGTTATTCACAGACTTAGAATAACAGCTTTAAGCTAAGGGAGAGATGGTAGAATAAGTAACCAAGTTAGGCTTTCAGATTTTAATAGTAATGTTTGTATGTGTAGAAAAGCAGTGGGAAGGCATGATGCCTAACCCGTCCTTACCTCAGCACAAAGTTTTATACTTCAGCTATCACGATATCTACTCATGCCTTATATATCATCTCTATGATCACAGATCATATTTATGCACATCATCAAAAATCATTCATGCTAACAGTTCCTAGTATAAGGAGTTCCAGATCATGCAGTGTTATGCATCATGTTCCATGAACACAGAAACTCCAAGCTCAAGTGATGCAGTTCATGACTCATGTACTCATGTCATGCCTTACAGTATGCTCTGTTACCATGACTTATTCTATACTCCTAATGATCATCTAAATTCAGATTTTTTCATGTAAATACTCATTATAGATTTCTCGATAAAATCGAGGATGTTGGTTTGCTATTCCTCAGGCCTCAGTTAAGTGTCAAGTTCGATATAGTGCCATTCATGCTTCAGGTCCTCATGTTTTAACCTTCAGTGAGCTCTTTCTATGAAATAATGTAGCAATGGGTAGTTGCTTAGAAGGAAGAGAGTAAATATTTCATGTTAAGAAAAGATTACTGCATGCTAGTTTTACACGAGGTTGTAGTTATGAAGATAGGCTTGAATATCATATTGATGTGTAAGTGGCTAAATGCATTTCGGAGATTTGAGTAGGCTTGAACATAGTAGGAGAATTCAGTCCAGATCAAACCTCAGTAGGTAGAGTTATCAGAACCCAGTATTCAGTTTCTGTATAGTCTCAGGTGCAGTCTTAGTTACAGTCTCAGTCTAGTAATCATATCAGAAACTCAATTCAGTTTTAGATTTGCTTGACCATAGCATATAGTTATCAGTTATTCAGTTGTCAGTATTTTAGTACCTCAGTTTAGACTATTTCAGAGTCATATTATACGCTTGGTCTTGCCTTCTCAAAGAATACAGGTTTCACGAATTCAAGTGCAGTCATCTCCTGTTACACAACCAGTCCTTACCTCATATGCATAATACCCTATAGTTTCAGCACAGTCATTCAGACTAAGTATAGTTCAATATTACTTGACCAAGTATTCAGCTATCAGCCACTCAGATAAACAGATAAGTTAGCGTGTTTATGCACTCATGCCCAGTGCCCATGTGAATATTTCAGTAGTCTCAGGAGAAGTGTTGTACTAAGGTGGAGAGTATAGTTGAGAGAGTATTCAAGGGATATGTCTAAACTTAAAAAATTATAGTTGTAGTGCATAAGGCTTAGTCAGTTCATCTTAGATGATATTTCATAGGCCCCAACTCATATTACAGAATTTTAGCTAGAATGTGATTTTCTTATTCAGCTATTTTATTTAGCCATGCCAAGACTCCTTTCTCCCTAAAGCCACTAGAAATCTATAAAAAAAGGTTTCAAAGAAATGCTCCAGTCGAGTATAAGTTTTCAGCATAAGTTAGTTCGCAAAACCAGCAATTCAGTTTAGCAGTTAGGCGGATAATATTCGTATGGTTGGGTTTTCCATTCTTTCATCTAGTCGTACTATCCGAAGCCTCATGAATGTAACTATTCCAAGATAGATCAACCAGGTAGTTGCGTGTTCAGCTTAGTTTATGTATTATGTCCCAGATTCAGATCCCAAATATTCAGTCACGACTCAGTTCGGAGGTGCCCTATGCATCGTCCCAGCTTTTCCTCAGTATCTCAGTCAAGTTAGCATTCTTCAAGGGACATAATGTCCAAAGGGAGAGATTCATCATAACCCCCGAGCTTTCATGTCTTAAACCTCCCAGTTTCTCTTCACGTAACAAATCCAGTTTGGAATAATGGGTACTCATGAGTAGACCCTCAAGTTCCAACCTCATCCATAAGCCATGTATTCAGGTGTTCAGTTCAGTTCATGATATTCAGTTCATGTATCCCGTTTTAGTCTCAATAATATTCTCATCTTCCCATTCATACATGTTTAGTAAATGATCTCAGGTTCATCAGTATTCTCAGCTTAAGGTAACAGTCTTCCTTAGATTGGCTTAGTCCATGTTTAGTTATAGTTATAAACTTGGTATCCATTACCATTGCATATTCAGTCATGCATTCATGAATCAGTTCAGTCATGTACTCATGCATCAGACATATATGTCCAGTATATAATCCCATCTTATCAGTAAGCCCAGTCATGCATTCATGAATCATGTTCAGCTATGTACTCATGCATCAGATATGCATGTTCAGTATGATAATTCAGTATATCAATAATTTCATTCATAAAATCATGTTTCAGTTGTGCATGTTCAGTGTCTAATTCCAAACTATCAGTATTCTCAGTTTAATCAGTCTCATTCGAGGATGAATATTTCTAAGGGGGAGATTTTGTAAGACCTCGCAAAATCCTAAGCTCAACTCAGTTTTTTAAGCTTGCTGAGGGATCCCAGACTTAGAAAATTCTAGCTAAGTATTCAGACTTAGTATTATTTTGGCCTTCGCAAGTTGGCAACTCAATTTCATGACTCTTATGACCTTAAAGTATCGATTTTTAGATTGATTCATGATCAGGAATGTCAGTAGGTGTTTTCGGACAAGTTTCATATTTTTCAGACCTCGTTTAGACCATGTTCAAGTGACCAAAATAGTGAGTCGATGTGATCTCAATGCGTCGCGTCGTCCATCACGTTGACATATAATTTTTCCCTCAGTTCTGTGCAAATTCCAGTGAATCGATGCGGACTCGATGCGGCACGTTGGCCATCGCATCGATGCCAACGATGAGGTGCGTTGGTCTGCGCATCAATAATTCAGTTTTCAGTCATTAAAACCCGCATCCTTAGGGGTATTTGGGTCTTTTCCCACGTTCTTCAGCCCTCAAAAACATAAAATTTAGCCTTCTATTTGCAACATACACTCATATTTCATAAATTGTTCAAGAACAAAAACCCTAGGTGATTGAATTTCAAATTCAAGGATCAAGATTCCACCATTAATCTTCAAGAATTTAGCAACCAAGGTATGTGAAGTGTTCATCCAAGGGTTCCTTCTACCCTTGGGTCCAAGAAACTGTTTTAAACATCAAGTAGTTGAAATTTATGACTTCCATGATTGGAATTAAAGTGTATTCATGATTATTATTTGAATTAGATTTCTATTTCATGATTTAGTATATGTTTCATGTGGAATTGGTTATACGTGTGTAGATTCGTATGAATCCATGTTAAACCCCTTGAAATTTTGAGATTGGAAGTAAATCATGATGCCCTCTTATTATGTGCATATAGTATGCTCACCAAGTGCTTGATGAATTGTCCATGTGAACTAATAAGGGAAAGAAATCATGTCATGCTAGCTTATGTGCAAGTTATACCATGAAAGTGTTTGATAAAATGTCTCTATAGTACATTATGAACAAGTGTGCATTTTATGCTATGCAAGATCATGTGATGCTTTACTTTTCATGCTGTCGAGTCCTGGGGGTATTTAATACCCGACAATTTAGATGATTACCTAGAGCCATGGTCAGTCTCAGGATAGTATCAGTCACGTCACGATCAGTAGTACTCTCAGTCGGTTACCAAACTCAGGAAGAACTCAGTAGACTCAGTATCAGTCCAGTCCCATTCAGTATTCAGTTCAGACCTCAATAAATTCAATCAGTTAATAGAATTCAATAGTATTCCGTCAGTTTATAAAGCTCAGCAAACTAAGTTCAGTTCAGTTAAACAGTATGATCAGTAACAGTTCAGTCTAGCTTAGAACAGTTTAGAAATCAGTCCAGGGTCTATTCAGTTGAGAGTAGGATTCAGCATCGAGTAAACCCAAGGATGGGGACTCACCATCCAGTAGAGGGTGTGGGCCTTAGAAATAGTCCTTGTGTTCCAAAATATATAGCCAGTGTAGGTTGATACATCAACCTACCAGTTAAGGGTTGATGAGGTTATCTACCTTCCAGTTGAGGGTACCACCATTCTCGTTTAGAGCACCTGTAATATGAGGGTGAATCGGCTTGTCTTTATCGTGGCATGGTACTGACACCCTTCCAACTGGGGTTACAGGTTGGACCCTAATCTATTTAGAAAAGGGTATGTCGCTTAGATGATTATCTCCCATAGTCTCAGTTTTAGATTCAGTCTCAGTATAGAACTTAGTTCAGTTCTACAGATTCAGGACTGTCAGACACAGTCACTCAGATTAGTACGGAACTCAGTATAGTTCCACAGAATTAAGACTGCCAGATACAGTCATTCAATTATCATTAATTCAGTATCAGTATACTCAGATATCAGTTAATCAGTATT
This sequence comes from Capsicum pubescens, assembly GCA_030864215.1. NCBI lineage: Eukaryota > Viridiplantae > Streptophyta > Magnoliopsida > Solanales > Solanaceae > Capsicum > Capsicum pubescens. The sequence continues at coordinate 87,221,037 of CM061540.1, forward strand.
CAGACTCAGTATCCAGTGTTATCATGATCTCAGTTACAGTTTACGTATTCATGCATGTACTCTCATTCAGTTATACTCATGTCATTCAGACAGTATTGTTCAAGTATATGAACCCATGCATCTTAGCCTACCTCACTTAGCATACCAGTACATTCAAAGTACTGACGCATATTTTTCTTTTGTTTTATGATGTCTTATATCATTAGTTCAGATGCACGGGCTCCCAATCATACTTAGCAGCCCGATCTATCGACAACAGACTTTGTGGTGAGTCCTCATAGTTCGAGGAAAGACTTATTATTTATGTATTTCAGTACTCATTTTATTTCAGTAGTCGGAGTTAGCTGGGGACTTGTCCCATCAACTTCTTTTTCAGACAATAGAGGCTTTTCAGACAGATGTATTCAGTTTTGGTATTGTTATACCTTATTCATATTTAATTCAATATTGAACCTTATGGCAAGTTTCTACCTAATTTCTGTATATTACAGTATTATCATTCAGTTATTATAGCAGGTACCAATCATGGGTTAGCTTATGGTCCTTCGGGATTATGAGCACCGTGTAGCGTCCGGGATACATATTCGGGGCGTTTCATAAATTCAATTGGCTAAATTTTAACAATTAGGCTAATTTGATAAATAACTTAAATTCGTAAATCCTTAGTTCATAATTCAGCCCCAATTTCTTCAATTACCTAACCCAAGCCTGACCCGCGACCCAGCCTACTTCATCAGGCCGCCCAACCCATTACAAGATCCAGCCCACACCCTTATAACTCCATTCTCTAACCCAATTCAATATCCAACAACAGTTAGCACCAGCGCATACAACCTAGCAATACAACGTTATCACCAACAACGACAGTCAATAACAACTTCAGCCAATGATAGCATCTTCAACACATACAGCAATGCAATACCAATAACAAAATCGACCCAATACCCAACAACAATAATTCTGATAGGCTCCAACCGGTGGTGGATCTAGCTTTTGCCGAGGGGGTTCATCCGAACCCCCTTCGGCGAAAAATTATGTTATATATGCATGGTTAAAATTATTTTTTATGTATATATATTAGATGTTGAACCCCCTTCGGTTAGTTCGTATGTTCACTTATGAACCCCCTTCGTGAATATCCTGGCTCCGCTACTAGCTCTAACTCGACTTCAACTTCAGCAACACACCAGCGATAAACCAGTTCAGCAACCAAATCCAAAAAACCTTTTTGAATATCAGAATTCGTACTTGTGTTGTACGATTACATCTTACCATGCCTTATCCCTCAATTCAAGGTTAAAAATTCAAAATTTCCCCCCAGAATTCTTTTTCCACATAGACGGGCTTCAAATAATCAAGTCAATTCACTTTAATAAATAATCTACTATTTCCAAAAGGATAAAAAAAGGTTGGAGAGGTTGAATAGCTGGAACCCCAAAAAAACATGGGATTTTGCTATTCGAAGAAGGATTTCAGTGCCAAGAAATTCGATAAGACTCGTTTGAGCTCCAATCTTTAGGATAAGAATCCAATCTCATTCCGGTGGTGGAAAGAATTTTACGACGAAGCTCGTAAGTCTGGTTTGTTGTCCCTAAAAAGGTAAACTTCTTGTCTCTTTTCTTTTCATTCTCGCGTGATTTTGTCTTGTCAATTCATGATAGTTGTGTTTAATTTTTCTTCTGCTGGTGGGACTGTTCGGTGTAGACGGTTTGAAAGCTATAGGATTTTGTGATAAAATTGGTTAATATGTTGAATTATAGTTCTAGTTTTAGCTTGTGTTTAAATCCGCTTTGTTGTTGTTTATTATCTTTAATTCTTCATCTTTCAATGTTATTAGTGTAGCTCGATTACTGTATTCTTAGTTTATTATTTTGACTTATCATCTCACATAGCATTTGTCGTGTGGGGCTTGAATGTATCTTGTTATGATTGGAATACCGTTTAACTTTATATTGCAAATAAGGATACCAGTCAGTTGACTCAATATGAAATTAAAGTCCCTTTTTAGTTAGTTTTTTCGCATTTGTAGTCTGTATGCAAAATGATTCGATGATCTTACCTTTTTCCCTTCCTTGGTTTAAAATCGAGCATTAAAAAAAAAATTTCTTCTCTTTCTTATCCTTTCCTTTTTCTTCTTTTTCTTCGCTGCCTGTGTGCAATTTGGTTGATAGTCTGAACATTTCTCAATATTCTTAGAGCCTCCTTTTTCTGAAAGAAAAGGAAAAAAATCTTTAAGTAATGTTGTTGTTTACGAGAGTAGAGATTGTGAATATGTGATATGGCTATCTTTTGTTTCATATCTTCAATTCAAATTGTTTGATCTGGACAAGTTGTCATTGTGTGAAAATATAAGCTGCCAAGTTGTTGCGTAAGTGTTTGCATATCTTTCCAGTGAAATTAAGGCTAATATAAGCCTGTGGTGTTTTCTTACCTCTCTGCATATTTCCTGACAATTTGTACATGCAACCTTTCTAGATTCCTCCATGTTTGTTTATGCATAAAATTACTCTTTGTCCACCTTAATTACTTAGTTGTGTTGTTCGCCTACTCGTGAGTACTATAACTAGGCCGTTTCGATATGATTAGTTTGTTTTGAATTGATAACTAATTCTTATCTCTTCTTTGTTTGCATGTGGAACAAATTTGAGTCCACTGGACTCCAACTTCCTCCGCATTTCCTTAATGAGCCATATCGGCCCATATCATTTTCGAAACAAGCCTCCTTCAAGTCCAAATGGATTAAAACTAAAGAGGATCAAGGTTGTATACAATGATATACAACAGATATATGCTATATTCAGGTCTTGAAATCTAATATATAAATACAAGGGAGCAAAATATCGAGCTAAGGAAGCTGGTATACAAAGTATCAAGATGATATACAGTGTGTATACAGTCAAAAATGCGAAGACAGATGCTGATATACGTCTGGTATACAAGTTGCAAAATGGGCTAAAAGCCCAAGTTCGAATCTGGACAGCTTTCAAAATGGGCCAGATAAGAGGCCCAAACTTCATTTCTTTATTTATTTTGTATAATTCATGTTTGATTATTTGTTATATTAAATTCTTAAATTTGGTTAACCTTAATAAATCCTCTTTGGATCGTTACTTTTGTTTATCTTTGTATTTTCCTTTGAAGTATTTATCACCTAGTGTAATGTTCAAAATTAATGGAAAAATATATTTTCTTTATGTTTTTCTCTTGAAACGAAAAATAAAAGAATCAAAATGGCATTTGTTTATTCATGTGTTAAATTAGTTTATTTAATTTAAAGAGAATTTAGTTGAAATTCAAAATCACTTTTCTTCCACTTCCATGAAAATAATTGTCTTTCCTTAAATTGATAAAAGACTTAGATTTAGTTGACTTTTTCTATTCCTTAATTTAAATGGATAATTTTTCCCTTGAATAATAAATGTCATATTTGCAAACAGATTTAAAATTTTACAAAGTTAACCACATTTTTTAAAACTAGTCATTCATTACAAATCAGTAAAATCGTCTTTTGGTCAACCATTTTTTAACGGACGCTCTTGAGTGTCTTAAAACCTTCTCAAACATCACTTGAATCCTTACCTGGTTTCTCTATTTCAAAGGTTTATTTCTGTTTTAAGATTTTGAAATCATTTTAGTTTTTTTTATATTTTCTTAAAAAATCAAGTGACGTCTTTGTAATTTCTTAAGTTGTTTCGAACTTTTCTTTAAGGTTTCGAAATAGTTTAAAAAGTTCAAAATGAATGTTTTCAAATCCTACGAACCAAAAAGAGAGAAAACAACAAGTTACGCCCATTGACAAGAGTTAACACTTCCACATTGTGCCTAGATTTATGAGATATTCTATAACTCTTGTCGTATACGCAAGACTCGGTTCAAAAACTTTTAAATAACAAGTTATAACCCCATGGGCAAGATCTGTAAGACAAGACTTAGCCCAAAAACCTTCCAAAAAAATAAGTTACATCCCATGGACAAGAGTTAACACTACCTCATTATGTATTAATTTATGAGATACTCTATAACTCTTGCCTTAGAGGCAAGACATAGCTCAAGAATTTGCAAACAATGAGTTATGCCCCACGAGCAAAACTTGACGCTACCACATTGTGTCTTGATTTATTAGATGTTTTATAACTCTTGCCTTGAGCAAGTCTTATCCCATAGGACTTCCAAACAACGACTCACACCCTTAAATTTACTTCAATGATAAAGAAAGAAGATCCTCTTTGTGGATTATCCAACTTTCTGTTTATTAGCAAAATATAATAAATGTTGAGAAAAAAGATAAAAGAGAAGAAAAAAAATAAAGATGAGAAAAAAAAAAGAAAAAAAATTAACGTTAAGAAAAAATTAAAAAATAAAGATTGAGAAACAAAAATGAGAAGAAAAAACAAAAGTAAAGTTATAAAAAAATTGAAAAATTGAAAAATTGAAAAAATGAAAAAGATCAAAAGAAAAAATAAAAGAAAAATAAAGCTTGAGACAAATGAATTAAAAAAAAAGAAATAAAAAATAAAGAATGTTTGGGTAAAACAATAAAAGAAAAAAAAGGTTGCGACAAATGAATTAAAACAAGAAAAAAATAAAATTCAAGGAAAATAAAAAAGAGGAAAAAAAGAAGAAGAAATAAAAGTAGAACTCGGGAGACAAATGATCATGGAAAGTGTAAAAATATTTGAGGTACAGACTGACAAAAATGTACTTATTTTATAAATAAAAAAGAATGAAGACTAGTTTTTAAAGACTTTTCTTATGGGGGATAAAATGCAAAACCACCTATTATAAAGGCATTTCCTGTAATTTCCTGTAATTTACCTAAATTAGTGAAATTACATAATGTATGTAACCAACTAATTACCCTATATATGAAACTGGTCATAAGACAATCCACCAAATATAATTGACCAGCCCATAAATTTAAGAATATTATTGCTAAATAAAGCATGAAATATGAGAACATATATTAAACTAAAAGGTTTTTGCTATAAATGTATTACCATATATAGTGAATGTCTATTTATTAAAAATTTTAAAATCCCAACTTTTGGAACAAAGTTAGTTTTTCCCTATAAATAAAGAGGTTTTCCTTCATTGTAATTGATCCTTCAAGAATTCCTCAAGAGAAATAAAGAAGTCTCCTCTCTTCTCTCTCCATTCTTGTTGTTTTTACTTTATATTTCATAACGTGTTATCAGAGTCTCTACTACTCAACAAATAAATCTAAAGAATACTCTTGAGAGACAACATTACTCTCAATTGTAATAGTTTTGTTTGGTGGCTGTTTTTGTTCCGTAAGAATTTAATCTTTCAATATTCTATTTGCATCAATTTTCTATTAAATTGAAAGTGACAAGATCAAGCCTTCACCCGAGAGTTGGAACAACCTTTTCGAATTAAAGGAGAAACATTACGTTCTTTTATCCAAGCAAGTAAGTAACCATTACATGACTTCTAATGATCTTAGTATGAATACTATTTTTAATATATAATTGAATGAGATGAGTTAAAGCTTCCTTTGCATAGTTTCTACTAAATTCAAGTACAAATTTATATTCAATTTATACATTTTGTAATGATTAAATTTATATATGATTGTATTCATCCAAAATGGTAAGAGAGTGAATTCAAATCACATCGCACTAAAAGGATAAGACATCGGATTAGAGTTTGATGCACCATGATGAAGATGTTGGGTTTAAGTCCCATCGATTTATAGTCTAAGACGCCTTTATATGAATGAGAATTTGAGTTTGAATGTCAGTGTACCATATTGATGTATTATAATGACTAAGCCAAAATAATGTGTATTTGGTTAACAATCATGAAACCTCCTGTCCCATTTAATATGTTCCATTCCTTTAAGTGAATGTAGTAGCAATATATCATATGTATGCCTCAATTTGCTCTTTTAATATCTATCATAATTTGATACGCTTAAGGCACGATTATATTCCATTCCTAAAAAATAAGAATTTTTATTATTATAAATACATATCAATGCCATGGGGATAAACATGACTGTATATAAATTTGAACAAGTTTTAAATTGTGCGATGGAATCACAACTCACCTCCAGAAGAGGCAAAATAGAAGATGTAAAATAATTGAGAAGATTTATTTTGAAATCTACTTCTAAAGTAGTAAATCTGAAATCTATTCATATCGTAGTAAATCTGAAATTTACTAAAGCAAAAACACATATCATGGTAAACTTAAAGTTTACTATTATAAATAAGTTTCTAAGTTGAGATGAACAATTATAACATCTCGAAGACGTGCATATTGAGTATATATTGAAAACTAGAAGATTCTTCAAGAATTCTCTATGTTGTTTGTTCTCATGATAAGTTGGTTGGACCAACTAATGTTGCGATTGAATCCCTTAAATCTTAAAAGTATAAAAAGACATGAATAAGGGCCTATTCACCTATCATATGATTTTTCGAAAATATGCATCAATAAAATTATCACATGTACATTTATTGTCAACCTACAGTTGAGATTCATAATGTTGCTTGCTCAATAAAATTGATTTAAGAGCATAATTTTTAGATTGTATAATCAAGATAATTCATTTTGATAATGTCGGTTTGGCATTGAATGTCTTCGATAAATAGTTGAACCATTACTTATGAGAACAAAACTTCATGTGTTAGTCTAAAGTATGATATACTGCATACAATAGCACTTTTTTATACTAGACCAAAAATTATGATTAATTCCTCCCTCTCAATTGGTTCAAGGTCAGGAACTAATTATTCCATCTAGTAGTTTTGATGTGTGATATTTGATAAATGGATATACTATGATACACAAAGATGATGTAACGCCCCAAAGATCTATCCCGAGACGTCACACGGTGCTTAGGACCACAAGTGATCCCAAGCTAACCCATGAACTGGCATACTGTTAAGCAACTGATAAAATATGTATAAAATGACTGATCTTGCTGTGCGGAAACATAAAAATGATGGAATCTGAGAAAATACAATACTGATGTCATTTTACATTCTGATACAATCTGAAAAGGGGGGACTAAAATTTACATAACTGACTCTAACTAACATCTGTGAAGTATCTACTATGCTGACTAAGATAGCTATGATGCGATCCTAACTATCACAAATCAATACATAAGAGTAAGAAAGTAAAGTACATAAATAACATCTAACTAAAGTCCCCGAAGTAGGAGGACTCGTCATCTGTTGGCTGGAATCTGCAAGATGTCTGAATATGATATGCGTGCTACAACTCGTACCTACATTATGAGATAATGTAGCACATAGACATATATGTCGATTAGTACTTTGAGGATGTACTGAGTAAATGGGGTGAAATGCATAAGTAAAACATTATCTCATCATCACAATTTATAAAATAATGCATGCTAAATGTAAATAACTCACATAAGCTGGAATATCTGAAATACTGAAATATGCATCAATAAGAAGAAAAACATACTTTATAAATCTTGTGAGCCATAACATTTAGTTCTAAAAATTATACTTGTATTCTCCCTTTAAATCGTTCTAAGTGTATAAGGACTCACTACTGAATCTGAAAGATGAAAGCTAAAATCTGTAGCTATTATCTTTTCTGTAAGGTATGGTCTGAGTAAAACTTGTAAGCCTTTACACTTAGTTTTCTAAAAGCTTTTCTGTTCTTTTTTTACTATTAAAAAAAATACTTTATCTCTTATCTGGAAGGAAATACTTTAAAAATGTTCTGAAAACTGTTACTTTTATTATTAGCAGGGAGGTTCTCTTAACCGACATAAACCATGTGAGATAACATAGAGTCTAACATCTCGTCCTCCTAAGGAAGAAACCTCACATTGGAGAGAGGTGTCATACTCTTTCCAGGGAGTATAACCAACCCATGTGATCAATCACAAGCTAAATCTGTCATCCATATAGAAATGGGAATAATCTGATAATCTGAACCTACGTTGGCTACGTAGTTCTATGGAAGTAGGATACACTAAACCAACACTTCTCGCTCGGTGCTAAATACTACTCCCTTATTATTTGCTACGCTCATTCTGTTGGAAATCAGCTTTAAAACTAGTATAAGGGTTTATCTAAAACCAATTATGCAATCTTCTCAGTAAATCTATAAAAAAAAGTTGTTCTGAGTTTTGTAATCTGTAAAAATCTATAAAGTGGATTCCATAGCTAATCTGATGATCGAAAGATCAATGCTTTACTGAAAATCTGTGAAATAATCTGATAATAGGATGCTTAAAGCATCATCTTTTCTCAAAATCTCAACATATAAACTTGGGGCTAAAGCCCACATATCAAACTCATGTCGAAATATCAGAGTGAGCATGTTCGATAATAAAGTCAATGATAATTCATCTCAAATCTGGAAATTTCTGAATTAAGCATGAAAATATGAACATAAACGTGTAATTCAACTTATAATTCACTTGAAGTCTCATAATCTTGTAAATGGAAACATTGGGTATAAACCCTAATTTCAATTCCATAGAAAATCATATAAAATCAAATAACTTTGTAATTTAAAACAAGTTTTGGGCACAAGGATGAAAGAAGATCCTTGTCCATAAACCCCACATACCTTGGTAGATGATTAGATGAAGAATCTTGAGTTATTTATTCCTAATTGAGTTCTTGAAGATGAGGTCTTGACTATCTTGTCTTGGGAATCTTAAATCTAAAGCTTTCTAGGAGAATCTATGGTGGAATTTGATTTCTTGGAGAAGGGGTTTTTGGTTTCTAGGGTTTTGCTTTTGAAGAGAATGATGAATAATGAGCAAAATTGCTTGGAAATATGATTATTCTTTTGTTTAAGACGGATTGGGGCCTTGGGAATTGACCAAAATGCCCTTTTAAAACTCTAAGTCGGAACTGAAAAATATAACATTTTTTTCGATTTGGTTGGCCACCGCAACGCGCCACAATCGCGGTGGCTCACTAGAAAAAGACGAGCAGGAACTGGGTACTCACCGCGATGCGCCACAATTGCGGTGCCCCTTGGATTGTCATTTTTTCCCTTGGCGCGACACGCCAGAATGGCGGAGTCTCACTAGAAATCGATAATTGGGAATTTGGACCTCTTCGCAATGCGCCAACATCGCGGAGGTCCACTGGAATTGACAATTATGAAATTGTCCTTCATCGCGACACGGTGGTTGCTCAGGTAGGACACTGTCAACTAAAAAAAATGGCATAACTCCTTCAACGAGTGTTGGAATTGGGCAAATTTGATATCGATGGAAAGCTTATTCAATTTCCCACAAAATAAAAAGTCAAAAACTTGAAAATACTATATGAAATAAATGGTATTCATCTTTAAAGAAAATTCTTGACATTCTAGGGAAAAAATTAAGCTAGGAAAGTACGGGGTATTATAATATCCCCCCCTTGGGAACATTCATCCTCGAATGTGGCTAATAAAAGTGAAATTACTAAGGATTCTGAGGCTATAAGCTATCATGCACAACTAAAATAAATTGTATGACTGAATCCCAACGTAGTGGGCTACTGAATTGAACTGTGAGTTCATGAACTTTCTTGAGAATAGCTATATGGATGAGATCAAAACAAGAGAGTCAATTCAGGGGTAACAATTTCCTTAGGCTGGATCTGATTTTGTGAGGAAAAAAATGAGAGGTTTACGACATGAAAACTTGGGGTATTACAATACCTCCCCCTTAGGATCGTTCTACCCCGAATGATACTGATTTGGTTGAAATACTAGAAAAAGACTGAGATGATACGCAGAATACTTATAAACTGAATCATGACTTAATATCTGAATCTGAAACTGATGCATGATACATATACTGAAATGGTCATACTCACGAAATTTTTGGTGGTAAGACTAGTCTAAATCGAAAGATGGAAAAACTATAGAGATTCATCTGTTTGACTGTTAGACTGGATTTTTGGCTATACTGACTGAATCATCCTAAATGCTCATACCCTGATGGAGCATTTCTTCAACGCTTTTCTAAGAAACTTTAACAATATTAGAGAGTAAAAAACTTTGGGCATGATCTGAACAAGACCTCTGAATAAGGAATAACAATATTGCTACATCTCCATAGCATGGAACATAGACCCATAAATCATAAGCTAGGATAGAATTTCTAGGCCTTAAGCAATGAAACTTCTAACTCTCAAACTTAGAAACACTTGCCAAACACTCCCTCTAGTATACTATTTCTCTCAAATACCATACACGCCTGATTCAACTTATAATTCTCACATGGCATTGATAAATCCGTCTACCAAAGTCTAAACTGTACTAAATTCTCTCATCATGGTCAAGCCTAACTCAAAATTACAAGGTACTGCACATAACCTCATAATACTAGCCTGAACCATGAACTCAATACCCCAAGCATTGTCACATAACTACCTAATCTAGGATGACTGTTCTTATTACTTTAACAACTAAATTCAACCGCTTACTAGAAGTCCATTAATGCACCACACACCTATCCTCTTATACACCAATATGACGTTCAAGCATATTTTTATATCCACACATGCACTTCTAAATAAATACCCATAAGAGCTCTCTCCCTTATTCTCTAATACCTCTATCAATAACTGTAACACCCCAAAAATCTATCCTGAGACGTCACACGGTGCTTAGGACCACAAGTGATCCCAAGCTAACCCTTCTAATGGCATACTACTAAGCAATTGACGAAATATGAATGAGTGACGGAGTTTATTGTGCAAAAACATAGAGAAATGTTGAAATCTATAAAACACAATACTGATACAACTTTTACATTCTAATAAAGCCTGAAGAGAGGGACTAAAATTACAATACTAACTCTAACTAACATCTGTGAAGCCTCTACTATACTGACTATAAATAGTTGGGAAGCTACTCCAACTATCGCTAATCAATACATATGAGTAAGAAAAGACACAACATAAAAAAATCCAACTGAAGTCCCCGAAGTAAGAGGACTCATCACCTTGCTGGCTGGAATCTGCAACTGTCTGAGTCTGAATGTGCCTACTAGATCTTGTACCTACATTATGATACAATGTATCACATAGACATATATGTGGATCAGTACTTTGAGGATGTACTGAGTATATAGGGCAGTATGCATTAAGTCAACAATATTATTACATTTTATAAAACCATGTATGCTGATATAAATTACTCAGATAGCTTGAATAAATCTAAATCTCATAAATCATAAATAATAAAACATGTAGCATAAATCTCGTGAGTCATTATACTTAGTTCTAAAATATGTATTCTCCTCTTATTCTCAAAGCTTGTAAGCAAAAAAGAATCTTAAAACAATAACTTTTAAAACTTATGCTTTTATCTTGAGGAGGATAGGACTTTGGGAACACAAGGACTTGGGAACTTTAGGACTATAAAACTTTGTAGACTTGGAGAATTTGGGAACTTGGGAAATCTTAAAACAACAGCTTTCAAAACATATACATTCATCTTAAGGATAATAGGAGACTTCTTTTTAAACTTAGGGATTGTATAACTTTAGGAGTTTCTTCTAACCGACATAAACCATGTGAGCTGACATGGAGTCCAACGTATTGCCTACGTTGGGGAGAGATGCTCTACCCTTGCCATCGGAATAGAACCTTAACTTTAGTGATCACTATCTTAGCCCACTATGGGCAAATCAGAAACCTACGGTGGCACGTAGTTCTGGGGCATGAGACCTTGGAATTATACCCAACTTGGTGCTAAATACTACTCCCATACTTAGGCTCAGAAATTTTAGGAAATCCACCTTAAAACAGCACAAGAGTTTATAAAGAAAACCAATTATGCTTATCTTTGCTTTAAATCATAAACTGTATGAATAATGTGGATTCCTATCTTAGTTTGGTTCAAAGGATCACCTTTCTTTAACAAAATCTGAAAATAGCTAATCATAGGATGCTTAAATTATGATCATTCTTGAAGTTTCAATATACTAACTAGATCTTAATGACCCATGCTTCAATTTTATATCAAACACCATGAGGCTCATGCTTTATAACACAATTATTCATAATTCAACTTAAAATCTGGAAAATTATGATCATGTGCATAAATATTCAAAAGTAGACATGTAACTCAATATCCAAACCACTTAGAATCTCAAAATCATACAATTAGAAACATGGGGTATAAACTCTAACTTTAATTTCATGGAAATCATATCAAAATTCATAAATTTATAACTTAAAGTAAGCTTTTGGGCATAAGAACGAAAGAATTGTTCTTGTTCAAACCCCACATACTTTAGATTATGACTTATAGATGAACAAGCTTGCTTGAGACTCTTTTTCGTACTCTTGAGAGAGGGTTCTTAAAGCTTTTGACTTAGGGACCTTGATTCTTAAATCAATTTACAAGAACTATGGTGAAATCTTAGAGAAGGAATTGGGTCTTGCTCTTGAGAGAGAACCTTAGTTTTTGATGCTATGAAAGAATCTGAAGTTCTATGCTTCGTTTTGATATATCTAGGTGTTAAAAAGGATGGGAAAATACCAAAAAACCCTTTTAAAATGGCTTTAAAATGCTGAATGGGATCAGCGACGGCTCATGCGATGGTCCGTCGCTGGCTCGACAGTCCATCGGTCTGACCGTCGCACTTAGACCAGAATAAGGGCTTACTGCCTTAGTAGAGATGGTCCATCACTAGCTCGATGGTCCGTCGGCCCAACCGTAGCACTTGGAAAGTGAATGGGTTTACTGCCTTGGTTGCGACGGTTTGGGCGACGGTCTGTCGGCCTTCCCGTCGCACTTTGGCAGTTCGGATAGCTCACTGTAAAACATCCATAACTTTTTACCCCAATAACGGATTTTGGTGAAATTGGTATCATTGGAAAGTTAATTCAATTATATATCTGTTGGTGTGTCATGAGATCAAAAATTCATAGTATAATGAAAGATATTCTCATTTGAACTTGACTGTACCAATATCCTTCTCAAGAATTCAATCGGTAAGGGATGTTTTGATTCGCCTAATAGCTAGGACATATTTGAGGCGTTAATACACATTCGTCTCGGGGAGTTTATCATTAAAATTTATTTATCATTAGTTTGAAGCATGGTTATACTATCGGTTGGAGTTCACGGGGTATTATAATATCTCCCCCTTGGGAACATTCGTCCTCGAATGAGGTTGGCTAGCTAGGAAAACTGAGGATGCACAACTGAAATAAATTACTAAGCTGATTCCACATCATTCTAATCGTTTGAGTACTTCTGGGAATGCATGAACTTCTAATAAGAATAGCTATATAGCTGAATCTTTGATTAGAAAAGAACTGAATTAAGGAAAACTATCACCTTCGGCTAGATATAGTTCGCGGAGAAGAGATAAGAGGTTTATGACATTAAAACTCCGGGTATTACAACACCCCCTCCTTGGGATCATTCATCCTCGAATGATACTAATTTGGTTGAAATACTAGAAAAGACTAAGATGATATACAAGATACTTACAGACTGAACCATGACTTAATATCTAAATCTAAAACTGATGCATGATGCATGTACTGAATTGAATTTCGCAATCTACTTGGATGCAAACAAACTATATCTTGAAATGGTCATACTCACAAAATATTAGGTAGTGAGACTAGACTAAATCGAAAGATGTAAACTGGATTTTTGGCTGCACTGACAGAATCATGTTGAATGCTCTCCCCCAAATAGGGTATTTCTTCAACACCTTTCTAAGAAATTTCTAAGGCCATTAGGGAGTAAGGGACTCTGGGCATGATCTGAACAAGACCTCAGAATAAGAAATTACAACATTGCTCCAAATATAGCATGGAACATAGACCTGTGAATCATAAGTTGGGATAGAAGTACTAGGCCTCAAGTAATGCAACTTCTCACTTTAAAGATTATCCACACTTCTAAAATACTCTCTCAACTAAACTTTCCCCTTAAAAACCACACTCATTGACTCAATTTATAATTCTCACATGGCCATTGAAAAATTCATCTACCAAAGTCTAACTGAACCCAACTCTCTCATTATGGTCAAGCCTAACTCGAAATCACAAGGTATCACACATAACACCATAACATAACACCAATCAGAATCATGAATTCACATGCATCTGCACTTTTCACAACTTCTTATCTCGAGAATAATCCTCATTACCACTCCAACAACTACAATCCACCTAGTACTAGACATTCACTAACGCTCAATACATCCCTCTGCATGTATACAAATATGACATTCAAGCCTATCTGCATAGCCCCATATGCACTTCTAAACAAACGCTTAAAAAGCATATTTTCCATATCCTACAAACCTCTATCAAGAACAACTTCTTTGTACTATTCTTAAGAAGACATACTTAAAATTTCAACTACTCAAACATAGCATATAAAACTTTAACTAACCATGACGTGTATGAATGACTTGGCCTAAATCCTACTTCACACTTATAGCCTTAGCTAAAATAAGCATAAAATAATCTTTCATTAATAAGAAATGGTTACTCTCTCCCATCTAGAAAACTGTTTGTCATCACTATCTATAAAAGGTTAGAACATGAGGACCTGAAATATGAAGGGATATTGTGTATAACTTGACACTCAACTGAGGCTTGAGGAATAGAATATTTAAACTCATGAACTCATCAAAGAAGTCTGATCTGAGGTCATGCATGGTATAAATCCAAATTTCGCTGATCATTAAGAGTATTACTTGAGTGCTTGAACTGAACATACTGTAAAGCTTGAGTACATGAGTCATGAGCTGCATGACCTAAATTTGGAGTTCATCACTTATGGAATGTGATTCCAACTGCTGAAAGAACTGGAGCTCCTCGTTTTGGGAACTAGGAGGGTACATGATTCTCTATCATATGCATGAATATGAACTATGATCATGGAACTGAAACATAAGGCATGAGTAGGTATTGGGATAACTGGAAATACTTAAATAAAAATAGGTCTGGCATCATCCTCTCTTACAGGTTTTCTACACTACACAGGCATTTTAACAAGAATCTGGAAGTCTGACTGGGTTACTCCTTCTGTTATCTCCCCCTTAGACTTAAGCCATCACTCGCATTCTATGAACCACTAAATAAACTTTAATCTAAACCACAATCACTTTATTCTAGAGTCTGGGATAAAATCAATACACATAAAACTAAACTTACCCTGAAGGACTATATCTTCACGTATAACACCCAATGCTAACACCTTCTTCTAAGATTCAACTCTTAGATTTCTATAGCCCCATAAGCCATCATATAACAACTTAAACACTCGTCAACTTAGATTCTAACACTAAACATGGATATCTCTAAAACTTTGCTTAACTTCCCTCATACTCTGCTAATACCACATCACTAACCTGTAACCCAAAAGTTAACTGACAAGAACACCATATACTACGCAACCTCATTCATACTTATCAAGTGGTACTACTAACCACACAACACTTAATAAGTTTTGAAAATAATGAATCCCCATATCACCTTAGGAACTCTTCTACATCATACCTGCAACATCATACTTTATTGCAAACAAATAAACTTAAGCTCTAGCATATACTGTTCAAGCCTACTAGATCACTTCCATACAACTAGCCACACTAACCAAGAAATTATTACATCCATCTTGCTAATCATCTACTATTTAAACTTAGTGTCTGGTGCTAGGCATGATTAACCTCACATACTAATCTCACTTGGACTCTATAGAATAAAACATCAAGAAACACTAGTCCACTAGAACTTCATAGCAACAATATTCGATCATAATCATATGGCCTATCTTATCATAATACATTAATACATCCTCCTTATACTTATCATTGCTATTTACCCTTCTATACATCTAAATTACTATCATAACTCTATAAATTTCAGTTAAACTCTTTTTTGCAACCTCTAGGGAAGCCTAAATTAATGATACTAAACCACCAACGACTTCATTAATATCATATACTTTCAATCACAATAAATACCATCAATAACTCCTTCCGTACTTCAAGCAAACAACAATTCACCTTAACTAATAACTCCCCCTCCATCCTCCACCAAACTAACTCACAGGAACATATCATCATAATGCAAAATCTATAGCATACATAAATTTATCCCTATACTTTTTATCAATCATCATGCTCGCTCTTCTTTCCACTACTCTTCTATACCCATACTTCCAACTATAATAAGTTTCTACTATTCATAAATCATAACACTGAAGTTCATAATATCCCTCAAATGCACACTACACTTAACGGTCTAGGTTCATACTATCTCCTCTCATGAGCATTATCTGTGTTAAAAGGGTCAACGGGCAATCTGAATACATATTTAATTCTGTATCAACTGAATAACTCATAAGAATGATCACATAACTTTTAGCTTGAGGGACTTATGACACACTAAAGAGCTACTCTCAAACCCTTTGGGTGCATTTTGAAACTTTTTGCTAGCAAATCTAAGAGCATTATCAGGGAAAGAAATTGGAACTTACTAATTGTGTTATCTCAAGGATAATGTATAGATTAACATTACGAATTTTGAGAAGGGATCTGAAAGCACATCTGACTTGGGCTTAGCACACTATTTCCAAGGACATTAATGAAGTTCTTCAAAACTCAAAACTTAAAAGCATTGATGAGATACTTTTGAGACTGCGTACAATCCCATAATTATCTGTGAGGACTGTCTGAGAAAGCTCTATCTGTAAAGATTTAAGCTTGACTTTTTTTGTTACTTTGAAAATAAGGCAGAGATGGTCTGAATAGAGCAAGATGAGAATGTGTATAAGTTTCTTAGAGAACCTTTCTGTAGCATAATCTGAGACTTGAAAAAGGGAAACATTTTCTAAATTCCATGTAGCCTCTCGAAGAAAAGTACAGACGTCTTCGTACCATTCCGCAAGACAATACTAGACACGGCTTCACAGAAACCCTAGGACACTTGAAACCTGACTCTGATACCAAGTTTGTAACGACTCGAGAATCTATCTCGAGACGTCGCACGGTGCGTAGGGACACAAGTGATCCTAAGCTAACCCTTCTAATCACATACTACTAAGCAACTGATTAAACATGAATGAGTAACGGAGTTTACTATGCGGAAACATAGAGAAATGTTGAAATCTATAAAACACAATACTGATACCACTTTTACATTCTAATAAAGCCTAAAGAGAGGGACTAAAATTACAATACTGACTCTAACTGACATCTGTGAAGCCTCTACTATATTGACTATAAATAATTGGGAAGCTACTCCACCTATCGCTAATCAATACATATGACTAAGAAAAGACAACATAAATAAATCCAACTGAAGTCCCCAAAGTAGGAGGACTCATCACTTTGTTGGCTGAAATCTGCAACTGTCTGAGTTTGAATGTGGCTACTAGATCTTGTACCTACATTATGAAAAAATGTAGCACATACACCTATATGTGGATCAGTACTTTGAGGATGTACTGAGTATATGGGGGTGTATGCATTAAGTCAACAATATCATTACTCTTTATAAAACCATACATGTTGATATAAATGACTCAGATAGCTTGAATAAATCTAAAATCTAAATCTCATAAATCATAAATAATGAAACATGTAGCATAAATCTCGTGAGTCATTATACTTAGTCCTAAAATCTGTATTCTCCTCTTATTATCAAAGCTTGTAAGTAAAAAGGAATCTTAAAATAATAACATTCAAAACTTATACTTTTATCTTGAAGAGGATAGGACTTTGGGAACACAAGGACTTGGGAACACAAGGACTTGGGAACTTTAGGACTATAAAACTTTGGAGACTCTGGGAACTTGGGAAATATTAAAATAATAGCTTATAAAACATATTCATTCATCTTAAGGAGAATAGGGGACTTCTTTTAAAACTTAGGGATTGTATAACTTTGGGAGTTTCTTCTAACCGACATAAACCATGTGAGCTGACATGGAGTACAACGTCTTGCCCACATTAGGGAGAGATGTTCTACCCTTGCCATCAGAATAGAACCTTAACTTTAGTGATCAGTATCTTAGCCCACTATGGGCAAATCAGAAATCTATGGTGGCACGTAATTCTGGGACATGAGACTTTGGAATCATACCCAACTAAGTGCTAAATACTACTCCCATACTTAGGCTCAGAACTTTTAGGAAATACACCTTAAAACAGCACAAGGGTTTATAAAGAAAACCAATTATGCTTATCTTTGATTTAAATCATAAACTGTATGAATAATGTAGATTTCTATCTTAGCTTGGTTCAAATGATCAACTTTTTTTTATCAAAATCTGAAAATAGCTAATCATGGGATGCTTAAATCTTGATCATTCTTGAAGTTTCAACATACTAACTAGAGCGTAATGACCCATGTTTCAATTTTATATCAAACACCATAAGGCTCCTGCTTTATAACACAGTTATTCATAATTCAACTTAAAATCTGGAAAAATATGATCATGTGTATAAATATTCGAAAGTAGACATGTAACTCAATATCCAAACCACTTAAAATCTCAAAATCATGCAATTAGCAACATGGGGTATAAACCCTAACTTTAATTTCATGGAAATCACATCAAAATTCAAAAATTTGTAACGTAAAATAAGCTTTTGGGCACAAGAACGAAAGAATTGTTCTTGTTCAAACCCCACATACCTTATATTATGACTTATAGATGAACAAGCTTACTTGAGACTCTTTTTTGTACTTTTGAGTGAGGGTTCTTAAAGATTTTGACTTGGGGACCTTGATTCTTAAATCAATTTGCAAGAACGATGGTGAAATCTTGGAGAAGGAATTAGGTCTTACTCTTGAGGGAGAAATACTAGTTTTTGATGCTATGAAAGAATTTGAAGTTCTATTCTTTGTTTTGATATATCTAGGTGTTAAAAAGGATGGAAAAATACCAAAAATCCCTTTTAAAAATGGCTTTAAAATTCTGAATGGGATCAGCGACAGCTCGTGCGACAGTCTGTCGCTGGCTCGACGGTCCGTCGGTCTGACCGTCGTACTTGGACCAGAATAGGGGCTCACTACCTTAGTAGTGATGGCTTGGGAGACGGTCTATCGCTAGCTCGACGATCTTTCGGACCGACCGTCGCACTTGGCCAGTGAATGGGTTTACTACCTTGGTTGCGACAGTTTAGGCGACGGTCCATCGCCTTCCCGTCGCACTTTGGTAGTCCAGATAGCTCACTATAAAATGGCCATAACTTTTTCCCCAGATAATGGATTTTGGAAAAATTGGTATCGTGGGAAAGCTAATTCAATTATCTATCTGTTGGTGTGTCATGAGCTCAGAAATTTTTGGTGTAACGAAAGATATTTTCATTTGAAGTTGACTGTACCAATTTCTTTTTCAAGAATTCAATCGGTAAGGGATGTTTTGATTCGCCTAATAGCTAGGACATATTTGAGGCCTTAATACATATCAAACTTGATCATAAAACTACCAAATCACTAAAATTTATTTCTCATGAGTTTAAAGCATGGTTCTACTATCAGTTGGAGTTCTCGGGGTATTACAATAACAACCTCTATGCACCATTCAATTCTTAGGATGAGACATATAAAATATTCTCAACTCACCAAGTCATACACAAAAAGCTTTACCTCAATATTTTTCACCTGTAGAATTACATAAAACAAGCATACAACTATTTTCTTCTCCAACATAACACATTCACTCTCTCCCATCTACGCAATTATTCATCTTCACTATCTTGACCTGGGGGGGGGGGTCACTGAAAGGCTGGAATGCCAGGTTCTGAAACATGAAGGGATACTAAGAACAACTTGACACCTTACTGAGGCCTGAGGTATAGAGTATTCACAACATGGATTTATTAAGGAGATCTAATCTGAGGACGTACATGATATAAATCTAAATTTCAATGATCGTTAAGAGTATTGCAAGAGTACTGGAACTGAACAATATGTAAAGCATGATAACATGAGTCATGAGTTGCATGACCTGAATTTAGAGTTCATAACTTATGGAATGTGACTCCAACTATTGGGTGAACTGGAACTCTTTTTACTAGGAACTGGGAGAGTACATGACTCTCTATTATATGCATAGCGTGAGCTATGATCATGGAACTAACGCGTAAGGCATGAGTAGATATTGGGATAACTAAAAAACAAATATTGAAATAAGAATGGGTTGAGCCACATCTTCACTTCCTGATGTTCTACATTATACTGGCATCACTACTACTACCTGGAAGTCTGACTTTGGCATCATCTCCCCCTTAACTTTAAGCCATCACTCTAAGTCTGTGAACCACTAAATAAACTTTAATCTAAACTACAATCACTTTACTCTTGACGCTGGGGTATATTCCATACACATAAAACTAAACTTACCCTGAAGGACTGTATCTTAACGTGTAACACCCAATGCTAATACCTCCGTCAGAGATACTACTCTATATTTCTATAAATCAATAGTCATCATATAACATCTTGAGCGCTCACTAACTTAGAATCTTCATGAGTATCACCATATCCTGAGTTCACACTATCTAGAGCTTTCAACTCTTATTTCTATTTTCTCAATCTTCAAGGATTCAAGCTTAAATCCTAGTACTTAACACGGATATAATCAACCTTTAATAAACCAAACTACTCTTGTCATAGCTTACTAATATCACATCTCTAAACTTGTATTTCTAAACCATGAGAATCAAGATCATACCAAAAAGGCTCAACATTATCTATCCATAACTCAGCTCCTTAATCTAGCTATTTAGAACACCATATACCATCTAACTCGTCTTCTTCCACTTAGCAACTCAACGGTACTAACAACCCCACAAAATATGTAATAACCTTAGAAAATAATGCAACCCTATATCACCTTGGGCATACTTCTTCATCATACATACTACATCATACTTAATTATAGATAACTGAACACAAACTCTTGCATAAACTATTCAAACCTACTGGATTACTTCCATACTACTAGCACCACTACTGCATGATCTAGAGTAGGAAAGAAAGGAAACTTTTCTTAAATGCCTTGTAGCCTCTCGAAGAAAAGTACAGACGTCTCCGTACCCGGAAGACTCTACTAGACACGGCTTCACCGACACCCTAGAACACTTGAACCTTGTGCTTTGATACCAAGTTTGTAATGTCCCAAAAATCTATCTCGAGACGTCACACGGTTCTTAAGCCCACAAGTGATCCCAAGCTTACCCATGAACTAGCATACTCTTAAGCAACTGATAAAATATGTATAAAATGACTAATCTTGCTATGCGGAAGCATAAAACTAATGGAATCTGAGAAAATACAATACTGATACTATTTTACATTCTGATATAATTTGAAATTTACATAACTGAGTTTAACTAACATTTGTGAAGCCTCTACTATACTGACTATAGATATCTAGGATGCGACCCCAACTATCACTAATCAATACATAAGTGTAAGAAAGTAAAGTACATAAATAACAACTAACTAAATTCCCCGAAGTAGGAGGACTTGTCATCTACTGGCTGGAATCTGCAAGCTGTCTAAATATGGTATGCGTGCTACAACTCGTACCTACATTATGAGATAATGTAGCACATAGACATATATGTCGATCAGTACTTTGAGGATGTACTGAGTATATGGGGGTGAAATGCATACGTAAAACATTATCACATCATCACAATTTATAAAACAATGCATGCTAAATAAAAATTACTCACATAAGATGGAATATCTGAAATACTGAAATATGCATCAATAAGAAGCAAAACATAATTTATAAATGTTGTGAGCCATAACATTTAGTTCTAAAAGTTATACATGTATTCTCCCTTTAAATTATTCTAAGTGTAGAAGGACTCACTACTGAATCTGAAAGCTGAAAGCTGAAATCTATAGCTATTATCTTTTCTGTAAGGTATGGTCTGAGTAAAACTTGTAAGCCTTTACACTTAGTTTTCTAAATGTTTTTTTGTTCTTCTTTTACTATTAAAGAGAATACTTTATCTCTTATCTGGAAGGAAATATTTTAAAACTGTTCTAAAAACTATTACTTTTATTATTAGCAGAGAGGTTCTCTTAATCGACATAAACCGTGTGAGCTAACATCGAGTCCAATATTTTGTCCTCCTAAGGAAGAAACCTCACGTTGAGGAGAGGTGTCATACTCTTGCCAGGGAGTATAATCTACCCATGTGATCGATCACAAGCTAAATCTGTCATCCATATAGAAATGGGAATAATCTGATAATCTGAACCTACGTTGGCTATGTAGTTCTGTGGAAGTAGGATGCGCTACACTCATATTTCTTGCTCGGTGATAAATACTACTCTCTTATTATTTTCTACGCTCATTCTGTTGGAAATCCACCTTAAAACTAGCATTAGGGTTTATCTAAAACCAATTATGCAATCTTCTGAGTAAATTTGTAAAGAAAGTTATTCTGAGTTTTGTAATCTGCAAAAATCTGTAAAGTGAATTCCATAGCTAATCTGATAATTAAATATCAAAGATTTACTAAAAATCTATGAAATAATCTGATAATAGGACGCTTAAAGCATCATCTTTTCTCAAAATCTCAACATATAAACTTGGGGCTTAAAGTCCACATTTCAAACTCATGTCAAAATATCATAGTAATCATGCTCGATAATAAAGTCAATAATAATTATCTCAAATATGGAAATTTCTGAATTAAGCATGAAAATATGAACATAAACATGTAATTCAACTTATAGTTCACTTGAAATCTCATAATCTTGTAAATGGCAACATTGGGTATGAACCTTAATTTCAATTCCATAGAAAATCATATAAAATCAAATAACTTTATAATTTAAAATAAGTTTTGGGCACAAGGATGAAAGAAGATCCTTGTTCATAAACCCCGCATACCTTGGTAGATGATTAGATGAAGAATCTTGAGTTATTGATTCCTAATTGAGTTCTTGAAGATGAGTTCGTGACTATCTTATCTTGGGAATTGTCAATCTAAAGCTTTCTTAGAGAATCTATGGTGGAATTTAATTTCTTGGAGAAGGGGCTTTTGGTTTCTAGGGTTTTGCTTTTGAAGAAAATGATGAATAATGAGCAAAATTGCTTGGAAATATGATTAATCTTATGTTTAAGATGGATTGGGGCCTTGGGAATTGACCAAAATGCCCTTTTAAAACTTCAAGTCAGAACTGAAAAATGTAATATTTTCCCCGATTTTGTTGGCCACCGCGACGCGCCATAATCGCGGTGGCTCACTGGAAAAGGACAAACGGGAACTGGGTGCTCACCGCGATGCACCACAATCTTGGTGCCCCTTGGATTGCCATTTTGGCCCGTTGTGCGACATGCCAGAATCACAAAGTCTCACTGAAAATCGACAATTGGGAATTTGGACCTCTCCGAGATGCGTCAACATTGCGGAGGTCCACTGAAATTCACAATTATTAAATTGTCTTTCATCGCGACGCGGTGGTTGCTCAGGTGGGACACTGTCAACTAAAAAAACTGACATAACTCCTTCACCGAGTGTCTAAATTAGGCGAATTTGATATCGATGAAAAGCTTATTCAATTTTTCACATAATAAAAAGTCGAAATCTTAAAAATACCACATGAAATAAATGGTTTTCATCTTTGAAGAAAATTCTTGACATTCTAGGGACAAATTTAAGCTAGAAAAAGTACGAGGTATTACAGATGAATTCTCTAAAGTAAATTGAGGTGTATAGTAGTTTTCCTAACATGAGGTGGAGATAATAAGCTTCTAAGAAATATGTTGTCAATTATCATCAATATGATCCTTATTCAAACGTTAATTCAAGTTAAATGTTGGAAGCATTTACTTACCCCAAATTGAGTTCATACTTAGTTATGGATGCTCCTATTGTGCGATCTTAAACGATAAATTTTATACATGCATGAAGTATGGTATATCAATCGATTCTAAAAGCAACAATTCTTGAAAAAAAAAAAGAGTAAATGATCATAATAAGAAGGTAATATGCTCTTGAAGAGCCTACGATATTACACTTCATGAAACCTTATGGAAGTTTCAAGTACCTAAAAATAATAAAGTGATATCAAAGTTTATGTCACATTGTGGAATGATACAAAATGATATATCATCGATAATATCTTTGATATAATATTGACGCAATATTATAAAAAATTACGGGGATCTAAATTCTACGTTTATCTAAGTATGCCGACATAGAAATATTTATCAAGTGACATGAAAGGATGCATCTTGGTAAACATAAAACTTATTTGATTTGCAGTCCAGACACTTGAAGATGTCACACATGAAATATTAAATATTGTCACTTGACAAAATTTATATGAAATTTTTTTGAGGATTCAAAATGTTTGAAGCATATAAAAGTTTCTGGAAAAATTATTTATAAATCTCATATTGCATAAATTTATAACTTAAAAATTATTGGAACTCTTGGAGAGTTTTCAAAAGCAATAGATTATTTACTGAAATGAGAAATATATCGAATTGGATTGGTTTTATATATAATAGTGCAATTGGTGTACTAATGTATATTGCAAATACTACAAGGCTTGGTATAGACTTTTAGGTTAATTTGTTAGTAAGGTATAATCTGCTCCTACTAGGAGATATTAAAATAGGATCAAACATATATTGCGGTACATAAAAAGGACTACCGATATGGGCTTATTTTATTCTCAAGATTGCAGTAGCGATCTTGTTGATTTTGTTGATGCTGGGTATTTATCTGACCCACATAAAGATCGATATCAAACATGCTATATGTTCATATATGGGGGTATTGCTATATCTTGGAGATCTACAAAGCAGTCTGGCATAGACACCTCATCGAACCATGCTAAGATTATAGCTATTCATAAAGCAAGTCGATAGTATGTGTAGTTAAGGTCCATGATACATCTCATTCGAGAAAAATGTGATTTGAAATGTGACAAAGTACCCATATTTTAATATGAAGATAATGAAGTATGCATAGCACAACTTAAGGAGGGATTCATAAAAGAAGATAGAAGAAAGTATATCTTGCCAAAGCATTTTCATATGCACGAGCTACAAAAGAATAGTGATATTAACGTGCAACAGATTCGTTCAAGTGACAATGTGACTGATTTATTCACCAAGTCTCTTACAACTATAACTTTCAAGAAGATAGTACATAAGATCGGGATGCAAAGGTTCAAGGATATTCTCACTAGGAGGAGTTAATAAACTTTGTATTATTTTTCCCTTATAAGGCTTTGTCCCACTAGGTTTTCCTTGTTAGGTTTTTAATGAGGCAACCTATATGCGTATTATTAGAGATGTATATTCTTTTTCCTTCATTAAATTTTTTTACTAAATTTTCTCTAGTAAGGTTTTAACGAGATACATTATCTATCAATTAGACATTTAAGGGGGAGTATTATAGATATATTACCATATATAGTAAATGTATATTTATGAAAAAATTAGAAATCTCAACTTCTGGAACAAAATTAATTTTCCCCTATAAATAAATAGGTTTTCCTTCATTGTAATTGACCCCTCAAGAACTCTTCAAGAAAAATAAAGATGTCTCCTCTCATCTCTCTCCATTATTGTTGTTCTTACTTTATATTCCATAACAGTTTTTTACTTTTTCTAATTGGTATCTTCTTCCTTGAAAAAATGTCTTTCAACAAGAAAGAAATATTAGGTATTTTCTAGTTAGAATTTTTCTTTTAATTTGATATAAAAATGGTCAAAGTTCATATACAATTTGACTCTCAAAAGTAAAATATGACAACTAAGGATGTGTTTGGTATAGAGGAAAATATTTTTTCAAAAAATGTGTTACAATTTTTTCATGTTTGGTAGGTTAAAATATTAGAAAAATATTTTCTTTAGAAAAAGAAGTTCTTTAAAAATGAGGAAAATGACTTCCTCACGGAAGTGGAAAAACAAGTTGCATAAGCAATATTTCAAGTTTATTGTCTCCTTCCCACCCACCCAAACCCCCCAACCCCAACCCCACCACCATCGAACCCCCACTTCCCATTCCATCCCACCTCCATAATATTTTGCTAAATAACAAATAAATGCTTTTAGAATAATATTTTGTTGCTACTTATCAAATACTAAAAAAAAAAAGTAAGAAACCCACTTAGTATAAAAAACATTTTCTAGAAAATTATGTTTCGTGAAAATATTTTCCTTCATACCAAACATACTGTAAAAGTGAAAGAAAGAAGTACTTATTTGAAATAAAATCAGATAAGAAATAGAAAAGGAAGAAATCGATTATTAGGAAAAATGTACCTTCAAGGGTGTGATAGAAATTAGGTAAGTGCACGTATTATTATTCATCAAAAGGATTTATATCGGTAAGATAATTATCAGTGTGTCACAAACCTGAGAATTTCTCTCATTATTAATATTTTAACATATTTTGTATTTTTTTCGTGAACATTTTATTTATCTTAAGCTCATGAATTAAAACTTATGTATTTAAGAAACAGTATGAGATTTCTCGCTCTAATCAACTTTATTCAATTAATTAAGACTTTACTATCTTTCGATATTTTATCACCACAATAAATGTTTATAAGTTGAAAAATGATGGAGAATTATTTTTTAGTTGTAGGAAAAAAGTTAAAAGCAAAAATATCATTATTATTTTTTTTAAAAAATGAAACCAAATCGACAACAACCAAATAGATGGATATGAATTACATTTGATTTTTCTTGGTTTTAATTACTAAAAATCAGCTATATTCATTTGGTTTTGATTTTACTCCAAAATCGATCCAAATCGAACCATGAACACCACAGTAGCATGAATGTTATTGGGCTTGTATCTCTGTCCATATCCTAAAAACAAGGAAAATTTAGCTGATGGAAAAATTTCATAGGTAGCGCCTATTTAACACTCATTTTTGTAATATATATTGAGAATTAATTTAATTTAAAATTTAGCAGCATTTTGTTTAGCAAAATACGTTGTGTTGGTGTCCATGCAATATCTAATCCTGACATTGGGTGAATACAATATCTGATTTTAACTGTATGTGTTCTGCAAAGCAGAAGCTAGATGTATTTATATATATATGAAGACATCAACTATATGTGTGAAAAACTGTATCAAATGTATGTATTTACAAATTGATGTGTAGGGAAAGTCTATGGAGGCCAACTGTATGTGGGGGGTTATGTGAAGTGTATGTTGTGTGTAAGGAAGAACCAAGTGAAACTACACCTAATAATGTACAATATGTTACATGTACATACATGTATTGAGGGAGTGCTCAATGTTAGGGTTGTTAGATACACATATATGTGTATTTTGTATATCTTTTATAAAAATACATCATCTTGCTATAATTTGAATTTTTTTTAAGAAAAAATCACTATAAAGAGTAACAAGAGAAATGAAATTGTTGGTGTTTCGTGTACCCAATCTGTATGTTTGCACAATACACTTCAATCTATGTTCAAGACTGTTTCAAGAACAACAATGAAGTTTAACACCTTCAACACAAGTTCAAAATGACTAATCAAAATGAACTATCAAAGAAGTATGTTTATCTAAAAGAAATAAGATTAAGTAGAAGTAGAACCAAGTCCTCCGATTTCACGGAGTGTCCTAAAGATATTAATTTCCCTCAAGTACTCGAGGTTGCAGAATTTTTCTTCCCAGGATAAAATGGCTCACAATCTGAAGGTAGCGGTACCTCAACCTCTTAGATTCCTCGAACACACTCAACGGCTGATGATCACAACAAGTTTTATGAAGAATAAGAATGTTTTCCAACACTTAAAAATTATATCTATACCTGAGAAAAAGTTCAGGTATTTATAGCCATGAAGGGTCCCTTCGAAAAAGGAAGCAATGGCTCATGGAAAAGTGTATCATTTCGGGATAGTCATGCCTGTTCCTTCCGAAACAGTGTGTCTTTTATGAACAATCATTTCCGACAGAGCAATCACCCCTTTCCGAAATAGTGTGTCATTTTCTCGAAAAGTTGTGTCCCTTTCGAGGTGTGTTTCTGCATGTATTTCCATGGTGTACATGTAGAAAATATTTTTGTTGAATTTTTGGATTAAAAATTTCCCTTGTTTTTCTAAGTTTTCAATAAACTTTGTCTAAAAAATTAATCTCTTGATCGATCATTTGACAAATCAAATTCAAAGCCGAAACCAAAGTCGAGATGAGCGAGCAACAACGACGACGCGAGGCATCTCTTGGTTCTTGCCTCACTATCCACTTGAAGGTGTCTTTCTTAATAAAAACACAAGAAAGTTGCTTTCTCCCACCAATGTGGGAGAAGTAGACTTTTCTTTAAGTGAGTACACTTTCTTTTTAAGTGAGAGCTCACTTTTCCTCTAATAATTTCCTCCATTTTCCGTTCACACATCAAACTTGAACCCAATAATCCCCCACATGAATAGGGAATGGCTATCTTATTAAAAATTTACCGACAAGTATGTGATTAGCAAGCAAATACTTATTACATCTGGATAAGTGAGTTTTCCTTTGAAATTTCTATAGTGAACATGCATCAGATGCACTCGGTCAATTAGTAGATTTGATATCTTTGAACCGTCGAACTTTAATGTACACCTAGACAGCACATGTCACACAACCAGCCTTTTATCATTTATGGTTCTCACGGTTTTGTTCGTTTCAGCCATGGACACGTCCTAGTTTCATGAGAGCTTAGAGAATAGGCCTTTACTAACATTCTCCTTGAAGCGTCTTCCACTTCACCCTCACATAAGTGATTTCTAAAAGTTCAATCCTATAGATTAAACTATTTGGTCAAATATGCCAAATTTAGATAATCATTAAAAAGCTTCACACCATAAGCTTTATCCTTGTTTCCTAAATACTGTCTATGTCATGATAATGGGTTGGGTATATTGACAATGTTGAACCCTCAGTCACAACTTTGTTTGATCGCCTTGTACCTAGCTCTTGGGATCTCCAGTCTTCTAGGTAGAGTTACCGTCATGCTGACTTGTCCTAGGCCGTAAACCCATTTCCTTGGATGTTCTCTCAACTATCTCTCTAGATTGGCCTTTTGTAAGTGAATCCGACACATTATCCTTTGACTTTACATAGTCAATAGTGATAATTCCACTAGAGAGTAGTTCTCTAACGGTATTATGTCTTCATCTTATATAACGAGATTTATCGTTATACATCATGCTCCCCTCCCTACCTATCGCCGCTTGGCTATCACAGTGTATATATACTAGTGCTAAGTTTTGGCCAATAAGGAATATCTTCCAAGAAATTCTAGAGCCATTCACCTTCTTCACCGGCTTTATCTAATGCGATAAATTCAGATTCCATTATAAAGCAAGCAATATATGTCTGTTTGGATGATTTCCAAGAGACTACTCCTCCGCCTAAAGTAAATACATATCCACTCGTAGATTTGACTTCATTCGATCTAGTGATCCAATTTGCATCACTATATCCTTCAATTACCGTTGGATATTTATTATAATGCAAAGTATAGTCTTAAGTGTATTTAAGATACCCCAAAACTCTTTTCATTGCCATCCAATGAGTTTTATTGGGATTACTCGTGTACCAACTCAATTTACTAATATCGCATGCCATGTTTGGCCGTGTACAGTTCATAATATACATTAAACATCCCAACACTCTTGTGTAGTCCAACTGTGAGTCACTTTTACCTTCATTCTGTTGAAGTGCAAAGCTCACATCGATGGAGTCTTGGCAATACCAAAATCCAAATACTTGAACTTGTCAAGTACCTTTTCAATGTAATGAGACTGTAATAATGCCAACCCCTATAGAGTTTTATGGATTCTTATTCTTAAGATCACATCTGCAACTCCAAGGTCTTTCATATCAAACTTTCTCTCAAGCACTCATTTCGTAGCATTTATGTCAGAAATCTCTCTGCTGATGATCAACATGTCATCCACATACATACAAACAATGACCTTGAGATTTGGAGTGTCTTTAATGTAAACATATTTATCACATTCATTTATTTTAAACTCATTTGCCAACATAGTTTGGTCAAACTTTGCATGCCACTGTTTAGGTGCTTGTTTTAGTCCATAGAGTGACTTAACAAGTTTGCACACCTTCTTTTCTTTACTAGGAATCACAAAACCCTCAAACTGTTTTATGTAAATTTCTTTCCCCAACTCTCCATTTAGAAATGTTGTTTTCACATCCATTTGATGAATTTCAAGGCCATATACTGCCGCCAAGGCAACTAATATCTGAATTGACGTTATCCTCATTACAGGTGGGTATGTGTCAAAGTAATCAAGGCTTTCTTTCTATTTAAAGCCTTTTACTAAAAGTCTTGCCTTGTATTTGTCAATAGTACCATCCTCTTTTATTTTTCTTTTGAAGATCCATTTAGAACCTAAAGGTTTATTTCCTGGAGGAAGATCAACCAACTCCCAAGTATGGTTGCTCAAGATTGATTCAATCTCACTATTGAAAGCCTCTTTCCAAAAGGATGAGTCTGAAGATGATATCGCTTCTTTGAATGTTTGAGGCTCATTTTCTAAGAGAAATGTTACAAAATCCTATCCAAATAAAGTTGACATTCTTTGATGTGTACTACGTCTTGGATTCTCATCATGATGTTCCTTATGGCTTGGTTCATCTAGAGGTCGTTTAGACCCTTCACTAGACTGTTCATGTCTAGTTCTATACGAATAAATGTGTTCAAAGAACTCGGCATTATTTGATTCAATTACCGTATTTTTATTGATATCCGGATGTTTAGATTTATGAACCAAAAACTGACATACTTTACTAATTTTAGCATATCCTATGACTACACAGTCTACAGTCTTAGGTCCTATCTTCACCCTTTTTGTATAGAAACTTGGACTTTTGCTAGACACCCCGCACTTTGAAATATTTCAAGTTGGGTTTTCTTTCTATCTATTTTTCATATGGAATTGATAGTGTCGTACTTGGGGCACTCTATCGAGTATTTAGTTATCTGTAAGGATAGCTTTCCCCCATAAATTTTGTGGTAAACCTGAACTTATAAGTAAGGCATTAATCATTTCCTTTAAGGTTCAGTTCTTTCTTTTCACAATTTCATTAGGTTGAAGTGAATACGGGGCAGTAGTTTGATTGACAATTCCATTCTTTACACATACTTTCGCAAATGAAGATTCATCTTCTCCACCCCTATCACTTCTTATTGTTTTGATCTTTTTCTCTAACTGATTTTCCACTTCTGTTTTATATTGCCTAAAATCATCTATTGCTTTATCCTTACTATTTAGCAAATAGACATAACATTATTTAGTGCAATCATCAATAAAAGTTATAAAATACTTTTTTCCACCACGAGATGATGTTGACTTTATATCACAAATATCGGTGTGAATTAAGTCTAAGGGATTGGAATTCCTTTCAACGGACTTATACGGATGCTTAGAATACTTTGATTCTACACACATTTGACATTTTGATTTATTGTACTCAAAGTTTGGCAAAACTTCTAAGTTCATCAATTTTTGCAAAGTTTTGTGATTGACTGTCCTAATCGTTCATGCCACAATTCATTAGACTCAAGAAAGTAAGAAGAAATAGGACTTTTATTGATTTCAACTGTCATTACATTTATCTAAATAGGCCCTCAGTGAGATAGCCTTTTCCTAAATACACTTTCCCTTTACTAAGTACAATCTTATCTGAAACAAATATAAATTTGAATCCATTTTTGTTAAGAAGTGATACGAAAATCAAGTTCTTTCTCAACTCCGGTACATAGAGAACGTTGTTGAGAGTCAACACTTTGTCTGACATCATTTTCAAGCAAATTTTTCCAATCCCTTCAACTTTTGCAGTTGCGGAGTTTTCCATATAGATCTTCTCTTCACCTTGAGCCGGAGCATATGCAACAAACAACTCTTTATTGGCACAAACATGGCGAGTGGCACCAAAATCCATCCACCAATCTCTCAGATTTACCACCTAGTTACATTCAGAGATCATGGTATATAGATCATCTATTTCATTCTTGGATACAACTATACTTTCTTGATCCTTCTTTTTTCCTTTCGTTGGTGTACGGCAATCTGTTGACTTGTGGTCAACCTTGCCACAATTAAAGGACTTCCATTTGAATTTCTTCTTAGGTGGATTTCATTATTGTCCAGCTTTCTTCCGCTTCTTTGAGTTGTTGGGGTCGTCTTCTATAATGTTGGCTCCTCTCATTGCATTTGACCTCCTCTATGTGGCTTTGTTGTCTTTCTCAATGTGCAACCTCACAATGAGGTCTTCGGCTGTCATCTCCTTCCTTTTGTATTTCAAGTAATTTTTGAAGTCCTTCCACAAAGGTGGCTACTTCTCTATTATTGCTACTACTTGAACGGCCTCATTCACAATCAAACCTACATTAAAGATCATGTGAATGTTAAGAAAAAACTTAACATGTTCAAATAAAGTATTTACTATATTCATACCTTTAGCAAGGAGATCGTAAATGATAACTTTCAATTCCTATACTTGAGATATGGCAGTTTTACTGTCAATCATCTTGTATTCAAGAAATCTTGCAACAAAGAACTTCTTAGTTTCAGCATCCTTAGTCGTATACTTCCATTCCAGCGCACTCTACAACTCTTTCGACGTATTTATTCTACTGAACACATTGTACAAATTGTCTTGGAGGACACTTACGATATAATTTTTTCATAAGAATCAGAATGTTTCCATGCCCCCATTACAACGAATCTCTCCTTGTCCGATGTTTCTTCGGACAATTTTGGAGCATCTTCAGATATGAATTTTTGAAGACACAAAGTTCTAAAATAGAAGAACATCTTTTTTTGCCAATATTTAAAATCTATGCTCAAAATTTTTTTGGGATTTTTTGTTGGTGCCATAGAGGTTGGCGCGGTTGTTCGACTTATCGTAGCAACATTCATTGATGCTACACTTGTCCCACCATTAGTTACATGACCATTAGTAGTCATTTTTTCTATCACAAAAAGACATTCAACTTTAGTGTATCAAAATACAAGTTATAAGGTAGTAGCAACTTTAAACACTAGTTGTTTCTAGTTTAACGATGAAGTTTTTATGCCTTCTAGTCGTTAACCGAATGACCTTTAACTTGTGATGAAATTTTTATGTCTTCAAATAACTTGTTAGGTTCAAACAGAGTAGAAATCATCAAGAATTAATCTCTAGAAATTAAACAATACAGATCACATTCAATTCATTAAGATTATTGTTTCGGGTACCCAATCTGTATGTTTAAACAATACACTTCAATCTAAGTTCAAGACTATTTCAAGAACAACAATAAAGTTTAACACCGTCAACACAAGTTCAAAATGACTAATCAAAATGAACTATCAAAGAAGTATGTTTATCTAAAAGAAATAAGATGAAGTAGAAGTAGAACCAAGTCCTTCGATTGCACAGAGTGTCCTTAAGGAATTAATTCCCCTCAAGTACTCGAGGTTGCAGAATTTTTCCTCCTAAGATAAAATGACTTTCAATCTATAAGTAGCGGTACCTCAAACTTTCAGATTCCTTAAACACACCCAACGGCTGATGATCACAAAGAGTTTTTTTAAGAAGAAGAATGTTTTTCATCACTTAAAAATTATATGTACACCTGAGAAAAAGTTCAGGTATTTATAGCCATCAAGTGTCCCTTCGAAAAGAAAGTAATGGTTCATGAAAAAGTGTAGTATTTTGGAACATTCATGTCTGTGCCTTTCGAAATAGTGTGTCTTTTCTGAACAATCATTTCCGATCAAACAGTCACCCCTTTTCCAAAATAGTGTGTTATTTTCTTGAAGGATTGCGTTCCTTTTGAGGTGTGTTTCTGCATTCAATTGGATGGTGTAGATAGAGAAAATATTTTTGTTGGATTTTTGGATTAAAATTTCACTTATTTTTCCAAGTTTTAAATAAACTTTGTAGTCATTTTTCGGTCACAAAAAAGATAGTCAACTTTAGTATATCAAAATAATATTTATAAGGTTGTAGCAACTCTAACCACTACTTGTTTCTAGTTTAATTGCAACAATCCGAGACTACCCCAAGTTAGGAGTGTCAAAATAAACCCAAATTGAGTTGACCCGCCCAACCCGCCGAAAACTTAATGGGTTGGGTTCAAGATAATTTGCTATTAGGTAAATCTCAACCCATTAAGTCTCAACCAATTTTCAAATTGGGTTCAAATGAGCCCAATCAATCTCTACTTCAACCCGTTTAATAGAAAAATTATTTTCTTAATGAAAATAGGGAAAAAAGTGACAATGTGTCCTTCCACTCTCAAAATCACCCACCTCACCTCACCCCCACATTACCCCAACCCCACCACAAGACAACGTACTCCACCCCCACCCCACCTCCCTTAAATAAATTATTTTTATTTCTTAAAATGCTCTTTATAAATTTTCTTCTTGTCCCCACCCCACCTCATCCCCATTCCCCCTTCCTACCCCGAACCCCCACCCCTACACTAAAAAATTAAAAATCTTTTAATTTTTAAAAGTAAATAAATAATTATTTTTTTGATAAAAAGTATAATCTTACCCCAACCCCCATCTCTCCCTACTCCCTACACCCCCACACTCTCCTCCCCTGTACGGCATATCCTCCCCCTCTCTTGCCCTCCCCCTCCCAAAAAAACATATATTTAAATAACAAAAAAATAATATTTTTTTAAAAAACTCTTAACTCAATCCCCATCATTTCCCTAACACCTACCCCCCCCATACCCCTACACCCCACCCGCTTCGAATTTTTTTTCTTGAGAATAAATTATTTATTTTTTTAAAAAATAAATTTCTTCTAAAAAAAAAAAATTAACTCAACCCCTATCCTAAAACTCACCCCTCCTACCCCCGACCCCTTACCCCACACCCCTCCCTAAAAATAATTTTTTATTTTTAAAAAAAAAAAAATTATAAAAATATTCTTACCCCACCCTCACTCCCTACCCACCCTCACTCCCTACCCACCCACCCAACTTTTTAAAATCATTCAAATTTATTTTCTCTACAAGAGGTAAAAATTAATATGTTAATATTTCTTAGACTAAGCGGGTTAAATTGGGCGGGTCAAAACTCAACCCGATTGTTATCCATTTCAACCCAAAGTAAATTTGGGCGGGTCATGACCCAACCCGATATCCAATTAAACCCATTTAATATCTTCAATCTCAACCCAACCCGCCCATTTGACACTCCTACCCCTAGTCGCCATACGGTGCTTAGAACCACAAGTGATCCTAAGCTAACCCATGAACTGGCATACTGTTAAGCAACTGAATTATAATAAAATAAATAACAAGTTCTGTTGTGCAGAAATGTAATCATGGCATACTCTGAATAAATACATTACTGAAAAAGTTTACAACCTGATAAAACTGAAGGAAGAAACTGAAATTTACATGACTAACTCTGACTGACATCTATGAAGCCTCTACTATACTGACTATAAATAGTTGGGACATGCCTTCAACTACCACTAATCAATACATATGAAAATAAATGAATTGTACATGAACTAAAACTGTCTGGAGTTCCTGAAACAAGAGAACTCATCACTTGCTGGCTAGAAACTGCAACTGTCTGATCATGATGTGCGGGCTACAAATGGTTACTACATTATGAAATAATGTAGACACACAGACGTATATGTGGATCAGTACTTCTAGAATGTACTGAGTATGTAGGGGTGAATGCAATCAGTAAAACTGATTTCATACGTAATCTTAAGACATGCATGCTAAGTATAAGTAGACTTAACAATAGGCTAGAATAAACTGAAAGCTGAAAACATCTTAAAGCATGAGTGACAAACATACTCTGATAAGATGGTGAATCTCTACACTTAGTATTTGTAAAACTTTACTTTAATGATATAAGTAGAACTAAAAATGGGATACGATAATATGTGAATACTGTATAAATACTAGGTCTGAAACTACGTGATGAAAACTGACATAACATCGGGGATCTGAATATACAATTATACTGAGCACGAATACCTAAACATACAGAACCAAACGTAACATATACTAAGCTTATTTGATTAACTGAATGACTGATAGCTGAATATTGGTTATGTAAGACTGTACTGTACTTAGTCTGAATAACTGGACTGAAACTGTGGAGTACTATGCATATGAGATAAGGACTAACTGAACAACATGAGATAACCGAACATAAATGCCTGTAAACTGTATTATCTAAGAATGCAAGACCAAGCGTCTAACATAATTTTGAAATAGTCTATAAATTGAAATATTGATAACTAAATAACTGATAATTGTATGTTATGGTCAAGCAAACCTGAAATTGAACTCTGAACTGAATACTAAAATGAGACTATAACTGAGACTGTGGGAGGTATCATCTATCCGACATGCCCCAATCTGAGCTAATCGGGATCCAACCTGTAACCTCAGTTGGAAGGGTATCGATACTGTGCCATGGGTACTAATGTTGGCTATGTGGATCCACTAAACTGGTGTCCCGAAGGACTAAGAAGTAATTCTATACTAGTAGGAAACTCATGAGATATGTGTCAACCCTAATTTGGCAAGAAGACATCTCAAACCTACGCTGGCTACGTAGTTCTGTAACTCAGGGATTGCTACTAAGGGTCAAACCCTACACTGGCAGGAATTCCCCCATCCCTGGGTTCGCTCGGTGCTGAATCCTACTCCCAACTAAATGACTCTAGAATACTAACTAGTACATGCAATGTTAACTAATAACTTATAAGCTCAGGTTATGGTATTCTAAAAATAATAGTGAATACGGATTCTAAGGTAATTATTAACGTATTAACTGATACTGGGACTGAAACCAGACTAAGCTAACTTAGTCGGACTCACAACTGACCATATTACTGACTGAATGATATTTTCTATGGTATAACTGAAATCATTTTGTAGATTCTGAAAAACTAGACAACAACTAAATTTTGGGTATTCAAAATCTCCAGGACTCGATAACAATACAACAAGATCATACTAAGGCTTTGAATACATGATAAACAGTCATTACTTAAAGAAACCCATCGCTTGGGCATTCTATCAAACACTTTCAATTCATGATTTAAGCTAAGCATGGGGATAGTTTTAGACATGTAGACATAACATGAATTCAATATTAAAAATTTCCAATTAAGGATTTAAAATGGGACAATTCATCAAACACATGGGAACCATAAACTTGTGCATGGGAATGAGCAAGCATGCAAAAATATCATGGTTACACGAATCAATTCACAACTTCGAGATTTGATATGAAGATCATAACATTCAAAATTTTTATTGGCTCATTTCACTTGAAAACACATATACTCTTAATTTGAAATCAAACCCATGGGAATCATGAGTTAAACATGGGAGTAGTTAAACCATGCAAATTACATAACTTTCAATATTAGAAACATGGGTTAAGGCTTTAGCATGTGAAAATCATCATTCGAACATATCAAGGCAATTTCAATAAAAACCATTTGTAAACATGATACATAATTGAATAACAAGAAATTTCATGGATATAATTCATATTAACATGTAAAGACCATAACTTTGAACTTGAAAACGATCTTTTGGGCTCCATGGGTGAAAGGTAACCCATGGATGAACTCCCACATACCTTAATTAGATTGATTCTTAAAGAAATTATGAATTTGATGTAGAAAGCTTGACTTTGAAATTGAAAGCTTGACTTGGAAGCCTTGGAAATGTTATTGAAAGATTTTCCTTGAAATTATTGGATTAGAAACCTTAATTTCTTGATTGTATTAAAAAAAACTTTGATGAAGTTCTTGGTGTTTGTGAGGGGGCTAGGGTTTTCTTTGAAAGAAAAAAAAATGAGAAATCATGTATCTAATGCTTTTGGAGGCTGAAATTAAGTGTTATGGGAGGATTTGGGTAAGGGGAAGTGACCAAAGTTACCCTAGACCCTTTAGGAACTGAAATAGTGTGTGAAACAGTTTCGTCGCATTGAGTCGCTAATCGCGTCGATGACACGTCCCAATCGCGTCGGCTTACTGCCTCTCACGAAAAATGTCATAACTTTTCGCTCGAGTATCGGATTAAGGTAAAATTGGTATCGTTGGATACTTAATTCAATTATCTACAATTTGGTGGGTCTTGAGCTGCAAAAATCCAAGTATATAAAAATTTATACATGTTCAAAGTAGACCCTTGTAGAATCAAATATCAAACTTTGGACGAATCAAAGGCTCTAAGATCAACTTTGTTCTAATTGATTCTTATAAATATTTTTCACCTCGAAAGCACATCAAACATGAGGATAAAGATCATGAAACTTATTTATACACGTAGGAACGATGGTTCAAAGACTAGCCCAAAAATATGGGGTATTACATTAATGATAAAGTTTTTATGTCTTCTAATCATTAACCGAATGATCTTTAACTTGTGATGAAGTTTTTATATTTTTAAATCACTTGTTAAGTTAAAACAGAGTAGAAAACATCAAGCTTTAATCTCCAGAAACCAAACAATATAGATTACGTTTAAAACCTTAAGATTGTTGTTTCGGATACCCAATCTTTATGTTTGCACAATACACTACAATCTAAGATTAAGACTATTTCAAGAACAACAATGAAGTTTAACACCCTCAATACAAGTTCAAAATGACTAATCAAAATAAACTATAAAAGAAGTATGTTTATGTAAAAGAAATAAGATGAAGTAAAAGTAGAACCAAATCCACCGATTTCATGGAGTATCCTTAAGGAATTCATTCCCCTCAAGTATCCGAGGTTGCAAAATTTTTCCTTCCAGAATAAAATGGCTCACAATCTGAAGGTAGTGGTACCTCAAACTTTTAGATTCCTCAAACACTCTCAACGACTGATGATCACAAAGATTTTTTGAAGGGGAAGAATGTTTTTCAGCACTTGAAATTATATCTATACCTGAGGAAAAGTTCAGGTATTATAGCCATCAAGTGTCCCTTCGGAAAGGAAGTAATGGTTCATGAAAAGGTGTATCATTTCGGATGAGTTATGTTTGTGTCTTCTGAAGCACTGTGCAATTTCTGAATAGACATTTTTTATTGAACAATCACCCCTTTTCCAAAATAGTATGTCATTTCTTTGAAGGGTTGTGTCCCTTTCGAGGTGCGTTTCTGCATGCATTTGCATAGTGTACATGAAAAAAATATTGTCTTTTGATTTTCGGATTAAAAATTTCACTTGTTTTTCAAAGTTTCAAATAAACTTTGTAGTCATATTTTCTATTACAAAAACACAGTCAACTTTAGTATATCAAAATACTAATTATAAGGTTGTAGAAACTTTAAATACAACATGTTTCTAGTTAAACGATGAAGTTTTTATGTTTTCTAATCGTTAACCGAATGACCTTTAACTTGTGATGAAGTTTTTATGTCTTCAAATCACTTGTTAGGTTCAAAGAGAGTAGAAAGCATCACACATTAATCTCCAGGAACCAAACAATACAGATCACATTTAATTCCTTATGATTATTGTTTTAGGTACCCAATATGTATGTTTGCTCAATACACTTCAATCTAAGTTCAAGATTGTTTCAAAAACAATAATAAAGTTTAACACCTTCAACACAAGTTCAAAATGGCTAATCAAAATGAACTATCAAAGAAATATTTTTATCTAAAAGAAATAAGATGAAGTAGAAGTAGAACCAAGTCCTTCGATTTCACAGAGTGTCCTTAAAGAATTAATTTCCCTCAAGTACCCGAGATTGCGGAATTTTTCCTGGATAAAATGTCTAACAATCTGAAGGTAGTGGTACCTCAAACAAAATCAATGGCTGATGATCACAAAGAGTTTTTTTAAAAAAGAAGAATATTTTTCAGCACTTAAAAATTATATCTATACCTGAGGAAAACTTAAGAATCATTTTGGAACATTCATGTCTGTGCTTTTAGAAATAGTGTGTCATTTCTGAACAGATATTTCCGACCGAACATTCACCCCTTTTCCAAAATAGTATCTCATTTCTCGAAGGATTGTGTCCCTTTTGAGATGTGCTTCTGTATGCAATTGCATGGTATACATGGAGAAAATATTTTCGTTGAATTTTTTGATTAAAAATTTTACTTGTTTTACCAAGTTTCAAATAAACTTTGTAGTCAGTTTTTCTGTCACGAAAAAGACAGTTAACTTTAGTATATCAAAATAATATTTATAAGGTTGTAGCAACTCTAACCACTACTTGTTTCTAGTTTAATAATAAAGTTTTTATGTCTTCTAATCATTAACCAAATGACTTTTAACTTGTGATGAAGTTTTCATGTCTTCAAATCACATGTCAAGTTCAAACAGGGTAGAAAGCATCAAGCTTTAATCTCCAGAAACCAAACAATACAGGTTATGTTTAATTTCTTATGATTGTTGTTTTGGGTACACAATCTGCATGTTTTCACAATACACTACAATCGAAGTTCAAGATTGTTTCAAGAACAACGAAGTTTAACACCTCCAACACAAGTTCAAAATGACTAATCAAAATAAACTATCAAAGAAGTATGTTTATGTAAAAGAAATAAGATGAAGTAGAAGTAGAACCAAGTCCTCTGATTTCATGGAGTGTCCTTAAGGAATTAATCCCTCTCAAGTATCCGAGGTTGCAAAATTTTTCCTCCCAGGATAGAATGGCTAACAATCTGAAGGTAGCGGTACCTCAACCTTTTAGATTCCTCGAACACACTCAACGGCAGATGGTCTCAAAGAGTTTTTTAAAAAAGAAGAATATTTTTCAGCACTTAAAAATTATATCTCTACTTGAGAAAAAGTTCAGGTATTCATATCCATCAAGTGTCCCTTCAAAAAGGAAGAAATGATTCATGGAAAGGTGTATCATTTTGGAAGAGTCATATTTGTGCCTTCCGAAGCAGTATGACTTATCTGAACAGTCATTTTCGACATAACAATCACCCCTTTTTCGAAACAGTGTATCATTTCCTCGAAGAGTTGCATCCCTTTCGAGGTGCATTTCTGCATGCATTTGCATGGTGTACATGGAGTTAATATTTTCTTTGTATTTTTGGATTAAAAATTTCACTTGTTTTTTCAAGTTTCAAATAAACTTTGTGGTCACTTTTTCTGTCACAACTTTAGTATATCAAAATACTAATTATAAGGTTGTAGCAACTTTAAACACTACGCGTTTCTAGTTTAACGATGAAGTTTTTATGTCTTCTAATTGTTAATCAAATGACCTTTAACCTGTGATAAAGTTTTTATGTCTTTAAATCACTTGTTAGGTTCAAACAGAGTAGAAAGCATCAAGCATTAATCTTCAGAAACTAAACAATACATATCACGTTTAATTCTTTAAGATTATTGCTTCAGGTACCCAATCTGTATGTTTACACTATACACTTCAATCTAAGTTCAAGACTATTTCAAGAACAACAATGAAGTTAGACACCTTCGACACAAGTTCAAAATGACTAATCAAAATGAACTATCAAACAAGTATGTTTATCTAAAAGAAATAAGATAAAGTAGAATTAGAACCAAATCCTTTGATTTAACGGAGTGTCCTTAAGGAATTAATTCCCCTCAAGTACCCGAGGTTGCAAAATTTTTTCTCCCATGATAAAATGACTCGCAATCTAAAAGTAGCGGTACCTCAAATTTCAGATTCCTCAAACACACGTAATAGTTGATGATCACAAAGAGTTTTTTGAATAACAAGAATGTTTTTTCGCATTTAAAAAATATATTTATACCTGAGGAAAAGTTGAGGTATTTATAGCCATCAAGTGTCCCTTCGGAAAGAAAGCAATGGTTTATGGAAAGGTGAATCATTTTGAAACAGTCATGTTTGTGCCTTCCAAAATAATGTGTCTTTTCTGAACATTTATTTTTGACTGAATAATCACCCCTTATCTGAAACAGTGTGTTATTTCCTTGAAGGAATGTGTCCCTTTTGAGATGTGTTTCTGCATGCAATTGCATGGTGTACATGGAGAAAATATTTTCATTGGATTTTTGGATTAAAAATTTCACTTGTTTTTCCAAGTTTCAAATAAACTTTGTAGTCATTTTTCCTGTCACAAAAAAAGACAATCAACTTTAGTATATCAAAATATTATTTTCACTTGTATATCAAAAATTCTCCTCAAGTATCCGAGGTTGCAGAATTTTTCCTCCGAGGATAAAATGACTCACAATCTGGAGGTAGCGGTACCTCAACCTTTTAGATTCCTAAAACACACTCAACAACTGATGATCACAAAGATTTTTTTGAAGAAGAAGAATGTTTTTCAGTACTTAAAATTTTTATCTATACCTGAGGAAAAGTTCAGGTATTTATAGCCATCAAGTGTCCCTTCGAAAAGGAAGCAATGGT
This sequence comes from Capsicum pubescens, assembly GCA_030864215.1. Taxonomy (NCBI): domain Eukaryota; kingdom Viridiplantae; phylum Streptophyta; class Magnoliopsida; order Solanales; family Solanaceae; genus Capsicum; species Capsicum pubescens. Next base: position 87,263,363 of record CM061540.1, read on the forward strand.
TCATGGAAAGGTGTATCATTTCGAAATAGTCATGTTTGTGTCTTCCGAAGCAGAGTGTCTTTTCTAAACAGTCATTTTTGATCGAACAATCACCCCTTTTTCAAAACAGTGTGTCATTTCCTCGAAGGGTTGCGTCTCTTTTGAGGTGCGTTTCTGCATGCATTTGCATGGTGTACATGGAGAAAATATTTTCTTTTGATTTTTGGATTAAAAATTTCACTTGTTTTTCCAAGTTTCAAATAAACTTTGTAGACATTTTTTTGTCACACAAAGATAGTCAACTTTAGTATTTTAAAATACTAATTATAAGGTTGTAGGAACTTTAAATACTATACGTTTCTAGTTTAACGATGAAGTTTTTATGTCTTCTAATCATTAACCGAATGACCTTTAACTTGTGATGAAGTTTTTATGTCTTCAAATCACTTGTTAAGTTCAAACAGAGTAGAAAGCATCAAGCATTAATCTCCAGAAACCAAACTATACAGATTACGTTTAATTTCTTAAGATTGTTGTTTCGAGTACGCAATCTGTATGTTTGCAAAATACACTTCAATCCATGTTCAAGACTGTTTCAAGAATAACAATGAAGTTTAACACCTTCAACACAAGTTCAAAATGAACTATCAAAGAAGTATGTTTATCTAAACGAAATAAGATGAAGTAGAAGTAGAACCAAGTCCTCCGATTTCATGGAGTGTCCTTAAGAATTAATTTCCCTCAAGCACCCGATGTTGCAGAATTTTTCATTCCAGGATAAAATAGCTCACAATCTGAAGGTAGCGGTACCTCAAACTTTCAGATTCCTCGAACACACTCAATGACTGATGATCACAATGAGTTTTTTGAAGAAGAAGAATGTTTTTCACACTACTAAAAAAAATATAAAAACTGACTACAGCTTGTGGTCGGAAAAAGCCGACCACATGTGGTCGGTTTTTAATTTAAAAAAAAAAATTGAAAAAGCGACCACATGTGGTCTCTTTTATATTTTAAAATTTCAAAATAACTATTTGAATAATTTTTATATTAATTATTATTTCTTTTAAAAATTAAAAAAAAAAAAAAAAATGACCACTTGTGGTCGGTTTTTAATTTAAAAAAATATATATATTTTTAAAAAACTGACCACTTATGAGTGGTTTTATTTAAAAAATATAATTAAATTTTTTTAAAAGAACCGACCATATGTGGTCAGTTTTGGAATTAAAAGAAATAAAAAAATTAAATAATTTAATAAAATTTGTAATTAAAAAAATAAAAATAAATTATTTAGGAAACCAATTGTGGTCGGTTTTTATTAAAAAATAATTATATATTTAATCTAATTTATTATTTTTTGAAATTATACTGATCACACGTAGTCGATAACCAATATAATAATAATAATAATAAAAATCAATCAATCTTAGATTTTGTAAAAATATTCTACTAAAAAATATATCAAATAAAATAAATAAATTACGTTAAATATAATCTTTATTTTTTATTTATGTTTCAATATATAAAATAAATATCTTCTTTTGTATATACATTAAATGACGTTAAACATGCATAATCTTAATTTGTATAATGAGTATGTGTATATATCTATCAACCGTTTGCGATAACAATATTATGCTACTATTGCAGTTATAATAATGTAATGTACATATATAACCGATAATTCATCAGAATATTATGATAGTGTTCTATTATGAGGTAATATACTTGTGGATGTGATGTATATATAGTACGCATTTAAGAATTCATATATATAAATATCTTTATATATATATATATATAATGTAGTGATCGATCGATGAACGATTTAGTCAAAAACTAGTACAATATATCCAAACATATTGAATACGTTGATTTGAAATGATTGAAGTAATAATATATTGTACGTTGAAGTTATATTGATGTAAGCTAATCAAATTAATCGATAACTTATCAAAGTATGTATATGAAATACCTCGCATTATATTATTGAATAATATACTCGTGTATGTATGTGATGTATATAGTACGTATTTAGAACTTGATATAGTCGATAGTGCGTATATGTGTGTGTATGTATAGGTATATATATAGTATATACATATTATATAGTGAAGGTATATTAATGACATAAGATAAACTAATCGATAATTCATCTGAGTATATATGAAATATATTATATATTATTATGGGATAGTAAAATCGTGTATGTGATGTATATAATACATATTTGAAATATGATAGTCAATTGAATATATTTATATATACATGTATATCTCATGTAGTGACGTATGCATTAATCAAAAGTTCGATAACAGAATCTATATATCAAAATATTTTGAATAATATGTTGATATCATACTATTGAGGAAATAGATATTCTATTTTGTGTCAATGTAGACACGCATATATTGTTGAAGTTGTAATAACGTAAGACAAGTAATCGATAGTTTATCTGATTAACACGTTATATTACGAGGTATATATATAATATCGTATTTAAAATTTAATTAACCAAAAATTTATCATAATTTGCAAAATTCATTGATATTATTATACGATTGAGGAATTATACTACTCGTGTTAATGTGATGATAAAATAACTACTTATCTGATTTATATATATATGAATTGCATTAAATTATTTGGATGTTGTTATAAATATTATAGAATTTATTAAAATTTTAATTTTCTAAAAATTAATTTTAATTTATTAATTTATTTTGTAATTTATTTTAATTTATTAATTCATTAATTGTAATTTATTAATCTTTAATTACAAAAATAGTTTTGTAAAAATTGACCACATGTGGCCGGTTGGTTTCGTAATAATAAAAAAAATTATTAAATTGATTAACCCACCAAACACACACTTTTACGAATAAACACACACAACACACACATCGTGATCCAGCGACGGGAGCTCGGTCAGCTTCTCCGGCGACTCCAACTTGTGAGTTGTTCTCTTCTTCTCTAACTTTCCCTTTTCCTCTCATTTACTAAATAACACACACAAAAACCTAGTTGCGATTTTAAGTCTTAGAAATGTGAATTGTATTACTAGGGATTTGTTTGATTCAGCTGCAGGAGCAAGACCTTAGCCCAATTTTTGATAATTCATAGTCGTTTTTACTATTCCTTTTTTATTATTTTTTTGGGGGGAAATCATATTCCTATTCCTTAGCTCAAGTTTTTGCTTGTGGTAATTTGAGTTTTGTTATGAGTTTTGCGGTATTTTGACAAAATAAGAAAAAATGTTAATTTTATCTATTACTTTCAAATTACCAACAATTAGTTTTAAAGTCGGAATGGTAGAAATGCATTGTCTGATCCTTTGGTTTTTGTTATTGTTGTTGTTAGTCGGAATAAAAGTCATAAATGTGACATTTTTTACTAAATTGTTGCAATTATTTAAGCGAAAGATTATTCTTTCTAATAATTTTACTATTTGACAGAATCCGAATTCGGGAAAAGGATTGCTTTGCAATTTTTTTGATAACCGCTTATCTCTTTCTCTTTCTTTTAGGCCAAGTAAAGGTAAGTTGATTTCTCTCTATTTTCCTATAATGAAGTCTTTAAATGTAGTTTAGTTTGGGATTGTTCGCTGTAGAAGGCTTTAAAAGCCATAGGAATTTTGTGATGATTATATGGTGTGAGAGGGACATACGACGCCTCTACTTATTTGTTTTGTTACACTTGTTCAATTGTTTGACTTATTATACTATAAATGAATATGTTACTTGAAAGTGAATAAGTGTAGATACTTAGCTTGAAGGTGAACTTTTATTTTGAATTTTGTTGAAGCGTAGGTACTTGAAATGTGAACTTTTTATTGTGAATTTTTCTATGCTTAGTAATTTGGGAGGTCATTTAGTGACTTGAAAATGTTGAAGTTTAGATATTTGAAATGGAAATTTTTGTTTTGATTGTAGCTTAGTTTGGTAACTTGTGAGGTGACTTAGTCACTTGAAATTGATTAAGTATAGGTACTTGAAATGTGAATTTTTATTTTGAATGTGGTTTACTTTGATAACATGTAAGGTGACTTAGTCACTTGAAATTGATTAAGTGTAGGTACTTGAAAGGTGAATTTTTCTTATGAATGTGGTTTAGTTTGGTGACTTGGGTGGTGACTTAGTGACTTAAAATTGATTAAGTATAGGTAGTTGAAAGGTGAATTTTTATTTTGAATGTGGTTTAGTTTGGTGACTTAGTGAGTTGAAAATGATTAAGTGTAAGTATTTCAAATGTGAATTTATCATTTTGAAGGTAGTTTAGTTTGTTATTTTAGGAGGGGACTTAGTGACTTGAAAAATGTTGAAGTTTAGATACTTGAAATGGAATTTTTTTTTTTTTAATATGGTTTAGTTTGGTAACTTGAGAGGTGACTTAGTCACTTGAAATTGATCAAGTGTAGGTACTTGAAAGGTGAATTTTTATTTTGAATGTGGTTTATTCTACTAACATGTGAGATGATTTACTCACTTGAAATTGATTATGTGTAAGTAGTTGAAATGTAAATTTTTTGTTTTGAATGTGGTTTAGTTTGGTGACTTGGGTGGTGACTTAGTGAGTTGAAATTGATTAAGTGTAAGTACTTCAAATGTGAATTTATCATTTTGAAGGTAGTTTAGTTTGTTGTTTTAGGATGTGACTTATTGACTTGAAAATATTGAAGTTTAGATACTTGAAATAAAAAAAATTATTTTGAATGTGGTTTAGTTTGGTAACTTGGGAGGTGACTTATTCACTTGAAATTGATTAAGTGTAGGTACTTGAAAAGTAAATTTATCATTTTGAAGGTAGTTTAGTTTGTTTTTTGGGGAGGTGACTTAGTGACTTGAACTAATTAGTTGAATCTGATTTTAATTTAGGTACTTTTTTATTTTGAACTTAGGTACTTGAAATGTGAATTTTTGTGACTTGAACTAATTAGTTGAATTTGATTGATTGTGTAGATGAAACCTGATTATAGCTGGATATATCAACAGAATAATGATAATAGAATGGGTCTTAGGGTGAAATTTGTTGAAGGTGTCCGACGATTTGTTGAACAAGCTAAGACACTTGATGTTTGGTCACATTTTCGGGCTATTCGGTGTCCTTGTGTTAGATGTTATGGTACAAATCTTTTAAAAAAAGAAGTTGTGAAGGAACATCTTTATAGAAGGGGGTTTCACGAGGACTTTTTAAGATTGCGTACTATTGATGGTGATGTTGAGTAAAATAACTTTGTTGTTGGTGAAAGTAGTAGGTCTGCAGGGCATAATGAATGTCAAGATATTAGGATAACAGAAATGGTGCACGATGATTTTGGGATGCAACACGGGGGCGACTTTAGGGAAAATGTCGAAGATGTTCCCGGTAGAGAAACGGGCTATTTTTATGAACAACTGCATGTTGCTAGTCATCCTTTGTTTGACGGGCGTTCGCATTCTTATTTGTCTGATGCTATTAGATTATTAAGTATCAAATCTGATTGGAATATTGCTGAAGAGGAATGGACTCAATGATAGACCTTATTAAAGAGTTAGTTGACCCCACCTTAGAGGTTCCTGATTCTTTCTATAAGGCAAAAAGATTGGTGTCAAAGTTAGGTCTCTCTTCAGTTAGAATTGATTGTTGTTAAAATGGTTGCATGTTATACTTTAAGGAAGATGCTAACCTAGAGTTCTATAAGTTTTGTCAGCACCTTCGATATAAGTATGGTTGTAGTGGAAATAAAATTGCTATTAAGGCGATGCATTATTTACCTCTAATACCAAGCTTGAAGAGGTGGTATGTTTCAAACAGCCCAGCTCCTCATATAAGATGGCACAGTGAAAATAGAAGACCCACTGGTGTTATGTGCCATCCATCTGATGGAGAGGCTTGGAAGCATTTTGATGCAACTTATTCAGATTTTGCAGCTGAGCCACGAAATATTTATTTGGGATTATGTGCGGATGATTTCTTTCCTTTTTCAGTTGGTGCTACGCCATATTCATGTTGGCCTGTATTTATCACCCTGTATAATCTTTTTCCTGAAATATTGTTGACTAGTCCCTATATATTTCTGAATTATGTTGTTCCTGGCCCGCGTAATCCAAAAATCGGAATAGATGTTCATTTTCAACCTTTGATTGATGAACTTCAAATTTTATGGCATGAGGGGGTTAAAACTTGGGACATTTCACTTAAATAGAATTTCAATCTGCGTACATATCTAATGTGGACTGTTAATGATTTTCCTTCTTATGGAATGTTGTCTGGGTGGATGACAGCTGGAAAGTTGGCTTGTCCATACTGCATGAAAAAAATAAAATCTTTCACATTGAGACATGGCAGGAAAAATTCATGGTTTGATTGTCATCGTTGTTTCTTGCTACCTGATCAAGAATTTACGAGACCCAGGAATGCATTCATAAAGAATATAACGAAATATGATGGTCCACCTTCAAATTTATCTGGTCATGACATCTGGGAGATAGTTCAGGATTTGCCTAAAGTTAGCGAGGAACAATTGTATAGGCTAGAAGGATATGGCATTTTGCATAACTGGACTAAGCAAAGTATATTTTGGGAGTTAGAATATTGGCCAGATAATTTACTTAGACATAATGTTGATATCATGCATACTGAGAAGAATTATTTTGACAACTTATTCAACACAGTTATGGATGTCACCGGCAAGACAAAGGATAGTCCAAAGGCCAGACTTGACTTACCAAAATATTGCAAACGTAGAGAATTACACTTACAGGAGGGGCCCAATGGCAATGTTCTTAAGCTCAAGGCTAGTTTTACATTCAAGTTGGACCAAAAGTGACAAATATGTAAGTGGGTCCAAAGTTTAAAGATGCCTGATGGATATGCCTCAAATTTGGGAAAGAGGGTTGATATGGCACATGGAATCTTGCATGGAATGAAAAGTCATAATTGTCATATTTTCATGGAACAATTACTTTCAATTGTTTTTATTGGTTTACTTGAAAATATATGAAAACCAATAGCAGAGATTAGTTAGTTCTTCAGAGACTTATGTGCCCCCACATTAAAAGAAGAAAATTTGGCGCAAATGGAAAGTAATATTGTTGTTATCACCAACAAGTTAGAGAAGATTTTTCCGCTAGGGTTCTTTGATGTAATGGAACATCTTCCCATTCACCATGTGCACGAAGTTCGGCTAGGCGGTCCAGTTCAAACTAGGTGGATGTATCCATTCGAACGGTAAGCAATTACAACATATTTAAATTCATACATATCTTTTTTTAATATAGTAAATATCTAATCTTAAGATTGTGCAGGACAATTGAAAAATTAAAAAAGAGTCCCAAAAATAAACATAGGGTGGAAGGCTCTATAGTTAAGACATATCTTGCAAGAGAAACGTCTCAATTTTGTTCATACTACTTTCGTGATGAAGTTGTTTGTTCAAGAAACAGACCGAATCGTCATCAGGACAATGAAAATGGGCCTCATTTGCAACCGATATCAATTTTCAATCAATCTGGTTGTAAGGCAAAAAAGACCATATTTCGTCGGCTCACTACCATGGAGTACAAATCAGCAACTTTGTATGTCTTGCTGAATTGCCCGAAAGTTGAGCCTCTCTGAAGTAAGGAGATTAAAAATTAACATATTTTATTTATTTACTCATTCCCTTAAGGAAACTAATTGTGTTTCACATGTTGTATCTTCAGTTCATTTAAGACTCAATTCCACGAAAATCAAGTGTATGCATCCTTTGCAACATGGTTTACATATGAGGTTCATAAGTGTACTAATATTTCTACAAATTTTAAACATTTACACATTCTTCAACTATATATATATATATATATATATATGTGTGTGTGTGTGTGTGTGTGTGTGTGTGTGTGTGTGTGTGTATAATATTTCTAGGCACACCAGTCACCAAATGCAACCGCATACGATCAGTTCTTGAGAGATATTTCTTTGGGATCAGTTGAAGCTCATACAATGTCCCATTACACAGTAACTGGGTTTAAATTTTCCACCAAAGAACACTCCATAACAAGGAAAACAAACAATAGTAGTGTTTGGGTTAAGGGTGATGATAATGTTGATTACTTTGGCATCATACACGAGATCTTAGAACTGGAGTATGTTGGTTTTCCAATAAAAAAAATTATCCTCTTTTGATATAAGCGGTTTGATCCAAGCACAAGAGGTACAATAGGACATAAGGAGCATAACATCATTGAAGTGAAGCACAATAGGTTGTATCCTGTTTACGATCCCTTTGTGCTAGCCCAAAATGCTAAACAAGTGTAGTATGCTTCTTATCCGTTACGCAGTGATAAGTCTGATTGGTAGGCTATAATTAAAAAAAAGCCTATAGGACGGGTGGAAGTTGAGAATGTGTTGGAGATTGCATATCAAAATGAAATGCAAATTGATCACCAGCTAGTGGACATTGACTTAGTGGATAGTTTGAATCACTCGAAAAATATATTTGAAAAAGTTAATATTATAGAAGAAGAGGCTGAGTGGGTAGGAGATGAGAAATCTTTCGAAGAGGGTGAAAGGTTTAGTGGAGAATCTTCAGGAGAGAAGGATTAGTTTGTGTAAATTGTATTTATTATGTATTGATGTGTTTATGCTTTGTACTATTTACCTCTATGTTTCTTGTTTAAGATTGATATGTAATATACTGTGTAAGATTGTTGTTTTCACTTTTACATAATTTATATAGTAATAGAAATATTCTTGTCTATCTCGTGTTGTTGGAGTGATTTGAAATGTGAATTAGTAACTTGAAATTAGCCACTTGGAATGTTTTCTTATATATTCATTTTGTAGGAGCTAACTACTTGTTATCTTTGCATAATTTAGATGGCAGGTAGAGGTGACAAAGGTAAGAAAAAAGTTGATCCTACAAAAACAAAAAAGAAAAACAACCTCCGCCTTATAGACGACCAACAGGTATTCATATATCTGAGGGTCGGTTTTCTGACGCGCCTGCACGACCCTAATATTCTAGGTCGTCACAGCATTCAGTCCCTGCTCCTACGCATGTGGGTCCACTTCATGGGTCTACAACAACTCATTCTGCTCTCATCCCCGTGCCACCTCCATCACAGTATTATCAGACGATTGCTGGCACATCCAGTCATCGACCATCGTCTACAGTACCCTCTAAAAGCAGTCACCCACGTTCTCACAGTGATTCTGCTAGATCTATTGGGTTGATGGATCTTCATCTTGGAGGCACTCCATCCGGTTCTTCAAATCCGCCCATGCCAGTACATCCACCATCACTTGTTCCGCAGCCCGAAGATAGAGATGATTATCAGAGGCGTTATATTATTCCATAAGGAATAGGGCAAGATTTCTAAATATAATAATATTATTCATTTTTCATTTACTATATTATTATGCTCTATGAAATTACTATTTGATCTTGTGTTGTAGGTTTAGGCCGGATGCTGGAGTTGGAAAAATTGCAACTAAATGTATTTGTCGGCACTTCAATAGCTATTGGATCAGTTGGCAAAAGGTTCCAGAAAAGGACAGAGACCAAATATTTAAAGAATTTTATGTAAGAATTTAACTTATCGACTACTTAACACATTGTTAGAACAAAAGATTGATTATTATATTTTTATTTTTGTTGTAGAAATATTACTGGTGGGATGACGCGAATAAATATGCTATAAAGAGGAATTTTTGTAGAAGAGCTAGATCCATATTTAATGGTATGTTGGATTATGCCAGAACCAACAGGGTATGACTAGGGTTTATACTCAAACCCATATGGCAAGAGTATCTTCGCTATTGGAATAGAGAAGAATACCAATTGTTGAGTGACAAAGGAAAGAAAGTCAGGGCATCATCCAAGGGTGGCTCTCTATATACTGCGGGTGTAGTTAGTATGATTGTTGTGGAGGAAAAAATGGTATGTAACTTTTACAGTTTTAATTGTTTGTTTCTATTTAAATTTTTAATTATTTGAAGATTAATAATTTTTTCATATGCAGGATAAAAAATAGGTAGGAAGATAAGACATGATGAGCTATTCGAGAAGACGTATGCGAAGAAGAAAAAGAACCCAACTGATGAAGATGTCTAGGTTGAGCCTCGGGCAAAAGCTGCCCATGGAAGAATCAAATTTTGAATTTATGAATCTTTTTCTCAAAGTTGATATTATTCAAGTACAAGTACTTTAATATTTTTTTACTATTAATTTTAACTTTACTTTGAATATAGGACAAATATATACAGCTCATTAATGAGTATCGTAGTACTCAGCCTCCTGAAAGTCAGGTTGACACAATTCCTGAACATGTAGAGGAAGAGTTATGGTAAGAAACTGTGGGTCCTGCAGTTAGAGGTCAGTTCTACGGATACCACAGAAAGTATTTTGGCGAGAATATTAGGTTTTCGTCCGGCCTTACATCCTATACATCATCAGTTAATAGAGAAACCATTGAATCACTAAAAACTACGATTTCTAAACTCACTGAAGATCTTGTTGCACAGAGAAAGAGCGAAGGAGAAGAAGGAGGAAACATCATCACAAATCAGTATGCTGTAGGAGCAATTCAGCTCTTTTATTCGATCTGCAGGGATTCTTTCTCCATGTCCTGGTAATGCAGTTCGGGCTGCAAAAGGTCTAGGCCCCCTGGATGATATCAGCACAAATGAGAAATCAGATCCTGTGTGTGCGGCTGAGGATGTAAAAGACGAAGACGATGATGATGAGTGGTAGTTTTTTTACTTTTGTATGTGTTGTAGTTTGGATTTGGACAAGAGTTGTAGTTTTTACACTTTTATATGTTTTGTATATTTTTAGACTTGTAATGTATGATGCTTGTTTGAATGGAATGTAGCATATATATTGTATGCTTGTTTGGTTGGTTGGTTGATGGAATGTAGCATGTATAAGCTCTTCTTTTTTAAAAAAAAGTTACCAGAAAAATCGACCACTTCTGGTTGGTTTATTATAATTAATTAATTTTTAAAATTAGTTATTTTTTAAAATTAATTAAATAAAAATACTGAGCACTTGTGGTCGATTTTATTAAAATTAATTAATTAATTTAAAAATAAAACCGACCACTTGTAGTCGGTTTATTTTGAATTTTTTTATTTTTAAATTTCTTTTCTTTTTTAAAAAAATAATAATGAATTTTAAAAATATATATATATTTTTTCAAAAAATCGACCACACGTGATCGGTTTTTAAAAAGCTACCACACTTACCGATCATGCATTGTAGTCAGTTTTGTGGTTGGAAATGCAGAAAAAACGATCACATGTGGTCGGTTTGTGTGGCCGGTTTTCCTGTTTTTTTAGTAGTGTCAGCACTTAAAAATTATATCTATACCTGAGGAAAAGTTCAGGTATTTATAGTCATCAAGTGTCCCTTCGGAAAGGAAGCAATGGTTAATGGAAAGGCGTATCATTTCAGAACAGTCATGTCCGTGCCTTCCGAAACAGTGTGTCTTTTCTGAACAGTCATTTCCGACCGAACAGTCACCCTTTTTTCGAAACAGTGTGTCATTTTCTTGAAAGGTTGTGTCCCTTTCATGGTGCGTTTCTGCATGCATTTGCATGGTGTACATGGAGAAAATATTTTCGTTGAATTTTTGGATTAAAAATTTCACTTGCTTTTTCAAGTTTCAAATAAACTGTCTAAAAAATTAATCTCTCCATCGATTCGAAGTCAAAGCCGAGCGAGCAACGACAACAACAACACAAGGCATCTCTTGGTTCTTGCCTCACTATCCACTTAAAGGTGTGTTTCTTAATAAAAACACAAGAAAGTTTTTTCTTCCACCAATTTGGGAGTAGACTTTCCTTTAAGTGAGTACACTTTCCATTTAAGTGAGAGTTCACTTTCCCTCCAATAATTCCCTCCATTTTTCATTCACACATCAAGGTTCAAGTAATCGCTACATCAGGTAATTTTCTCAGTAATTAATTAATTATGATAAAAAGTCAAATTAGTATCACTTTTTCCATCACAATCAAAACAAAATTGTTTTGACTTACCGTGGGATAGTAGTTACAATATAAATTGAACAAACAGAACATTGTTCAAGCAAAATAACAAATTTACATTCTAACCATTCATTTTTATGTTAAATAATGAACTGAGAACAACTAATACAGATTATTAAACAACTTCATTTTCAAGTTAAGATTAGGTTTGATCAACGAGGAAAAAACTTTTTTTGGGAAGGCAGGTAGTTTTTACATATATGAAGCAAACAAATGACTATCTTTCCGTGTGAATGGGACAGAAATAGCTCTAGAAAACAGAAAACAAAAGTAAATAAAAGAAGAGTATTATTGTGCCCCCATAATGAAATTTGATTAACTAAGAGAGTTATTTCCTTTAAAAGAAAATTACTGAGTATTGATCGAATTGGATGATGAATACTCATCACAAGGTAAGCTTAATTGTTTGAGACAATATTATGGTAATTTAATTTGAGGGAGTCGTTTTCCAATAAAACAATTTAATGATCGTTCAGCATCATAGAATAAAATTAACCGCATCTTCTAAAAAAATGTGGACAGGCACAGAAATATGAAAACGTAATACCAAAAGGTCCACAAATTCAAGTGATGTATATTTATATATGTAACGTCATGTTCAAATAATTTAAAATCTAGTCCTTGACTTCCAAGGATACCTTTTTGTCTCTCCTGTACGTATGACTCATTCCATAATTTTCATTAACATATTCAACATTTATTTACCATTTTTTAGCTGGTTCCATCGGTTTCCTCTTCTATTAATTCCTTCATGCCCCTTTCTCTCCTAAAAATAATGATGTTGAAGAGATGCTTTAATTGCTTTGGTGGTGAACAAAGACTAGATATCAGGTATCTACTCAACGTTGATATTATGATTATTGGTTTCTCCCTTATGTATGTGTGCTTAACTAATTTACTTTTTCTTTATTGTGATCTAATCGAATTCAGTGCTCAGAGGAACAGGGATTATCCATGGGATATTTACACATTAAAAGAGCTTGTTAGTGCAACAAACAATTTCCATAATGATAACAAGATTGGTGAAGGAGGGTTTGGAAGTGTTTATTGGGGTCGAACAAGTAAAGGCATCGAGGCAATCAACTCTTTATCTTTTCTACTTTCTCCTTTTCCCTTATTTATTTGGACCTTTTATTTTATGCTAGTATTATATTTGTTTGTTAAACAATAATGGGAAGTAGTTCTTTTCTACACGAAAAAGTAGTTGCATTTCACTTCTAAAAGATAGAAATTAGCAACTGACTAATTTTGAAGCTACGCACCATAATTTGTCGCTAATTTATCTAGCAGCTTTTTATTGAAAAATTAAATTCTCTGAGCAATTTAGCGACAAAATAGTGACGAAGTTCGTACCTAACTCCAATTTATTTTTTCCCGTATTTTTTCTCTTGGATTGAGAATCTTTTTTTTGTTGTTGTTGTTGTTTAATTATTTAGATTGCAGTTAAAAGGCTAAAGGCAATGAGTGCAAAAGCAGAAATGGAGTTTGCAACAGAAGTGGAGATACTTGGAAGAGTGAGACATAAAAATTTGTTAGGTCTTAGAGGTTTTTATGCGGGTGAAGACGAAAGGCTTATAGTTTATGATTATATGCCTAATCATAGCTTGATCACTCATCTGCATGGCACACTTTCTGCTGATTGTCTTCTTGATTGGCCACGAAGAATGAGGATTGCTATTGGATCTGCCGAGGGATTATGGTAACCACTCCATTGAAATCTTATACTCTCTGTGTTCAATTTGGTTGACTAGTTTTAAGAGAACTTGACATGAAAATTAAGAAAATATTTTTTAAATTTTTTTAATTTTTTTTTTTGTGATCTGAAAATAAAGATACGTAGAATTCTAAGTAGGAAAATGTAATTTAATCTTATACTCTTAAACATTAATTTAATGAGAAAAGTTGAAATTAAATAGTAGTCAAAAAGAGAAAAGTGATATTTTTAAGAAATGAATTAAAAAAAAGAAAAGTAGCACTTAAATTTAATGTCCATTTATTTACCTCCTTAACATTTTTAAAGTGAATTATTTTCACCCCTCAAAACTGAATATCACTCTCACGACAGAGAGTGCGCTACACACGTGTCACGTCATTGCCAAATCAGTGTCATGTCATTTGTCACGTAAGATTTTTTTTTTTTTAATAATCCCACACACTAACTTTTTATATATATATATATATATAAATATATATATTTAAAAGAGTATATTTTTTATAAAAAAATATATTTTATATAAATAAAATAGACCCCACCCTCCTTCCTTCTTCTTCACGGCCCCCACCCCACCCCACCCCAATTCCTTCTACTTCTTCATTAGACAGCAGCCCCCGTCCCCTCCCCTTCCTTCTCCTTCTTCTTCTTCTTCTTCACATAAAAGCACCATTTTTTCTATTTCTTTCACCATTACCACAAACTTTTTCAATGAATTTTTTTCTTCGTCAAATGCAAAATTAACTTGAATTAACTTGAGTAAATCCATCAATGAACTAAATACAAGTACATGATCACAAAAACACATCAATACTCCTAAATTTTCAATTTCTTACTCAAAAATGTCTACAGAAATGGCATAAACAGTCCAAAATTCAAAAATGGCATAGATGATACTCGCATGACATGAAATTCTTGGCGAAGAATCAAACTTGTTCATCAATCTTGAACCCTTTTTGATTGTCGAAAAAAAAAATTGAATTAATTAGGACTTGATAGGAAGGGAATTACGAAGAACGGGGTGGGTGTATGAAGAAGATGAAGAAATGGAGTGTTGGGGGTGGGCGCGGGGGTGGGGGTGGGGGTGGGGAAGGGGAGTGAAGAGGAAGATGAAAATGTCTTCTATGAAGACATTTTTCTTTCTTTTAATGTTATATATATATGTATAATAATAATAATAATAATAATAATAGTAATAATAATAATAATAATAGTAATTATAATAATAATAATAATAATAATAATAATAATAATAAAAATAGCAATAAAGTGGTCTTATAAAAAAAAAATTCACTCGCTCTTTTTTTTTTTTCCACGTCAGCTATAGGGGGGAATTTAATTCATTTGAAAGTTGTTAAGGGGGGTAAATAAACGGAAATTAAGTTTTAGTGCTAAAGTGAGTTGTGACGACAAGTTCAGAGGGGAAAAGATGTCTTTTCTCAAATTGAAATGGAGGAAGTATTATAATGCTATATGATACAAGTGTTAGTTCTTAATTTCCATAATGTATAATCTATTTGCCTCACGAGTTATATTTGCTGAATTTGAATTAATTATTTCTGAATACTTCTATGCCGGCCTCTTTTTCTAACTTAGGCTAAATTACACATTTGCACTACAAGAAATCCAATTCTTTTGAGGCGATTAAATTCATCTAGGAAACGACAAACTTTTCGGAATTCTTGTTTATCATGGGAAACTGGTGGAGCCACATTTGCCAAAAGGGCGTTAATTGATACCCGTTATATTATGCAATAGGTAAATTTATTTTTTTATATGTATATTGTATGTCAAATTAATTATTCTTTGCATGTTTAATTTTATATTAGTTTAGGTGTACGCGCAATACGCGTGTACCTTACTTTAATGAATTCAAATATTACACTAAATAGAATATTTATTTAAATAATAAAGATGAATATAATAATTAAATTTAATATCTTCTGAATATGTAAAGATGAAGAATTTATTTATTAAACCTAATCTTTATCAAAAATATTTTTAAAAGTCGATCGACATTATCTACCATCTGTAAATTGTAACAAAACAATACAATGACAGCAACATCAAAATAATACAATTAAATCTAATCTTTACACACGGATTTTTTTTCAAAGTCATCCATCACTCATCTATCGCCTGTAAACAATAACAAAATAATACGATAATAGAGATATCAAAATAATACAACTAAACCTAACCTTTACATAAAAAAATTTCTCAAGACCGACCAACATTTATCTATCACCTGTAAACTGCAACAAAATAATACGATAAAAGTGATATCAAAACAATACAATTAAACTTAAATTTTACACACAAAAGTCTCTCAAAGTCTATCGAGATTCATCTACGAACTGTAAACTACTACAAAATAACAAACTAATAGAGACAATGGCGAAGCCAGAATTTTCAGCAAGGGGGTTCACAAGTGAACATACTATCTAACCGAAGGAGGTTCGATATCTACTATATATACATAAAAAAAAAAAATCAAACATTCATTAATTTAGACATGCAATCGAATCAAGTTAGATGAGCATCAACCATATTCTCCCAATAGGCAAACCGATTTGTTCTCTAGTTTAACGTACATCTCAATATTTATAGAAGTATTTCCTTAATAGAGTCTTATTTTAGGAGTATTTTTCTAATTGAATAGTAGAAACAAAAATATTAATTAATTCTCCTACCATATATTTTAGGAATTTCATATATTTTAGAAAGTGTAGCAGAAACAAAAATATTAATTAATTCTTCTACCATATATTTTAGGAGTCTCATATATTTTAGGAAATCTAGTTAATATAATAAAAAATAATTAAATAATAAATTTTAAAAATAGTGAAAAGAAATTCAAATCACTTTTCTATCACACTTTTAATATATTATAAATTATAGATATAGATATAGATTATAGATATTCTATTTTATTTTTTTCAGTGAAAATCTTAACTCTTCATTCACAATCCATAAAGTCATCACATAAATGTCATCACTGAGGGTCATACTTTTTGCAGTGCCGCTTATTCTTCAATGAATATTTCCTACATATACGCTATTTGCATTCAAATATAGTGGAGCACCCTTTAATTCCAATTGTTCTCCTGTCTCATGCTACTTATCTAAGTTGTATTTATTTTATTTTATTTTATTTTTGTAGTTACTTGCACCATGAAGCAAACCCTCATATCATACATAGAGATATAAAGGCAAGCAATGTCCTTTTAGATTCAAATTTCCAAGCAAAAGTGGCAGATTTTGGATTTGCTAAGTTGATACCTGATGGTGTTACTCATCTAACAACAAGGGTTAAGGGAACCCTAGGATACTTAGCACCCGAATACGCCATGTGGGGAAAAGTCTCTGAGAGTTGCGATGTTTATAGTTTGGGAATATTACTTCTTGAAATAATTAGTGCTCGAAAACCCTTAGAAAAACTCCCTAATGGTGTCAAGCGTGACATTGTGCAATGGGCTCTTCCATATATACAAAAAGGTGACTTTAATCACATTGCGGACCCTAGGCTCAAGGGAAAGTTCAATCGTGAACAATTGAAGAACACAATCTTGATTGCTATGAAGTGCACTGATGGAAATCCTGAAAATAGGCCAAGTATGTTGGAAGTGGTGGATTGGCTTAAGAGTAGTGTGGTGGAGAAGAGGAAGAAAGAGATCAAATTAGTGAAGAGTACTACTAATGTTGATGAAAACGACAACAATGACTATGTTGATGATGAGACAAACAACGAAGGTTATACTAAGAGAAAAAACAAGCCAAGATTACCAATTTCAGAATCGAAGATTAGGAAATAAATTTCCAATTACAATCTTGCAACTATATTCCGGAATATTGAACTGTATATTTTAGTGTGTGATGTATTTATACTTATTTTTATCATAGTTGGGTGAAAATCATTTACACCCGAATTTTATTTTAAACATTAAACTCCTACTCAACTTTGAATAATAAATATTCTTTCTCTTTTATCCTAATTGACTTTTTTTGAATGTCTATTTACCCTTATATTATCAACATTTGAATTTCTTATATTTTACTTCTTTAAGAACATGATGTTCTTTCTAAAGCTATGTAACAATTTTTTGTAGAAAAAATAAATATTATGCCCGAGACAAAAAAGACAGTGAAAAGCACTAGTATGTAATTAAGTTAATACGTTCTATAATGAAACAAATGGGCATAATAAAAAATAATTTTATTATTGATAATCAAAACTCTAATATCTTTTTATATAAGTGGGAATAGTAGGCAATAATAACTGTATAAACACATTTCGTTGCAAATAATACAAAATAATTTGTTTCAATAGAGGTAAATTTTATAACAAGTTCCTATAAAATGTAAAGGAGCTTTAAGTTTATTTTTAAGATCAGATGTTTTTATTTTCGCCAAATTAAAGCACTTCAATTTAAAACAGAAAAAATTAGGAGTTATTACAAAATAACGATGGATCTTGAACATTCAATTCCTGGTAAGTCTTCGCGAAAAAAGTAAGGTAGTATATAAAGGGTTCATTCTAGTTCTAGAAAACATTTATACCAATAGCTAATTCATATGAGGCCTAAGTATTGTTAGGGTTTTTGCCTTGATTTTCTTACTATATTTAAATTTTATTTATCTTAGAAGGAAAATAAAAGTTACCATAATTACTTTTACTTTTTCTGAAATAAAAAAATATAATTCTTTTTCATATTTGGCTAACCTCTTTCTTGGAGGAAAGATTTTGAACATCTATAAATAGAAGACTCCCCTTCTCATACCATAACACAATAACATTCACGATGTAGTCGTTTAAAGAGTCTTTGTTTAGGGGGAGATTTTTGCTCTCATTAATTTTTTATATTTTTTATATTAGGTTTTATATGTAGGCCAATTGGCCAAATAATATAATAATATTAAGCCTTTTAGTATTGTTTTATGTGTCTTCTGAATTGTCATCATAATGGTTTGCAACTAACAGCTTCCGCATGACGCCCTCTCGATTTCGAACCCAACAAGTACTTCCACATAAATGATTGATTACCTACAGCTTACGTCTGATAGTCGTATGTTTTTAAATATTATTATTATTACTAGTGAACTTATCCGCGCTTCGCGCGATTATAAAAAATGATAAATAGTAATAATTTATTTAAAATAATAAAGCCATAAGTCACAGTTTTGAACCAAATGAAATTATGAACTTACGAAAATATGAAATTTATATAAAATACATAATAAAGATTGAAATATGAAAAAAAATGCAACATCATTCTTTCGATCTTAATCATTGAAATAGAACAAAAAAGTATGAAATAATTTATAATCTTTCGACTTTTTGTTAATATTCACTCCCACAATCCAATCACCATTCAGTAGTTTTCATCTGATTCTTCGAACCAAAAAAAGTATGAATGTAAGAATCACCTGAAATATAACAACTTAAAAGGTTAATATAATTATTTCTATAAAATCTTATAATATCTTTATTTATAGGACTATAATATGAAATACCAAATAATATTATGACTATGTTTATAACATATTTTATAGGACTATAATATAAAATATCAAATAATATTATGACTATTTCTATGACATATTTTATAGGTTATAACAATAAAAAATTATGAGTTTAATTAAGTTAAAGAACATTAAGTTGTATATTAAAAATTTAAAGAATTGATTTATTAGTTTTTTAATATTATAAATAAGAGAGTTAAAGGAATATATTTTTTTAATGTAGCTCATAAATGAGAAAAATAGCAAAAATTCCAAGAAGAGGGGGGTGGGGTCGGGTGGGTGGAGAATTATATTTCTTGATCAGAAAAGATATGGTAATCACTTTTTCTATTACTGGCTTTATTACTCCTAGTTATTATATATAGATTCATACAATTTTCTTTTACCACAAGTCAGTAAATATACTAAATACATTAAAAGTAACGTGTACTGTTTGTAAATTCTTCTAGAAATCAAACTTTCATTGTCAAATATATACTATAGCAAGAGGAGATATGACATATTAATTAAGTAAAATATTAAATACATCAAGACCGTCTGTCAATAAAAAAAAATTCAAGAATTTTATAATATTTAATATAAAGCTCCTTATACTTGGATAAATTTAAACTTATTGATAGTAATTTAAATCAAGATTACTTGCTAATTAGTTGATAAATCATGTTCAAACTATTCCACTAAAACAGGAATAGACTAAGCCTTTTCATGCTGAAAACTATTTGAATATATAGCTAACACTTATGCATTGGGAAATAAACTTTGGCCCATAAGTAAACATGATGCTTTGGTTTTAACCAACTAATATTTCTAGATCAATATGATTAAAAAAATTAATATTATTTTTTCAAAAATTAAAACAAAACCTTCCAATATTCAGACATAATAAAACCTATAAATCAATTAATTTCAATACAATGAGATAATTTTTTTTCATTTAAACCTTGTTCTTTTAATATTTTAGCACATGTATAATTATAACCAAACTCCTAAAACATATAATCTTTTTCATAAAAAGAAAAAAGAACGATTTAAAGGTAAAAAATATCAAAGTGGGAGAATAAATGATGAACATTAAATAAAATTAAGTCGGTTTAAATACATAAAATACCTCAATTGTGAAAAAAAAGTTGATGTCTTGCATGTAATATAATTCAGGAACAAAAAGTTATAATTTTTAGTGATCGATGAAAATATTGATGCTTGTACAAGGACCTCTTTCATATCTACTTCTCCATACATACCTTGACAATAAGACCACCTATATATTACATCATAATAACTCACAAAAGTACCTATAACTTCTCATCAAAAATTAAATGCAATATATTTTATGAACAATACATTTATATTTAATTTAATATTCATATTATGAATTCTATTACATATTTCCAAAAATAGAGCCAACCAATATCACAATTTGTTGTGACATATACTTACAGATTTATATAGTGATATACAAGATCAATTTTTGTTGATTATATCATTTAAATGAAAATGAAATGAGAGAATACAACTCCACAATAGTGCAAACAAAGGAAGTTAAGATTACCTAGTTTTCTCCAAACTTGATTATCATTATTTTTCAAATAGCAACTTTGAAGAGTTCTAAAAGAAAATTCAGAGAGATGATTGTGAAGTACTATATGATTACAGAATTATAAAAATTATGGCAACATTTGAATTGGGGCTCATTTGTTATCGTATTTGAACTAATATACTAATGGCATTTATGAAGAATATGAATAGATAATCATTAATGAAGAATATGAATGGATGATGAGAGGGATTAAGGAAATTAATGAGAGATTTAAGGCAATGAAATAAATGACAATAATGGAGAACGTTACTACTTTCTCCATCCATTTGGGAAATATAATTAATTTTTATAAAAAAAGGAAAAGGCTAAAAAACAGGAAAAAAGATAAATAGAAATCCTGATTTTTTAGAGCACCACGTAGGACTTATTATTCTCCTTTAATATTATATATTGATTGTTATTATAGTTGACCTTTGATGGTTTTTAGTTGTTAATTTCTTCCTCTCTTATGCATACACTATTACATGTGTGTGTATATATATATATATATATATATATATATATATACTAGACATCAAAGGCCGTACTCAGCACGACCCAATATATACTATTTTTTGTCTTAATTTATATGACACAAATATAATTTAGATAATCAATCATTAAAATAATTTAAATTTTTAATTATTATTACTTATAATATTTTTTCTTCTATTTCAATTTAAGTAACATTGATATAAATTCGAGAGTCAATCAAATATTTTATATCTTTTATATTTCTAAGTGTTAAATATGTGATTTATAATGCTTTTAGCATAATTTTTCAATAAGATATTAAAACTCTTTCAGTCCCAATTTACGTGTTTTCTCATTTTTAAATAATATATGTTACTTTATGTCTTTCTCTGTCCCATCGTAATTTTTGTGGCACTAATATAAATTTCGATAGTCAAATAATTTTTTATGTTAGACATAACATTTTGAGTGAATTTTATCTTTTTTATGAAATATTATTAATTTTTTAATGCTTAGATGACCATAAAAATTAAGTAGGGTGATATAATAAAACCACAATTGAAACAACGAAGCAGACATGTCTTAAATAACTTATAACAACTAATTAGAAGTGATAAAATAAAATTACTATAAATATTATTTTATTTTTTATTTTATTTTTTATTAAATATTATTAATTTTTTAAATACTTAAATGACTTATATTAATTAATTAGAAATAATATAGTAAAATTATGATTGAAGCAGCTGAAGTAGGCATGTCGAAGACGTGCCTGCTTATCCCTACTTATTCTCTCTCTCTCTCTCTCTCTCTCTCTCTATATATATATATATATATATATATATATATATATATATATATATATATATATATAGATAGATAGATATAGATAGATAGATAGATAGATAGATATATATATATAGAGAGAGAGAAAGTGGTTTCAACTTGTCAGTTATTTGACATTAGTAAAAAATAAGGGGATTAAGGCTTTTAAAGAAAATTATAAACTCAAATTGAAAATCTTTTGTGCTTCTTTTTATGGACCTATCAAAAGTTCTAAAACAAAGTTCACTCTTTTCTTATTAATTACAGACAATGACATGTAAGAAATTTATCATAAATGTCATCACATGTGGTTCTTTAGCCTTGAATTTATTTCCACAGGTGAGCCCTCTATCTGTCATCTATTTTTTTTTTTTTTTTTTTCTGAAAAGATATAATTATTCTATATTTCTTATTGTATTTAGGATTAGTACCTACGTGCTACTTTTATTTAGGTTATATGATATAAAATACATTTTATTCTTTGTTTACATTTCATATCAAACATATAATTTACTTTCTTCCTTATTTATTACATGAAATGCAAGTTTGCCTAATTTAAATTTTTAATGTATAATTAATAATGCAAATTTAGTAAAGTAAATTTTTAATAAATATTTTTTTAAGATTTGTGCCAAGTCAATAAATACCAACAAAAAGAAACTAAAGAAAAATACCTAACAAGATTTTACTTATATAAGGTTAAACATAATTCGTTACTAAATAATAATAATTAGTTATTTTTATATATGCAAATCATATTATCCGTATTGAATTAAGCATACTATTCCTACGAGTTAATGAATTTTTTAATTAAAACTTTGAGCATTAATTACTTGTTAGATTGTAGTTATTTTAATCACCTCAAACTCAAAGAAAAAGTTTTAATATTTTATTTTTTAAAAACTTAATATATAAAATGTATTTTACCCATATAACTTATTTGATTAATTCGATATTTCTCGATTTATCTAAAACCTTCCGAGTTATGATTTTAACTAAATAAACCTAATAATTAGTGTTTTTTGATATGTGCAAATCATATGATCCGTATTGGATTAAGC
Source organism: Capsicum pubescens (assembly GCA_030864215.1). Classification (NCBI taxonomy): domain Eukaryota; kingdom Viridiplantae; phylum Streptophyta; class Magnoliopsida; order Solanales; family Solanaceae; genus Capsicum; species Capsicum pubescens. The sequence continues at coordinate 87,286,524 of CM061540.1, forward strand.
ATACTATTCCTACGAGTTGATGGATTTATTTTAATTAAAACTTTGAGCATTAATTACTTTTTGGATTGTAGTTATTTTAATCACCTCAAACTCAAAGCAAAAGTTTTAATATTTTATTTTTTAAAAACTTAATATATAAAATGTATTTTAATCGTATAACTTATTTGATTAATTCGATATTTTCTTGATTTATCTAAAACCTACCGAATTATGATTTTAACTAAATAAACCTAATAATTTGTGTTTCTTTGATTTTTAAAAATTCACCAAAATTCCTATATCACCCTTGATTAATTATTATTATAAATTATTTATATATTAAATAATAATATTTAATTCAAAAATAAAATAGACATTTATGACATGTGTGCTTCAATCGCAATTTTACTATATCACCTCTAATTAATTATTATAAATTATTTATATTTTAAAAATTTAATAATATTCAATCTGTGATTTTATTATATTATCCCTAATTAATTTTATAAGTAATTCATATATTAAAAAATTAGTAATATTTAATTAAAAAATATTAAAAAAAAAAGTTATGACATGTCTGTTTCAGCTGCTTCAATCATGATTTTACTATATCACCCCTAAGTAATTATTATAAGTCATTTATGTATTAAAAAATTAATAATATTTAACTAAAAAAAGTAAAATAGACATTTATGATATGTTTGCTTCAGTTGCTTTAACCATAGTTTTACTAAATATCACTCCTAATTAATTATTATAAGTCATTTAAGTAATAAAAAATTAATAATATTTAATAAAAAGGTGAAATATATATATAAATGATAAATTAACTCTTGATATTTTAAATTAACTTGACATCTTATATGAGATCCACTTAAAAAAATTTCACGAGTATTTCTATAGTAATTTTTGTTATGTCACTACTAATTAATCGTTGTAAGTCATTTAAGACACTTATGTTTAGCTGTTCAATCGTGATTTTACTATATCACCCCTAATTAATTTTATGGCCATGTAAGCATTGTGCCACTTAAATTTAAATAGAAGAAATATTATAAAGCACAATAATTAAAAATTAAAATTATTTAAAAAATATAATTGGCTATCAACGACACAAAACTCTGGACAAGGAGAGTAACATATATTATTCATAAAAAGTATTATAAATTACAATAGTTAACAACTTAAAATATCTAAAAATAATTTAATCTGTTATATATTTCAAAAAATATGTAAAAAATACTATAAATCACAATAATTAACAACTTAAAAAATATAAAATATTTGGCCGACTCTCAAAATTATATTAGTGTCACATAAAATTGGAATAAAAGAAAAGTATTATAGATCACAATAATTAAAAACTTAAATTATTTTAAAAATATAATTGACTATCAATGCCACAAAAGTTTGGACAAGAAAAGTGATGTATATTATTTGAAAATTAAATAAAAAATATTATAAATTACAATAGTTAACAACTTAAATTATCGAAATGCATATTAAAAATATGATTGATTATCTAAATTCTATTTGTGTCACATAAATTGAGACAAAAATAACATATGTTGAACCCGTGCTAGATCCCGGATAAATCTTAGAATGTATATGCAATCCTTTTTTAAAAATACTTTTTTTAAAATATATCAAGATTGAAAAGACAAGTTCTAATACAACACATCAAATATTGTAAAAGAAATAATGTTAGCATAAATAATACCAGCATTACTAATACAAGTATTATTAATGCAAATATTACTAATACATTCTGTTCAAAATTATTTTTATACACTCTAACAAATGACTCCTACGTTTCAATGGAAGGAACATATACAAAAGCAAAGTTCGATAAAATATTTACAGAAGTATGTTTTATCGTGTTCTCAAAGTCAAATAACTTAAATTAATGTGACAGATGGTAACTTATAGTTTTTTTTTTTTATCATTTTCAAAATACTTAAGATTTAAATTTAAAATATTAATTTAATTTAACTTCAAAGAACAAGTTGACAAATAAAAGAGAAGGAGAAATGAAAGCAAATGTTGTTTATGTCAACTTAGTATTGCAACCCACATGTGATATAATATGCAATGACTAGATAACCCTTTATCTTTTTTAACAATTATTCTCTATTTTATACAACAGGTGTCAAGTCTTATGTATCAATTTTAATCTCATATTTTATACTTAATGTATCAGATCTCAGTCATATGATTAGAGATTTGAACTTCAAAATGCATCGAATTTTGTTATTTATATGAGTAAGTTATACATAATTATCTTCTGAAATAATTTGACTCCTTGAAAAATACTATCAAGTAGTTAATATGTTTTGTATTTTCATGTTTTATAATTCATATTGACATCAATCTAACTTATCGTACATAATCAAAATATTTTAATGTTGGACCCGTGCTGACACGGGCCAGCCATGCTACTCTAGTATATATATATATATTCAAGTTCCACGGCCGGCTGATGCCTTACCATTTGTAAGGAGACGATTGGGAAATGACAATTAATCTCTATAACAAAACAGGTGGAATAATAATAAAGGCATCGGGGGTGGTTATGATGATATTAATAAAGGCGAGATTGCTAACTAATTCCTACTCTTTGAAACCTAAGTTTAGAAGATAGTACATTGCTCCTTTTATTTTACAAGGGACGGCAAGAATAATTTCTAGTATGATGTGATGCACTTTTGTGCTTCGGTCCAACAAATCATCCTTGGTTTGGTTAAAATTGTGTTTCCCGTAGTGTTGGAAATGAACTATTCTTTCATAACAGAGTATCAAATCTTGAATATTAGAAAAAAAAGTACTTCCCACGTTTGTCCGCCATATCTAATAATATCTATTCAGTTTAAAAAATCAATGCATAATTTATCTATTTGGTGCTTTGCAATGCCTTCTGCTTTCTCTATTTATAGAATGAAAAATGTACAAAAGTTTTTACATCCGTATTCAATAAAATATTAAAAAACTAAAAAGCTAAAAAAAACTTAAAAGTCTTCACCTAACCTATAAGACTTTGAATTTTCCTACTTTACATTAACTTCTCAATAAATGCTACTAACTAATGTTAGAAGGCATTGCAAAGCAAGCCTTCATGCGTTGAAGGATCCATTAAAAGGATGGAAAAAACATAAAACTACTATAAAAATTGAATTAATTGATAAAAATAACATAATAACCCAGAAACCATTAACATATAATTTCGATGATTTAAAAGAATTTAAAATGCATATAGATGAATTATTAGAAAAGCAATATATACAAAAAAGTAATAGCAAACATAATAGCCCAGCATTTATAGTAAATAAACATAGTGAACAAAAAAGAGGAAAAAGTAGAATGGTTATTGATTATAGAAATTTAAATGCAAAAACAATAACTTATAATTACCCAATACCAAATAAGATATTAAAAATAAGACAAATACAAGGATATAATTATTTTAGTAAATTTGATTGCAAATCAGGATTTTACCATCTAAAGTTAGAAGAAGAATCTAAGGAATTAACCGCATTTACGGCACCACAAGGATTTTATGAATGGAATGTACTACCATTTGGATATAAAAATGCACCAGGTAGATATCAACATTTTATGGATAGTTATTTTAAACATGCTAAGTATTTGTAAGAGTAGTTAGGTATACGTTTAATGAGACAGAAATAAAATGGGAAATAAATAGAAAAGAATTATGTTCATTATATAAATGTTTGTTAGCATTTGAGCCATATATTGTATATAACAAATTTATTGTGCGAACAGATAATACACAAGTACGCTGGTGGCTAACAAAGAAAATACAAAATTCAGTTACAACAAAAGAAATTCGGAGATTAGTATTGAATATATTAAATATATATCAATGGAAAAATCTATGGAGGAACAAAGTCAAATGAAAAATGCTATTCATAATGAAATTTATTTCCCCAACATTAAATTTTATTATATTCAAAGCGTAATATAATAAAATTACCCCTATTATTCATTGTTTTTTAAATTATGTGTCAAGTTAATAGTGGACACATAATGGACAACTATTACCAAATGGAGGCGGTAACAAGAATAATTGTTGTGTACCTATTAACAACAACGGAAGTTCAGTAGAATTTTTGTTGAAGAATTGTTCCACCCAAATTTTGAATCACTAGACAACAAAGTTAGAAATCACAAACTAAATGTCTTGTTTTTTGTGTGTACTCTTTTTGAAAGATAAAATGAAATTCATCTCTTTTTTATGAAACTGAGATAATGCGTCTGTTTTCTCTTAATATAGAGGAAGCCTGACAGTTAACAAAAAATCACCACATCCTTTATTTTGAATTGTTAGTGTTGGAGTTGGTTATAACCACGAGTAACATCCTTCACTCTCATCTCCACAAACTGGGTCGGATCAGCCTACATAGAGCAATGACTCAATTTTTCAATAGTTTCATTTAGTTCATGATGGGCTCGATCCAAGCTAGCATCGTGCAAGTAACACACAATTCATATTGGCAAATAGTTCGTGTAATCTGCAAGCATCAAAAACTATAATATTTTGTAACTTATATAGGTTATATAAAAGCTCAACATAGGAATTCAATCACATGCAAAAAGAATTCACTATAAATGTAAGGACTATATTACTTGCAATACCTCAGACATCATTAGCTACACATGTATCGAGTTCCCCCGATCCTTCATCCTCTAAAGAGGTAAACTCAATTTCATGTTTAACTTTATATGCACAATCACACTTGAGACCTATAATAAGTGTATTAGTCGATCTGTGTATATAAGTTAAATTATTAATTTTAGTTATCTTTTTTATCTAGTCGAATCTATATGTTTTAAATCAACTGCTTTTCTAGGCATGTGTTGCATGCGTTGCATTGTTGCATGCGTTGCATTGTTGCTTGACTATTAATAACATGTTAAAGTAGCAACATCGATCGAAACTTCAAAAAGTAAACAAATGTTAAAGGATATTTCAATGAAAAGTTAATATAACATTTAGGGTCTCACACAATGAAGAAGTAGAGATCCATTCTTCCACTAACCCTTTAATCGCTTAGCATACGTGATAATGAAGCACGTGCTATGATGTTCTCACCTTATATTAATGCGTGTGTCTTATTCTTTTACTTGCTAAATACGGTGCAGATCTTGATCTTGACATCTTTAGATGCATGTCTTATCCGTGCTAATCTCTTCAATGATCCTCAAACTCATTGTCTTAGAGAAACACACATCTGACATTACAAAACAAGTCTACATTGTGGTGAAACTCATCTTTTCACCTCCCTTGATTTAAGAGTTGATTGCTCACGTGAGATAACCCACTTAACGACTTATTCGACACATTTTATGAGAAGATGCATAAAGTATCCAAAGTTATCACGAATTTATCAAAAGACACTTAAAGTTTGGGGGGTTCTATTACCCCACAAAACAATTTTAAAATGATATTATTACTTCATTTTTTGTCACTTGGCATAAGAGGGAATACACTCTCTTAAAGAGCGTGACTAGCCCCAAAAAATATTACTCTCTCCGCTTAAAGAAAAATGACCTAGTTTAACATGACGTGGAGTTTAAGGAAAAAAAAAAACTTTTAAATCCTATGGTCCTAAATTAAAGTTATATCAAATATATCAAAAATGTCCTTTAATCTTGTGGTTTAAACATGTCACGTGAAAAGTTGAAATTAAAATATTACCGAAAAAAGGAGGTCATTCTAGGCCATTCTTTTTTAAGTGGAGGGGAGTATAATTTTATTTTTGCAATTTTTTTTATAAAATATATTTTCTATTTTTTATTATTTTAATTTTTTTCTGTACGTTCTTCTCCATAAATCAGCGACCTCCATCATTTTCAATTTCATTTACCTTTTTTACTAATTTTAGTTTAACTCGTTTCTTCAACTTCAAAATATTCTCTTGAAATTTGTATAATTTTGCAATTTGATCTTCGGCCCATCTCTTTCGAATCACGAGAAATTCATTATTTTTTTTTATTTTTTTTTGAGAAATTCATCATTGGTGGTTTTTTTTTTTTTTGAAAATGATGAAAAGGTAATAAAAAGTGAAAAGAAATGGTGGAGAGGAAGATGATTTATCAACTATCATTTTTTCCCATAAAATTTATTTTTTAATTATTAAGATCTCGCTCCTTAAAAATGAAGATTGAAAGTGGTAAAGTTAAGAGATGAGGAAAGAATGATAAAATTGGAGATAAGAAGTTCAAGACTGTGGTGATTTAAATTTTAGATTTTGCTTTGATACTAATTAAAATTTCCAAATTAAAATTATTTGATGGTTTTATTTTTCAAAAATTAATTATTGTTAATCTGAAAACTATTTGAAAGCGCTGTGAAGGAAATTCGTGGTGATTGCAACTATATATGGTGATGATAAAGGTTACACTAGAAGGATTTAAAGAAAGTTGAAGTGTAGAAGAAAGGAAAAAGTGGCAATTGGTGAGTGATTTACACATATTCTTTATTAACTTGAATTGGTTAAAAAAGAATGTATTTATTTTGGTCATAATTAATTTTGTGAGGTATAAAATTCGTATAAATTTAAAATATATTTTATAAATTCGAGACAATTTTAATGGATACTTTATGCATTTTCTCCACACTTTATGAACAAAACACATTATCATGCACATGCATTCAAAATATAAACATAAATTAAAAAAATTAATATTGATGAGAAAATTAAAATAACCAATTTATTTTACAATATATAAATATATCAAATCCTATGTGAACCTACAGTCGTAAAATATTTCCAAACAAGTCTCTATTTATTGTCTTTGTAAAAGGATTAACTATCATTTCTCATATTGAAATGTATTGTAAATTTATTTCTCCATTTACTATTATGTCTCTCACAAAATTATATTTGATATCAATGTGTTTGATCTTGCTGTGATACTTAGAATTTTTCATGTATGAGATAGCCGCTTGACTGTCATAATATCAAATCATAGAATTGTGAGAATTCTTTGAAATATTAGAATGCTCAAAGAATTTCTTCAAGCCAATAACTTCTTGTCCTGCAGAGCAGATGCACCGCCACGAATTCAAATTTTCTGGTTGAAAAGATTGTTCAATGTTTACTTTTTTACTTTTTCACGAAATAACACCACCATTAAGTACGTAAACGTAATCGAAGGTTGATTTTCTATCATATCGGTTGTCAACCCAATTAATATATGTATAACCTCTCATGACTATATCAAATCCACCAAAGCATAGTGAATAATCTGTAGTTTCTTTTAGGCACCGAAATTTTTTTTTCACTACTTTTCAATAATCTCTTTCAAGATTGGATTGATACCTGCTAACTAGACCAGGGGTGGATCTATGTAGAAGGTATGGGGTGGCACGACACCCGCACTTCTCGGATGAAACTCTGTATATTTATGTGTATATGTATCAGCTAATGTATAAATAGTATGCTTGGCACCCACAATATCAAAGGGACTAGTGGCGTAAGTGGTCGAAATTGTTTGGTTTAACTCCAACAACGCGGGTTCGAAAGCCGCTCTGCACAATATTTTTAGAGTGATTTTTAGCACTTGTCTGTTTTCTCTTTAAAAAAAAAATATAGTGTGGCTATGAAGAATAGAACCCGTGACCTCTTCTTTACAAAGCACTTGACAATACCAACTAGGCAAGCCTTCATGTAATACTAACACTTGTTAGATATATATAATTATATGTTATTGTTCAAAATAAGATGACACCCAGAGGTTTCGAATCTTGGATCCGCCTCTGAACTAGACCTATGACATAATAAATATCTGGACGAGTACACGTTATAGTGTACATCAAGATTTTGATAGAATTAGAATATAAAACTCAAGATATGTTTTTTTTTTCCAGTCTTTGAACATATTTCAAGACTTAAAGTTTCACCTTTTGTCATAGAAGTATTCATGCAAGTATTCAATCGAAATGATTTCAAAATTTGCATTATCTATGTTTCTTGAGATAGACTCAATTTTTTTTTTAAAACTATTTCTTTGGATCTTAATGCCTAATGTATAATCTGCTTCACCCATATCTTTCATAACAAATGACTTTGAAAGTCATGACTTGACAATTTTACACAATTTAAAATTATTTTCAGCTAATAAAATATCATTCACGTAAAGGGTCATTGGACTTCTTTATATAGATACAAATTTACAATATTCTTCATCGATCATTGTAAAATCAAATGAAATCACCTCCTTTTGAAATCTCAAGTACCGCTACCTTGAAAATTGTTTCATGCATAAATTGATCTTTTCAATTTATAATTTTTTTTCTTGGCCTTTAACAACGAAATCTATAGATTATTTCATGCAGATTTTTTATTTTATTTGTCCATTTATAAAAATAGTCTTCACATTCGTTTGGTGTAATTCTAGATCCAAATATGCAATAATAGACAAAAGTAATAGTATGGAGATAAACTTCATAATTGAAGAAAAAGTTTCCTCATAATCTATTCCAATTTATAGGATAAAATCTTTTGCTACAAATCGTGTCTTATTTTTTTATTGACTCATCTAATTTGCGTTAATTTTGAGAATTCATTTGCTCCAAATAACTCTAAGTCCAGAAGAACGATCAATCCCAAATTTCGTTGATTTTGATGGACTCTAATTCTTCTCTTATCGCTTTTATTCACTCATATTTTCTGGGACTCATTAAAGTCTCAGTCACAAAAATTATGTTCATCCAACTCTGAGGGAGATATCAAGAAAACATATTCCTCAATCTCATAAGATTGATTAGGTACACCTTGTCTGATATTCTTACGTAATTGAAGTTCAGATTTCTCCATAAAATTTTGAGATTCAAAACTCCCTCTTGAATCGGGAATCAATTCTTTATTTATTGAATTATCAAGCATTATTTTCATAAAAAGAAATACTACTCCTTTTGTTTTAAAATAAGTGATGTTTTATGTATGGACATACTCCTTAAGAAAACTACTCATTCGTAGAATGTGAAATGTATTTTACTAACTTACCTTTAATAAATACCCTGAAAAGGTATAGGTCTTTAGTTATTCTTTTGTTATAGAAAACTTTCTTTGTTTAACCTAAAGATAAAATTGAAAGAACATTGTTAATACGTTCTTAATAATGTGAAACACCTTTTGTTTTAAAATAAAATGAAAAGATGAAAACTCCACTTACTAATAAAAGAAAGAAAACAAACATCTCATATCAAAAGCCTTGTTCTCTTTAAATTGGTATGTCACATTATTGAAGTCTCATTTCTTAATAATAGAACTATTTATCTCATGAGTAGTGCTAAACGACTCGAGGGTCGATTGACTTGATTTACTCGAAATGGGTAAAATGACAGTTTTGCCCTTTGACTCCAAAACCACCTATCCTTCCCTCCAAAATTGCAAAACCACTTTTTATTTTTTATTTTTTATTAGACCATATTTCTCCTCTAGTCTTTTAACTTTCCTCTTTTACACTTTGTCTTCACTAATCATTCTACTTTACTCAATTAAATTTTTCTGACCATTTCATTACACTTGGTCATTAATTATTCTATCCTCTTTCATTTAATTCAGGCATAATGGATCATAATGAATGTAATAACCAATTAAAAGCAACATTACATGACGTTTTTGGCTTGGAGAACAGTGATAGTTTGCATGGTAATGAAGATTCATATGGTGGATATGCTGATGGTCCAAATCAATATTTGGACACAAACGATGAAGACCTTCAGAACCTGGCTGATGAGGAGATGAATAGGTCTCATCAATCGGTTCAAGATGAAGATTTAAGTATTTCTGACAGCAAAGAAGATCATTATGGGTAGGATGATGTTGAAGAATAGGAAGGCCCAATGCATGATGATAGCTACACCGAAGAGCAATACACGACAGGTCCTGTTGAAGGTATGTCTTTTCGTTGTGTATAAACCGCCTTCACATTTTATAAAGAACACAGTCGTTTGACTGATTTTGGAGTTGTTAAGACAAGTGCAAAAAAATTGGCTGGTCAATTAAAGTATGTAACAGTTGGGTGTGATAAGTGCCGAAAAATAACGGTTAGGAATCAAAGCAAGAGGGTTGATTGCAAAGCGAGGGTGAACTGTCAAGTGATGAATGATGGTTCGTGCATAGTGACAAAGGTTATCTTAGAGCACAATCATGAGTTGGATCCTGTACTGTCGTATTTTTTGCCCTCCCACAGGGAATTGAGCAGGACTGTGAAGAGGAGTCTAGTAGCGCATGACATTGCAGGTCTAAGGCTTTCAAAGAGCATAAGACTCTTGGAGGTTGAAGATGGAGGCTCCGAAAGAATGAGGTGCACTCCCAAGGAATGTCGCAACTACATTCTTCAGCAACAGAGGCTCCGAACACTTTCCAGTGATGTTACCACATTGCACAGATTTTTGGTGGATATGCAATCCAAGGAAGAATTTTTTTTTATTCAATAGACTCCGACAATACTGGAAGACTTCGAAATGCTGTGTGGGTGAACATATACTGTGAGGCAGCCTACCGCAACTTCAGCGATGTCAAATGCTTCGATACAACCTACCTCATGAATTAGTGGTGCATGCTATTTGCTTCTTTTATCGGTGTTAATCACCACATCCAGTCCATACTTCTGGGATGTGCTTTGCTCATGAGCGAGGACATCAAAATATATGCTTTTGTATTCAGAACTTGGCTTACGGCCATGGGCAAAATCCCTCAAACGGCTATCCTCATAGACCAATGTGAGAGTATTAAGGCAGCCAATCGTGAGGTGCTGCCAAATACCGTCCACAGGTATTGCATTTGGTACATCTTTACCAAGCTACCCGTAAAGCTTAGGAGAGTGACCAATTATAAGCCTGCTAAGGCTCGCTTCAAAGCGATCATCTTTGACAACATTACAATTGCTGAATTTAAGGATAAATGACAGGCGTTCGTTGAAGAATACGACCTGGGTCGACGGATTTGGTTCTAAAGTCTCTATTCGGTGAGGTCCAAATGCATTCCCGTATATCTCAAGCATTTTTTTTTGGGATGGTATGATGTTCACGCAAAGGTGTGAGTCAATGCATGCCTTCTTTGATGGCTACATCATCGGTCGAAGCTCTCTAAAGCAGTTTGTTGAGCAATATGAGGTTGCCCTCAGGTTTAAATATAAGAAGGAATTGGAGAGCCAAGCTAGAGAAAGAAAGCAGTTTGTACGACCTACCATCGCATTCGAATGGGATATGCAGATATATGGCCACTACACGCGCGCTATTTATGATTTCTTTAGGGTGCATGTTGTAAAGCTACCACACTGTAAAATTGAAAGGCATATCGATTTCGATATGATAGAGGGAGTTGAGGTATATAATGTGATAGACTATTTGATACGAATTGATTATCATGGTGATAATTTTGTATTCACCATAGAGTACCGTCCCTCCAATCAATATATTAAATGCAATTGCAAGACCTTCGAAAGTGAAGGGATTGCGTGCTGCCATATTATGAGGACGATGAATTTCAACAGGATTCATTTGTTTCACGATAGATATATACTTTGCCGCTGGAAGAGAGACATAGTCCGCCCACATATGAGTAAATTCTTTCCAAGAGAGTACCTAACAATAACGGACGAGTACCGAGTGTATAATGGGATCAAGAAATGGTTGGATAGAAACTGCGACATCGTATTAGACTGTCCCGTTAGACGCAGGGACTTGAAGAATGTAACACCTAAATTTTCTAAACCAGAATGCAACACGGTGCCTATGACCCCGAAGGACCAAAAGCTAACCCATGACTGATATCTGTACCTGTACAATACATAATATACATGAAGAATACGGAAAATATGAACAATAGGCCATAAGGTTCAACTGAATAAAGAATCTGTCAAAACATAACATCCATGTGGGGTAACGAATACCCAAAACAACTGAATCTGAATCAAAACTGAATACAAATTAGACTAAATCTGAAAGCCTCTAAGTACTGTCTGAATAAGGAGATGAAGGAACATGTTTCCAACTAACTCCGTAAAACTAAAAGCTAACTGAGATAATAAATGAATCAAATCATATCATCCTCGAATGAAGAGGACTTACTGCAACTCTGTATACTGGAATGCTACTGCTACTGTGGATCTGAAGCTCGTGTCTCTGTACCTATGGTGTAACATGAAAAGAAAGCACCATAGTGCAAATACGTTAGTACGTGGGGATGTACTGAGTATACGAGTGAGGTAGGCTAAAAGCAAAAGGGTTTACATGCATGAGTAATGCTAACTGACTGACTGATATGAACGTGAGAGTGCAAACATGCATGCATAATAACTGAGATTGTGAATGCGTGATAGCTAAATTTGTACGCTAATACATGTTTTACTGATAACTAATCATGACTGATATTGTAGTTCTGATAACATGGGTGACTGTATCTGACAGTCCTGAATCTGATGGAACTATCTGAGTTCCGTACTGTAATTAAATTGACTGTATCTGATAGTCCTGATATACTAAAATCTGAAGAACTATCTGGGTTATTTTACTGAGAATGATGCTGAAACTGTGGGAGGTAGTTGTTTAACCGACATACCCCATATGTGCCATTATGGCTAAGCTGGGGTCCAATCTCTGCCCTGACTGGAAGGGTGTCAATACCGCACCACTAGTAAGGACAACATGTGAGCAACCCTCATATAATAGGTAACTCTAGTGAGAACGGTGGGAACCCTCATATAATAGGTTAAGCCACCTTATCTACCCTTATATAACAGACTACGATGACTCAAACTATCCTGGCTACATAGTTCTGGAACGCAAGGATGACTGCTAAGAATCACACCCTCATATAACTGGTGCGTTCCCAACCTTGGGTTCGCTCGGTTCTAACTTCTACTCTCATCTGAAGAGACTGAACATGAGTAACTGACTGTACATGGACCGAACTTACTGAATACCGTTAACTGACGGAATACTTCTGATATCTGATAACTGACTGAGATCATGATGTTTTCCTGAGTCATATGAGTGACTGATTTCTATTGATTCATGGCTTGATTTTGGAGATTGTGAAACATGACAAGGCTCTAGGCACACAACTATATTTTTTTGGGTACGAGTACCCCCAGGACTCGACGGAAGGAAACTGACGCACATGACTAACTTGAGTACGTGACCAACATCAACAATCCATAATATCATAACTTGGGGAATTCCATAAAGTGCATGGATATCATACATTTTGTACATAAGTAGGATTTTCAAGTAAGCATGGCATAATCTCATAAGACTAGTTCATGAATAGCCCAACAACATTTACAAGACACAATATCAACATGAAAATCATTGGAACATAGTGGCATATCATGAATCCTTCACTTAGTTACAATTTAGCTATATTGCATGATTTCTAGTTCCTTAGGCATTTTATCAAACACCTTGCATGCACTATTTTAAGGCATAGGTATATTTATTAATTCGACCATCTTAATCCATCCAAAATTTATGGGTTTCAACTAACCTATTCACATGCTTCATTAAAACACATCAAGATACAACCTTGAATGCAAAAAACAATCATCAACATGAATATAGTCATAACACGACAAGAAATTTACAATTTATAATTTAAAACATGATTCATGAGCTCCATGGATGAAAGGGACCTATGGATGAACACTACGCATATCTTAGTGATTGAATCTTGTAACAGATCTAATGTTTCTGAAGGTTCTTGAAGAATTACGTAGGCTTTCTCTTGAGGAGATAATCTCTAATCTTGTGGTTGAGAGTGTATGAGAGAGCTTTTTGAGATGTTTAACTAAAGAGAATGGAAGATAATACGCTCCTTGAGGGTTATAAGTCGTAATAAGTGAAGGGAAAAGACAAAATAATGTTACTAAAATGTCCCTCAATTACTGGGAAAAATAGATGACGACATTCGTGATAAGTCGTCAAGCTGGTGATAAGCCGTCACGAATTGTCGTCATAAAAGGGTAAAATTTTGACTTTCTAGTTAAGGTTGATGACATTGGTGATAGGCCATCACGGGAGTGACGACTTGTCACAAAATGTCGTCACTAGGGGTGAAAATCTTCCCAGGGCTGAAGACATTGGAGATAGGTCGTCACGGGCATGACGACTTGTCACGAATGTCATCACTCAGTTTCCCAGCCTGACATGCCGGAGTAAAATGGGTATAACTCCTTGCTTCGATATCGTATTTATATGAAATTGGTATCGTTGGAAAGATAATTAAATTATATATTTTTAAGTGGGAATGAGCTCAAATATTCATAGCATAACGAGAGATATGTTCGTTTGAAGTTAACTATACCAATATCCTTCTCAAGAATTCAATCGGTAAGGAATTGTTTTGATTCGTCTATTAGCTAGGAAACTTTTGAGGACTTAATATGCATTAAACTTTATCATAGAACTACCAAAGAACTTAAATTTATCACTCATTAGTTCAAAACATGATCGTAAAAATGTCTCAACTTTTGGGATATTACAATATATCCCCCTTGGGAACATTCATCCTCGAATGAGAATCAACTGAGAGGGGATAAAAGACAAAATGAACATGACTGAACTTGAATAACTAAAATCTGATCTCATGACTGACATGATAAATATACTGAACTCATGCATATCTGATGCATGGATAACTAATACTTGAATGCATAACTGAGTAATCTGATAAACTGAGTTTCTCAAGATGAGAATGCATAGCTGATGCATGATCTTATAACTGAACTGATACATAAATTCATGACTGAGTTACAATGGTAATAGGTACCAAGTTTTATGATGGGAACATGAACATGAAACTGAATAAGCTTAAGGAGAACTATTACCTTGAGCTTTATCTGAATTGGCGGAGAAGAGGTGAGGATACTTGGTACGTATATCTGATTCTGCTTCCCAAGTATCTCCCTCATGAGACTAATTTTTCCAAAGAATCTTGACTAGAGGGACTTCTTTGTTCCTCAATCTACGAGTCTGATAGTCTAAGATTTTGACTGACATCTCTTCATAAGAGAGACCGTTCTGAATTTCAATGCTCTGAATAGGGACTACAATTTCTGGATCACCTATGCACTTCTTGAGAAAAGGGACATGGAAGACTGGATGAATTGAGGCTAGATCTAAAGGCAATTCGAGCTCATAAGATACCTTGCCGAAGCAACTGAGAATCCTGAAGGGACCGACATATCGGGAACTGAGTTTTCCATTCTTGTCGAACCTCTTCACTCCCTTCATGGAAGAGATCTTAAGATAGATATAATCATTGAGATAATAAATGAATCAAATCATATCGTCCTCAAATAGAGAGGACTTACTACAACTCTGTATACTAGAATGCTACTGCTACGGCAGATCTGGAGCTCGTGTCTCTGGACCTAAAGTGTAACATGAAAAGAAAGCACCATAGCGCAAATGCGTAAGTACGTGGGGATGTACTGAGTATACGAGTGAGATAGGCTAAATGCAAAAGGGTTTACATGTATGAGCAATGCTAACTGACTGACTGATATGAATGTGAGAGTGCAAACATGAATGCATAATAAGTGAGATTATGAATGTATGATAGCTAAATTTATACGCTAATACATGGTTTACTGATAACTAATCATGACTGATACTATAGTTCTGATAACCTGGGTAACTGTATCTGACAGTCCTGAATCTGACGAAACTATCTGAGTGTTGTGCTGTAATTAAATTGACTATATCTGACAGTCCTGATATACTAAAATCTGAAGAACTATCTGAGTTCTTTTACTGAGACTAATGCTGAAACTGTGGGAGGTAGTTGTTTAACCGACATGCCCCATATGTGCTATTATGGCTAAGCTGGGGTCCGATCTCTGCCCTAACTGGAAGGGTTTCAATGCCACACCACTGGTAAGGACAACGTGTGAGCATCCCTCATATAACAGGTAACTCTAGTGAAAACATTGGGAACCCTCATATAACAGGTTAAGCCACCTCATCTACTCTCATATAACAGGCAGTGATTTCTCAACCTATGCTGGCTACATAGTTCTGGAATGCAAGGACGACTGCTAAGAATCACACCCTCATATAACAGGTGCGTTCCCATCCTTGGGGTTGCTCGGTGCTAACTTCTACTCCTATCTGAAGAGACTGAACATGAGTAGCTGACTGTACATGGACTGAACTTACTGAATACCGTTAACTGACGGAATACTTCTGATATCTGATAACTGACTGAGATCATGAGGTTTTCCTGAGTCACATGACTGACTGATTTCTATTTATTCATGGCTTGATTTTGGATATCGTGAAACATGACAAGGCTCTAGGCACATAACTATATTTTTTTGGGTACGAGTACCCCCAAAACTCGATGGAAGGAAACTGACGCACATGACTGACTTGAGTACGTGACCAACATCAACAATCCATAATATCATAACTTGGGGAATTCCATAAAGTGAATGGATATCATACATTTTATACATAAGTTGGATTTGCAAGTAAGCATGGCATAATCTCATAAGACTAGTTCATGAACATCCCAACAACATTTACAAGACACAATATCAACATTAAAATCATTGGAACATAGGGGCATATCATGAGTCCTTCACTTAGTCACAATTTAAATATATTGCAACATTTCTAGTTCCTTAGGCATTTTATCAAACACCTTGCACACACTCTTTTAAGGCATAGGTGTATTTATCAATTCGACCATCTTAATCCATCCAAAATTTATGGATTTCAACTAAACTATTCACATGCTTCATTAAAACACATCAAGATACAACCTTGAATGAAAACAACAATCATCAACATGAATATAGTCATAACACAACAAGAAATTTACAATTTATAATTTAAAACATGATTCTTGAGCTCCATGGATAAAAGGGACCCATGGATGAACACTACACATACCTTAGTGATTGAATCTTGTAAGAGATCTAATATTTCTGAAGATTCTTGAAGAATTCCTTAGGCTTTCTCTTGAGGAGATGATCTTGAGAGAATACCCTAATCTTGTGGTTGAGAGTGTATGAGAGAGCTTTTTGAGATGTTTAACTAAAGAAAATGGAAGATAAAATGCTCCTTGAGGGTTATAAGTCGTGAGAAGTGAAGGGAAAAGACCAAAATAACGTTACTAAAACATCCCTCAATTACTGGGAAAAATAGATGACGACATTCGTGACAAGTCGTCAAGCTGGTGATAAGTCATCACGAATTATAGTGACAAAAGGGTAAAATTTTGACTTTCTGGTTAAGGTTGACGACATTGGTGATAGGCCATCATGGGCGTGACGGCTTGTCATAAAATGTCATCACTGGGGGTGAAAATCTGCCCAGGGCTGACGACATTGGTGATAGGCCATCACGGGCGTGACGGCTTGTCACAAATGTCGTCACTCAATTTCCCAGCCTGACATGCCGGAGTATAATGGGCATAACTCCTTGCTACGATATTGGATTTAGGTGAAATTAGTATCGTTGGAAAGATAATTCAATTATATATTTGTTGGTTAGTCATGAGATCATATATTCATAGCATAAAGAGAGATAATCTCATTTGAAGTTGACTATACCAATATCCTTCTCAAGAATTCAATCGGTAAGGAATTATTTTGATTCGTCTATTAGCTAGGAAAATTTTGAGGACTTAATATGCATTAACCTTGATCATAGCACTACCAAAGAACTTAAATTTATCACTCATTAGTTTGAACATGATCATAAAAATGTCTAAACTTTTGGGGTATTACAATATATCCCCTTGGGAACATTAGTCGTCGAATGAGAATCAACTGAGAGGGGTTAAAAGACAAACTGAACATGACTGAACCTGAATAACTAAAATCTGATCTCATGACTGACATGATAAATATACTGAACTCATGCATATCTGATGCATGGATAACTAATACTTGAATGCATAACTGAGTAATCTGATAAACTGAGTTTCTCAAGATGAGAATGCATAGCTGATGCATGATCTTATAACTGAACTGATACATGAATTCATGACTGAGTTACAATGGTAATAGGTACCAAGTTTTATGATGGGAATATGAACATGAAACTGAATAAGCTTAATGAGAACTATTACCTTGAGCTTTATCTAAATTGGCGGAGAAGAGGTGAGGATACTTGGTACGTATATCTGATTCTGCTTCCCAAGTATCTCCCTCATGAGACTAATTTTTCCAAAGAATCTTGACTAGAGGGACTTCTTTGTTCCTCAATCTACGAGTCTGATAGTCTAAGATTTTGACTGGCATCTCTTCATAAGAGAGACCGTTCTGAATTTCAATGCTCTGAATAGGGACTACAATTGCTGGATCACCTATGCACTTCTTGAGAAAAGGGACATGGAAGACTGGATGAATTGAGGCTAGATCTAAAGGCAATTTGAGATCATAAGATACCTTGCCGAAGCAACTGAGAATCCTGAAGGGACCGACATATCGGGAACTGAGTTTTCCTTTCTTGTCGAACCTCTTCACTCCCTTCATGGGAGAGATCTTAAGATAGATATAATCATTGACATCGAATTTGAGATCCTTTCTATGAACATCTGCATAAGACTTCTGTTGGCTTTGAGCAGCCCGGAGTCTCTCTCTGATCAACTGAACCTTCTCTAAGGCATCGAATACCAAGTTAGGACCTATGACCGAGGCCTCACTAACTTCAAACCAACCAATTGGAGATCTATATATCCTACCATAGAGAGCTTAGAATTGAGCCATTTGAATACTGGAATGATAGCTATTATTGTATGCAAATTCAATCAAAGGCAAGTGATCATCCCAACTACCCTTGAAATTAATTGCACACGCTCTTAGTATATCTTCAAGAGTCTGAATGGTCCTTTCTTCTTGACCATCTGTCTGAGGATGAAACATTGTACTCAGATGAACTTGGTACCAAGACCCTTTTGGAACACTTTCCAAAAGTGAGAGGTGAACTGAGTACCTCTTTCTGAGATGATAAATAATGGAACACCGTGTAATATGACCAACTCCCTTATATAGAGTTTGGCGTAATCCTCGGTTGAATAAGAAGTACGAACTGGAACGAAGTGAGCTGACTTGGTCATTCTATCTACAATAACCTAAACTGAATCATATTGATGACGAGTGCGAGGCAAACCCGTCACGAAGTCCATGTTCACTTATTCCCACTTCCAAGTAGGAGTGGTGAACTCCTGCATGGAACCACTAGGTTTCTGATGCTCTATCTTAACATGATGACATGTAGAGCACTTAGCCATAAATTCCACAACATTTCTCTTCATCCTACTCCACCAATAGATCTCCCGCAAGTCGCGGTACATCTTAGTGGCCCTTGGATGAATAGAGTATCACACACCATACGCTTCTACAAGAATTTGCTGCCTCAAGTCATCTACACCTGGAACACACAGACGACCCTGACAACGAAGAACACCATCTCCCCCTTGGGAGAAAACCTCTACTTTCTGATTCTGAACTGAATCTATTAGCTTGACAAGGCTATGATCCCTGTCTTACTTCTCTTTCTAAAAAACTAGAGATGACTCTAAACTACTCTGAACATATACACCACCCTCTGAAGATTCGACTAAGCGAACGCCTAGTTTGGCAAGCTGATGGCTATCTTGAGATATGTTCTTCTTGCTATCCTCAATGTGAGAAATACTACCCATGGAGAGTCTATTGAGAGCGTCGGCCAAAATGTTGGCCTTGCCCGGATGGTAAAGGACACTTATGTCATAATCTTTCAAAAGCTCTAACCACCTTCTCTGACGAAGATTGAGATCTTTCTGAGAAAAGACATACTGAAGACTCTTGTGATCTATGAAGACATCAACATGAACTCCGTATAAATAATGCCTACAAATCTTTAAGGCTAATACCACGGCTACTAACTCAAGATCATGAGTAGGATAATTCTTCTAATGGGGCTTTAACTATCTAGAGACGTAGGCTATGACCTTACCATGATGCATGAGGACACAACCTAAACTTACTCTGGAAGCATCACAATAAACTACAAACCCATATGAACCATCTAGAAGAGTTAAGACTGGAGCTGAGGTGAGTCGAGTCTTCAATTCCTGAAAACTCTTCTCGCATGAATCTGACCACTGAAACTTGACCTTCTTCTAAGTCAATCTGGACATGGGAGATGCAATAGAAGAAAATCCCTCAAAAAACCATCTGTAATAGCCAACGAAACCTAAGAGACTCCTGATATCTGATGGAGATACTGGGCGAGGCTAGTTTCTTACCGCTTCAGTTTTCTGAGGATCTACCCTAATGACATCACCGGAAATAATATATCCAAGGAATGCTACTGATCTTAGCCAAAACTCTCACTTACTAAACTTGGCGAATAACTGATGATCTCTCAGAGTCTGAAGAACAATTCTGAGATGGTCTGAATGATCAAGCTCTGTGCGGGAATAGACAAAAATATCATCTATGAAGACTATAACAAACATGTCTAAATACTGCTTGAATACACGGTTCATCAAGTCCATGAAAATGCTGGAGCATTGGTAAGACCAAAGGACATGACTAAAAATTTGAAGTGACCATACCGAGTACGGAAAGTTGTCTTCGGGATGTCACATACTCTAACTCTGAGCTGATGGTAGCCTGATCTGAGGTCTATCTTGGAAAAATAACTGGCACCCTGAAGTTGGTCAAACAGGTCATCTATTTTGGGAAATGGATACCTATTCTTGACCGTAACTTTGTCTAGCTGACGGTAATCAATACACATCCTGAGAGAACCGTCTTTCTTGCGCACGAATAAAATTGGTGCACCCCATGGGGATACACTGTGCCTGATAAATCCTTTATCTAGGAGATCCTTCAACTAATCTTTTAGTTCCTTGAGTTCTGTTGGTGCCATTCTGTATGGCGGAATATAAATAGGCTGAGTGTCTGGAAGCAGATCAATGCCGAAGTCTATTTCCTTTTTGGGAGAAATGCCTGGAAGGTCTTCAGGAAAGACATCTGAATATTCATTAACCACTAGGACTGATTCCAAGCTAGGAGATTCGGAACTAGAATCCTTAACATGTACAAGATGATACACACACCCCTTAGAAATTATTTTTCTTGCCCGAAGGTAGGAAATAAGCTGACCCCTGAATGATGAAGTACTACCCCTCCACTCTAAGACGGGTTCATTCAGGAACTGAAACTGAACTATCCTATTTCTGCAGTCGACTGTGGCATAACAGGAATGAAGCCAATCCATACCGAGAATGACATCAAAATTAGTCATCTCTAATTCGACTAAATCTGCTGACGTGGATTTCTGAAATATCATAACCGGGCAGTTACTATATACCTGCCGAGCTATAATGGTTTTACCCACTGGGGTAGAGACTGAAAAGGGCCCTGCTAAAATTTTGGGACTGATTCCAAAATCGCCTGCTATGTATGGAGTAACAAAAGACAAGGATGCACCTGGGTCTAGCAAAGCATAAACATGAACATGGAAAATCTGTAACGTACCAATAATGACATCAGGAGAATTTTCCTAATCCTGTTGGGTCTGAAGAGCATAGAGTCTGTTTGGGCATTGCCCACTAGCACTACATGAATACTGTTGAAGGGAAATTGATCCTAAAACATATCGTAGCCTCCTATACATAAATGTGGCGTGCAACGCACCCATGTACAAGACTCTACTAGATGCGGCTTTCAGACTTCCTAGGACACTATTGAACCTTAGTCTATGATACCAAGTTTATAAGAATCCAATTTTCTGAACCAGAACGCTACACGGTGTCTATGACCCCGAAGGACGACAAGCTAACCCATGACTTATATCTATACCTGTACACTACATAATATACATGAAGAATGCAGAAAACATGAATAATAGGCCATAAGGTTCAACTGAATAAAGAATCTGTCAAAATATAACATCCATGTGGGGTAACAAATACCCAAAACAACTGAATCCGAATCAAAACTAAATACAAATCTGAAGTAAATCTGAAAGCCTCTAAGTACTGTCTGAATAAGGAGATAAAGGAACATGTCTCCAATTAACTCCGTAAAACTGAAAGCTAACTGAGATAATAAATAAATCAAATCATATCGTCCTCGAATGAAGAGGACTTACTGCAACTCTGTATACTAGAATGCTACTGCTACTACGGATCTGGAGCTCGTATCTCTGGACCTAAGGTGTAACATGAAAAAAAAGCACCATAGTGTAAATGCGCTAGTACGTGGGGATGTACTGAGTATACGAGTGAGATAGGCTAAATGTAAAAGGGTTTACATACATGAGCAATGCTAACTGACTGACTGATATGAACGTGAGAGTGCAAACATGAATGCATAATAACTAAGATTGTGAATGCATAATAGCTAAATCTGTATGTTAATACATGGTTTACTGATAACTAATCATGACTGATACTGTAGTTCTGATAACATGGGTAACTGTATCTGAAAGTCCTGAATCTGATGGAACTATCTGAGTGTTGTACTGTAATTAAATTGACTATATCTGACAGTCCTGATATACTGAAATATGAAGAACTATCTGAGTTCTTTTACTGAGATTGATGCTTAAACTGTGGGAGGTAGTTGTTTAACCGACATGCCCCATATGTGCTATTATGGCTAAGCTGGGGTCCAATCTCTGCCCTTACTGGAAGGGTGTCAATACCGCGCCACTGGTAAGGACAACGTGTGAACAACCCTCATATAACAGGTAACTCTAGTGAGAACGGTGGGAACCCTCATATAACAGGTTAAGCCACCTTATCGACCTTCATATAACAGGTTGCGATGACTCAACCTATATTCGCTACATAGTTCTGGAACGCAAGGATGAATGCTAAGAATCACACCCTCATATAACAGGTGTGTTCCCAACCTTGGGTTCGCTCGGTGCTAACTTATACTCCCATCTGAAGAGACTGAACATGAGTGACTGACTGTACATAGACTGAAATTACTGAATTCCGTTAACTGACGGAATACTTCTGATATCTGATAACTGACTGAGATCATGAGGTTTTCCTGAGTCACATGAGTGGCTGATTTCTATTAATTCATGGCTTGATTTTGGAGATCATGAAACATGACAAGGCTCTAGGCACAAAACTATATTTTTTTGGGTACGCGTACCCCCACGACTTGATGGAAGGAAACTGACGCACATGACTGACTTGAGTACGTGACCAACATCAACAATCCATAATATCATAACTTGGGGAATTCTATAAAGTGCATGGATATCATACATTTTGTACATAAGTAGGATTTGCAAGTAAGCATGGCATAATCTCATAAAACTAGTTCATAAACATCCCAACAACATTTACAAGACACAATATTAATATGAAAATCATTGGAACATAGGGGCATATCATGAATCCTTCACTTAGTTACAATTTAGCTATATTGCATGATTTCTAGCTCCTTAGCCATTTTATCAAACACCTTGCATGCACTTTTTTAAGGCATAGGTATATTTATCAATTCGACCATCTTAATCCGTCCAAAATTTATGGGTTTCAACTAACCTATTCACATGCTTCATTAAAACACATCAAGATACAACCTTGAATGAAAACAACAATCATCAACATGGATATATAGTTATAACACGACAAGAAATTTACAATTTATAATTTAAAACATGATTCATGAGCTCCATGGATAAAAGGGACCCATGGATGTACACTATGCATACCTTAGTGAATGAATCTTGTAAGAGATCTAATGTTTCTGAAGGTTCTTGAATAATTCCTTAGGCTTGCTCTTGAGGAGATGATCTTGAGAGAAAACCCTAATTTTGTGGTTGAGAGTGTATGAGAGAGCTTTTTGAGATGTTTAACTAAAGAGAATGGAAGATAATACGCTCCTTGAGGGTTATAAGTCGTGAGAAGTGAAGGGAAAAGTCCAAAATAACGTTACTAAAACGTCCCTCTATTACTGTGAAAAATAGCTGACGACATTCATGACAAGTCGTCAAGCTGGTGATAAGCCGTCACAAAAGGGTAAAATTTTGACTTTCTGGTTAAGGTTGACGACATTGGTGATAGGCCATCACGGGCGTGACGGCTTGTCACAAAATGTTGTCACTGGGTGTGAAAATCTGCCCAGGGCTGATGACTTTGGTTATAGGTCGTCACGGGCGTGACGGCTTGTCACAAATGTCGTCACTTAGTTTCCCAGCGTGACATGCCGGAGTAAAATAGGCATAACTCCTTGCTCCGATATCGGATTTAGGTGAAATTGGTATCGTTGGAAAGATAATTCAATTATATATTTGTTGGTGGGTTCTGAGATCAGACATTCATAGCATAACCAGAGATAAGCTCATTTAAAGTTGACTATACCAATATCCTTCTCAAGAATTCAATTGGTAAGGAATTATTTTGATTCGTCTATTAGCTAGGAAACTTTTGAGGACTTACTATGCATAAACCTTGATCATAGAAATACCAAATCACTAAAATTTATTACTCTTGAGTTTGAAACATGATCCTAAAAATGTCTAAACTTTTGGGGTATTACAAAGAATGTTTTGAAAGCTTGCTTCAAAAAATACATGGCCTGGAAAGATGACAAGGTTGTCCCTAACATTCCTTATTTGGACTACGATACTAATTCAATAGTCGTAATAAATTTAAGGGAGGTTCGTTCACGTGGAAGGCCCTAGATCAATAGAAACAGATCTTCGCATCAATATGCATTCCGCGGAGATGCTAGGAGATGGGATCTGGATACTATGATGTATACGAGGAGGGATAAAATAGTCAAGGTAGGAGTGGCGGTGGGAGATGGGGTCGTAGAGGTAGTAGAGGAGGTGGGGTGTGTGATAGTAGAGGAGGTTGAGACAATGATGCAAACGTAAGTAATCATCCCACAGTACATGAGTTTTTGTAGTACGATGTGCCTTTTCTTTCCTTTAATTTGCATTGTATTTGATTCTACGACATTGTATGATACTCATAAATACTTCTCTATTTATGTGTAGGTGTTGTAGTTGTTTAATATTACGACTATGTTATCTTGGATAGGAGTATTCTATTTAACCAAATCGTAGTCCACTTTATAGCACGACATTAAGAATTTTCAGCCTCATCATGTATCATACAGGAAAGAAATATGTTGTTGTTGTTGTAAATTTTTTAAAACACTGTAATAGATGAGAAAAGTATGTTTCATTTGCTTGCTTAATTATTTTGTAACAAGTCGAATGACAAGGTGATTCTTATCATTCCCCATCAAATTTGAAGGGGTTAGAAGATCCCAAATCAACAGAAATAATGATATGCAAACTAGTAGATAAATCGATCGTTAAATAATTTAAAGCAGTCAACTTTAAAATAATCGAGAACCACTACGTCGAAACTAGAAAGGCAAAAATTAGACAAACAAAGATTGGTAAAAATATTTGTAGCAACATATATGGAATGTTATTGAACGCTACAGTAGTATATTTAGAATCATTCTTATGTCTCCAATTTATAGGCATCACGTCATGTTTATACATCCTATTGATCCTTGGTCACTTCTATTAACGAACAGGTTGTTTTTCTTCAGTCGCCATGCAAACTTCAGTCCTCCAAATCGATCCCTCACTGGAGCTACTTCCTCTTCGAAAACCAACTTTGTTTAGGTTTTTCGGCCGTAAAAAACACCGTACTTCTCCCTACCATATTTTTTGGTCGAACAACGTAAACAGGGGTGGTTGTAGAAGAGAAAGCGGTTATAGTGAGGGTACGGTTTGCAGGAGTTTACGTGGCGACTGGTGAAAGATGACCTGTTCATTAAGTGAAGTGGCCAAGGATCAATGGGATGAAGAAACACCATGTGATGCCAATAAATTGGAGACATAAGAATGATTCTAGTTATACTACTATAGCATTCAATAACATTCCATATATGTCGCTACAAATATATTTACCAATCTTTGTTTGTCTAATTTTTGCCATTCTAGTTCTGACGTAGTGGTTCTCGATTATTTTAAAGTTGATTGATTTGAATTATTTAATGATTGATTTATCTACTAGCTTGTATATCATTATTTCTGTTGATTTGGGGTCTTCTAAGGATAAAAGGCACAACATGTCTTGACCAATATTATGTTACGATGATCCATAGACATTAATTAAAAATCATGCACTGGTTCTAATTTGCGTTGATGAGACTTTAGTAGAATAACTCTTCTAATATTTCCCTAACAATTAATGTAGACATTTATTGGTATCACAATGAAGCCAACGTAGTCTGATTGAAATTGAAAATAGTCTCTAAACATGAAATTACCTACTTCAATGTTTTTCAGCACTAAACCACATATGTTTAAGCATGTCTATTTTATTTTACTTTTATATATAGTATTCATCAAAGCCTGGTTAATGTGAAGTTTTATTTTCTAATCTCTTGCTGGTAGTATTAAAAATCCTTTGATCTTCCAATTATCAGCATCATTAAGAAGATTTCAATTATCACTTACATCTCAATAAAAATTAAACTAATAATCTTGTGCAACGTTGAATGGAAAGGTTGCCTGTAAAGTGTAATATTAGAACATAAACAAAGTAAAAACATATGAACAAAGAAAGTTGACAATTATCTGTTTGATGTCATTCGTGGGACGGAGGTTGGTTGCGGTGGCTTCGTCATTTTATCCACCACTGTTTCCATATAACTTATAAGCAGCTCCTACTTGCGGCCAAAACTCTCCATACCTTTACTCATAGCATCAACCTGTTTTCTAACCTCAGTCATTTGAGAACACAACGACAAGAGTTGATTATGGGGAGCCAAAAAGTGTTTGGTGGTGAAAGGGGCTTCGGGATTGGAAGTTGCGGGATTATTTTCTTGGGAGCTCATTTTAAGTATCAATTCTTATTTTGTTATTCTGTAGATGATCTCATATTCACAGATTTAAATAGAAAGGCATTGAAGGCTTTGAAAACAAGTGAAAGTTAAGGTAATAAATATGGTAGATGTTCCAATAGTCATAGCATTTAAGAAATTATTATAGTTCCAAAGAATGTAGTTGGAAGGTCAAAAATATCTCAACTTTGAACAATTTCCAACATTCAACATTCAATAAATCGAAATAAAAAACTCAAAATTTTTAGTTAATAATAGTTATTATTTTGTGTAGTTACTCTTTGTAGTTATTTTAAAGGATAACTAATACGGAAAAGCTTTTGGAATAAAATACGTTAGAAAATTTAAGCAATTTTCTCTAGCTAATTTGTTGATAATTCAAAAATTTATTCTCAACGAGATGTACATATCTTTGAGGTTATTCATCAGACATTTATAGTTGAATGACTTTTCATTTCGTTTTCTTCTTAGTAATCATTGTAGACGACAATTTGTTTATCAATTTTTTTTCGTAATATCATTGGGCAGGCGTGCTTGGTCAAACCAAAAACATTAATTCATTTATTTTTTAAATCGTGTGTTGCGTTTTGAAATCATGCCTTTTAGAAACATTTGGTTTTTCATTTTCATTTTTTTTGCGAATTCATGCTTTTTAGACATATTTTGGTTTATATTTGTCAATATTTATATTTGAATTTACATGATCTTCCTCTATGGATGGGATAAATGACTTATCATGTATTTATAGTAATGAGTCGATAAAGCTGAAACATAAGCATACATTTCATTAGGACTAGAAAGTAAAAATAACATTAAAATATTAATATTTTCTTTACAACATTTCTATTTTCTCTCTATGGTTCTAGGCGCATCGAAGGAAGTTGGAGGTGGATGGGAGGATCTTGGAGGCGGCATCATAATTCTGTCCAATATTTTCCCAATGATCTTGATCATGGCATCCTGTTTACGCTCAAAACTCTCCATGCATCGAGCTAAGGCATCAAGCTCTATTTTAAAGTAATGAAGCTGAGAGTACAATACAAGAAGTAGGCGAAGTTTCTCATAACTTTTGTTGAGGATTGGAAGAGGCCGATTGGTAGAAAGACATTTTTGGCGAGCTTTGGATGTCAAAAATTGTAGAAATATGTGACATGTTATACAATTTATTTACCTTTACTTGTATAATGAATGGTTGCTTCAATGGTTGTCCATATTTATACAAGTGATTTGATTATTTTATGTCAATTAATTAATATTTATTTTTTAATTTGTAAGAACGGAATGAAATTACTGCTAACGTTTGAGCTATTTTAAGATGAGTGTAAGATTGAAATTTTGAAAATGACTTTGAACAATTTCCAATCCTAAATCAGATTATTTTCCCACACTCTTTGAAAAATCTCACTCATCTAACCTCAACGGACCCTAAACTACCCGTAGATCTTGTTCAAGTTGTCATAAAATGATATAATTTTTATATTTTATTTTTTAACAGTGGAATGAAATTATTCCCCTCCATTCTAATGCTAAAGTCCGAATGATTATTAAGACAATGAATATTTTCCGTGGATGATTGAATCTTTATGAAAGAGTACCTAACTAGTGAAAAGTTAGAACATTAAACATACATTAGGTAATTTAAATCATATCTGGTATGTAAACATTTACTTTCCAGTAAAAATTAAAGTTGATTGTAACTTGTAAAGTAATGTTTGACTTGTCAAGACAATCTACCAATTGGTTAGGCGTGCACATTAATTCCAATAATGATAGTTTACGTCTTTCGTCTTTATTTAAACCGTGTGACCACATAGGAATCATGTAGTTAACCATATCAATTCGAAGAAGAAATTTATTGTAGTTGCAGTTTTTGAAGATATGAAGGTATGAGTTGAGACTACCATCCATTGTTGTATTCCTACCATTTTTTGCATGTATGTTTAACCCTACCAATTATTTTATGTATTTACGTTCAACCTACTGAAGAAAGTTGTGATGGCATTCAACGTGATACCGAACAACTATTCAAAGCAATGGCTGAGCTAGATGAACAAATTAGAAGGTCACAGGACCGTCTAGAGTTCATAATGATTCGGGTAAATGCTATGGAAGAGAGGATTGAGGTGATACAAAAGGACACGTTTGATCGATATCGCAAGGATCAAGATAACTTTCTTCGTCCTTCAACTTAAGCAACATTGACATATTTTGTGTAGTTGAAACCTCTTCTTTGCATGCTAATCGTTACTTTTACAAAAATTAGTATCAAAGCATGTTCTTTTCTTTTTCGGTGTTACTATTTTGTTTTGAGTTTTGATTGAATGTCGTTATGCAGTATTTGGTTTTAATTGTAAATCTTTCTTGATTTGAAATAGTAAACGTTGAAACTGAAAAAATTATTGGGGGATTAGGTGTAATGGTAGCAACTAATTGGGAAGCTAACCTAACATTGTTTAAGTATGTCTGTCTTATTTTATTTTCATGTATTGTAATTACCAAAGCCTAGGCATTTAGACGATGTATTTTGTAATCTCTTGCAGGCATTAGTAATTAAAAATCATTTATTTTTTGCAATATTAGCATCAGTAAGGAGATTTCACATTGCATTAATATTTCAATTAAAAAAGCTTAGATTCGCAATACTTTAAAAAATACAAAATGATGCGGCTAAACTACCTACATAAGTAGAACCCTAGAACACGACTTCTTTGTTGGTGTAGTTCGTAAAGCTGCATCGTTTGTCTCGCCTTCATTGGCCCCCCTTGAATGATGTGGTTCAGCAACATCGGTGTCTCTTCTAAGGGAGTGAGCAAAGCAGTATTCACGAACTATCTTTTGATAAATGTCAAAAGATTTAGTCAAGGGGTCTTGTTCGTTAAGCAAGAGCTTTTCAACATACGGGCCTCCTTTTCATGTAAACAAACGCTTAATGATCTCAGTGAGCTCATCCTCAAGTACTTCGTATTTTCCTTTGCGTTCTTCATAAAGTATTTCTAGAACACTAGAGGAGTCACAACCGCCTAGAAAAGTCGATCCTCTAATGGGTGTTCTGTCCATGTTGCGAATTAATTTACCTTTGTTATTATTTGAGGATTACAAATGAATTCTTTGGTACATGATGTTGAACACATATATATAGATGGCTTGGAATACATTAACAACCATTTATACGAGTGTACATTTATTATAGTCGGTGAATGTGCTTTATTCGCGTGGTTTGTTCATATGTTTGCAAGTAAATATATGAATCACACGGTATAATTGATATCTATGGTTGATAATATGGTGAAATTGCAGTTGTTGAACTTAATAAATCATGTATCGGATGTTATATAAAAATACGGATCAAATCGTCACGTATTTTCTATTGGAATGGAACGATATCGGCATAATGAAAATTAACCTTTAATAATATGGTGACCTGAAATCGCAAATCGTTGAGTGAGTAGTTGGAAGGATTGACGAACCTATTTCATGATGCCTACCCTATAAATGAGAATGACTTCTTGTCATAATTTTAACTATGCAAATGGCATTGCATTAATGTTGAAGTGACCCGAAACAACTCAATCTTCCAACTATCTCTTCTTAGTCAGGTGCGAACCTACATCCAATTTGTGTGGTGCTCACTGCTCCGGCACCCAGTAAAGTCGACGCAGAATAGGTAAAATAACGTACAAAATATATGAAGAATAGTTATATAATATATAAAAACAACTAGTATAATAAAAACTGGTTGGTTGCATTGGCATTTAGGTTGACTCTAGGTTTATCCACTTGTAGGAATGCCCGGGGTTCGAACCTCATTGAGGTTAATTTTTTAATCTTTCGTCAGTTTAAGAAATTTGTAAGCACCCACTATCCTTAAATCCTGTGTCCGCCATTGGAATCTTAATCTTGAGGCTTCCTTTTGCGAAACTCACTATTGTATGAATGACACAAAATACACCTTATGACCTTGGAAAATTTTGAAACAGAAACCCGCCTGCTAAATTATTTCGTACTAAAGATGATACAAAAATACGAGTCACATCATCACATATTTTCTATTGGAATGGAACGATATCGGCATAATGAAAATTAACCTTTAATAATATAGTGACCTGAAATCGTAAATCATTTAGTGAGTAGTTGGAAGAATTGACGAGCCTATTTCATGATGCCTACCCTATAAATGAGAATGACTTGTTTTCATAATTTTAACTATGCAAAGGGCATTGCATTAATGTTGAAGTCACCCAAAATAATTCAATCTTCCAATCATCTCGTCTTAGTCAGATGCGGACCTACATCCAATTTGTGTGGTGCTCACTGCTCCGGCACCCAGTAAAGTTGACGTGGAATAGGTAAAATTAGGTATACGAAAATAGGTATATAATATACGGATAATTCACCCACTATAACAAAAAAATTCTAATTGAAATCAAATAATATCGGCTCAATAAAAATTACGGAAACCTTATCCTGACTTCAAATCGCAAATTGTTGAGTCAGTAGTTTGAAGTATTGACGAAACTATATCATGATGTCTACCCTATAAATGAGAATGACTTGTTATCAGAATTTTAACTATGAAAATGATATTTCATTAATGTTGAAGTGACCCAAAACAACTCAATCTTCTAACTATCTCTTCTTAGTTCAGCCAGGAATAGTTTCCTCGGGAATGAGGGAGGTTGTGGGTGCTCACTTACTTTAAGAAAAAAGTTTATTGCAAGCGAGAGTCGAACCCACATCCATCGAGGTATCATGAAGGTTCTTATCTTTCACACCAAAGCCAAAGCACCGAACAACCATTTTATTTTTGTGGTGCTTAACAATACATTAATAACCAATATTACTGTATTTTCCGTAAAATAATGACGTGATGAGTTGATGTCACAATCTTTCACTATGCAACTATTTAAAATGATCTTATAAATATAGTACATCATTTTGTGTGTTCTATTGAACCTGAATTAAAATGTATAAGAAAAAATAACTCAAAAGTGTTAAAGAGGTAGTAGTTGAAAGAGTAGTTGGATACAATTAACTTGGTAGGTCATAATGATAACCTGTATGTTGCTTGTCAAAAGTCATCACTTTGTAAGGCCATCACGATGGATGTGACAAATAAATCCGTCCAAGTTGCTCTTCTCAACTTTGAGTAAGGAGCTTGCATAATCTCAATTTTGATCGAATAGCTCGAAAATCAACATGGTAAATGACTGCGTAGAAAAAAATAATCATATAATATACCACACGGTTATGCATTTTCCAATTGGACCGGACAAAATCGTTAAAAAGAAAACTAATAGTACTTATCTTTAAAAAAAACTAGAAATCGCAAGTTATTGTTTGAGTAGTGGGAATCATTGAGGACCCTATGTCATGATGCCTACCCCCTCCAAAATCACAGTTACTTGATTACATAATCTTTTTCAATGCAAATACATTAAAATGAAGCGACCCAAAATAACTCAATCTTCTATGTAGCTCTTCTTATGCGGAATGGCTCTTTGTAACACCCCGAAATTGGGTCCCTAGACGTCACACGGTGCTTAGGGTCACAAGTGACCCCAAGCTAACCCTTCTACTGGCATAACTCATAAGCAACTGAATAAAATACAAATCCATACAAATCAGCAGAAATTAACTCTTTTCTGAATCTGATCGATACAAAAATGGAATTTTACAGGATTACAATTCTGCCTTTATAACCAAAATTGAAACAAAATACATCAACTTCTACTGACTGTCTATGAAGCCTCTACTAGTACTGACTGTAGGTAGCCGGGACATGACTCCCGACTACCCCAACTCAATACGACTGAATAAAGAAAATACAACACTATAACTTTGCATAACTAACCCAAGCCCTTGAATCAAAAGGACTCATCACCTGCTGACTGGATACCACGAACTGACCGGATCCGAAGGTGAAACTATACCTTGTACCTACATTCCGAGAAAATGTAGCCCACATACGAATATGTGGGTCAGCACCGTGGAAAAATACCGAGCATATGGGGGTACAATGCATATATATAATAATATCTTAATGTCATCACAGTTTATAAAATTATGCATGCTGATATAGATGACTCACTTAGCTCGAATTAAATCATCAAAATCATGGATGAATAATACATGTAAAGTAAAACAAGTGAGTCATTACAATACGTTATCAATTCACTTTCATCTCAATTCCAAATCATCAAAACAATCAAATCTCATGTCAATTCTCATTAGAATATATTCCTTAAATCTTTTAAGAATAATGACTATCTCAAACTCAGCCTTTTAAGCAAATATATTTTCATCTCAGATAAAAGAGTACACACACACATTGGGAGATCCTATAACTGACATAAACCATGTGAGCTACATGGAGTTCAACGTACAACCCATGTTGGGGAGATCCGTCCTATCCTTGCCATCGGAGTAGGACTTCTAGTATCAATTCAAAAACAGTAGTGATCACTATATAAATCAGCCTCAGGCTCACATCCTACAGGGGCACGTAGTTCTAGGGAAGTAAGGTCATTTTATACCTCCCACTCGGTGCTAAAGATTACTCCTGGAATTTTCTCAGAAATTTAAATCAGCCTTAGGCTCACATTAAAGAAAATCCACAATAAACACTTCAACAATTTTCATCGGGAGCCAATTTGCTACCCCTTTATCATAATCAATAAAAACGTGGATTTCTTTCATAGTCGAGTTCAAAATAACTCATTCACAACCAAAAGGTCAAATCATTCAAAACATCTCAAATATTCAATATCAACGTGCTTATAACACACATTTTCTCAAAAACACAATTTCAAATGGGGTTCGCGACCCAACTATCAAAATCATGATAAATATCATTCAAGATTCATGCTTTATATCACCACACATGTAAATTCATCTTTCAAAATCATAAACATTAAGATTTCATAATCATCATCATAAGATATGGGTTCATGCTTTAAATTCATAAAAATCATGCCTTTGTAAAGAAAATTACTTTTGGGCACAAGAACGAAAGAGAGTTCTTGTTGAAAAACCCCACATACCTTGAATGATAAACTTTAGATCGATACTCATATTTGAGATGTTAATCGTGCCTTTGAATGATGGTTCTTGGAGTTCTTGAACTAGGAACTTAGAATCTGGAATAAATTTGCAGAATTAATGGTGAACCTTAGAGATTCTTGAAGTTGGATGTAGGAGCTTAGGATTTTCTTTTTGAGGGAATTTGATGAAATATAACATATAATGCTTCTAATAGGCTTTAATATAGGGTTTGGACGGATTTTGGGTGAGGAGAAATGACCAAAACGCCCCTAAAAATTAAATAATTCTCGAATCTGTCCTTTGGTGGACTGTTTTGATAGTCTGAAGTAGATCAACCATAAAATTTTACTCCGATATCCAAATTGGATGAAACTAATTTCATTAGAAAGAGGACTCTCATATATTTCCTTTGATATATAGTATCTCACCCAGATCATTGTGTACTAGGAGTTATGATTGTTTGAAGTTGATCCAAAAATTCACTTTTGATAGGCTGAAGTAGATCGACCGTAACTTTTTGCTTCGATAGACAAATTGGATGAAACCAATTTCATCGGAAAGAGGACTCACAGATCTTTCTATTTATATATAGTAGATCACACAGATCATTATATACAAGGAGTTATGATCATTTAAAGTTGGAGAAAAAATACGCCAGGCCTCAGTACTTTTTTCCTGCACGTTTTACTGTTCACTACTATTCACGGTTCGATCGAAATGTTCATAACTCGTCGCTCGGGTGTCCGTTTTGGATGATCCACATATAGTTGGAAATCTTATTAGATACTCAATGGTGGGTCATAATCTAAGACATTCCATACGGAAAATTTATAATTCATTCTAGAAGATAGAACCCAACACGTTTACGCACAAAATTTCATTGAAAAATTTCTCGGGGTATTACACTCTTGCTAAATGAGTCCGTAGTGAAAAGTGAGGATATGAATAGGCTAATATGTAATTAAAATGATCATATAAATATAAGACAACGTTACGTATTATCTATTCAACACGAATAAAATTTGCATAGTAAATAGGGACTCAATAAAATATAGATAGTGAGATTTAAGAGGTAGTAGTTGAGTGAGTACTTGATACAATTAATTTGTCTTTGGTAGGTCAAAATGATGGCCTTATATCTCGCTTTATCAAAATCTATCACTGTGTATGTCCATTAAGACGGATTTGACATTTAAACCCGTCCAAGTTGCCCTTCTCAAGTTTTATGAAGGAGCCTGCAAATATAAATTTTGCATGAATGACACCAAATCCACATGAAATAACCTTGGTAAAAATTGACTCGAAAACAACATAGTAAATGACAATGAGCATGAGTAGAGCAATTTTTTTTGGATTGACAATTACGTGACATAAAGTAATTATGTATAATACTTCTCAATTTATTAATAGTTGTAATGTTGAGTAGTTGTGACTGTGTATGTTCTAGGAGTATTGACACGTATGTAACAAAAATATTTTTATTTTATTTAATTAAATTAAATTAAAATACTACATGTTGTTGTTTGTTTATTACTTAACACTCAAACGTCTCATGAATTAGGTCTCAACTATGTTTCCTAGGTTAATGAGTAGTTCTAAATGAATTAGGACATAATGTTCAATGCATAACTTTAACCAATGTTAGCCCGACTATAAACCATAGAGTGAAAATAAAGGAACCTTCAAAGGCAGGAGCATTAATTACACAAATAAACAACATTTAACAACTAGAAGAGAAAAAATAGCACATTTAATGAAGTAAACTAGCTGTTAATAATTCACCCACTAGGAAGAAAAGTAACAAGTAATAACCCCAAACACAAGCCTAACCACCCCAACCCCCCAAACCCCACCCCAACCCCCACATACTATAGTCGGTCTTCCTTCAGGACCTTTTGGTAGATGTCAAATGCCTTTGTTAGAGGCCTCGATTCATAAAGCAGAAAAAACTCGATCCATTCATCTTTCTCCTTCTCCACGAGGAGTTTGAAGATTTTGGTCATCTCATCTTCCAAGACACCACATTGATCTTTTTTTTCCGCGTATAGCTTCTCCAGGACTTTAGGAGATGTGGTTAGATGTAGAGTCTTTCTCGTGGAACTTATTGGGGTTCTATCCATTGTAGTTGCGGATGTAGATAGAAGTGCGAGAAATGGCCAAAATTTTTTAGAGAATCTCAGAAATGTAGTATCACAAATGGCTTTGGATAAGATAAGGAGATATAAATGTTGTAGGCAACCTTTATATAGGGCCTAATATAAGGTAGGGATCTCAATGTACATGCTATTGTACTGTCCCTATCATATTACGCACGTTTTACAGTTACGTGAAGTCTTTGCACAAAATAATTTTGCTTTTAAAGTTAGATTTGAAAGCTAGGTGCTTTATTTTGTTAAGGAATACGTCCAAAAATTGTATAGAAAAGAACATCATCATAATAAAATGTTAGAAATACATTCGAAAATCGGCTACATAAAGGATTTCATTCATTTAAACAACAATTACGAATGAAAAACAACTAATACATCACCGAGGTAGGAAAATATGGGGGGGTTGGTATGGTGGCGATGAGGATGGAGAGGGTGATGAAGTAGGTGTTGAAGGAGCCGACGAAGGTGGGGAAAATGGAACACCAGAATCAATGCCTAATCATATAAATATAGCACTCATCCTAGTATGCAAAGCATCGACTTGGACATCCAACGCCGCATGTTAGCTTTCCAGCAGTCCAAGCTTCTCTTGAATCACATCGATACGTGCAAACAATTCTTGGTGAAGACCATCCAACTTACCGTCAATATCCATTAGTTTCGCATAAATCCTATCGATTATGTCCAGGTGATAAGCAAAATAATAGGTTAATGTTGCAACATGTTAGCAAGTATTGAATGAAAAAATAACTATTGAGATTTATTTTTACCATTGAACTTATCAAAATTAGTTAAGAAACACTGAAGTATTATTTAACACTAGAGAACCTTTAAATAGAACTCACCCACTTGAAATTGTTATTAAATGTTGTTGAAGCCTTTTCAACGACCAAGGTTTAATTAAATTCTTATCTTTTCAATGCAAATTCTTTGAATCCTTATTTATTTCGAATTACCTTCCTATCTTTCCAATGCAAATTCTTTGAATGTTCTCCTTATTTCCATTTCAATCATAATTCCGTTGTGTCTCTACATGTGCCACTAAGAAAAATATTTTTGAGTTATGTTAATAAATTAAAAGACGAGTTATTCATTAAAATACCACATTTGTAATTTTAATGAAATGAAGGATTAATCTTTTGTGATAGTGAAATGTCAACTTTTTTTATTAACA
Source organism: Capsicum pubescens (assembly GCA_030864215.1). NCBI lineage: Eukaryota > Viridiplantae > Streptophyta > Magnoliopsida > Solanales > Solanaceae > Capsicum > Capsicum pubescens. The sequence goes on from CM061540.1 coordinate 87,323,748, forward strand.
AACTAACCTGTTGAAAGTATGCTTGTTATTTAGAAAATCGTTTTCCGTTGGACGAGTTATCTCTTGCGGGCATTATTAAACATCGTTCGACTAACAAATAGGTAGTGCCACTCGGAAGACTGCAAATTACATTACTTTTTAAAAGCCTAAATTATTACAACATAAACTAACTCTCATAACATTGAAACCCAATTTATACCGTGAGTTTTCATACTTCAGTGATTTTGAAAAAGCAAAGTAATACTGCTCTGCATGGGTAAGTTATTAAAAAAAAACTAAAATTAGTAGGAGCACATATAGATATTCTTCATTAATAAAAGAGAAACAGGGCTACCCAGACTACAGCCGACGAAAACTAATTAAATATTACTGCATACAACAAAAACTACTAGATAAAAAGTACTACATAAAACGTCATATTATTTTTTAAAAAAACACATGCTTGATTATTATTTTATTATTATTATTCTCGTTATCTTTCGGAGGTCCATTGGGCAGATGACCCGCAATTCTACATATCTCCCTAATCAGCCTCGCTCTAGTGGCGGCCAACTCCCAGCGTAAATTATGCACTATCCTCTGTAGATCCCTGACCGCGTTTATCAACACAACCGCATCCCATACTGGATCTGCCATTGCTACATAATAGATGAACAAAAACTTTAGCACATAGTTGAAAAAAATTGCAAAACTAAAATCAAAATTAGTCATACAATATGAATAAAATATTATCCAAATAATATTTAGAATGCAAAAACATAAATCCAAATCAGACATGCAATATGAAAAAACAATGTCTCAAATAATATCCCTTAATTATTAATGAAAAATAAAAATAATACAAAGTTTAGAAGAAAAGGAAGTCAGTTTAACACTTGACATGTTAGGAGAAGAAAATATAAATTACTTCAACTCACGTATAGGGTTATGTTTGTTGGAAAAAAAGTTTTTTTTTCTCAAGAAAGAGTTCTCTGCAATTGTTGAGGAGAAGGTGAGTGGTTTAGTGCAATAGTGATCCCTATTTATATAATGGATAAGGGATAGTTGAGTTGAGGCAATTGTAGTACGTATTTGGCAGTGATAAATTAGAAGTTGGGGATATAGTTGAAGTTTCAATTGTGTTTTTTCATGCATAAAATTTAAGTTGTTTTAAAGTTTTTGTGATAAATTAGAATGTAAATTTAGTGGACATGAACATAAAATAAAGTTATTTTAAATTTATCATGCCCAACCACTAACTTAGGAAATTGATGTTTTATATAATCAAATAATTTAAAAACACCAAAAGATCATATTAAAGGCACAATCATTTGTGTTTAATTTTTCAGTTGACGATTTGTTTTGCTGTACGAAAAAATATTGGCATTGCATTAATGATGAGGCACCCCTATAGCATGCTTGGCTTGGGTAAATCACAAGTATTTAAACCTAAACTAAATGCTTGCTGATAGAGATGACTAGATTAATTTAGTTAAGTAGTAAATCAGATTTCAATGAAAGATTAAGGGTTAGTACAGAAATATGGCGCCTGACTGACTGTACCTAACCTACTGGACCCTTTGTTTCTAACAGTGCAATTTGATATTCGGCAATGCAGTGGGGAAAATTAAAGAACACGTTCGAATAAGATGAACGCAATAACTTCATTAATCTTCAAATTATAGCAATCATACATTATCTAGGGGGCGAAAGTGGGGTATTAATGCATAGATCAATATCAATGCCCAAACACACAAGTAAACAACGAAAAAAACTGTCTAATGCGTGAATTCGATCGGATAAATCCAATAATTTTTCTTTAATTTCTTCACGATCTGGTAGAGCTTTAACTCTTTCCTATAATTATTCTAGGCTCATTCATATCGAATCGACAACGTCCATTTCTAAACTAGTAAGTCAACAAATTTGACGATGAATTATTATGACAGGACAACAAAGATAGGGAAAATAGAATATATTAATGTCAGTACATACCTTAGGTAAATTCCCTTCAAAAGATGATAAAAAAATGGACTAGTACATTTGAAATGAAAGCAAGATTGCCTTTAAATAGTGCAAGCAAATTAGATTTCTATTCAAATTTTGATGACCACTTTCCTCCATATTGTAAAGTCTCGGTTTCACCCAAACAGTTTGAAAATATCACCATTTTCCTCCTATAACTTAATAGGGTCGCATACATAGACCCTAAATTGTTCTCTTGTCAATCATCTTAATTAAAAAAAATGGACGTATGTATATTCTGCCTCATTTTTCTTTGGCCAACGAATTGAAAAGTATTTCTTGTTCGATCTTTGATTTCACAGTATTATGAATTTACTTAACGGAACCATATAGTTATGCATTAATGTGCGTATAATGAAAATTTTTACTACATTCTGAACATACTTGTCAAACAAAATAAAATTAAACAACCATTACATTGCAACTACAACACAACAATTTTATTAGTCATTAACTTGTTAAAAGGAAACCACACAAAAACTACTAAATATCCCATGATAGGCGTAGGGTTCTAAGATACCCACTTTACTATGGGAGTGAAGGGGGGATGATATCATTGTCATCAAGGCCTGAAGCACGGGTTGTTATCCTTAACAACGCCTCAAAACTATCTACTTATTGACGAAGTTGATCTTGCTGGGACAGTATCACGTCCATCTTAGAGACAAGGTCGATGCAACGAAAGTGTATATCAACTAAACGGTCCTTCATTGGCTTCTCCATCAGTGCATTCACATACTTCTCGCTGATTTTTTCTTTTATTTCTGTGCGAACCAAAAAAAGTCAGATTAATGAAGAAGAGACAATAATAATCCAAAATAAAATAATTAACATCATCACATAATGGAGAGAAGATAAGCGTTTGGTAGTTAAACAATTAACCTTTTCAATTCTTTCCTGATTAAACAAGATTACACTAAACGGAAAATATAAGTTTGGGAGTTCTGCAATGTGTAAAGACTAGTTTTATGCTAATGTTAATGTCATTTAAATAGGTCTTTGTCCAAGTAAAAGACCATTTATGAATAGTTCCATCCATACGATGGGGTGCAACCCTTTGAAACATTGGAAACGATTGATGCACCAAAAACTTATTAATTCCACTTTATTGAGTGAAAAATAGGTTTTTTCCCCATAAATACAACTTCACTATAGGGAAATTAGTTTTTTTTTATAAAAAATTTAAATTATGTTTCACTTATAGCAGTTATATTTTTTACACGACAATTATATAACAACTTCAATATATATTCATATCTATAAACAGTAACTTCAATTCCAAGTCCAACTGTCAATTTCTTTTTCCAGCCAAATAATCCATTAAAATTAGGTTAGGATTTTTAATGGAGGTGTATGCATCACTTAAATGAAGGGACCTTTTTCCAACCGATGGCTATGGCTTCATTGCTTTTGCTTTGGATAGGCAACCTTGCCATTTTCCAAGACACCATTAGAGAGTGCCACGCATGCCCAATGGAATAGCACTGTAGTCATCCTTTTGAGTCACTATTCCAAGCCCTTTCAAAATCTATCCAAAATCTTTCATGTGATACTGTCACGCCTCAAATCCTATTGGGGAGGACTGGCACCCGTAACCGAGGAGGCCCGGGAGAACCAGCTCATAACCTTATACTTCGCATGCATACCTCTATGACAACACAAAATTCGAACAACATCATGTCGTATATAAAAGAAAATAATCACCTGTAAAGCTCGAGCACACATATATATGTATATACAATACTTGGTCGTTGGAGCCATCACGTCTATTAAAAAAACACCACCTTGACTGTACATTAGGTCTACAAAGCCTCTAGACAATACACAGAGTTTAAATAAGGTCGGGACACACCCCGCCATATAGCTAACCTCTATACAATACCAAAAGTGACTGGATATGACACGGAAAGCCCCGAAGCAAATTGGAGCTCACCAAAAGTAGCTGGATATCCTGGCTCCTACTTGTGCGGTGTATGAGCTGAAGTACCTGTGCCTGCAGCATGAAATGCAGGTCCCCCGTGGGGGACGTCAGTATGAAATATGTACTGAGTATGTAAAGCTATAGATAATCACATATGATATAGAAGCTCAATAGAAATCAGAAATAAGTGAATAAATCGTAATAGGAGTGGACCACACTTACTAGAACTTGTGACAACCTGTACATTGTATTTATTCAATCACTTTACCTTCGTTCTTATCATCTTTGTAATCATTACTGTACTGTACTGTGACCAGTAGGCTGCCTCCAGTACATATCAACTGGGATCGATCCATGATAGGCTTATGCCCCTGGTATACCACCCATAAACACATAAATAGGGATCGACCCATGATAGGCTTATGCCCCTGGGATACCACCCGATAAGAGAGAACTTCCATCACTTAGTTCAATTAATCTTTGAGACTGTTATTTCGGTCGCCACCGCATTTTTGATACTTTGAAACAATAACACATCAATAAGAGACATATAAATAGACCATCAATGCAATAACAATGAAGTAAGAACTCATTGGCACATCAATGAAGTGTTTTGGAGTCATCAATGCCATAACAATGAAGTAGGAACTTATTGGTATATCAATGAAACGTTTTGGAGTCATTAATAGCACATGGATCTTGTTTGAGTAACCGGATACCTTCTGACATTCATTAGTGCAATAAACATGTAAGATTTGGAAAACAAGTAAGCATTGGAATGTCTTGACATCTTGTAGGGTGGAAACAAGTTCATTGGTAACGTAAGACATCATACAAAACCATTATGGATCACATGTTATAGAATAACTTTGGAAACTTTCGTAATAGAACAATTGTTCACTTTCATGCCAAAGATATGGTATAGAGTATGCTTTACATACCTGACTGTCAACCTTCAATACTATTCCCAAATGGACTTCCTGTCTTTTCGGATTACTTATCTACAATGAACATATATAGCAATCTAGTATTAGCAACCAAACGTCACAATTCAATTATTTGAATTCACCAAACTAGTGATTAAGTAGTAAGCCTTAATTACACCTTAAAGGGTGTCACTTTAACCCTCTTATACTCCAATTACATTCACATGCCATGCATATTCATACAACATCCTCCAATATCTAGTTTGGATTCATTTATCCTTCCAACCAATCCATTAAACCAAATTGAGCCATAGACATCAATAATCATCAATTCAATAGTATATCACCATATCCACCTTCCATAACTCAATTACCATATCCACCTTCCACAATTCAATACAACCAAACCATGCAAAATAGTCCATAACCCTATTTCCATCACCTTTCAATAACAACTAATACATATAATCCTCTATCACACATATACATATGGAAAAGAACAAAGGCAAAAAATATTCATACCTTAGAATTCACCTCTTGATTATGCAATCCTGTTTTCACAAATAATAGGTGCCGTTCGAAGCTCTCGAGATGACAAACGCAGTTATCGAATTACTTTAGAATTTCTACGGTTGAATCAAAAGTAATTTAAAGGTCAAATTTGGCTAAGTTTTGTTCTTTCTCAATGATTGAAGATGAAAATGAGTTTTTGAACTCATATACATGTATATATACACATATTCCCATCCATAATATAATAGGAAATGGTCAAAATGCCTTTAAAATTTAAATAATGTCAAATCTGTCCTTTGGTGGACAGTTTTGATAAGCTAAAGTAGATCGACCATAACTCTTTTCTTCGATATTGGATTTGGGTGAAATTGGTATCGTTGGAAAGATAATTCAAAGGTATTTCATTTCATATAAAGTAGGATACCCAGTTCGTCCTGTACAAGGAGTTATGGTCATTTGAAGTTGACCCTAGAAATATGTTTTGATAGGCTGAAGTAAAACGGGTATAACTCCTTACTCAGACGTTGGATTTGGATGAAACTAATTGAATTGAAAATAAGACTGAAAGATCTTTCTTTTCATAGGTCGCATCTCTCCCAGTTCATTATATTAAGGGAGTTATGATCGTTCGAAGTTGACCCAAAAATTTGGCTGGCCTCAGTAGTTTGTGTGCAGGAAATTTTCCTGCACATTTACTATTCCCAAATATCCCGGCCACCATTTTATAGTTTCGAACGTGCTCGATTATATCCGAAACCTATCTGTTTTTGGAAATCTTTATATTGTTGGAAAACTTATTCAATAACCTACCATCGACGGGCAAATTCCGGTATAAATAAAATAAAAAATTAATTCCATATAAATAAGACCAATACACGTACTTGAATACGGGGTGTTACAGACACGGAACCCCATGTAATAATAGCCTCACTTCGCATAGTATGGTAGAGTAATAATTAACAAATTTGCAATTACAAATGGTTTGGTGTTTAAGAAGTTGGTAGTAAATTTTTTTAAAAAAATTACGCTTAGCTAATAATATAATATAACATCCGGGATGCTTAATATCTCTACCCCATTGCACATTTACGTAATAATTTTACGAATTTAATTTTGGTGCACAGTCTGTGTATTTTTTTCCTATACAAATCACGTAACTTTTACCTGTTGTTGTAGTTTATCCATTTATCAGGTAAAAAAATGGAAGACTTACAACAACAGATAAAAGTTACATGATGGTGCAAGTTGTAAATACATCGACGGTGCACTAAACTTTCACCACTCTAATTTAAATTTTCAATTTCAAATACTACTTACTTAGTTATACTGTAGTAATATATCTCCCATTTATTAGAGCAACGGTCAAAGAAGAAGAAAATGGATTAAAATTCTCCTATTCTATATTACTCCGGCTGTCCCATTGTACTAGTCCCACATTAACTCAGTAAAATGACAAGTAACAATTAAAAAATACAAATTTTAGACAAATAAAATGGGACCGAGGCAATAAATTTTTTCGACAATAAAACCCTTATACAAATTTAACCATCTTCCATTTTTTTCAAACGGTAGTACTATATGTGTACTTCAACGACGATGATTGTAGTGAGTTATGTTAGTGACATGTTACTTCGATTGCATACTTTAATATTTGAAGTGATATACTGTGGAACTAACTCATTTTTTGATCTACAACTATAGCGTAATAGACGAATGCATAAGAAATTTATTTAAATTTCAAATAACTGTCATTACTTTCCACCGTAAGTTTAGTTTAGAGATAAAATTTACACTTCAAATATTACAAAGAATTTTTAAGTGCGATGTTTATACAAGTTGACTATCAATATTATCAGTAAAAGGCAGAGGTTACTTTCCTTTGATAATTCTTTTATATAAATTTAGTGTTTGTATTAGGATATAACACAACATAGGCATAATCTTAGCACCTTCATGCAATAGAACATAACATAAGGTTAGAACAGATCACACGTCCATTCTTTTTTCTATTACCATCTTTCTTCTTAGTTTTTAATTTTGTTATGACATTGCAGGTGAAAATGAGTAACTGTCACGACCCAAATGGCCATGAGTGCCACCCACACTAACCTTCCTATGGGAGAACCATCTAAATCAATCCATTACCCAATAACTTAGTCAATATTAAAATGACAGTTTCATAAAACCATCTTAACAATAATAATCTGGAGTTAATCATCAGTAGAGCAAAAACCAAACAATCTACTAACTGAAATTCCTAAGACCTGAAAGTCATCGTACAAGAACTACTAACAAAGATCACGTCTAAAGAGATATCCCAAAATAAAGTAAATAAAGAATGTTTCATTGCCCGAAAGGTGGACAAGAAAAAATAAGATGACCCATAGAATCCTGGAGACGGAGTGCTCACCCTTAGATCAAGATCTACTATCAAACTTTAGAGGTGAGATCATGTATGAGCCTCTAGAACAATTTCTGCACTCAACAAAAGAAGAGTACAGGGTAGTATCAATACAAACCTCTATGTACTGGTAGATATCATAGTCCAACTCAACTTAATAACATGTACACAACATAAATCAAATAACAAGTAGACAGGCATCATCATATAACAAATTCTTAATGAATCAACAATACAACAATAGCAGGTAAACAGTGCTCACAAACAAGCCACATGACTATCAAGAAGATCAACCATAATGTAAACATCCACCAAATCAACATAAGTATGTCATCCACCAAATCAACACAAGTATGTACACACATGCTATGGGACTTATTTTTGCCCAAATAGTCATGACCTGTAGGGAACAATCTGTGTTCATGTGTAGTACTGGCGTAGTATCCGATCCAACATAAATATAAACGTACCGGCGTGGTACCCGATCCAACATAAATATAAATGTACCGACGTGGTACCCAATCCAACATAAATATAAACGTACCGGCGTGGTACCCTATCCAACATAAATATAAACGTATCGGCGTGGTACCCGATCCAACATAAATATAAACATGTATTCTCAATATCAATTTACACAACCTCACAACATACAACACAATGTACCAAGTTTACAAGTACACTTAAATTCATAAGACAATTCCATTAAGTAAATTTTCAATAACCATTTATACATGCATTAACAATCCAAACATCAACAATTTTAAACATGTACGAATACCAATCAACAAGTATCCAATTTAGGAGAATACACACAATTAAGCCGAGTATAAACTCCAATTAAACCGTAACCTACCTCAACCAATGAATCCAAATATAATTAGTCCACAAGAGTCTTGCCCTTCCTCAAAGTTTCGAAACGTTCAAAATCTGTTTTAATATATAATCCCCGTAAAAATATGAATCTAATGACATCCGTTTTATAATTTTTTTCTCTAAAAACCCCAAACTTACAATCAAATTAATAAAAAAAAATAACCATCCGATTTTCTTTACTGTTTCTTGACCAGTAACAAATAAAAACCATTCTTCATCGTTATCAACCCATGATTTGGCCAACCATTGCCTTCTTTCTTTCCTTTTTATTAAAATACTTCACAAATAATATTATAATCACTATAATTAAGCAATCTTTATTCAAGAATGCAACAGTGGTCATCTATGTCTATGCAAATTCCAACATTGACCAACTATTGACCAATCATTTCGTTAACCTTAATCTACACGACTTCCAATGATTAGAACAACTATTACAGAACAATTGATCAATTTTAAGTTAATCCATAATTAAAATATTTTACTTCCACCGTATGACTATCTTGAAAATTCAATTGATGCCTAACATCATTAATAAGACGTAGTAGTACATCATTAACATCATTAATTCAATTCAATACTTCCTAACTACTCGTTATTAGTTAACCAACACTTATTATAATAAAATCACTAGTTCGCTAGTCATCACATAACCTCTAGTTATTAGCCTAAACATTATCCTTCACATAATCCTTATTCACGGAATAGAAACTAACCACTATTTTTTTAATAGCCAACACCTAACATCTAGTCAAGGTTCATCACTAGACCAAAACCGCCCTTTATCCAATTCATTATTATCAACTAATCATCCTATATCCGTTAATCATTACTAGACAACACATTACTACTTGTCACCTAACCATCTTTTGTTAACTAACAACATTCATTATCTAACCACCGTTTACCAACTAATCCTTACTTGACTATTCATTAGTTAACCATTTAGAAACTATTCAAAGTTATTAACTAGTCACCTCTTATTACCAACATCTCTTATTATCTAACCTCATTAACACACAACTCCTCATTTATCGACTAATCGACATCACAAACTTAGTCATCAATACCAACTAATCTTCACCTATGTGAGACCTGATCTCACCATAATTCACGCATTAACCATAGCTAGCTACCATGTTTCAACTAACAAGATTCATTAACTAATACATTAGATTCCTAGTCATCAAGCGCTATGGTCCCCTAATAGACAACTAGTTACCACCTAGCTTAACCATTAATTAGGTAGAACAATCGTAAGATCATATTTTAGCTACAATCACATAAATTACCAATATAATACTCATGAATGTACCAAATCTATGCATGCCATCACCAATATCCAATCAATAAAGTCGTAAGCAACATACCGCCTCTTCCTCCGTCCCCTACCGGAGAGATGTGTATACAAACATATATGTATTCATAAACTGTAATTGTATCGTTTACACTGATAAACACTCTTCGAATATTCAATCATTATCATAACACAGACCTTGGCCCATTAATTTATTCAAAATAGTCACAACATCATAATCACGGCCTTAGGCCCATATACATATCCGAAACTCATATCGATAATCATATTTATAAATCGTAGCATATCTTTAATCGTCTCACATATAGGAGGTATCTCACATATTGGAGGCATAATATAGATAGACATATAATCATCTATAAAATATCTTATATCAATAGGTCATACATCATGACTACGAGGAATATCACTTCTCTAGGCCAATTTGCATATCTAAGAGGAAATAGTATTTCTATGGGTCAATCATCAAGTCTAAGAGGAAATAGCATTTCTATGGGTCAATCATCAAGTTTAAGAGGAAATAGCATCTCTATAGGCCACATAACGTATCTAGGAGGAATATCATATCTAAATTCCCAATATCACTTCCACAGAAAGTATTATAACTATAACTCAAAAACCATAATCCAGGAACATCAATACGAGTTACCAAGTTACCGAAGTAACCTTATTCTAAGGTTTACTAGCCTCATCCATGTCTAACATCCGCAACTAAGTCCACAAGACTTAACACAAGTTTAGGCCTAAGTGGGCTAGACGATCCCACTTCTAATCCTCAATTTTCCATAAATAGGCACACTATGCCCCAAACCAGGCTAAGGTATCTAGTTCATTTTCTAAATGTCAAGTAAGCCATATTCAAGCCTAAGATAGCAACTTCACTAGAAACAAGGGTACTCAAGTCAACTCTACCCAACTTACGGTTTCAAGACTACTACACTAGCCCAATAAGGCTAAATATACAAATCAAGCTTGAAATGCTAAAACCACATCCCAAACATCGGTTTACATCATAACCACTCTACAACTAATCTAAACATGAGAGAAAAAATAATAGGTTTCAAAAGGGGTATAAATATGTCATTTTACGGGTCCCACGAAATTAGAGCCTACAACATATTATCCTCCATAATATTGTGAATATCCATCTAATAATCATACCTTAACCACTCAACAAGAAATATCCACCAAGTATCACTCAAGGAAAGATCAATCATGCCATTTAATAATTCATTTATTCTTCCATTCTGGATCAACCTTAATTATTTTATGAATGTAACTAAGCCATTTGATTTTGCTTTGCCACTATCATGGAAATTACTATTCTCAAAATGTGTCATACATCAGTCAACTTTGTGGGACATGCAAATGCATAATTCAGCTACAAGGTCAAGTCAATAATAATTCATCTTCTCAAAATTATTCCTAATGCATAAATCCACCACTACAACTTATGTCCTAACAATCACTAACTCAATATTTTTGAACAAAAAACACTTCATGGTCAAGACAAACCTCTCTTATATCATTAACATCAATTTAAGATATACAGAGTCATTCTTATTTCTACCTAATAATATTTTTATTACGAGCTTTACTGAACTCTTAATCACTTCAAGAGTGGTCCCCACACCACTAGCACATAAGCAAGGACAAACAAAATAAATTGATTATAGGTCATTGACAGTCTAATCACCAATATCACATTCCAGACAAGTCATTGATCACATTCTGTAGGTATCAACAACCTCTACTAGTTTTTGTCACTTTTTTTTAAAACTCATTATTTTGCCAAGCATTAAGAATTCGTTCACATAAGGAACTCAATGATAATGTCACTTAGCTAGTCCTCACAAGGAACCCATTGTAGTTTCAATAATAGAACTACACAAAAATTCTAAATACAGTCTCAATGGCCGGACCACACAAGGATCCCCAAATAATATAAAATAATCAAACTACACAAGGGTCCATCCACAACATCATTAACAAGAACCTCTCATTACGGAAAATACATATCACCTCAATCTTTTATTCATGCAACTTTTTCACTATCTTTTCTCGAGATCATATTCTCATATCATCCTCTCAATTTCGATACCATCAATCTCATCAATATAATTGTACTAAAGATAAGTAAGCACCATAGAATTTCCAGTTTCACAATAACAAGAACTCAAATAATCCCATTATATTTATCAACAAAAACAACTTAGTCAATTTTTTTTACTTAACAAAAACAATTCACAATAATGACAAAAATCTAGCAACACAAGTTTAGCCAAATATCAAACACAAGCAATCAATAAGTTCACAACTTTTACAAGTCTTTACCTATTAACAATAACTTTTAGACCTTATTCATAGATACTAATTGAAATTGTCTAGATAACAATTAGATTCAATCTAGTAGTCCAAGATTAGGACGGCACGGTGGAGAGAAAAAAAGGAAAATGAATTATACATGCCTCATAGCTTTACAAAGATTGGATGTGGGGTCCTACACACCAATCTACCGAACTCTACTTGACATTTCTCCTATTAACAGATACCAATTGGAATCGCCAGATACCAATTGAATTCAAGTAACAACATGTGGGAAAGAAGAATTTGAATTTTCCTAGTGTACTATAGCCTCTCGAAGAAAAGTACAAACGTCTCTGTACCGCTACACAAAAATCTACGAGACATATTCTTGTATGACGAGATCGATAAACCTAGGGATTTGATATCAACTTTGTCACGACCCAAATGGCCAGGAGTGGCAGCCACACTAACCTTCCTATGGGATAACCATCTAAATCAAACCATTACCCAATCACTTAGTCAATATTAAAATGATAGTTTCATAAAACCATCATACCACTAATAATCTAGATTTAATCATCAGTAGCATGAAAACCAAACAATCTACTAACTGAAATTCCCAAGACCTGAAAGTCATCGTACAAGAACTACTAACAAAGATCAAGTCTAAAGAGATATCCCAAAATAAAGTAAATAAAGAATGTTTCATTGCCCGAAAGATGGACAAGAACAAATAAGATGACCCATAGAAGCCTGGAGACAGAGTGCTCACCCTTGGATCAAGATCTGCTATCAAACTTTAGAGGTGAGATCATGTATGAGCCTCTACAACAATTTCTGCACTCAACAAAATAAGAGTACAAGGTAGTATCAGTACAAACCATAATGTACTGGTAGATATCATAGGCCAACTCAACTTAATAACATGTACAAAACATAAATCAAATAACAAGTAGACAGGAATCATCACATAAAAAATTCTCAATGAATCAACAATACAACAATAGCAGGTCAACAGTGCTCACAAACAAGCCACATAACTATCAAGAGGATCAACCATACTGTAAACATCCACAAAATCAACACAACTATGTCATCCACCAAATCAACACAAGTATGTACACACATGCTATGGGACTTATTTTTCCCAAATAGTCATGACCTGCAAGGAACAATCTGTGTTCATGTACCGTACCGGTGTGGTACCCGATCCAACATAAATATAAATGTACCGGCGTGGTACCCGATCCAACATAAATATAAATATACCGACGTGGTACCCAATCCAACATAAATATAAATGTACCGGCATGGTATCCGATCCAACATAAATATAAACGTACCGGCGTGGTACCCGATCCAACATAAATATAAATATATATTCTCAATATCAATTTACACAATCTCACAACATACAACACAATGTACCAAGTTTACAAGTACACTTAAAGTGATAAGACAAATCCACCAAGTAAATTTTCAATAACCATTTATACATGCATTAACAATCCAAACATCAACAATTTCGAGCATGTACGAATACCAATCAACAAGTATCCAATTTAGGAGCATACACATAATTAAGCAGAGTATAAACTCCAATTAAATCGTAACCTACCTCAACTAATGAATCTGAATATAATTAGTCTGCAAGCGCCTTGTCCTTCCTCAAAGTTTCAGAACGTTCAAAATCTATTTTAATAAATAATCCCCATAAAAATATGAATCTAATGACATCCGTTTTATAAATTTTTGCTCTAAAAACCCCAAACTTACAGTCAAATTAATAAAAAAAGGTAACCATCCGATCTGCTTTACTGTTTATTGACCAGCAACAAACAAAAACCACTCTTCATCGTTATCAACCCATGATTTGGCCAACCATTGCCTTATTTTTTTATTTTTATTAAAATACTTCACAAATAATATTATAATCACTATAATTAAGCAATCTTTATTCAAGAATGCAAAAGTGGTCATCTATGTCTATACAAATTCCAACATTGACCAACTATTGACTAATCATTGCATTAACTTTACTCTACACGACTTCCAATGATTAGAACAACTATTACAGAACAATTGATCAATTTTAAGTTAATCCATTATTAACATATTTTACTTCCACCATATGATTATCTTGAAAATTCAATTGATGCCTTACATCATTAATAAGATGTAGCAGTACATAGGCACTAGGAATTGACTCACCTATTGATGCTCCTTCTGCAAACTGTAGTGAAAATTGCAACTTTCGTGCGCCTCCCTCTTTACCCCTGATATCAGATGTTGTTGTTATTATTATTATTATAATTATAAATATAATAAACCCTTTTCACTTAATCCAATTCTTATACATAGGTCTCAATAAATAAGAAAATTATAGTTTGACCCACTAAGTCACTAATTAACTTAATTATCTAAAATACCCAATAGGTCCTTGAACATTATTCAAAATCTCGAGAAAATAAGTCAAATAGTTACATTTATTAAAAAGTATATTCCAAACCTATTAAAAATACTACGATACTAACCCGAGGTCGTCTCGCTCAAAAATTGACCATGATTAGGTTTAACTTTATTAAAACTTAATAATTCAACTAATGACTCAATAACTTCCGAACACCTCCTGAATTGGTACTACTCATCCCATGAGTGATAATCCACGTATACAAACTACGTAGAGCGCTAAAATAGAGTAGATGAGAAAATTTCACAAACGACCGGGAGGGTCGTCACAGTAACCCACCCAACAACCTACATCGATCTCACCCTTCGTATGCCCTGCCTCGATACAAGTATGTTGCGATTAATCCATTTCAATCATTGTACAGTCAGGTTCACAAAATGTGAGTGGAACTGAAAGCGTTAACACACTGTGTGGACAACTTTGGCGACAAGAAAGAGGTGATGTTCAGGCGTATTAAATCATCTGCATGTAGAATTGAGAGAATGGTGCAACAAAAGAAGCATGGTAGTTGTTCCGTCCCAACCCCCAAACCCAAATAAAATTTAGTGTGGTCTGTGTAAAAGCTTCTCTAAGGTAACGTTTCTTGATGAATCAATGGAAAAATGCATAATTTTAACTATTTAAGAACTGTATTAACAAGACATGCGTTTAAACAAAATGGTAACCAATAATTTTCAAAGACATTCAAATTAGTTAACCAAAATATAGAGTTATCTTCAATAATTATCAAAGACGTTTCAAGTTAATTCGCCAAAACGAAGCGACGTGATCACTAATTGTCGCTTACGTTTCAAACTATTCAACAAAATAAAACCAAAGAGTCGCGTTCATAATTATGAAAGACGTTTCAAATTTAATTCAGCAAATCGACGAGTCGTGTTTGATGCTATACAACACAAGCCAGAATCATCAATTTTTCTTTTCACTCAATAAAAATTTTCAAGAACTTAAATAATCTTTGAGAAAAAATGGATAATTCTCACGCAAACGGTCATGCAAATGGGCAACCACATAACCATCATCGACCAACGATTGCAGAATTTGTTGTTGCTGGGGTATCATATGCGAATCTCGAAGTTGATGATCTTAGAAGAGACGTGGAATTTCTGAGGGGACCTGTGGATACTCTCAGTCAAGAAAATGATGAAATTCATATTTCAGCACATGGGTGAAATAGACAGCGGGGATAGGAACGACGGCCTGTGGTGATAGGTCATGTTTAGTTTAGTTATCCTAATTTAGCTTTGGCTTTTTGATTATTATTTTTAAATTTTGTTATGTTGACTATAAGTCATTTTTTCCATTCAGCAGCAAGCTATTTAACTTATTTTGTATTCTGATTACTTGTTTTAATAAATAATTTTGAGTTTGACTACTAATTCACTGACAGTGTAATCACTTATTCTGTATTCTGTTTCTTCAACCCCATATAAACAATCAGCTTGTTACATAATCAGACTAATCACTACCTTTTCTATAAATCGAGTGTGTAAATCATATTTTTCAGATTTAGCAGTGGGAGATTTTTGGTTATCCCCAACCCCATTGTTGATTTTGTGTTTTATCATTTTAACTGGCTACATATTAAAATCAATTAGCAGACATATAATAAAATGTTAACTCAAATTATACTCAAAATTAATACATCATCACATAAATTAAGATGGAAAATAATACATCTTTTAAATGTGGCGTGTGATTGTAATTCATTGTAGAAAACTAATGTAAGTAGATTTTTTTTTATGACCAACGTTAGGGCAATAATTAATTTTTTTGATTGAAATGATAAAATTAGGCGAGATCAATAGCAAGTAGTGAACAGAGAAAAACAGTAAGTAATTACTGATCCCATGTAATAATTTCCTATTACCTTTTAAACTTAGGACTTGTGTAAAATAAAACTTACCGTGACGGTGGATGTAAGTTGAACTCTATAATTTTTACGACTTTACACAATAAATAACGAATAATTAACAATAATTATCAGACTTGAAAATTACTTAACCCTAATGAAAGTCATGTTCAATAATTGCCACATACTGTTTAATTTAGAGTAACGTTCACTATTTGTCAAAGATGTTTCAGATTTTTAAAAAATGAAGAGTCATGTTCAATGAATGCAACTTTAAGATGGTGTCCTTTGGGTTTCATAGGTTTGATGCTATATAACACAACCCTAAGGCTGCAATCTTCATCATAAAAAAAAAACTTTTCAAGAACATAAATAATCTTTGAAAATAATGAACAATTTTGGCATCAACAATTATGGTAACGGACTCCTAATGGGTCATACAAATGGTCAACCACAAAATCATTGTCCAGTCTGGGTCCATGAGTTTGCACCAAATCTTATAAGAGACATGGAACTTTTGAGGGAAATTGTGGATGCTCTCAGAGTAGAAAATGATGAACTTCGATGGCAACTGCATAACATGAGGCAGGATTTATTTTGGCACATAGGTGAAATCGACGCCGGGGATAGTCAAGACGGCTGGTAGTGAATTTTTATATTTCATTTAGTTATCTTAGTTTTGTTTCGCCTGTTTTTTATGTTTGTTTAAATTTTGCCAGGGTCATGGCATAAGTATTTTATGAGATTGAATATTGCTAGTAGAAAATGCTTCCATTGTCATGCTACTTTATTCTAATCAACATATTTTTTATTCAAATAATTTGGTTAGCGCAAATCACAGTGAATATATAGGGACAAAAATAATCCAATTCGCATTGAAAAATAGTTCGATAAATCTAAATTATATCTGTAACAGTCGAAGCTGATCAAAATAACCTTAGAACTTACCATCCATTATTCATTGAGAAGGGGGTGATGATGGAGGAGTAAGACATCCATCAGTATTGCATCCTAGGCGACTGAGTAAAGCCCTTAGCATTCTATTCAATGTTTGAATTTGGTCGGATAATATTGACACTTTTTTATCAAATTCTTCACGATCTTGCAGACTTTCAATTCTTTGCTTTAAAGATTCATCTAAAAAATGTATCTGTTCAATCTCCATCTTAAGTCTGCGAAAATAAAAATTAAATAGAAAATGTCGCTATTTTAATATAAAGAAAGATAACAAAAAAAGAATTATGCCAACTCATAACCTTTTCAAGTAAAGACTATCAGAACTTCGGATATTAGTACCAAGTTAAACACTATCACAAGCAACAACGCCTTTTATATAGTAGTAACAAGTTAACCCTTTTTAGATGGTCAAGAAAAAATTTAAACGTTTATGGTTTTCCCTCCAAGTTTTAATTGCCAAAATTTCACTATAATCACAAAAACTTTGAAGAGTTTCCTGCTCCTGACCAAAATTTCACATTTGGAGATAGTAAAATTTTCATTTCATCATGAAAAAATTAAACACTTTGTCGCGACTTTCCCTCCCTTAATGAATCAGTCACACTTTGACATCTTCTTACATTTATTGATTTTGTGCGAATTAATTATTTGAAATGCTTAATATTATAGAGTACCTTTTAAATTATTAAATATAGAATAGTAATAGATTTATTTTTAGAGTGCAAACCGATTTACCTGTACTAGATTAACGTAGCAAACTCTTGAATTTGTTGACGGATCCCATAGTTGATTACTAACAATAAGATGACATAATCATTAAAGAGTTTAGGATAAAATATTTTTTTTTCAGTTCTAGTACATACCCTTTACAAATTTCCCAAAAAACAACGCAAACACCATAAAATACAATAAATTTTTCAGGGTATTCTCATTTTCTTCGGCGAAAATCAAATTTTGTTTTAGCTAATCCCTCTCCTGTTCGATTTCTTTTAGCAATCATCCTTTTGCCCTTCGGCTTCAAACAACAGTGACGTAAGAAGTTCCCTATTTTCTTCGGATTCACAAAGCTTTTGGAGGACTTCAAACTTGGCAAGTCCTTTCAAATTGCATGTGGAAGGGTTGCTCGCCGATGCGTCCTCTTTAAGTCATTTGAAAAAAGAGCAGCCGCCATTATAGTGTAACAAATAAGAATTAGATTGCATTTTAACAAAACAAAATAATTACAACACGATAAATAAAACCACCAACTTGGCCAACCGCATAGTTAAAGAACAATCGACCTAGATTTGAATCGGTGCGTGACTTTCTCAAGGCAACTAAATTACCGTAATAACATAAAAAATGAGGCTTGTTGGTTGCATTGGATGTTTGAGAGGATCGAGACATTGTAAATCATGACAAACTGAATAAGAAAACACGAAGTTACAAACCACTAAAAAAAAACTTCACTTAGATGCATGGATTTTTTTCGGCAATCTACTTTAAAATTTTGGAACAATCGGAAGGCAAAGTTGACAGCCTAGTTGCACTGATGAATCCCCTCAGTACACAGTCAACACTCCACCCCATGTCATGAGTGATCGAAAAAGTAAGTAAAGTAGATGTGCAGGATTGCATAGTTCCTTTTTTTAATGCAAGATCATTAATTTGATGTGAATATTGAGTGAAGCATGTCATATCTCGTACCATTGTTAGATCATAAGTCTTAAACCACCCAATACTTTGGCCAGTCTAAAATTATGTGTTTTTATAATTATTTTTAGAATATTCAATAATAACATAATTAAAATGTTCAGCTATACCTTTCATAAATATTTTCTACATTGAGTTTTAACAGACTATAAATAATTTTAAATTATTTGTACCTTTTTCATGAAAATTTTAGTTATCTCTAATAGGATAATGAACTTTACATCTTAAGCTCACCTTAATAAGTATAAGTTATTGATATTACTAATTAGGCATGCCTGTATGGTATTCCAAATAATTATTTCTTCTCCTTTATATTTCCTCTTCATTTATAATTCACAAGCTCCTCACTTACATAACTCACTTGTTTAGTGAGTTAGAAAAAATGCATAACTCTTTTTTTAAGTGAATTATGTAACTTTTATTATATAACTCACTTAATAAATGAGTTACGTAGAAAAAAAATGCATAACTCTCTTTTTAAGTGAGTTATGTAACTTTTATTATATAACTCACTTAGAAAGTGAGTTATGTAGAAAAAATGCGTAAATCTCTTTTTAAGTGAGTTATGCATTTTTTCATAAATTTATCTTCGTTTGGAAACTTTCGTTAAATATATTATGGTAACATTTTAAATACATGATGTATTTTGGTACTTTTTTTAGTTTCATGGTATATTTTAGTTTCGAAATCATTTTATTTCGTTTAACATTGCAGTAGGTTTAAAGTTGAGAAATTTACCACCAAAAAAGGACAATTAATGACTGATTGCTGCCCATTAAGCTATCCGAATTGATTGCTCTCAATAAATGCATGTAGAGTGATGCATGTAATAGTGTGAACGATTTGACCCCTCTTTATCCGAGCCTTGCCGAGCCTACCTACGTATAGATATAATTACAGTTCATCACCTTAGTCGACTGTTCATGGCACAAACACAGATTGGATATTAACGATGGTCATTACATTACAAAAGAGTCAATATTATTGATTCCAGTTGGGTTACTAACCACTTTCTTTTCTTTACAAATCGAATTTCAATCGTATTGCAAATCGCATATTGCATTTCACGATGTCAATTTACCATCCTCGATTGAAATACCCTACAACTTAAATTTATTTTGGTGGACAAACACTGTCTTGATAATTTTTTCCAGTGGTGTGAAATATTTTTAAAAAGGAAAAATTTCATGGCCAAACCCATACTTAAATTGATCAAAACAAAAAAACCCATAAAAAAAAATATACCGTGTGGCAGAACGACACTTATTACATATATTCATTCAAGAATCCATCCACACGAGTTAGTTTAATAAAGTTATTCGATATAACGGTGATAAATTGAGACTCGACGAAATTCGCTATAACATACATTCATTCAACAATCCCTCGTCATGAGTCGATTTAATAATATTATTTGTTATAAGGGTGACACATTGAGAGTCGACACTATTCATTATAGCGAACGTTCATTCAACAATCCACTGACATGAATTAGTATGATGAAGGAATTTCATTTAACGGTTAAAAATTGAGAATCGACGCAATTCATTATGACGTGCATTCATTTAGCAATCCATTGAGAATTGACGTAATTCATAATTACGTTCATTCATTCGACGATCCATTGTCACGAGTTAATTTAATGAAGTTATTTCATATAATGTTGACCAATTGAGAATCGACGCAATTCATTATTACGTACATTCATTCGATAATCCATTGTCAGGAGTTAATTAAATAAAGTTATTCATATAATATTGACCAATTGAGAATTAACGTAATTCATTATTATGTACATTCATTCGAAGATCCATTGTCATGATTTAATTTAATAAAGTTATTTCATATAATGTTGCCCAATTGAAAATCGAGGCAATTCATTATTACGTAGATTCATTCGACGATCCATAGTCACGATTTAATTTAATGAAGTTATTTCATATAATATTGACCAATTGAGAATCGATGCAATTCATTATTACGTACATTCATTCGACGATCCATTGTCATGAGTTAATTTAATGAAGCTATTTCATATAATGTTGACCAATTGAGAATGAGAAAAGACATCTTTTCCCCCTTGAACTTGTCCTCCAAATTCACTTTAACACTTAAACTTAACTTCTGTTTATTTACCCCCTTTAACATCTTTAAAGTATATTATTTTCACCCATAAAGCTAACGTGGAATTAAAAAAGAAAAAAAGCACATTTTTTAATTTAAAAACTGATATGGCCCCACTTTTTAATAAATATATAGGGGTGTTCACGGATCGTTTTTGGTCGGTTATTGGTCAAAATCATAACCAAACCAACTTATTTAGTTTTTAAAGTTCTAAAACCAAACCAACACAAAAAAATAACCGTCGATTTGGTTCTTGTCGGTTTAGTTCAGTTCGATTCGATTTTTTGGTTTATAACTTTAGTTAATGATCAAAGTTGAAATTTTTATTAAAAAAAATCAATCCAACATATGAGATGTCAACCGAGTGTTGTTCCTCAACCTTGAAACTAAGATGTCAATTTAGGCCTCATTTGTTTGCACTTAACAGAGGTCTGAATCTGAATGGTTCAAACTTCAGACCATTAAGGGCATTTATTTGTTATTAAGGTTTTAACTCTTAATAGGTCTGAATAGGTCTTAATCATTCAGATCTAGAACCAAGTCTTAATAGGTCTGAAGGGATATTCTGGTGTTGGATAATATTCACCACTCTATTCATATTCAGCAGTCCCCACCACTAACCAACTCTGTCACCGTCATCATTGTCAACCACCACCCATCAACACCAACCACCTCCACCATCACAACCACCATCAATAAAAAATACCGCTACCATACCTACTACCTCTTTTATTCTAATTATATTCACCGCCATCACTGCCGTCAACAACACCACAATCAGCAACCACTACCGTCCAATCCCTACTACCAACCAACTCATCTATCAGCACTAGAACCACCACTAACTACCACTAATACATCACAACCTCTACACATTCTTTGGCTGCCACCACCATTGTCACTAGTAACGCCACCTCTACCACCACTTCAATGAGTACCATCGCTACAATGTATCTCTACTAACAACCATCTCCACCAACATTATTAATCACTAATATCAATCATCGTCACTGCAACCACCATTATAAGCCATCTCCACTATAACTAACAAACGAAAATGTTTTTTCTCAATCAAATACTAATAATTTTACTGTATTAAATTACATACATTTTTAATATATAGCTAATTTTTTATTTGAATTGTTTTTTTTTATTTTATTATGTATACAAATAATTTTTTTTTACACAATTCAGATGTTGAAAAACAAACAGTTTTATCATTCAGTTTTTAGATCTAGAGACAACATCTTAATCATTCAGATGTGCACGTTTGAATCTTAAAAAAAAACAAATGGAGCCTTAGTGTTGTACTTAGGCAAAGCCATGAACAACACCATATGAACGCTTCTACAAAAGTATTTAGAACTACATATAAGAGAATGTTATGATAAACTCTCAAAAGGTAAACAAATAATTTTTTTGCTTAATAAGGACCAAAAAGAAAGTTCAAAACTAGTGATTATCTATAGTCTAATAAAACTCACCTATAAAATCCCATAGACGATAAGATAATTTTACAATTAGTATCATTTGTCATTCAAAGTGCGAAAATCATAGAGAATCTCATAACATACCATCAACTAGATGGAGACATATGACTAAAAGTGCTATGACTAAAGTTAAATTCATGATTAAAATAAAAAATATAAAAAATATTTATATTTTATTTATGAATAATATATAAATAATTTATATATGCATATGTATGTGTGTGTGTATACATATATATACATGTATATATGTGTGTGTGTGTGTATATATATATATATATATAATTTTTATCCACCACCAACCCTCTTCTTCTTCAACCGCCAATTTCTCCACCACCAGCCCCAACCCCCTCGCCTCCAAACCCCCAATTTATTCTCTTTCAATTACCAAATTTTTCACCCCACCTAAACCCCTTGACTTAAGATCATTAGAAAAGAATGAAATTGAATTTCTAAAATTAAAAGCTATCTTCATGAATTTGAAATAAAATTGAAATTGAAGAAAAGTTATTAGCGGCGGTGTTAATGGTGGTGGTGGTGTTAATGGTGTGCATATTTTTTTTTTGGATTATTTTAATCGTTTTTCGGTGAGTTTTGTCAGAATATTTTGGAATGAAGAGTTTTGAATTGGCAAGTGGTGATGCTATTGCATTGTTGTTTCTTGAATTGGTGGTTTGATGAAGAAATCATAAAGGGAGGGCTTGTAATTATGTTTTAACAATTCAATCTTTATTTTTTTTTCATGTTTTTGTTGTATGGTATATTTTGAGATATTTGTTTTGTTGGGTTTGTGTCAGAATCAGAAGGGGCTTTTAATTATGTTTTGAATTGATTTTGTTGGGTTTGCTTAATGGCTATTGATAATATGTTTATGTTTGAAGAAGATAGAAAATGGAGGAGAGGGGAGAGATAGGGTGGTTTAAAGAAGATAGAAAGGGGGGAGGGGGTTGCGTTGCAGGGTAAGGGGCGGGGTGGGCGGGCTGAGTGTGGAGTTGTGAAGAAGAAAGAAAATGAAGGTGGGAGGGTGCTTTTTATTTAGATATATATATATATATATATATATATATATATATATATATATAATAGTATATATATATATATATTTGTAAAATATATAAAAATAATGTGTGGGGGATTATTATTATTTTTTTTAGAAAAATTGAACTTCTTACGTGGCAATGACGTGGCTCCGGCGTGGCATTGGCGTAGAATTGATGTGTAGGTGAGTGTAACACACTCTCTGTTGTGAGAGTGGTATTCAGTTGTGAGGGGTGAAAATAATACACTTTAAAGATATTAAGGGGGTAAATAAACAGAAGTTAAGTTTAAGTGCTAAAGTGAGTTTGGATGACAAGTTCGGGGGGGGGGGGGCAAGATGTCTTTTCTCATTGAGAATCGACGCAATTCATTAATACTTACATTCATTCGACGATCCATTATCACGATTTAATTTAATAAAGTTATTTCATATAATGTTGACCAATTGAGAATCGACGCAATTCATTATTACGTACATTCATTCGACGATCCATTGTCACGAGTTAATTTAATAAAGTTATTTCATAAAATGTTGACCAATTGAGAATCCACACAATTCATTTTTACGTACATTCATTCGACAATTCATTGTCACGGGTTAATTTAATAAAGTTAATTTATATAAGGTTGACCAATTGAGAATCGAGACAATTCATTATTACGTACATTCATTCGATGATCCATTGTCACGATTTAATTTAATAAAGTTATTTCATATAATATTGACCAATTGAAAATCGACGCAATTCATTATTACGTACATTCATTCGATGATCCATAATCACGATTTAATTTAATAAAGTTATTTCATAAAATTTTGACCAATTGAGAATCGACGCAATTAATTATTACGTACATTCACTCGATGATCCATTGTCACGACTTAATTTAATGAAGTTATTTCATATAATGTTGACCAATTGAGAAGCGACGCAATTCATTATTACATACATTCATTCGATAATCCATTGTCACGAGTTAATGTAATAAAGTTATTTTATATAACTTTGACCAATTGAGAATCGAGGCAATTCATTATTACATAAATTTATTCGACGATCCATTGTCATGATTTAATTTAATGAAGTTATTTCATACAATGTTGACCAATTGAGAATCGGGGCAATTCATTATTACATAAATTCATTCGACGATCCATTGTCACGATTTAATTTAATGAAGTTATTTCATACAATGTTGACCAATTGAGAATCAACGCAATTCATTATTACGCACATTCATTCGACGATCCATTGTCACGAGTTAATTTAATGAAGTTATTTCATATAATGTTGACCAATTGAGAATCGACGCAATTAATTATTATGTACATTCATTTGATAATCCATTGCCACGAGTTAATTTAATAGAGTTATTTCATATAATATTGACCAATTAAGAATCGACACAATTCATTATTACGTACATTCATTCGACCATCCATTGTCACAATTAAATATAATAAAGTTATTTCATATAATGTTGACCAATTGAGAATCGACACAATTCATTATTACATACATTCATTCGATGATCCATTGTCACGATTTAATTTAATAAAGCTATTTCATATAATGTTGACCAATTATGAATCGACGCAATTCATTATTACGTACATTCATTCGTTAATCCATTGTCACGATTTTTAATTTAATAAAGTTATTTCATATAATGTTAACCAATTGAGAATTGACGCAATTCATTATTACGTACATTCATTCGACGATCCATTGTCACGAGTTAATTTAATGAATTTATTTCATCTAATGTTGACCAATTCAGAATTGACGCAATTCATTATTACGTGCATTCATTCGATAATCCATTGTCACGAGTTAATTTAATAAAGTTATTCATATAATGTTGACCAATTGAGAATCAACGCAATTCATTATTACGCACATTCATTCGACGATCCATTGTCACTATTTAATTTAATAAAGATATTTCATATAATGTTGATCAATTAAGAATCGAGGCAATTCATTATTACGTACATTCATTTGAAGATCCATTGTCACGATTTAATTTAATGAAGTTATTTCATATAATGTTGACCAATTGAGAATCGACGCAATTCATTATTACGTACATTCATTCGACGATCTATTGTCACGATTTAATCTAATAAAGCTATTTCATAAAATATTGACTAATTGAGAATCGAAGCAATTCATTATTACGTACATTCATTCGACGATCCATTATCACGATTTAATTTAATAAAGTTATTTCATATAATGTTGACCAATTGAGAATCGACGCAATTCATTATTACATTCATTCATTCGACGATCTATTGTCATGCGTTAATTTAATTAAGTTATTTCATATAATGTTGACCAATTGAGAATTGACGCAATTTATTTTTACGTACATTCATTCGACAATCTATTATCACGAGTTAATTTAATAAAGTTATTTCATATAATGATGACCAATTGAGAATCGATGCAATTCATTATTACGTGCATTCATTCGACGATCCATTTTCACTATTTAATTTAATAAAGTTATTTCATATAATGTTGACCAATTGAGAATCGACGTAATTCATTATTACGTACATTCATTCGACGATCCATTGTCATGATTTAATTTTATAAAGTTATTTTATATAATGTTGACCAATTGAGAATCGACGCAATTCATTATTACGTACATTCATTCGACGATCCATTGTCACAATTTAATTTAATGAAGTTATTTCATCTAATGTTGACCAATTGAGAATCGACGCAATTCATTATTACGTACATTCATTCGACGATCCATTGTCACGAGTTAATTTAATGAAGTTATTTCATATAATATTGACCAATTGAGAATCGATGCAATTCGTTATTACATACATTCATTCGATAATCCATTGTCACGAGTTAATTTAATAAAGTTATTTCATATATTGTTGACTAACTGAGAATCGAGGGAATTCATTATTACGTACATTCATTCGACGATCCATTGTCACGATTTAATTTAATGCAGTTATTTTATATAATGTCGACCAATTAAAAATCGACGCAATTCATTATTACGTACATTCATTCGAAGATCTATTGTCACACGTTAATTTAATGAAGTTATTTTATATAATGTTGACCAATTGAGAATCGATGCAATTCATTATTACGTACATTCATTCGATAATCCATTGTTACGAGTTAATTTAATAATTTTATTTCATATAATGTTGACCAATTGAGAATCGACTCAATTCATTATTACGTACATTCATTCGACGATCCATTGTCACGATTAAATGTAAATTATTCTAAAATTTAACAATTGTGAATCAACAAATTCCATAACGTACATTCATTCTAAAATTTTATGTCATGTAATTGATAAAAAGGACGAGCTTGTTGATTGTTACATTATTATGTTGCATGCAATGTATTCAAAGCTCTTATAGCAAATATGGTCAAACGACTTGTGCATACTCCTTGGGTCGCGTGTTCGATACTCCCCGACACATACTGTTTTGATAGATTTTTTTTAAAAGCGCAATAATGCCAACCCTAGGTCGCGTGTTCGATACTCCCCGACGCATGCTGTTTTGATTGTTTTTTTTTGTATGAGCATTAATGCCTACCCTTTTAAATATAATTTCCTAGGTCACCTCTAAGAATACAATGCCTACCCTTTCAAATACAATTTCCATGTCACCTCTAAGAATACAAACCGTCAGAGTAACAACCATTCCCTTTCCTTTGCCTTTATTAATCAACAATCTCTTACAATACACAACAAACACTCAACCAAAACCCTATTCTTCTCCCTCGACTTCGAAAGAAAATGACAACTTTCATTCAACTACGCAGCTACCCTACTGATTACAGGCTAGAATTTTGTATTACATTGACCAGATCATACATGAATCTTTACGGAGTAGAATTTTTCATTTTTTCTTCATTGAGGATTCTATATCTCTTTGTTAGTTTAATTTAATTTTTATTTATTGTAATTTAATTCCTCCATCTTTTACCCCCCTCCCCCCATTTGTAGTGGATACCACATGAGGTTAGTCAGTACTTTCCCAGCGACCCGATGCCATTAACCATTCTTCATTGTGGTATTGAAAGGGCGTATAAGGCTAAAGTCGCCTGCTGCGGGTATCAGAACAGATGGAGAATATAGGACGGGTGGAGATATTTTGTTTGTGATGCGGGTTTTCATATAGGAGATGTTTTGGACTTCAGGATCTCCTACAGTGTTCCCAAACACGTCTTCATAACTTTTCATCTCATAATCAATGTGTGAAGTAGTTTTCAAGATGTACAACTTTCAAATATGTGAAGAAATCCATAGTTTTAGTGCTTTGATTATGCATTGATTTTGAAAGTCTTTTTTTATTGAATTCATATATCTACTCTTTAGTTTACTTTGAAATAATTTAATTTGAGTGCTAAGCCAAATGAAGAAGACAATTAAAATGAAACAAAAGAAATATATCAATACATTCCTAGAGTTTATTTTATACTCCTATCAAGAAAATAGACCAATAACTTATTAAATCGAAAATCAAAACGCAACGAAGAAAAAACGATAACGAATATAACTAAGATTCATTTTTTATTCATGTTAGTTACTTATCGATTTTTTATCGGTTTACACCAAAATCAAATTGTTAGGGACTAATAACCGATAATCAATATAACTACAATAATTAGAAGTTATCATCATCTTATAGAGAAGACAACAACAACGAAGCAATATTAGATGTATAACTACGTACAAATATTTCGCTTTAATCAACAAAGACATATAACTATATCCGTCAACATACACCATCTTAATTTAGTAATTGTGTTTGATATAAGTATGATGAATTGAGAATTGTTGTACTTCATGACACAATCGCGTGTCACGAGTGAATTCGACAACACTTGATATAACGTTGATAAATTAATAGTCAACACAACTAATCACGTACATTCATTCAACAATCACGTGTTGCGGGAGAATATAGTAAATTTTCATATAATATCGACAAATTGAGAGTTGATGCAATTCAAGGCATACATTCATTCAACAATCACGTATCACGCGATAATTTTGTAATTGCATTTGATATAATGTTGATCCATGGCCAAACGTACAAGTTCTCTGATGGATTGATTGTTATGCCGCATGCTTTGTGCTGAAAGTTTTTGTAGCATATAAGGTCAATCATCCTGTTAATACTCCTTACGTCGCGTGTTTGATTCTCCCTGATCCATTTTTTTTATTATATTCAGTAAAAGCAATAAGTGTTGCGGACCCTAAATGCTGACTAACTAACCAACTACCAAGGTCACCTCTTCCAAAATAAACCCTCCATATTCCTCTCCTCTTTAAAAGACACCACATGCACGCCTCATCTGTACTACTATAACTCTAAAAAAAATGTCGTCCTTCATCCCCATTTACACGCAAACAGGCCCCCATCATCTGTTCCGAGTTAATCTGCGTCACTCCTACATTGAGAATGACGCTCTAGTAGATTTATTTGTTGATTTTTAAATCTATTCTTTCTATGTGTCTTCATTTAATGCATTCATCACTTTTTTTTGGATTGTAGTGGCTTCCATTATGCGTCAACGGCTAATTCTCCCTAAACCCGACGCCAGTTAGGATCTTTCATTGTGAAACTGAGGTGTATCTAGCTTAGGTTGCTGCTTTCGGCATCAACAATTATCGTATGATTAGCAAGGGCTGGACACAATTTATCAAGGATACGAATTTTAGGAAAGGAGATGTGTTACATATGTTGCTATTACGTAGTTCTGAAGACTCTGTTAAAATTGTTGTTCTTAATAAGGACCCAAACCTATGATTTCTCATTGCACTCAAAGAACCTTTCTCGTTATTGATCAGGCATTAGTAATACCTTGTTGTTTTGATTTGTTATTATAAATATATGCAGTACTTCTTGTTCATCAAGTTTATTCATCTTTATTTATCTTGATGCTTCAATTTTTTGTAAGTTTTATTTCCAAAAGCCGAACAATGAATGCAAAGCAGATGAAACAAAATCGTATTTTCTGAAATAAATTGTGGCAAATGCATTGGTTAGGAAAAAATGTAGTAACTCCTAAACCATTAATTAGTGACTGGTTACACTTTAAATAAATAAAAAAAATATTATACGAAAAAAACATCTGAAAATAAGTAGCAATACAACTAAAAAAATTCGAATAGTTTTAGTTTGCAATACAATAGTTAAATTAATAGGTCATAGTATTTTGTTTCGAAAATTACGTTTCAATTTTGGGTTATATTATGACGCGTTATACTTAAAATTCCAACTATTCATAAATCAACAAAATACATTAAAATCACAATTTGAAATATTAAGTAACGACAGTTCGCAAATTCATGACGTACATTCATTACACAATCCCTCGTCAAGAGTTAATTTACTGATAGCATTTGATGTAAGTAGGACAAATTGAGAATTATCGTACCTCATGACGTGCATTCATTCGACAATCACACGTCACGAGTGAATTCCACAAATCTTGATATAACGTTGATAAATTGATAGTCAACGCAACTCATCAAGTACATTAATTCAACAATCACATGTCGCGACAGAATATATTAAATTTTTATATAATGTTGACAAATTGATAGTCGACGTAATTCATGACGTACATTCATTCCATAATTCCTTATCAAGAGTTAATTTAATGATAGCATTTGATATAAGTATGACAAATTGAGAATGATCATGCTTCATGACGTACCTTCATTCAACAATAACTTGTCATGAGTGAATTCAACAATGGTTGATATAATGTTGACAATTTTAGAGTATTCTCAATTCATGACGTACATTGATCCAACAATCACGTGTCACGAGCGATTTTAATAAATTTTCATATAGTGTTGACAAATTGAGAGCCGAGAGTCGACCCAATTCATTATAACGTGCATTCATTCAGCAATCCATTGGCACGACTTAATTTAATAATAGTATTTGATAGAATGTTGATCCATTGTCAAACGTATGCATTGTGTTGAAAGATTTAGTAGCAATTAAGGTCAATCATCTTGTTAATATTCCTTAGCTAGCGAGTTCAATTCTCCTTGACCCGATCTTTTTTTATTATTTTTCGTATGAGCAATAAGTGTTGTGGACCATAAATGCTGACCTACTACACAGACCACAAACCCTTCATATTCCTCTCCTCTTTAAAAGACAACACAGTGCACGCTTCATCCACAACCAACTACTGTATTCCTTCATAACTCTCTAAAAATAAAAGAAAAATATGTCGTCGTTAATCCCCATTCAAGCACGGACAAGTCCCGGTCATCAGTTCCGAGTTAATCTGCGCCGCTCCTACATTGAGCAAAACTTTCTGGTATATTTATTTATTTATTATTTATTTAAAATTGTTCCTACTATGTGTTTTCGTTTAATTCATCAGTTTTTTGGGATTGTAGTGGCTACCCCTAAGCGTCAACGACTACTTCCCCAAAAATTTGACGCCAATTATGATCTTTTATTGTCAAAGTGAGGTGTATCGGGCTCAGTTTGGTGCTTCCGACATCAACAACTATCGTAGGATCAACAACGGATAGAGATAATTTATCAGGGCTACGAATTTTAGGGAAGGAGATGTGTTACATATGATTCTGATACGCAGTTGTGAAAACTGTGTTAAAATTATTGTTCTTAATCAGAACCCGAACCTATAGTTTCTCATTGCACTCATAGAACCTTTCTCATATTTGATAAGGCATTAGTAATACCTTGTTGTATTGGATTGTTCTTATAAAATTATTCAGTAGTTCGTCTTAAATGAATTTGTTCATCTTTATTTATCTTGTTGCTTCGACAATATTATCTTGAAAAATTCTAAGAGTAACCGACAACATTAATCAATTTTCTCTAAGTTCTATTTCTGGAAGATGACCAATGAATGCAAAACAGATGAAACAAAATCGGCATTGGTGAAGTAAATAGTAGCAAATGCATTGGTTAGGAAAAAAAATTTGTAAGTAAGCGAACCATTAATTAGTGGTTGGGCAGTCTCTAAATAAAAAAATAAAATTCTTAAAGGCAAAATGCATATAAAAATAAGTTGCAATACTTTGATGCTTAATGGCCATAAAAGTTTGGTCATAATTTGGCCATAATAACAAAAAGACTATAATAGCCTTTTCTTCCAAACAAAATTTTGTAGTATTTTTTTTAAACTCAAGAAAATTATTGCAATTCAATTGCGACGCAAATTGTTAGGCAATCATATCAATAGTCTTATACTATTAAAATACGTATATTTTCGGTTGAAAAACACACACACATTTTTCGTTCAAAAATATATATATATTAAAAATAATTATATATTTGAATAATTTATAAATATAATTTTTAAAATATTTCAATAACGATAATTCGTCACAATTTAGAACTGGTAAATATGTCAACACATTATAAAATCTATCATAGAGTACTCATATGTGTCGAACCAAAGAGAGTGAGATATAAGTGTTGAAGGTACAAGTCTTTCACCCCTATGTTACGCCGGTTTGATAAATTGTGAATCATTACTTATATTTGTTACTAAAATGACCTCTAATTCTGTATTTTTAAAGTATATTGTTAAATAAAATTAAAAAATATATTTAAATAATTCTCAGACATAATTTGTAAGATATCGCAATAACGACAACTCAACATACCTTAAACCTGATAAATGTTGACACTTATAGAAATTATGCATATAGTTCACATCAGTCTAACAAAATAGAATGAGATATAAGTGTTACTCATATAAGTCCTTCACTCCTATATTACGGTGATTTGATAAATTATGAATTGTTACTTATATTTGTTACTAAAATGATCTCTAATGAATTTGTAAAATATTGCTATAACAACAAATCAACAGACTTTACACTTGCTAATACGATAAGTCGAACCACTCGTTCAATAACCAAAAATGTCATTGCACATTATTGATTTCCGTTCGATTTTACACAATCGTAGATAGAGTCAAGTACTAATCTTTAAACTTAGAAAATGCCAACTAAAGTACTGATTGTTTTTTACTGTCACAAATAAATTTTCTTCTATGAAAGAGTAACATTTACTGAGATCACGATGAAATATTGAGATCTCTACCTAATTATTTCTTCTTAACAAAAACGTGTAAAATTATACTAACTTAAATTAAGAATGTCTGCCTAAGTAAATCTATTTGAAAACGTATTTACATATATTTAAACTAAAATTAACAAATAATGATTATGTTTTCAAATTATGAGATTATACTTAAATTACCAAATAATGAGTATGTATGAAAATTGGCAAACTATAAACGTATTTATCATCGTATGTTTTCAAATACTGAAAATATGCTTCGCTGGAGAAATATTTAAGTGTGGAGGAAAAATAATTAGTATAGAATTAGAATTAGAGGAAACTTTTACTCGAGAATTAGAATTAGCAAAAAATTAAGTTTAAATCTTTTGGAAAATACATTTCAATTTACATCCTATGTTTTCAAATACGTTTGATTGAAAATTATAAATTTTTATACCTATGAATATGGGAATAGATTTCAATTGGCTAAGGAAAATTGAAATGAAAATACGTATTTTAAAATGGCTAAGGGAAATTGGCAAACACTTTCCAATGAATATGGGAATTAATTGTAATTAAGATCCTTCCCAATAATAAATGTATTGAAAATATGATAAAAGAATATATTTAATTTTTTACGTAAACGGGTCAAAATGTCCAAGAAATAACTGGTTTATAGTGTGAATAAAATTTTTTATTATTACAGCCACATTATGGCCAAAAAAAAATTTCCATGATAAAAATCTAAATGTTTTAGGTTGCAATTAAAAACAGTCAAATTAATAGGCCATTGTATTTTGGTTCGGATACTACGTTTGAATTTTGGGTTATATTATGAAGGGTTATTTAAGATTTCAACTATTCATAAATAAACGAAATATTTAATGCAACACAAGTTCTACGTAATACATTAAAATCACATTGAGCAATATTTAGATACAACAGCTCGCAATATGACGAATAATATTCGCGGTCTAAGCCTACTTGGGATTGAAACAAATTTCATAATTGTGACAATAATAAATTGTATCTACCTAAAACAATCTTCGCGTTTCCTACGTCCGTGAATAAATCAAAATGATTTCAATTACAAAGAAACGTTGAATCAACAATTATGGACACAAACCATACATTGAGTAAATATTATGACTATACGTCAATCAAACTATCTCACTATTGTAGATTCAATTAAAATTAATTTGATGACCATTGTCATTCTCTTTGCATCAACGAAGTCTGTTCACTGTTGTCGTGTCATGTTCATACTCAAAGTATGAACAAATTACATTACATCTACAACTATCGATTATAAGTCAGTCAGCTGAATTCACTATTCTCGGCATGATTTAGATAATCAATTGAATATTCCATCATGCCATTTTTTGTTACAGACATGAAATCTACATGTAAAATATTTAAATTATTAAAACGACTTCCTTAAGTAAATGTGTTAATTTAAATAAATAATTGGGTTCCTTTATGATACCTAAATAGAGCATCAATAAAAATATAACGCATGCCAACTAGTACTGACTGCTATTGCAGCGACTTGGTCAAACATCAACTTTAGATTTCATAGGTCCCGAGTTCGAAACCGTAGCTCTCCCATTATTTTTTTAAATAATTATTTTGAAGGCGGTTCCCCAAATATATTTTGGGGAATTCAAAAAACATTTCAACAAGATAAAACTTTTCCTTTACTTATTTATTTGGAGGGAAGCTGAAAATATCTCACCACTCATCTCCACAATACACCACAGAATCTCAATCAAAACCCTATTCACCTCCCCCCACCGACAAAAAAAATGACAAGGTTCAGACCACTACTTTTCAACCCAAATGAACGCGGGCCAGAATTCATTATTAGGTTGGATGCAAATGACATGGCATATGAAGAAGTGATAATTTTTAATTTTTTTATTCATTAAGGATTTTATGTTTCTTTATTTGTTTCATTTAACTTTTATTCTCTTTCAAATTTGAGTAAGTCATCCGTCTTTTTCTCCCTTTTTAGTCAATACCAGAAGATGTATGTATATACTTCCCCATCGGTCCAGCGCGGTTAACCATTCATCATTGTGGTAATAGAAAGACGTATATGGCTAAAGTGTTTTGCAACCATCAGAACGACCCGAGGATATATGACGGCTCGAACTTTTTCATTCGTACTGCGGGTATCGAAGTAGACGGCATTTTGGTCATTGAGATAGCCAACAGTACCGATCGATCTGTCTTATTAAATGTTAAACATGTAATCCCTGTGTGAAGAAGTTTTCAGGTTATGAATTGGTTTGAATGTCTTTTATTATTATTATTATTATTATTATTATTATTATTATTATTAAACTCATAACTTAACTTTTTAGTTCCTATTTTCAATTTTCAATTTCCATTACTAAGTTTTAATTTTGCTTTACTATCACTGCATTAACAACTATCATAACTGCACTCCTTCTTTGGGTTTCGTATTTCTTTCTTTCTCTTTCTGTGTTTTTTTTGCCATTTGAGTGTCCGAAAGATGGAAGAAAAGAAGTCATCTAGATTTACCAACCAAATCTTTCTGCTACATTTTGGACGAGAAAGGTAAGAAAAATCCTGCAGGCAGATTTGGTTAATTTTGGATGGGACTTGACAAAGGCAAACAGTAGAGAAAACCCTTGTCAATGACAGCATGCATGTAGACCATTATGACTGACTTTAACATTGTTCAAGGCTTTTGGTAGAATCTAGGTGATGTTACGAATATCCAAGACCTAGTATGGATCGGCTCGTAGGTTGCTGAAAGGGCGAAACAAATAATTTATTTATCATTTAATTCTCCAACTAAAACCCTTGCCTATTTATATACATACGTATCCTCTTTTCTTTGTGATTTTGTTCATATTTTATCTTATCTTATAGAGTTTTCTCAACAACTTTTCAAAAGCCTCTTTTACACAAAAAATATGTCTTCCTCAAACAATGGAAATAGTCATGTGGTTCGAAGAAGAAGACGCTCTCACACTGTTTGGGAGATTGAGCTACTAAAAGATGAGGTAATAGACCTTAATCAGTGTATGGAACAACTTAAGCGAGATATGTGGGAGTTGAGGTATCATTTCCACACCTATATACGAGAGGTTAACAACGAGAACATTGAAGAAGGTGGTGAGGCTGCTGAGGGTGTTGATCCATCTGCTTAGGTTGTTGTTTATTTATTTATTTATTTTGGTCTTTTTAAATTGTTGTTTCTTCTTTTCCGTTGTATGTTTGTTCTTCCAGTTGTACATAACAAATGAATTTCTTCTTTTCATATTACACTTGCCTTAACTTTATGCAAGTAACGAAACACACAAGTTAATTGAAGGACTAGCGATTCGTACGAATTATCAAATATATTGATACAAATCGCAGATTAGGCATTGAACACATTTAACATTGATTAGATTAACCTGAAGAAAATTATACAAAAAATAAGGTTGTTATCCGAATTCCTTAAAACTTCAATTCTTCTTTTCACTATTCGGGTATATGAACAGTTGTCCAGATCAATCTATTTGTAAGTACAACTTTGGACTGAACAAGGTAAAATATTTTATTGGAGCCAATTACTCTTCATCAAACTGATTACAAAAATAAATGTCTTCTTTATAATTGCGTAATGAACTGCAACTAAAAAATAATAAGCGTCCAACACAAACTCACTCCAAAAAAAGCACTAAAACAAAAGACTATGAACTTTCTGTTTGACACTTCAATTGAATCTGTTAATGTCTAAATCTTTAACTCTAAATGTTCTATTGTCCAAGAACAACTTGGAAAAATATTTAAACATGATCGTACGTTGGATGGATTAACAAATACATTGATGAATACAGTCTCACCTAATAGTCTTCCTTAATTGAACTAGGGTATATAAAAATTAGCTTCAAATTATACTTGAACATGGGAGGGGAAAATTCAAAATGGAGGAACTGCGTGCTAATTAACAATTTACTTCATATAAGTGCAAATTCATACTGCAACGAAATGTGTTAAATAAAAGCACTAATTATCCATGGTAGCGTTCACTAAAATAATGACATAATATATATTAGACATGTCACTTCGCATGCAAAATAATTATTTTTTCATTGTGATAAATTTAGCGAAACCACAAACGTTTACTAACTTTACAATACGTTTACGCCTGTCAATGCTTCCATTCACTAAGTGAAAATAATGAATAAAAGGATTCGACAAACCTTGATGAGTGAAAAAATGTCAATATGCAATGCACAGCAAGATTGATGCAACAATTCCAACAGTTATACATTATTATTTTGTACATAGTAGTTCATATTGTAAAAATGATTGAAAATTAATGACTTGCGCATCAGTGTATTAAATTAATAAAACTGATGGAGTGTTATTTGTGGCATAATCATAAATTGTACCTTTACACTTCAAAAAACTTTTTTTTTTCTATGTAGATTTTTTTTCTTTTTCATATTAACAAGAACTTCACCCCAATCCTAAGTTGTATTTAAGGCCTAAGAAATGACCCATGAAAAATTTACACATATGCACATCAAATTGGACCTAAAATAAAGTCAATTTTAACAATCTACTTAGTTGAATTTGGCCCAAACTAAAGGTTCTCAAAATCAGGTTACAATAATAAATAGGCCCAATGAATAGTTCTCAAATTAGAAGGTCTCAAACTCTAATTTACTATACAAAAACAAAAAAAATTGGATAAGAAAAATAAATGGGGAAGATAAAGGGTCAAGTGGAAGGAGATAGTGGGGGACATGACAAGACAGGTGTGGGGAATGGTTTTTAAACAAAACCGGGTGGTTTTGAAATGGGAAGGGTAATTTGGTTAGGAAAATGTAACGCCCTGATTTTCTGATCCAGAACGCTACACGATACTCATGACCCCAAAGAACCACAAGCTAACCCATGACTGATATCTGTACTTGTATACTGCATAAAACACTGTATAATACAGAAGCATGAACTGAAAGGCCATAAGGTTCAATACTAATACATAATCTGACTAATAACAATGTCTGAAAATGGTATAACAATACCAAAACAAATCTGAAGTAACTGTCTGGCATGCTACAGTCTGAAAGCCTCTAAACTGTCTAAATAAGGAGTTGATGGGACATGTCCCTAACTAACTCCAACTACTGAAATAGACTGAAAATTGAAATAGTAATGTAATCATCATGTCCTCGAAGGATTAGAACTCACAGTGACTCTAACTGCTGAACTGGGATGCTACTGATGCTCTGGAGCTCGTGCTTCTAAACCTATGGTATAAGACACCATAGCGCAAATGCGTCAGTACTTTGAATTTATTGGTATGCAAGTGAGGTAGGTTGAATGCAATAGGTTCATATGCATGAACAATATTAACTGACTGACTAACATGAACGTGAGAATACATGCATGCATACGTAACTCTAACTGATATCGTGATAGGACTGAATACCGAGTTCTGACTACTGAGTTTACTGATATTGACATCTGAGTCACTGATGAGTGAGAAAGACTGATACTATATTACTGAATACTGAGGGACTGATACTATGCTATTGATACATGAATAACTGTGTCTAACAGTTCTGATTATTAAAAAACTGGTCTGGTTGACTGTATCTGACAGTCCTGAAGCTGAATACTGATAACATGAGTTTTGATAACTGACATAACTGATAACATAAGTGACTGTATCTGACAGTCCTTATTCTATAACTGAAACTGTGGGATGTATTCATCTAACCGACATGCCCCTTTCTAGCTAGTCTGGGGTCCAACCTGTAACCCCAGTTGGAAGGGTGTCAGTACCGCTCTACTGGTAAAGACAACTGTTGTGGAGTCAGTCCTAATTTAGCGGGTGACCCCTGGGATCAGTCCTATACATTTAAATGTGCTAACGGGTGATCCCTGAGTATGTCAGTCCTATCTAACGGGTGGCATCTTGTACCTACGCTGGCTACGTAGTTTTGGAACTTAGGGATTGCTTCTAGGGATCTCAGTCCTATCTAGCGGGTGAGTCCCCATCCCTAGGCTCGCTCGGTGCTGAATCCTACTCCCATCTGAAAGACAATGAACTGATTATTTGAAATAAATTAGGCTGATCTGACTGAGTTCCGTTAACTGATGGAATACTGATGAGAACTGATAGCTGAATGAGATTACTGAGATTTTATAGGTCACTGAGTACAGAGTAGGACTGGACAGATACTGAATTTACATGAGTTTTTCTGAGTCATGAGACTGACTGAAGTCTACTGATCATGGCTTGACTGAGAGTGTCGTGAAAACATGACTTGGCTCTAGGCACACAACTATATTTTTCGGGTACAAGTACCCCCAGGACTCGATAGAAGGAAACTGACAATACTTGACATTCTTGAATACATGACCAACATTAATAGTTTATACTATAATAATTTGGGGATAACTCATATGGTACTTCATAATCATGATCTTGTACATAACATGGAATGCATATAGACACACTATGAATCCATTCTCCAATCATCATGTACATTCCATTAACACATATACTGTACAACAATGACATGTGATCCCCTTGAACATAATAAACTAGTAAGAATTTATCATATAGTTCACCCCTAAGCTATAATACATGATTTCTATCATTCTAGGCATTTTATCAAACACCTTACATGCACAACTTTGGGCATAGGTATACTTTATCAATTTAACAATCTTAAGCCACCCAAATTCATGGATTTCAACTAACATGCTTACATACTTCATGAAAATACATCAAGATACCATCTTAAAACCAAATAACAACCATCCACATGAACATAATCATACCACAACAAGATAATCACAATTCATGATTTTAAAACTTGATTCTTGAGCTCCATGGATGGAAGGGATCCATGGATGAACACTACGCATACCTTAGTGATTGAATCTTGAAAGAAAATTGACCTTTATTGAATGTTCTTGGATTGGGAATCTTAATTCTTGAATAATTTGTGGAGAGTGTGATGGGATCTTGAAGTTAATTGAGAAGAAACCCTAAGTTTGTTCTTGGGAACAAAGAGGGTTAAG
Organism: Capsicum pubescens; assembly: GCA_030864215.1. Classification (NCBI taxonomy): domain Eukaryota; kingdom Viridiplantae; phylum Streptophyta; class Magnoliopsida; order Solanales; family Solanaceae; genus Capsicum; species Capsicum pubescens. The sequence goes on from CM061540.1 coordinate 87,363,781, forward strand.
AGCTTTTAAAACTAAATACCAATAGCAAAATACGTGTTTTTGGTGTTTTATGTCGTGGGGGGTAAGGTTTAGGGTAAGGGAAAAAGATCAAAATACCCCTACAAAATTACTTTTCAGTTGCTGAAATTATCAGCTGACGACCAAGGTTGATAAACCGTCAGATCTGTGATAGCCCGTTATCCCAGGTCGTCACCTAGGAGCTGGAATTGATGGGTTGTTGTATAAGCTTGACGACATGGCTAATAAGTCGTCAGAAATGTGATAAGCTGTCAGACAGGTCGTCAGAAATGTGATAAGCCGTCAGACAGGTCGTCACTCAGTTTCCAGGTTGACTTGCTGGAGTAAAATGGGTATAACTTTTTTCTCCAATTTTGGATTTTGGCAAAATTGGTATCGTTGGAAAGCTAATTCAATTATCTATCTTTTGGTCGGTCATGAGCAAAAAAATTCGTAGTATAAAGAGAGATGTGCTCATTTGAAGTTGACTATAGCAATATCCTTCCCAAGAATTCAATCGGTAAGGAATATTTTGATTCGTCTGATAGCTAGGAGTTATTTGAAGCCTTAATAGACATCTAAATTACTCATAAAACTATAAAAGAACCATGATGTACCATGCATGATCTTGAAGCATGGCGCTAATATTGGTTTGGATTTTTTGGGGTATAATGTGAAATGACATTATCACCCCACCTTGTCACTTTAATTACGAAAAAATTGATAAAACAGTTGCTTTCGAGTCCTTCGAGTCATTTCTTATCGAGTCGAATATAATTTCCGTTATCTTATCAAATCTAGGTACTGTAAGACACTAATTATTGAACTCAGAACTAAAATAAGCCACAAAATAAAAAAAAAAGTGATCAAAATAGGTCACCTATTTAATAAGTTACCAAAATAGGCTAAACGTAATAAATTATTACGTTTTTCACTTTTTTCTTAATGGTCAACTGACGTAAATGAACAGTAAACACGGTTTGTAAAACGTAATAATTTATTACGTTTTCGACAAAAAATAAAAAACAAAAAAACATTGTGCTATCACATTAATTTTTATGTCAAATCATGTAGTTTGTAATAATTTATTACGTTTTACAAATACTGTTTGTAAAACATAATAATTTATTACAAACTACAAACAGTGTTTGTAAGTTGTAATAAATTACTACAACTTACATCTGTCCATGTCACATCACCTTTATTTTCTCCCACATTTAAATGTAACCCCACCCCACCCCACATAGAACCCTCCCACCCGTATATACCGTGGCCGTGGTGGTAATAAACACATAATAAAAAATCAAAATTGAATCAATAACCCAATAATTTTTTTTATAAAATCATTAAAAAATCGTTAACCCAATAAAGATAAATCAATAATATTTTTACCGGTTCAATTTTTATACACCCGTAGCTTAAATTGTGATTTCTTACTCCATTAATTATAAGAAACAACGTATTTGTCCATGTGAGTCTCCTTAAAATCCTAATCAAAATACTAATCAGAAACTAATATAAAACATTAATCGAAAAAATTAATTTCATATTTTTAACACAAAAAAAAATAAAAGAACTAAGTAAAGGGGAGAGGGGATGGGACAGTTAGGTGGGGGTGGGGGTGGGGGTTTACATTTAAAGTTCACATTTAAATAAGGGACAGGGGCAGGAGCGGTTAGGTGGGGTTAGGGTGGGGTGCGAGGGTTAGCTACGTGGGGTGGGGTGGGAGGGTTCTACGTGGGGTGGGGTGGGGTTACATTTAAAAGTGGGGGAAAGTAAATGTGATGTGATATGAGCAGGTTATCACAACTTACAAACACTATTTGTAGTTTGTAATAAATTATTACGTTTTACAAACACTGTTTGTAAAATGTAATAAATTATTACAAACTACATGATTTGACATAAAAATTGATGTGATAGCACACTATTTTTTTTTTAAAACATAATAAATTATTATGTCTTACAAACACTGTTTGTAAAACGTAATAATTTATTACGTTTTACAAATCGTGTTTACTATTCATTTTCGTCAGTTGACCATTAAGAAAAAAGTGAAAAACTTAATAATTTATTATGTTTAATTTATTTTGATAACTTATTAAATAAGTGACCTATTTTGATCACTCATTTTATTTTATCGATTATTTTGGTTCCGAGTTCCTAATTATTCATATGTAAAGGGTGGGAGTAATATTGGGAGCCAATATTGAAGGGATGGCAGAAAAGAAAGAGACAAGAAGGGACAAATGGACTGGTGAATGCTGAGTGGTGGGGTGCAAAAATTGCAACTATGGGCAACCTACGTAGTTATGTGAAAAGGCGAGTCGCCGGCCTACAACTATGAGTAGGTCTGAGCGTAGCTAGGTAGAGATTATAAGTATAGTACTAGACTCTTACATAGAAAAACTAAAGTAGAAGTATATATTCCAATAGAGATGCCCCCTTTACTTGTGTGTTTCTGTGTTCCCCCATTCTCCATTTCCTAACGGTTTGTGCCTATTTCGTGAAATTTAAGGACCTCCAGCAGCAACTTCACCCCACCTACCCACAACTTTAGATGCAAAGTATTTTCTCCTTTTTAATTCATGCAGCATAGATAAAAATTTGAGAGTTCCATCAAGTTTAATTTATTTAATTTTTAAATATTTTAAGTTATTAATTATTATAATTTATAATATTTATATAATATTTAAATATATATAATACATAAACGTTATCTTTTAGTTTAATCACAACTGATAGCTACGTACGTGTCTTTCAACTTTAGATGTGCATAAATAGATACTTAAACTTGCATAAAATTGAACAAATAAACACACATGTTCTCAGTGATGAAATACATGTAGGATGTGAATTGTCACATGAAATGTGAATTGCCACATAGGATACATATATTTACTTGTTTAATTTTATACAAATTTTAAAATTTATTTGTACACATTTATATATAAATATCAATTGAGATCAAATTAACAAACACATTTATATATTATGCCTTCTAAGCATATGAATTTGAATTCTTAATCAAAACTTAAAAAGTTTAAATTGGAAATTTCTATTGTGACACATGAGAGTATAAGTTGGAGAGAGGTGTTTGATGCTTATGATGGTCCAAGTCAGTATAAAATTTGCAGCCTTTATTATAGTGAATAGATGCATAGATAGGTAGGTACTAGGTAGGATGATTAGATAGGTGTCTCAGGCCAAGAGGGACTGATGGGTGGTTTTGCATGCAAAAAGCCAAAGCAATTCGCAGGCTGAAGAGATCCGTCACGAGAGTTGATCTAAGAAAATGATGACAATCCCATTATTCTGCTTTATTGTGTGACCACGTCCACTCTCTTATCGACCATCTGAGCATGATCAGAAACAGATGTTGAACCATATATAGTAGACTAACTGCTAATTCTAGTACTATCCAGTTGCTTTGTTTTAGAGACATCAGGTAGGTTTAACTTATATACTTATTTAAAACAAATGGAGCGTGATAAAGAAATGAACCTTGAGCCTAACTCAACCTCAAAAGCTAGCTCGTGAGGGGAGGATTGTCCAAGACCATATAAGGAGACCAATGATTCTTTAACCCACCGATATGGGACTCCAACACCCCCGCACGCCCAGGGCTGAACATCTGTAGCGTGGACAATATAAGACGGAGGGCCCAACATCGAAAACAATAAACTGAGTGGATCTGACTTTGATACCATGATAAAGAAATGAACCTTGGGCCTAACTCAACCTCAAAAACTAGCTCATGAGGGGAGGATTGCCCAAGACCATATAAGGAGACTAAGGATCCTTTAACCCAACGATGTGGGACTCCAACAGAGCGAAAAGGAAAGTGGGGGAGGAAATGATAAGTAGAGAAACTGAAATTTCACCAATTACGTAAAATTTTTGATAGTCGATCAACTGCCCTATTTACTTATATAAACTAATAAAGTAATTATTTTTTTACAGTCAATACTCCCACGCCCAAAAAGATTGTCTTGATTTGAAATATGAGCAAATTGACTCATATTTGATGTGAATTCGGACAATTTTTTTTTTTAATTTTTTCAAATAAAACTTATATATTTTGAGATTATATAAAAAGTACTAAGCACAATAGTTAACAATTCGAAATATTTAAAAAGTATTTAAAAAATTATAATAAAAAATATCATTTGACTGTTTAAATATTAATTTGGACAATCATTTTGAAATGGTGGGAGTATAGTTTAACATATTATAGCATGTTATAGTATTTGTATTATTTTTTTATTTTATTAGTATAACTTTTCATGATCAATTATTTATATTAATATTTTAAATGACTTTATAGTGTTACTTTTTTTTTACAGTCTATAATTAGAGCTTTATTTTATTACTACTATTACAGTTGACTTTAAAATTACTCTAATTTAATGCTGTATGTATTACTCGACTCGTATACTCCGTTATACCTAAAAAGTCAAAGTTCGAAATAATAAGACCATAAACATTCACCAAATATTACAATTATTACCAGCATTATGTTATGAAGTTGGATGGCATGTGTCCAAAATTAAGGACATGTGGCATACCCTTGAGAAGAGGTGAAAGACCATGTCATACTACACCTATTTTCAATTTTTAGATTAGTGCCCATTCTTGTATTTTGGGCTATAAATAGTCATTGTCAATGAAAGATTAAATAATCTTGTACTCTCCATTTACAGATTACTTTTTGATTATTTTGTTATTTCCATTATAATTATATATCACGTTATCAGCATGAGCCTATGCAAAAACTTTTCGACAATATTTAAAGGTTAGTGTTTATTTTCTTAAAGAATGTCTAATATTTTCAAACGCGAATTTAATGTCCTAGATATATTAGGCAAAACTTATATGTCCTGGACACTAGATGCCGAAATACATTTAAATGCAATGGGTCTGGCAGACACCATAAAAAATGACAATAAGGCATCAAGTCAAGATAAGGCCAAGGCCATGATATTTCTTCGTCATCATCTTGACGAAGGTTTAAAAATGGAATATCTCACGATTAAGGATCCCCTTACATTGTGAAATAATTTAAAAGAAAGATACGACCACCTGAAGATGGTCATTCTTCCACAAGCTCGTTATGAATGGACCATTTAAGATTGCAAGATTTTAAGAATATAACTGATTATAATTCTGCGATGTTTAGAATTAAATCGCAGTTTAATTTATGCGGGAAAGATATCACGGATCACAATATGTTAGAAAAAATATTCTCTACTTTTCCCGCCTCGACTATGCTACTGCAACAGCAGTACCGAGAAATGAAATTTAAAAAATATTCTGAATTGATTTCTCATCTTCTTGTTGCTGAACAACATAATTAATGATCTTTTAATAAGAAATCATGAAAATCGATCTGCTGGTACTACTCTATTCCCAGAAGTGAATGCTGTAAATTTTCGCCCAACTAGGCGTGAAAGAAGTCCTGACCCCAGTCGTGGTCGTGGTTGAGGTCGAGGTCGTGGAAGGTATTTTAATCAGGGTGATCGCCTTACAATTAACAATAACCCTCAGCACCAACAATGCATAAAGATGGGGGAAGCTCCTGAAGCAGCGTCAAAGAGTTATCAAAGACGAACTCTGAAAGTAAATGCTATCGATGTGGAGGAAAGGGACACTGGTCGCGTACCTATCGTACGCCAAAGCATCTGGTAACAGGCGTCCCTTAAGAAAGCAGAAAATGATGTTGAGGCAAACTTCTTCTTTGAAGATAATGTCGAGCCCATGGACTTGAAAGTTTCAAATTTCTTTGTAGTTCCTGAAGAACATGTAAATCACCCTGTCGGTGATAATTATGAAATAGTCTCATTATGTTACTTTTCTGTTTAAGTTGTATTAGTTTACGTTTTTGTTATTAGTATCTTACTAGTCGTGTAAATAATTAAAGTTTGTGTAAATATGATTATATGCTAGTAATGCTGTAATATTTACTTTATTTATATTTTTATTTTGAAGAATATGAAATCAATAATCGATCGTAACGATATTTGTGTATTTGATAGTGGGACAACGCACACAATATTTATAGATGAAAAATATGTTTTTCGCTTACTTAGAAGAAAAGCAAATGTCACAACTATATCTGGCAATTCGAAATTAATTGAAGGCTCTGGAAGAGCTACTATATTTCTGCCTAAGGGGACAAAATTAGTTATAAAAGATACATTGTTCTCTTCTAAATCTCTAAGAAATTTATTGAGTTTTAAAGATATCTGCCGAAATGGATATCATATTGAGACAATAAATGAAATGAATGTCGAATATCTTGGCATTACAAAGAATGTATCATGTAAAAAATAAGTGTTGGAGAAATTACCAACTTTATCTTTCGGCTTATACTATGCCAAAATTAGTACAGCTGAAGCACACTCTATCGTAAATAAGAAGTTTACTGATATAAATATATTTGTGCTTTGGAATGATGTAATAGGCCATCCTGGCTCAATAATGATGAGACGAATCATTGAAAATTCAAAAGGGCATCCGTTAAAGAACCTGAAGATTCTTACAACTGATGAATTTTCATGTGCTGCTTATTATCAAGGCAAACTGATAACTAGGCAATCGCCACTGAAAGTTAGCGTCGAATCCCCTCTGTTTCTAGAACGTATACATGGAGATATATGTGGGCCTATTCACCCACTTAGTGGGTCATTTAGATATTTTATGGTCCTAATAGACGCATTTTCAAGATGTCGCATGTGTGCCTCTTATCGTCTCGCAACCTGGCATTTGCGAAATTATTGGTACAAATAATACGATTAAGGGCACAATTCCCAGATTATCCCATTAAGGTTATCCGCCTCGATAATGCTGGAGAATTTACATTCCAAGATTTTGATGATTATTGTATGTCAGTTGGGATAAGAGTTGAACATTCAGTTGCTTATGTTCATACTCAAAATAACCTTGTTGAGTCATTAATTAAGCGCCTACAATTGATAGCAAGATCATTGCTTATGAAAACGAAATTGCCCACTACTGTTTGGGGTCATGCTATCTTACATACAACATCACTTGTTCATCTTAGGCCAACTCATTATAATAAGTACTCCCCGTTACAATTGGTCCTCGGTTATGAGCCAATTATTGCCTATCTACGAATTTTTAGATGTGCTGTATATGTGCCAATAGCACCACCATAGCGCACTAAGATGGGCCCTCAACGAAGGTTAGGAATATATGTTGGGTTCACATCACCCTCTATAATTCACTATCTTGAACCATTGATTGGAGATTTATTTACTGCTCGATTTGCAGATTGTTGATTTGATGAAACAAAATTTTCAAAATTAGGGGGAGAAAAATGTGAACTGAAAAGATAAATTGCATGAAAAGTTTCATTATTATCTCATTTTGATCCACATACCCCCATATGTGAAAATGAGGTCCAGAAGATCATTCACTTGCAGAAATTGGCAAATCAAATGCCAGATGCATTTACTGATTTGAAAAAGATAACCAAGTCACATATCCCTGCAGCGAATGTGCCTGTCCGAATTGAAGTTCCAAAAGAACCATCTTCTAATGTAATAGCTTCTGAATCCCAAACACTTCTGAAGCTTGGTAGGTCTTTGGGGTCAAAGGATAAAAATCCTAGAAAAAGAAGCCAAAAAATGATAAGGATAATATTATAAAATATTCTCCTAAAAAGACTTAAAATCTGATTAATCCTGATATTTCTGAAGAAATCAGTGAACCCAAGACTCAAGTGAATGAAGAACTTTCACTAAGTTCTACTAGTGATGAGGTAAATTTAGATCGATCAAAAATTACGGTGGATAATATTTTTGCATATAATGTTGCACTAAATATCATGCAAGACAATGAGGACCTTGAACCTCTATCTGTCGAAGAATGTCGATGAAGAAAAGATTGGCCAAAATGGCAAGAGACAATTCAATCAAAATTGAACTCACTTGCTAAACGGGAGGTTTTTGGACCTGTAGTCCAAACTCCAGATGGTATAAAATCAGTTGGCTATAAATATGTCTTCGTACGTAAAAGAAATGAGAAAAATGAAATTGTAAGATACAAGGCACGCCTTGTTGGACAAGGATTCTCTCAAAGACTCGGTGTCGACTATGAAGAAACATATTTACCTGTTATGGATGCAATAATATTTTGATACCTCATCAGTCTAGCTGTACATGAAAATCTTGAAATTCATCTAATGGATGTGGTTACAGATTATCTTTATGGTTCACTTGATAGCGATATTTACATGAAAATTCCAGAAGGATTAAAATTGCCTAAAACATATAGTTCAAAGTCTCGGGGATTATATTTAATCAGATTACAAAGAATGTTGTATGGTCTAAAACAATCAAGGTGTATGTGGTATAATCGCCTAAGTGAGTACTTGAAAAAAGAAGGATACATAAATGATGTTATTTGTCCTTGTATTTTCATTAAGAAAATGGCGTCAGGATTTTTTATACTCGTTGTTTATGTGGATGATATAAACCTCATTGGGACTCTAGAAGAGGTCCAAAAGGCAATTGAATATCTATAGAAAGAATTTGAAATAAAAGATCTTGGAAAGACAAAACTTTGTCTTGGTCTGCAAATTGAACATTTAGCAGACGAAATTTTCATTCAACAAACTGCCTATACCCAGAAGGTTTTGAAATGATTTTACATGGACAAAGCATATCCATTAAGTAGTCCAATGGTTGTTAGATCACTTGATGTAAGTAAAGATCCATTCCGACCTCTGAAAGAGAGTGAAGAGATTCTTGGTCCCAAAGTACCATATCTCAGTGCTATTGGTGCACTTATGTACTTCGCTAATGCTACAAGGTTGAATATAACATTTTCTTTTAATTTGCTAGCGAGGTATAGTTCTTTCCCTACGCGGAGACACTGGAACGGAGTTAAGCATATATTGATGTACCTAAAATGGACTATTGATATGAGTCTGTTTTATACTAACAAAGTTAGTCCAAATCTTGTTGGTCATGCAGATGTAGGTTATTTATCTGATCCACAAAAGCACGATCGCGAACGGGCTATGTATTTACATACGGGGTACTACAATATCATGGAGACCGACGAAACAGTCCATTGCTGCTGCTTCTTCTAATCATCCTGAGATATTAGCGATCCATGAAGCAAGTAGAGAATGCATATGGTTAAGATCAATGATAAATTTCATCAAAGAAAAATGTGGCCTGAAACTCGATATCAAGGTACCCATGGTCATATTTGAAGACAATGCAACATGCATAGCTCAATTTAAAGGAGGCTTTATAAGGGAGATAGAGCAAAGCACATTTCTCCAAAGTTACTCTTCACGCACGATCTTCAGAAAAAAGGTGATATATATTGATGTGCAACAGATCCACTCTAGTGACAATCCTGCAGATTTGTTCACTAAATCTTTATCAACTTCAACCTTCGAGAAGATGGTACATTTGATTGGAATGTGAAAACTGAATAAGTTGAATTGGGGTCTTCATTAGGGGAGTAAGAATACGCGCTGTACTCTTTTTTTCTTGAGCAAGGTTTTTATCCCACTGAGTTTTTCCTGGTAAAGTTTTTAATGAGGCAACACTCAAATGTATATTCAGTAAATTTTTCTTTACATGGGCATCCAAGGAAGAGTGTTATGAAGTTGGATGCCATGTGTCCAAAATTAAGGACATGTGGCATACCCTTGAGAAAGGTGAAAGACCACGTCACACTACACCTATTTTCAATTTTTGGATAAGCGTCCATTCTTGTATTTTGGGCTATAAATAACCATTGTCAATGAAAGATTAAATAATCTTGCACTCTCCATTTACAAACTACTTTTTGGTTATTTTGTTATTTCCTTTATAATTATATATCATATTATGATTTATTTGATAATAGTAATAACAATTCTTATTATTATATTATTTACAGTAAGAGAAAAGAAGAAGAGGACACGAGTACACGACATGCATTATTGACTCTTTTTGAAAATCCGGAATCAATTCAAGAATTCCCTCTATTGGTGTGGCAAGGGTAATTTAATTTGTTTATGTACTTCACTTTTATTTCTTTTGTTCGTGCTTTCCCTTTCTTATACTTGTTGCACCATAGTATAGAAAGCTATTCACTAGCTCAATCATAATGCCCTTTTCTCCTTTCCTCCTTAATTTGTACTTGTTTTAGCAACTCTTTTTCCTATCCTTCTAATTCCTTCCTCTTTGGCACTATTCCTCTACGTTAATTTCATTTGAAAATTCAGTCACTACAAACTTAGTAAACCTTTCGGGCTTCATTCGACACTTTGCTACAAAGTAAGGGTGTCAAACGGCCGGTTAAAACCGGCCCGAACCGGCCCACATAATTAAATCGGCCCGGTTTGACCCGGTCCGGTAAGCCCAAGGGCTTTAGGGGTCCGGGTTTCGGTCCGGTTGGGGTTTTGATTTGGACCCGATTAACCTGGCCCGAACCCAACCCAATTTGGGCACGCCGGTTAACTGGCCCGGCCCGGCCCGGTTAAGGTTTTTTTTTTTGAAAATTCAGAATTTCACAAACTGAAATTAAAAACTTAATTTTAATTTACTATCAAGTATTATTAATTTATTATATTAAGTAGCATATGTTTTATACTTTTATTTAAAGTAGTGTATATATTGAATGATATATATATATGTGTGTGTATATCTTCTAAATCTAAAGTAGTATATATTTAACGTATACATGTGTATATGTTTTATAAATTAGTATATAACTATATAACTATATAACTATATATATATATATTGTGGTGTGTATATATATATATATATTGTAGTGTATGTTTTATTTAAAGTAGTGAATATATTGAATGGTATATATATATATGTGTGTATATATCTTCTATAGATGAGTATATTTAATGTATACGTTATGTATATGGTTTATAAATTAGTATATAACTATATATATATATATATATATATAAATATTGTAATATATATATATATATATGTATTGTAGTATATATTTTATTTAAAGTAGTACATATATATTGAATGGTGTGTATATATCTTCTATAGACGTATATATTTAATGTATCCAAGTGTATATGTTTTACAAATTAGTATATAACTATATATACATATACATATTGTAGTATATATATATATATATATATATATATATTATAATATATATTTTATTTAAAGTAGTACATATATATTGAATGATGCGTATATATGTGTATATATCTTATATAGACATATATATTTAACGTATACAATGTGTATATGTTTTATAAATTAGTATATAACTATATATATATATATATATATACATATTGTAGTATATATATATGTATTGTAGTATATATATTTTTTTAAAGTAGTACATATATATTGAATGATGTGTATATATGTGTATATATCTTCTATAGACGTATATATTTAACATATACAAGTGTATATGTTTTACAAATTAGTATATAACTATATATATATATATATATATATATTGTAGTATATATATATGTATATTGCAGTATATATTTTATTTAAAATAGTACATATATATTGAATGGTGTGTATATATGTGTATATATCTTCTATAGATGTATATATTTAATGTATACAAGTGTATATGTTTTACAAATTAGTATATAGCTATATATATATATACATATTGTAGTATATATATATGTATATTGTAGTATATATTTTATTTAAAGTAGTACATATATATTGAATGCTGTGTATATATGTGTATATATCTTCTCTAGACGTATATATTTAACGTATACAAGTGTATATGTTTTACAAATTAGTATATAACTATATATATACATATTGTAGTATATATATATGTATATTGTAGTATATATTTTATTTAACGTATGACATATATATTGAATGGTGCGTATATATGTGTATATATCTTATATAGATGTATATATTTAACGTATACAAGTGTATATGTTTTATAAATTAGTATAATATAACTGTCTATGTATTGTAATCCATGTATATTGTAGTGTATATTTTATTTTAAGTAGTACATATACATTGATTGGTGTGTATATATGTGTATATATCTTATATAGATGTATTTATTTAACGTATACAAGTGTATATGTTTTATAAATTAGTATAATATAACCATCTATACATTGTAATACATATATATGTATATTGTAGTATATATTTTATTTAAAGTAGTACATACATATTGAATGGTGCATGTATATATGTGTATATATTTAACGTATACAAGTGTATATGTTTTATAAATTAGTATATAACTATATATATATATATATATATATATATACATACATACATAGTATATACATATATATTGTAGTATATATTTTATTTAAAGTAGTACCTATATATTGATTTAAAATGATTTAAAATGAATTTCTAGTTTAAATTAAAAACTTACTTTTAATATATTATTAATTAACTATTATATATATATATATATATATATATATATTGTTGTATATACTTTATTTAAAGTAGTACATATATATCGAATGGTGCGTATATATGTGTATATATCTTCTAAAGTAGTATATATTTAACGTATACAAGTGTATATGTTTTATAAATTAGTATGTAAGTATATATATATATATATATATTGTAGTATATACTTTATTTAAAGTAGTACATATATATTGAATGGTGCGTATATATGTGTATATATCTTCTATAGACGTATATCTTTAACGTATACAAGTGTATATGTTTTATAAATTAGTATGTAACTATATATATATACATATTGTTGTATATATATATATATATATGTATATTGTAGTATATATTTTATTTAAAGTAGTACATATATATTGAATGGAGCATATATATGTGTATATATCTTCTAAAGTAGTATATATTTAACGTATACATGTGTATATGTTTTATAAATTAGTATATAACTATGTATATATATATATATATATATATATATATATATATATATATATATATATATATATATTGTAGTATATGTTTTATTTAAAGTAGACAAGTAGTACATAAATATTGAATGGTGCGTATATATGTGTATATGTCTTCTATAAGCGTATATATTTAACGTATAAATGTGTATATGTTTTATAAATTAGTATATAAATATATATATATATATATATATATATATATATATATTGTAGTGTATATATATATATTATACTATTATAGTATATGTTTTATTTAAAGTTTTACGTATAGTCATATATAATTATATATTGAATGGTACGTATATATGTGTAATTGTTTATATATATTTTTTTAAAAATATATATTGTATATTGGAGTGTATATAATTGTAGTGTATATAGTGTATATTAGATTTTTTATTTTTTTTAAATGGGTTTGACCGGGTTTTAACCTGGTTTTGATGGATTTGACCGGATTGGGTTAAGTGAGCCGGGTTAGGGTGAATTTAATTTTTTTACTGTTGGGCCCGTCCCGTCCCGGCCCATCTAGCACAAAAACCGGTCCTCAACCCGGTTAAAATAGAAGAGCCGATTCCGAATTGGTCCGGCCCGGTCCGTTTGACACTCCTACTACAAAGGGAAAGAGCAAGGAATCCTCATGTGTCAATAGTACATTTAAATAAACATCTTCCTAAAAGAAAGATACACGCACGCAACTATTTTACTCCAAAGTACACTAGCTCATTACTATGAGTTCAAGAAATATTTTAATCTGGTTAATTACTCATTTGAGTAGGGTTTGGATTCCAAGAAGTTAGTGGTAGTCTCAGATTCTATAAACTACTACTTGTACTATAAAATATTATAACTTGTGCTTTCTTGAATTAATCAAATTGCTTTCCTCAATTGTAAGATAAGCTTCCAGGTGTAAATTTCTAAATATGTAAACCAACCTAAGCTCTAGCAGTCATATATGGCGCTCTGGTTATCACCAGTAAATGTCACAGAAATCTATATTAGTATATTGCGTGCATGCAAAAATCATGGTCTCCTACGTAGCCAAAATTAAAATGTAAGAGGCTAAGGGTGTGTGTCGGTACGAAGTAAAAATATTTTTCAGAAAAAATTCTATTATAACTTTCTCATGTTTAGTTGATTTTAATATTTTCTTTAGAATAACAAATTTCTTTAAAATGAGGAAAACTGACTTTCCTAGAAAAATTAATAGGGAAAACAAAATTTTCATAAATGACATTCTCAGTTCATTGTCTTCTCTATTCCCGTTGACCCAATATCTCCAACCTTTGCCATTTATCCCTTCCAACCCCCGCCAACCCTAAACCGTGCCAACCCCAAGCCCATTCCTCCCGCATAAAATTTTGTTAAATTACGTAAAAATATTCTTGAGATGATAATTTTTGTTTACTTACGAAATATTAAAAAATAATTAAGAAATTAACTTATTTTCTCAAAAAATATTTTCCTGTATACCAAACAGACCCTATAGGTCTCCTCTTAAAACCTAGTTTGAAGGACAACTTGCTGTCTCAGGTTCTGCTCATGTAATCTTTGTCAACAGGAAATGCTGGTAAGCAGGTTCAGGAGTATTTATCCTTAAACTACCACTCTTTTTGGTAGCATGTATAAGCATTCACTTTAGTTTTAGTGACTCAGTTGGTGTTTGGATGAACTTATAAATTTTAACTTATAAATCTAAAATGAATTTCTAACTTATGATTTTTGACTTATTTTGCTTTTTTTTTTTAACTTAAAAATAATTGTTTAAAAGTATTTTTTTTTTTTTTTACCCAAATCCAACTAAGCTGATAATACCTTTGATATTATACTATAAAATAGTCTAGAAAATCATGAACCCTTTCAAAGTTAAAGTACCAACAATTTTGACCATAGTTTATGTATATTTTGAGTCATTTTCCCCAGTTATATGTCTATAATTTTAGTTTGAATATAGTTAGCTTATACCTATTTTTTTATTTAGGGTATTGTTTAATTAATTATTTTTAAATATTTAATTAGTTAGATTGTAATTAGATTTTATTTACTAATTATTAAGCTTCTTAATTTTAACAAAATACTTATTTTGACATAGACTAATTAACAGGTTAACCGTATCAACTAATTTATGGTTTAATTGAGTTTTTTAAGAAAATAAAAATGCACACTTAATTTAGGCAAAAATGATGAGACGTGTTAGTCGAGTTTTGGGATTTGGGTTATACATATTCCAATCTATTAAAAATTCATATATACGAGTCCATTGATATCCATTTTGGCATCTTTCAATTCTTGATCCAAAATAACCTTGAAAATAAACTCAAAAACAAAAGGATAAAATTGAAAATTTGGAGAAAATCACTTTATCCATAGTTAAGGGTCTTAAATCTAAAATCCTATAAAATGGAGTTAAAATCGAGTTAGAACAATAACAATAACAATAATATATCTAGTGTACTTTCATAAAGTGGGGTACGGGGAGGGTGAAGTGTACATAGTCCATACTACTAGTTCAACTAAAGTAGAAAGATAGTTTTCAAACCTCCAGCTCAGGATAAATAACAGTATAACAAACATAAAAACATAAAAATAAATAACCAAATGGGATACACACTACTAGATAATAAAAAAATAAGACACCCATATAGTAATACTATAAACTATCTATTCAAAATCACAAACATCACCAAAACACCATGTATAAGAAATTATAAGACACACATAACACTACGACTACAGGCACAACTACAAACAAAGCACTTACTCCTACAAGTAAGGACACACTCCTACCCACTAACCCTCTATCCTAATTCGTGTCCTGAACACCTTTCTATGAAGGATCATGTCTTTCGTATGCTGTAACTACTCCATGTAATGTCTAATCACTTTTTGACTTTACTGTGAAAACCCCAATCTCAAGTTTGAAATCTATGTTTTAAAGATAGTTTTACAATATAATAAATGAGTAATGATCAAATACAAGTTTAGAAACTTACCCAATTGAAAGATGGTGAAAACCCCCTTTAGATTCCCTAATATACGTGCTCTCAAATCTTGAAAATGGTAAAAATGAAATTTAAGATCGAAAATAAGGCTTTTATATTATTTAGGTGAATAGTGCCTCTATGCGTGCGGATCCAACTCACCATGTGCACATAGAATAAACTTTGACTCGAATTGTCCCTAGATCTTCACGAGCACGGTGACCCAGTCAATGCTTCACCTTGTGTGCGGGCTCCTAGCTGCGTGAGCAAAGAAGGATGACCTGGTGAACCAACAACTGTACACCAGTAGAATCCTATGTCCAAAATTCATTCGAATGAACGCTTGAAATTTGTTCAAAACCCCTTAGAAATAATTTGATAATTCTATTAGGCTAATTCAATATTTCGTATCCAAAGGAACCATCAGCATCACCAAAGGTGATCATTATAAAAATTTTTCATTCTGAAGTCAGTTTAGGCCAATAAAAACTAGTTGGCCATCCAAAAACTTAAAAATAACAATAGGGTTTTCGAACACAAGCCAATTACACTACTAACCCAAAATCAAATATCTAGAATTGACAGAATTTTTATCTAACGCTCGAATCTCAAAATATTGATCAGCGTCAACTATATCTCTTAGAAACTTTCTTAAAGTAAAAAACTAGCATAAAATATGTCAAATGCTTCGAAAACTTTGTCACTCATTTCCGCAACTCACAGATGCTTAAGGCAACAAAAGGAGGGGTAAAATAGTTAAAACATACCAAATTGTAAAAATCACCATGTGGATTATTACATATGCTAGACTTAATATGACCTTTTGAACTCAATGAAATTATTAAATTACTGAACAAAGATTATCTGGATAAAATATTGACTAAAGTAAAATTTATGACTTAGCCTTCCAAATTTTCAATCATCTATTTAAAATCCATCCAAACATTTTGAGACTCAAACAAAAGGTCTAACTTACTCAAAAATCACATTCTAGAACAATTAGAATTGTCAAAATTCTCATACGACCTCATTATCACCATATGTTGGCTGAAGTAAACCATACTAAATTCTAAACTATTTAAAATGAAAAACTTGCATAACTCTCAACCAACCATTTCAAACATCGTTCCACCTATAGTACTAGACCATAAATATCATAAAGCAACTATCAAACAGGATAAAATGTCACGATCCTAATCCGTCGTAAGTGACACTCACACTAATCTTCCAGTGGAAGAATCATCAAACCTGAGAAATCAATACCAACTCTTAACCATTTTAGTGGGTAGCAAATCAAATTCTATTTAAATACATAATATCTCTAGAAACATTAATTCAATGCAAAAACAAAAATATCAAATCTAAACGCCCCTAAAACTGAAGGTAATCGTGCCAAAATATCTAATCAAAATAATTCATGGGTACAATCTAGGAAAACTAATGATAAGCTAAGCAATCTATGCTCGAACAACAGATAAGATCAAACAAGGATGATATATGGTTGTTCGAAAGATGAGGCTCACCTTTGGATTAGAAGTTGGTCACTATCTACAAATGAGGTCTTTGTTGAATCCCTGAAATATGCTTTGTACTCAATAAAAAGAACATGGGGTAGTATCAATATAAAATTATTATGTCTACAATAAAAAGAACAACATGGGGTAGTATCAGTATAAAATCATTATGTTCTAGTAGGTCATAGGCCAACTCAACTTAGCAAATATGAACACTTAACTAACAATTTGTAAACAATTAGAAACTATGTAATATTAGCAATTATCCATTCAATTAGTCTTTTCATCATAGTTTCAGTTTAACCACACAATCAAACAGACAAAAGAATCATTTACAAGTACATAATGTTCAACTCAAGGCAACTACCACAACCCATAAAAAAGATAACTTTGTTAGAAATACCTCTTTATTATACTTCAACAAATAATAATTCAATTCAAGTACCATATCAATAAGTCGGACCACACAAAGATTCAAAAATAACAAATAAGAACGTAAAGCAGTTCATTTAATGAACCATCAAACTCTCCAATATCGTGTACACAGAAACTATTGGTCTTATATATGCCTACTAGCTATGACCTGTAGGCGATGAGCTCAGTCCATCTACTAAATAACCCAGACAACTAGTGTCTGCTCCCTTATCCCAAATAAAGTGTTATACCACTCCTATTTCAATGTCCCCACCCTTATACTCTTTGAAATCTATCAATTTTGTGACAATCAACCTTTAATATCAAATAATACCATAATATGTACAATCAAATAATAAGATAATTCAACCAAACTTGCATATAAAACAAGTCTTTTTGACATAATCTCACTATAGGTGATCACATACCAACTTGTATATGCATTCAACAAGTTCAACATTTAATAGCATACATTATAATAAGTAGACAAATAGTCAGTTAACATGCACACATAAATCAACTTGAGTTTTAACTTCAATTCAACCATCACTTACCTAAGTCCAAGCCCCGTAGTATTCTAAGAAACTTGTTCTTTGCCTTTTCTTGAAGCTTCAATTTGATTGAGGTCTAAAAATAACATCTAAAGCACTAGTTAATCAATGTTCTGATAATGTTAAAGATTATAACCTAATCTCATAATTTAAGGTCAAATTCATGAATCATTCCCTCATTCTATGGTTTTTATACCTTCAATCCACTTCAATTCCATTAATTTCACATTTACAAGAGTAAGTTCTAGCATAACAATTGTAACCAAACAATCCTTGACCCCAACTCAAGGCTTTACACCCCTTTTTCACTATTTTGCAATAGAAATTTCACCTAGGTCTATTTAACTCCACCATGATCAAAATATATGGATTCAAAAGATTAAAAAATAAAAATTTAGTTAACTAAGTGGATTAACTTTCCTCAATGATGAAAATTAATTGGGAACTGATGAAATTTTTGTGAAATCACCCCCCCCAACCTTAAAAATGAGTTTGAAATAAAAATAATATTTCAAGTCTAAAAATAGATATTTACTGCATGTAGCCCGCTATAGAGGCTCAATTCCTTCTATAAAAACCTCCCTATAGCTGGATCTACCCATATAGAGGAAATGATAGATAGTGACTTCCACTATAGAAGGACATTTCTTGCTATAGTGAGCCCGCGGTAGTAGTCTTCTTTCCATTATATCAGCATAGGTATGGTAGAAAGCTAGGGCCAAGTTTACAACACACTCTCATATTTTAACCTCTCAAATTAAATTCTTTATGTCAAATGCTACATATGGAATTCTACTAACCCTAATTTAATTTTCAAAGTTTCTATGAACTCCGTAACCTCTTATCTTAACACATTATGTTCTTAAATTAGATAATCATCCACCCATCCATTATCAAATTTTCTTACACCACACCATACTTTGGAATTCATCCAAGACTAGCTTAACCAAAATTTTTAATATTTCACGCGAATGTTAATTCAAATTTTTGCATGCTAAAATATACCATAACAATGAAAAAAGTCATTATAATATGTACTAAATTATCTATTTTATAAATCTGATGGTATTATTGACTTTCGTACATCAAAATTAGCCTAGTATCATTATTAGTTTAGTTTTGTGGGCCCCCAAATGAATCCCAAGGATTCGTTAAGAGGATTTTTAGAGCTTGCCTAAGCTAGTTTACTATCAACTGGTATATCCCTTGATCCTTCATCTTGTTCATAAGTCCTGATGCCCCAATCACGAGGCTTGACCAAGTTATTTATTGCGATCACATGGTGGATTGACCACAATCGTGAAAAGACTTTTTTAGTAGATTCGTTTAGGTTCTTCATTTAGCCGTGAGCCCCCCCCCCCCATGATTGTGATGAAATTTTTTATACTAGTTAAATATTGGCCCTCACAATCACATGATGGGAGCTGTGATTGCGAGGCATTGTTCAGCTGAATCATATAAATTCTCTATTTTCTCAATTTTTATTATTTTTGGACTTTGAGACCCAGGAAAGACAATTTTAAAGAGAGATTTTCATCAAAAGTGATTGGGTAAGATTCTAAACTTCATTTCAAACATTATTCATTGATTATATCTCTAAAACAACTTTAAAAACTTGGATTTTAAACTTGAAATTTTGAATTTTTATTTGGCATTGAAAAAAATGTTTTTTCTTTGATTTCATCTTTTAAAAATATTTTATCATATCTAGAATTTTTAAAGTATGGAAAATATGATTGTTTAATAAAATTTCAATTTGACGCATATTTCACTGGGAACAATTTTTGAACTATTTTTAGACCTATAATGAAAGTATCTAATATGGATGTCGTTAAACTCTTTTTGACATATAGATTATATTTTTGATAGATTTAGTTTATTTTTTGATACACATAAGGGAAAGACTCCTTATTGAAGGGTCCAAACTTAGATTTTAACTTTTCACGATAGGTTATGACTTATATTTCTTTAGACTTGGCTAGATAGTTAACTACTCATGTAAAGTATGCTATGGATTGGGGGACTTATCACGAGATGCATGTTTTATTTTATCATGTTTCCTGTGTGGTGGCTTATGTGAATGTTATCATTGACTTGAGAGATCATCATTATGGTGATACCCGAGTATGAGTTGATACTACTCTTGTTTGAGAATTTTTTTTCCATCTATATTTATTGTGATTCTTGAGTGGTGGACTAAAATGCTACTCCCTTCGTCCCATTTTATGCGTCGCTATTTTCTTTTTGGTCTGTCCCCAAAAGAATATCACCTTTTCTTATTTGGTAACTATTCAATGGCATCGTTCCCATTTTATCCTTAGTGGGTCCTACTTATTAAGAAAAGTCAGTAAAAAGTAAACATTAAAATAACTTTGGGGCAATTTTGTAAACTTAACAAAGTCATCACTTATTTCTTAAACTTTGTGTCCGATCAAATGGCGACATATAAAATGGGACGGAGGTAGTAATATTAATGTCTTATACAACTCCTTATTATTGTGGTGTCATGCGATGACTTATATCATGATTTATTGAACTTGAGAGGTTAGAGCCCGTATAATACTATCATTGAATTGATTACTATATAATATTGTTTTGGATATGAACATGCATCCTCATTTTAGTCATCTTTATACATGGAGTTGGTACTATATAGAAATGCTAATTTTGAAAGAAAATAAGATACTTAATAAAATCCTTGACCAAAGAATATGTTGACAAGGTTGATTGAGATATTAGATTGAGATTGTGAAAGTATATGGATAGCAAATCCCCCGTGGGTCCTGTCCTGAAAGTTTATTCTCAAAAGATGTATACGAGAAGCCATGCAATAGCTTACATCATTATCATCCCCTGCTATATTGTATTACATCATTTGAATTTTATTTGTGTCTAATATCGTGTATTTAGTATTTTTTATATATGCGTGTGTAGTTATTCTTATATAGATGCTATACTTGTAGAATTATTAGGAGATACAGTTTGAATTATTATTGAAAACTTTTTTGTATGCAGGTGGAAGCGTGCTCATAGTATTCTTTACCTGTTTAGTTTTCTTATTTGCTCAGTTAGCATTAGATACCTATTGAGTACAAGTTGACCATACTCACTCCTACTTTTTGTACCCTTTCAGTGCAGATCCTAGTTTGAGTGTGGCCCATAGAGCATGAGATCATGCTGTGATCAAGGATGATTTGGAGGACGGGTGAGATCCTCGTTTAGTTCTTGATTTTGAACTTAATCTTTCTATATTGTCTTTATTTTATGATTCGGAGATAGACTTATGTATTTTTCATACTCTTTATCTATACTGCTGCTCTTTATCAATGATATTAGATTTTGTGGTTTGGAGTTGTATTTCATTTAGTTTTGGATATTGTGTTTATATATATATATATACACACACACACACACACACATACATACATATAAAGTTTTCTATTAGGTATTATTATTTGTTTTCTACATTCTTTATTTATTTAGGTGTTGGGCTTGCCTATCTAGGGTTAACGTGGGGTGGGTGCCATCATGACCTCAAATTTGGGGTCAGATAGTTCATCCTCGAACAACAAATCAAGGAAATGAAGGGAAAAATAAAAAGGGATTGAACTTGAATCCTCAAACAAGTGATGGTACTTATTGCGCATATCCAACTTAGCCTCCCAAGTGTCTTCCTTAACAAGACGGTGTTTCCACTAGACGTTCACATGCCCAATATACTTGGTCCTTAACTTTTGAACATATTGGTCATATCTCTTTCTTGGTTTCTCATCATAAAAAATATTCTTATCAAGCAATAACGAGTCCTAATAAATGATGTAATTGCCATCCTCATAGTATTTCATAAGCATAGAGACCCAGCATCGAATGGAATCTCAACAAACTTGGAGGCAACAAAATTTTTTAAGCCACTGGACATACATCATTAAGAATTTTGAACAGACTGATATACCTAGGGCTAAGTTTGATCCTTTAACCAAACTGCATCACTTATTTTATGAGAGATATCTTTAGTAGCACATGTTCACCCTACTTAAATTACATATCTCTTACCTTGCGATCAACATATTCCTTCTGTCGATCTAAGCTACCAATAGATTTTCGTGAATAAAAATCACCTTATCTTGAGCTTTTTTCACTAAGTCTGTGCCTAAAGGTTTCATATTACCTACTTCAAACCAGCTTATGGGTGATCTACATATCCTCCAATAAATAGCCTCGAATAGGGCTATGTCAATGCTAGAGTGATAACTATTATTGTACAAAAATTTTCAAGAATTGATCCCAATGGCCTCAAAAAAGTTATCTACACATGCTAGAAGCATGTATTCCACACATGGATAGTCCTCTCAGACTTCCCACCAGTTTGATGATGAAATTAATTATTACAATTGATCTTTGTACGCAACTCCTCATGCAATTCGTGCCAAAAATTCATCTATGAATAATAAATCAAGGAAATAAAGGAAAAAATAACAAGGGAATGTACTTAAATCTTCAAACAAGTGATGGAACTTGTTGCACATATCCGACTTAGCCTCCCAAGTGTCTTATTAACAAGATAATGTTTCCACTAGACTTTCACGCACCCAATATACCTGGTCGTCAACTTTGGAACATCTTGGTCATATATCTCTCTTGGTTTCTGATCATAATAAATATTATTATCAAGCAATATTGAGTCCAAATAAATGATTTAAGTGCCATCCTCATGGTTTTTCAAAAGCATAGAGACCTGGAACACCTAGTGGAATCTCGACAAACTTGGAGGCAACAAAAGTTTGTAAGCCACTGGACAGACATCATTAAGAATTTCAAACAGACTGATATACCTATGGATAAGCTTGAAACTCTTACCATACCTATGGCTAAGCTTGAACCCTTCTTAAAGTACATGTCTCTTACCTTGCTATCAACATATTCCTTCTGTCGACTCTGAGCCGCCAATAACTTTTCTTGAATAAAACTATCTTGAGCTTCTCTGTGCCTAAAGGTTTCACATTACCCACTTCAAATCAACCTATGGGTGATCTACATATCCTCTTATAAATACCCTCGAATGGGGCTATGTCAATCCTAGAGTGATAACTATTATTGTACAAAAATTTTCACAACGACAAGAATTGATCCCAATGACCCCAAAAAAGTTAGATACACATGCACGAAGCATGTATTCCACACATGGATAGTCCTCTTAGACTTCCCACCAGTTTGAGGATAAAATTTATTACTACGATCGAGCTTTGTGCGCAACTCCTCATGCAATTCGTGCAGAAAATTCATCTACAAATAATAAATCAAGGAAAGGAAGGGAAAAATAACAAGGGAATTTACTTAAATCCTCAAACAAGTGATGGTACTTGTTGCACATATCCGACTTAGCCTCCCAAGTGGCTTCTTAACAAGACAATGTATCCACTGGACTTTCACGTACCCAATTTACTTGGTCCTCAACTTTGGCATATCTTGGTCATATCTCTCTCTTGGTTTCTAATCATAATAAATATTCTTATCAAGCAATATTGAGTCCTAATAAATGATTTAATTGCCATCCTCATGTTTTTTTAAAAGCATAGAGACCTGGAACACCTAGTGGGATCTCGACAAACTTGGAGGCAACAAAAGTTTGTAAGCCACTGGACAGGCATCATTAAGAATTTCAAATAGTCTGATATACCTATGGCTAAGCTTGAACCTTTTACCAAACCTTGTCACTCCTTTCATGGGAGAATTCTTGAGTAGCACATGTTAACCCTTCTTAAAGTACATGTCTCTTACCTTGCTATCAACATATTCCTTCAGTCGACTCTGAGCTGCCAATAACTCTTCTTGAATAAAACTTACCTTATCTTGAGCTTCTTTTTTACTAAAGGTTTCACATTACCCACTTCAAACCAGCCTATGGGTGATCTACATATCCTCTTATAAATATCCTCGAATGGGGCTATGTCAATCCTAGAGTGATAACTATTATTGTACAAAATTTTTTACAACGACAAGAATTAATCCCAATGGCCCCAAAAAAGTTATCTACACATGCTCGAAGCATGTCTTCCACACATGGATAGTCCTCTCAGACTGCCCACTAGTTTGAGGATGAAATTTATTTCTACGATCGAGCTTTGTGCGCAACTCCTCATGCAATTCGTTCCAAAAATTCATCTATGAATAATAAATCAAGGAAATGAAAGAAAAAATAACAAGGGAATGTACTTAAATCCTCAGACAAGTAATGGTACTTGTTGCACATATCCGCCTTAGCCCCCCAAGTGGCTTCTTAACAAGATAGTGTTTCCACTGGACTTTCAGGCACCTAATATACTTGGTCGTCAACTTTGGAACATCTTGGTCATATATCTCTCTTAGTTTCTCATCATAATAAATATTCTTATCAAGCAATATTGAGTCCTAATAAATGATTTAATTGCCATCCTCATGGTTTTTCAAAAGCATAGAGACCTGGAACACCTATTAGAATCTCGACAAACTTGGAGGCAACAAAAGTTTGTAAGTCACTGGACAAACATCATTAAGAATTTCTAACAGACTGATATAGCTATGGCTAAGCTTGAACCTCTTACCAAACCTCGTCACTCCTTTTATAGGAGACTTCTTGAGTAGAACATGTTAACCCTGCTTAAAGTATATGTCTCTTACCTTGCTATCAACATATTCCTTCTGTCGACTCTGAGTTGCCAATAACTCTTCTTGAATAAATCTTACCTTATGTTAAGATTCTCTGTGCCTAAAGGTTTCACATTATCCACTTCAAACCAGCCTATGGGTGATCTACATATCCTCTTATAAATAGCATCGAATGGGGCTATGTCAATGCTAGAGTGATAACTATTATTGTACAAAATTTTTCTCAACGATAAGAATTGATCCCAATGGCCCTAAAAAAGTTAGCTACACATTCTTGAAGCATGTATCCCACACATGGATAGTCCTCTCAGACTACCCACCAGTTTAAGGATGAAATTAATTACTATGATCTAGCTTTGTGCGTAACTCCTCATGCAATTCATACCAAAAATTCATCTACGAATAATAAATCAAGGAAATAAAGGGAAAAATAACAAGGGAATGCACTTAAATCCTCAAATAAGTGATGGTACTTGTTGCACATATCCGACTTAGCCTCCCAAGTGGCTTCTTAATAAGACAATGTTTCCACTGGCCTTTCACGCACCCAATATACTTGGTCCTCAACTTTGGACAATCTTGGTCATATCTCTCTCTTGGTTTCTCATCATAATAAATATTATTATCAAGCAATATTGAGTCCTAATAAATGATTTAATTTCCATCCTCATGTTTTTTCAAAAGTATAGAGACCTGGAACACCTAGTGGAATCTCGACAAACTTGGAGGCAACAAAAGTTTGTAAGCCACTGGACAAACATCATTAAGAATTTCAAACATACCGATATACCTATGGCTAAGCTTGAACCTATTACCAAACATCATCCCTCCTTTCATGGGAGAATTCTTGAGTAGCACATGTTAACCCTGCTTAAAGTACATGTCTCTTACCTTGCTATCAACATATTTCTTCTGTCGACTCTGAGCTGCCAATAACTCTTCTTGAATAAAACTTACCTTATCTTGAGCTTCTCTATGCCTAAGGGTTTCACATTACCCACTTCAAACCAGCCTATGGGTGATCTACATATCCTCTTATAAATAGACTCGAATGGGGCTATGTCAATCCTAGAGTGATAACTATTATTGTACAAAAATTTTCACAACGGCAAGAATTGATCCTAATGGACCCAAAAAATTTAGCTACACATTCTTGAAGCATGTCTTCCACACATGGATATTCCTCTCAGACTGCCCACCAGTTTGAGGATGAAATTAATTACTATGATCGATCTTTGTGCGCAACTCCTCATGCAATTCGTGCCAAAAATTTATCTACGAATAATAAATCAAGGAAATGAAGGGAAAAATAACAAGGGAATATACTTAAATCCTCAAACAAGTGATGGTACTTGTTGTACATATCCGACTTAGCCTCCCAAGTGGCTTCTTAACAAGACAATATTTCCACTGGACTTTCACGCACCCAATATACTTGGTCCTCAACTTCGGAACATCTTCGTCATATCTCTCTCTTGGTTTCTCCTCATAATAAATATTCTTATCAAGCAATATTTAGTCCTAATAAATGATTTAATTTCTATCCTCATGGTTTTTCAAAAGCATAGAGACCTAGAACACTTAGTGGATTCTCAACAAACTTGGAGGCAACAAAAGTTTGTAAGCCACTGGACAGACATCATTAAGAATTTCAAATAGACTGATATACCTATGGATAAGCTTGAACGTTTTACCAAACCTCGTCACTCATTTCATGGGAGACTTCTTGAGTAGCACATGTTAACCCTGCTTTAAGTACATGTCTCTTACATTGCTATCAACATATTCCTTCTGTTGACTCTGAGCTGCCAATAACTTTTCTTAAATAAAACTTACCTTATGTTGAGCTTCTCTGTGCCTAAAGGTTTCACATTACCTACTTCAAACCAGCCTATGGGTGATCTACATATCCTCCTATAAATAGCCTCGAATGGGGCTATGCCAATGCTAGAGTGATAACTATTATTGTACAAAAATTTGCACAACGGAAAAAATTGATCCCAATGTCCTCCCAAAGTTAGCTACACATGCTCGAAACATGTTTTCCACACATGGAGAGTCATCTCAGATTACCCATTTTGAGGATGAATTGTAGTATTAAAATCAAGCTTTACTCCTAACTCCTCATGCAATTCATGCCAAAAATTTAAGGTAAATTGCATACCTGCATTGTATGTGATGGATATTAGAGCCCCATGTAATCCCATAATCTTCTTCACATTGATTTTGACTAAACTTCTCTGAATTATAATTCACGTTAATCTGAATAAAATGAGGAGACTTTGTTTGCCTATCCAGAATGACCCAAATTGAGTCATATTGTCACAAGGTCTTAGAAAGACAAAATATATTGCATTTCTTTCCCACTTTCACTAGGGAATGGACATCCCTTAAAGAAAACCTATAGTATTTTGATGTTCATATTTTATCTGCTTATAATTTTGACACTTGGCTACATAATCTACTATATCTAATTTCATTCGAGTCCACCAATAGAGATTCTTTAAGTCACAATACATCTTGGTTACCCCAGGATTTATGGACTATTGGGAACCAAGCACTTCTGCTCACAATCTAGGAATCAATTCATTAATACAAGGATACACACACGTGCCCCATCACCCTTAGCATACCACTAGCATCAAGGGTAGATTCTTTGGACTCACCACCCTACCTTATCATATCTTGTTCAAATTTGCATCTTCAAACTCCTTAGTCTTAATCAAATCGAGAAAGTTTGACCTTAAATCAACATTGTCTAATACTCCACCCTTCTCAGACACCCTGAATTGTATAAACCACAATGCTAGAGTTTGAATATCTATATCCAAATGTCACATGGCATTCTCAGACAAGATAAACTATTAATACTTGTAGATTTTCTACTCAATGCATCTGCCACCATATTGGCCTTTCCTAGATGGTCACATCATAGTCTTTTAATAACTCCATCCGCTAACTGTGTCTCATGTTTAAGTCTTTCTAAGTAAACACATGCTTTAGGCACTGATGGTCTATGAAAACTTCACACTTAACACCTTATATGTAGTATCTCCATATCTTGAGTGCAAAAATAACTACTGTTAGCTCCAAGTCACGAGTTGGATAGTTCCTCTTATGAGCCTTTAATTGCCTTCAACTATTGGCTATCATATTTTTTTATTGCATCAACACAACAATTGATATAGAACATTAAGCATCACAAAACACTATAAATACTTACCTTGAATGGGAAAATGAATGATGATATATATGGTCAAAAGAGGCTTGAGCTATTGAAATCTCTCTTCACACTTGTCAGACCAAGCAAATGGTACCTTTTTCTAAGTCACTCTTGTCAATTGAGTAGCAATGGGAGCAAAGTTCTTGAAAAATATCTAGTACTAGCTAGCGGTAGCAAAGTTCTTGAAAAATATCTAGTAATAGCTAGCCAGATCCACCAAACTATGGACTTCAGTCACAGAGGTGGGACTAACTAATCTTAGGTGTAATTATACACATAAGTGTCATCATGTACGTATATTTAGCTTAGTTTTGAGGATAAATTGATGTGCTTAATGAAGTATATTTAGAGTTTTTAAGGTGCATTTAATACAATTCTAGAGTCAAAAGAGTTAAATAATGTTTAGACGAGAAAACTACTTAAGCTAACCTATACTATGCTTGTTCTAGTGTACTTCGATGAGCTTTATTGTGCGTCATGGACTAATGTTTGTTATGATATGTTGTAGGATGCCATTGGAGCAGATATTAAAGCCAAATGAAGCCTACACATAGGCCATAAAAGAGTAGGGAAACAAGGAACAAGTAGACAAGAAGAATAGAACAAAGGTTGTATGAGATTGAACCTAGAGGGCTTGGCATTGCTCCGCACCCCCCATAGCATGGGAGGGGGCCTTATGACCCACTAACTATAGGAGGGGGCTATTTTTTTGGACCTGTGATAGCTATGCGCCACACACCAAGGGGCCATACAATGCAACCCCCCACAATATCTAAAAAGTGGTCTTTTGCTTGGGTTAAGTTGAGGGAAAAGTGGTAAATGTATATAATTCGTTTGGGGAAGCTTATGGAAGACCTATAGGACTATATAAGTATTAATTAGCCATATTTACAAATCAACCTTGGAAGAATACACGTTTGGAGAGAGGAGAAGGCATCAAGGGTTCCACCTTAAGGTTTTTCATCCTTTAACTTTTAGTTTTCTTGTTGTTTTACTTATGAATTCATTAATGGTGATTCTTTGTATGACTATGAGCGGAAAAACACCCTCTTTATAGTATTGAGTCTATGAACATGATTTCATATCGTACATTCAAGTTGGTTCGAGTTAATTATCATATTTGTTTTTTCTTATGTTCTTGTATCACTCTTCCATTGATTCATGACTTTTTGAATACATCTATATTTATTTTATGAGTTCAGAAGGAGGAACATAAGGAATGGGTTATTATATTTTAGATGAATTAAAAATAAGATTTTCTGTTAGGTTAGGAATATACCTAATTTGCCGTGTTTCACTAAAAAATAAAATAAAATAAAATATAACAATATTTAATTTAGCTCCCACATCCCCGCTGAACGATGTAGTTGTGAGGCTAATTTTAATAGACAATTAGAGGCTCAAAAAACTATAATCATAATAATAACCCCGTGAATCAACAACCAAGATAGATACCTTAATCAACGAGATTATATTGCTGTGCATGTTTGTTCAAGGTGCCTTGACCCTGAAACCCTTCATGATATTCTTTCAAACCCAAGGTTATCACCATTAGTATATTTTAGTTCCTTGTTTTACCCTTTAAATATAAAGCATAATTGGTTCTATTGCTTGAATAAATAATCAAGAACTCATTTAGTCTAGTGAATAGTTAATCGACAAGTCCCTGTGGGTTTGACATCCAATTCTCAAAGAGCCACTCTATTACTTTTACGATCATGTACACTTGCATGTGTGTTTGGACGTAACACTAACCAAAATTTTAACAACATCAATCTTCTAGGGATCCACTAATACCCTTTTTTAAAAACCACATTCCCCAAAAGGACACAAATGTCATCCAAAAGTCATGGTTACAAAATTTTGCATAAAGCTTCTTCTCTTTCAAAATATCCAACACTATAGTCAACTGCCCTGCATGCTCATCCTTACGCTTAGAGTAAACCAAAATGTCATTAATACATACAATAACAAATAAGTCCAAGAAGGATTTAAAAGTACCATTTATCAATCTTATGTATGATACCGACATATTAGTAAGGACACCACTAAGAATTCATAATTCCCATAACGAGTCCTGTATTCTATTTTTGGGAATTCCTCATGCCAGATCTTTAACTGATGATACCCTAACCTTAAATATTTCCTGGAAAACATAGAAGTACCCTACAACTATTTTAATAAATCATTTATTCTAGGAAACAAGTACTTATTCTGAATGGTTACCTCATTCAACTATCGATATTTTATACACATTCTCATACTACTATTCTTTTTTTAACAATAACTATCGGAGCACCCCAAGGCGAAGCACTAGGACAAATGAAACCCTTATTAAGAAACTCATGTAATTGACTCTTAAGCTCTCTTAACTCAGCTTCAGCCATCCTATAGAAAGGAATAGAGATGAGGTGAGTGACTAGTTCTTAATTAATGCAAAAGTCTATATCTCAATCTGAAGGTATACCGGGCAAGTCGGTAGGAAACACCTACTGAAACTCACATACCAGAGGAATTAACACAATATATAGGACCTCTATACTAGTATTATGAAGGTGTGCTAAGAAGGTTGAAGACCCCTTCCCTATTAACGTTTTAGCACAAACAAAAGAAATGATCTTTACTAAACTAGGCTTATAAGAACCTTTTCATTCTACTTATCCATCCTCAACAAGATAAGGTCACAGTATTAACATTACAATTAAAATAGCATGATACAAGGACAACCAGGTCATACCCAAACTTATGTCAAAATCTAACATATTTAGAATCACCAAGTCCACCCAAGTCTGAAAACACATAAACATCACAAAGCAAGCATTATACACTTGGGTCACTACTACAAATCCCTAACCAGAGTAGAAACATAAATAGGGGAATCAAGTATATCACAAACCGTGTCTAACCCAAGATAAATTTAACATGAACATAGGAAAAATTTGAACCTAGATCAAACAATACCAAAGCCATCTAATAAAGACAAGAATGGTACATGTAATGACTGCGTTTGAAGCCTCCATCTTGAATTTTCCTAGGAGGGAATAACAATGTGCTTTGTCATCAATTTGAACAACCTCTCTCACAGTCCATGTAATATATTTACTTGACTTACCTCCACCCCAAATACCACCATGGCTCTCCTAATAACCACCATGCCTACCCCGTAGACAATCTCTACCATTTAATCCACCTCTTCTACCGGATAGAACCATAACTCTGGACTACTGCTGACTCTAAAATCCCAACTGCCTACTATTACAATAGTTCCTCTTGAAATGCCTAACACTTCCACAGGTAAAAGAAGCTTAATCCAATGAAGGTGGGTTAGCAGAAGAATATGATGTCCCTTGGATTTTCACACTTGAAGTTTGCTGAGTGGTCCCTGGTTGACCCCCAAAACTAACTGCATCAGATGTACTAGATAGTCCTGAGAACTATGACTTCTACAGTAAGATCTACTAAACTTGACCATATTTTGGGCCTTCTTCAAAACTATTTTGCATACATATTAGACTCCTTCTACTTTCTTCACAAATTCAGACACCTTATTACAGGTCTTTACTATAGAAGTCATCTACAATGCTGAAACCTACAAGTCGGTATTCAGACCCTTCATAATGAGGCAAATTCTCTCCTCCCTATATCAAGAAACTTGGTGGCATATCCGAAAAAGGGATGTAACTTAGCGTCTTAAGCTGCAAAAGTCATATTTCCTTTCTCAAGGGAAAGTCATCATTCATCTTGTCACATAAGGTGCATGACACATACTTCTCTAAAAATAGGGCATGCAACTGAGTCCATGTGGCACAATTGAAATGGTCATAATTGGAACCACCCTAACCTATGACAAGGGAACCATGCTTAACCCAAATCCTTAAGTAACCCAATGCCATTTTTACATTCTCCTTACACAATTTCATGATCAAACAAGTCTAAATGTCTACTTTAAATTGTCAAGAATCAACATCAAACTCACAAAATTATCCAATTACTAATAGATTGTGGAAACCTCTATTTATTACACCCCTCGAGACCTAAAGTTACAACACAAGAAGAACCGTGAATGTCTAAATAGGTAACTAATAGGATATCTAAAGTACAAAAGGAAAAATATGAAAGTCATAGTCCCAAAACAAGGGACATAAACCCAAATCAGAAGATTCAATGGTTACTCGGTCATGGTGCTCACTTTTAAACTTGCGTCTAAAATTGCTTGCAAAAGTTGAGATCTTATATCTAAAACCAAAACATGCTCTAAATTAAACAAAAAGAAAAAAACATGTAGAATTAGTACATCAACAAGTATAGGTAGGCATCATAGGTCGACTCAACCCGATGCCATAGAAATAAGTAAATCAAATAGAAGAAATACAATCATCACCAAACTTATAATTAAATACAAATACTCAATTATGATACTTAACTTTAGAGGGAATACAATCTTATACTCATGTATGTTTACACTTAGTTATATTTAATAACAAGTTGTATCACAACATATGATTATAACTGAATATTCAATGCATATGAATAAATATATGAATTCAAGATGTGCATATCTTTTTTTTTCTCTTGTCAATCTCATCAAAACCATTTGTAACATCAACATCATCATGAACATCATGATTCCCATATTATCTTCATCATAATTTCAACAATATCAATGTGCAAAAATATGAAATACTATCCATAATCAAAAGTAGTGCTTGAAAGCTATCACAAATACCTATTTACATATAAGCATAGAGTTTAGTAATTCTAATTGCTACAACAAATCATAACCTACCTCAATTCCTTGATCAGAATCACCTCTAGGCCACAAGCTTTCCTTTTTTCCCTTTTTAACTTGTTCTTGATCTATTCAAATAAGATGAAACAATTATTTCAATCTATTCACCCCTTTAATCACTAGGATTTAGTACTTAACAACTTTTAATCATAAAATTTTCTGCTTCCATTGAATGTTTCAAATCTTGGGACCTTATAACCCTTAAGTATATCTAAATCTGGGTAGATGTATAAGTCCTTAGCCATGATTCTGGAAGCACTTTGACAAGTTCTTTCCTTGATATTTGAATTGAGATTTTGGTGCACTAGGTGGATCCTTTTGTGGAAACTACATTTACATACAAAACAAGGGGGTAGATCTAGTTTAGATAGGTGTAACTCTGATTCAGATGACTTTCAATGTGATTCAACAGGTTTTGAACATTTTGAATGGGTTAGTAGGAACCAGGACCTTGCCGATAGTATTCACAGTTCAACATCTGAAGGTGCAACATATTGTTGCTGTAGCTACTCGAATGGAAGATAATTGGAATATGTTCTTTTGAATAGAGTGGGTGTAAAATTAATTTTAAAAAGTCAACTAAGCAAGAATTACCTGGGCCAATGAATAAGTGCAGTTATCATTTGCGCATGCCTCTGTATCCTAAGTGGATTCCTTAATAGTTTGGTTTTTCCATTAAACCTTTACACATTAATAACACTAGTTCTCTTAATTTTTTCACGTCTCTACCTAATATAGCGATTGATTCCTCTTTGTCTGATAACTCCTTATCAAATAACTCGGGGTCTCCATGAATGACGTAATTCCTATATCTACAGTATTTATCTAACATTAACACATGCAATACTGAGTAAACCCTAAACATACTTGATGCTACTTCTCCTATACCCTTTCAAGACCTAAAAGGGTCTGATGTACCTCAGACTCAATTCACCCTTCTTACCAAAGCACATTATACCCGTCATGTCTAATTTTTTCAAGATTACGGTCTCCCATATTTTAAATTTTGCACCTCACACCTTATTAGATTCATACTCTTTCTATAATCTTAGATATTTTATTATATAAACCTTACCTACTCTATCAAATCCTTAAGCATGTCAGTGCCCTAAGGAATCACTACAAAAGCATAAAAGTATTCAATTTAAGACCTACACCTTCTACCATATAAGACTTCAAAAGGATCCATGTCTATGCTAGAGTGGTTGCTATTATTGTGGAAGAATTCATACAAAGGTAGTTATTGGTCCCTCTAACCCTCGAAGTCCATTACATATTCCCAAAACATGTCTTCAAGATCTTGAATAGGTTTCTCTGACTAATTGTTGGTTGGTGGATGGAAATTTGTACTTAGATCCAATCTAGAACCTAACTCTAATTAGAATTTCTCCTAAAAACTTAAGGTTAAATGGGTACCTCAACCTGACACAATCAAAATTCCCCATGCAGCCTTGCGATCTCTTTCACATAAATTTTGGCCAACTTAGCCACATTATAATCCATCCTTACCAGGATAAAGTGAGCCAAACCAACAATGAGCCATATTGAGTTGTACTTTATTAAATTTTTAGGCATACCAACCACAAAGTCTATGGTTATTCTTTCCCACTTTCATTCTGAATAGGCATCCTTTTAAAATTACCACCAGTGTTATGATGTTCGCACTTAACGAACTGTCAATTTCAATATATGCTCACATAATATATAATATCTCACTTCATTCTTCACCACCAATAATATTTCATTAAGTCCCTATACATCTTGGTGGCACCGGGATGTATAGAGTACTTAGAGATGTGGGCCTCTACAAGAATAGTTGATATTATATTGCCTACTCGAGGTACATATAAGCATCCCTAAATTCTCAACACTCTCTCATCATCAAGGATTGATTCTCTAGCCTCATCTTGTAATACTATTTCCATAAGGCTACTCAGCTCTGTGTCTTTAAACTGCCTCCTTTTGATTTAGTAAAATAATATGGACCTAACTTCTACATGTGCTAATATTTTCCTTCACTAGTCTCCTACAATCTCAAAAAGTCATTAGCCAATGACTGTACCTCTCTTGCCAATGGGTGTCTTGTCATCTCTAGCCATGTTAGATTTCCTATTTCGAACTTTACGTATTCGCCACCACATTAGCCTTATCAAGGTGATATAGAATTGATATGTCATAGTATTTAATCAACAACATCCACCTTATTTTCTTACATTTATATCCCTCTGGGTGAATATAGGATGTGGGCTACGGTGGTCTATGGACAGTTCATTCTTAGAGGCAGTGTCTTCAAATATTCAAAGCAAACACCATGACTGCCAATTTTAAATCATGTGTGGGTAGTTTTATCATAAGGCTTAAGTTCTCCAAAAATGTTAGAAATCTTATTTTAATCCTGCATCCAAATAACACCTAAACCCAGCCATGAGACATGACAATATACAATGAAATCCTTATCCTTAATAGGTAATGTGAGAACTACAACTGAGGTCAACAAAGTTTTAATCATTTGAAAGATCTCTTCACACATGTCATCCTACAAAAATAGCACTTACTTCTGAGTGAGATGGGTCATATATGAAACAGTGGCAGAACATCCCTTAAGAAATCAACGGTAATAATTGGCTAACCCAAAAAATCTATGAATCAATATCATATTTGCCAGTCTAGCCTAATTCTTGTTAGACTCATCCTTGTATGGGTCTACCATAACCTATTTTTTAGAAACCAAGTCTCTTATAAAAGACACCAAAGACAACCAAAACTCACACTTGGAATATTTAGCATATAGTTGCTTTTCCTTAAACAAATCAAAATTTGTAAGAAAATGTGTTTCATGTCCTTATTCACTCTTGTAATAAACTAATATGTCATTAATAAAAACAATAATGAACGAATCAAAAAATTACTTAAAAATCCCATTCACCAAACACATAAAAGAAGTTGGGGCATTAGTCAAGCCAAAAGATATAACTAGAAACTCATAGTGCACATAACAAGTCTGAAAAGAGTCTTTGGGACATCCTCCTCCCTAATATTGAGTTGGTGGTAGCTTTATCTCAAATATATTTTGAAGAATACAGTAGGGAGAGAATATTGTAGCTTCCAGCAACTTTTCAAATAAGTCATATATTCTAGGTAAGAGATATTTACTGTGAATGGTCACCTTATTCAACTGGCAGTAGTCTATGAACATTTTCATGCTATCGTTCTTATTTTTCACAAATAACACAAGCTCACGCTAAGGAGAAATATTTGGTCTAATTAATCCCTTTTCTAACAATTCCTGTAAATGTAATTTCAACTCGCTCAACCTTATAGGTTCTATACGATAAGGAGGGATTGATATAGGTCAAGTTCCATTCTTTAAATTTATACATAAATCAACCTCTAGATCTGGAGGCATACTTGAAAGGTCATCAGGAAACACTTCTAAGAATTCACACACCATTGGTACTAATGCTATTAGAGAATATAATACCCTAAGATTTCAAGTTCTAAATCTCTCAAAAGATATCCCATAACATTAGCTTTCCAGCACCGCAAGTCTCGCCTCGATTTGATATCATGTCAGGTTATGCAATTTTTCCTTAAAATGTCAATCATTTTCTAGTGGTTACAAATTATGTGACGACCCTTAATTAGACCTTATGGATCATTACAAGTAATCATAGTCACAACAATGTTCAACCAAGAATCCGTTCAAGTGGTTAGGAGTCTAGAACACGACTCATAGTCTGACATTACGAATCGTGGTGTGGACTCGTAGCATGACTAGTAAAGGATCAAAGAATCAAGCCTCATGTTTTTGTGGTTTTATTTGTGACTTAAATATATATATTAAGACCTCAAATATGGAAGTAAATATTCTTGCATTTATTACTACTGCACTATTTATTCTAGTTCCTCCCGCTTTTCTATTTATCATTTCCGTAAAAACAGTCAATCAAAATGATTAATTATTAACTAATTTGAATGAAACTTAAATTCTGAGTTCTTTAGCCAAAAATGCAGAAATAAAATAAAAATGATTCCTAGCTTATAGACAAGTCAAAACATCCCTTAGCGATTAAATTCTTAGGATGTATATAACTATAGTCATCTTTAAATGAGCATAACTTTTTTATACTAAGAATTTTTGAGTTCAAGACCCACTAAAATATAGATAATTTGATTATTTTTCCAACAATACCAATCTCGACTTAATCTGATATCAGGGTGAAAAGTTATGAACAAAATACTGAAGCACTGTCAAAGCTGCCCGGACTATGACTCGTAATATCTCATTACGAGTGATAGTAGGGATTCGTAACCTGGGTAATAAAGGCTGAAAATGGGTTTCTGAATACGACTCAAGCGATGACTCATTGTCAGACCTTATGAGTTGCGATCTAAATCATTGGGGCGGCTTCCAGACGATTCCTAAGTTTTTTTTGGTCTTTTTCCATTCTTTTAACCCCAAAACTATGTCGTTTATCCCTCCAAACATTAGTTATCAAGTGTAAACATTACCCTAACCTATCATAACTCAGAAATCATT
The DNA here is from genome assembly GCA_030864215.1 of Capsicum pubescens. Classification (NCBI taxonomy): domain Eukaryota; kingdom Viridiplantae; phylum Streptophyta; class Magnoliopsida; order Solanales; family Solanaceae; genus Capsicum; species Capsicum pubescens. Next base: position 87,401,366 of record CM061540.1, read on the forward strand.
CATCACAAAATAAAAAGAGGTGATTCCTTTCTTCCCAAAATCAATTAGGGTTCTTCAAGTTCAAGTTCAATTCTAAGAAATTTATCCAAGACTTCTACATTCAGGTATGTGGGGTATTCATCGATGGGTTTATTTTACCCATTGAGTCCCAAAATTCTCTTTTTGTTCAAGTATGAATTTTTAATCTTCTTTTGTAAAATTATCCACGCAAATCATGAATTTAACCCATGTTTTCTTAGTAATTTGAATTCAAGCCATGTCAACATAATTTTTCCATGTGAATTAGGTTATTTCATTCTTTGAATTTTAATTACCCATGTCATATTCATTTATCCCATGTTAAATTGTCAAGTTATGAACTAAATTATGTGAATATGTTATCCTCCCAAGTTTTTCATCCCCATGTTCAAATTTATATATTTTATTAGTTAACTTAAATGTCTTATGTTTGGGTCTTTGAATTATGACTTTATACCACTATTTTAAGCGTTGTTATCATATTTAAAGTATCATTCAGTGCTAGGGGTTTATGAACACCAACTACCTATATGTTTATACATGTTTTTGTTTTAAAGTTACAAGTCAGATGGGTCATGATTTTTATTACTAAATTCAGACTACTATGTTCCTGATGAGCACTTATCAGTATAGTACCATGTCATATTAAACCATTAATAACACTAGTGTTATTTAGTTGGGAGTAGGATTTATCATCGAGTGGAAAGTGTGGGTTCAACGCATCTTAATTCCCAAAAATTATGTGCCACCGTAGGTTTAGGGGCCTTGCCAGAGAGTGTTTCCCGTTTCCCAATATGGGCGCAGTTTAGTGATCACTTAAGTTTAGGTTCTATTCAGATGGCAAGGATAGAATAACCCTCCTTAACGTGGGTTAGACGTTGGAATCCATGGTAACTAACATGGTTTATGTCGGCTACATGATAGCTCCCACAGTTTTAGTTCAGTTCAGTATTCAGACTATATCATCTTAGGTTTGTATGACCAAGCATATATATATCAATTAATTCAGTTATTCCGTCATTCAGTTTTACACATGATTTTAGTACATGCCTATGCTTGGTCTTGCATTCATCTTTGTAACACCCCGCATTTTGGGGCTAGACTTTGAAACATCATTCCTATGTGTGTGAACTTTAATCCTATGATTTGTATATTAATACATGTGTCATGATCATTATCCTAGCATATGAAGTACTTTCGAGGTGAAAAATGTTCACATGAATTACTTAGAACAAAGTTGAAATAAGACCTTTGATTCGTCTAAGTTTGGTATTTGATTCTAGAAGGGTCTACTTTGAATGCATATAACTTTTGATATAGGTGGAATCTTTAAGTTTAAGACCCACCAAATTGTATATAATTGAGTTATCTTTCCAACGATATCAATTTTGCCTTAATCCGATACCCGAGCAAAAAGTTATAGCCATTTTTGTGAGAGGCAGTGAGGGCAAACGATAAGCACGTGCTGCGGTGCCTACACCGCCGGACTGGAGCATGCGTCACTGGGGCAACTCCCCTGGGATAAGGGGCGCAATGAAGGGTCTATTCCCATGCTGTTTCAACTTCTTAAGGGTCAAGAGGCACTTTGGTCCTTTCGCCTCAACCCCAAATGTCCAAAGGATGATTTATAGCATCCAAAAGGGAATTATTTGCCCATCTTCGTCAAATTTATCACATAAAAACCCTTTCCTTTTCAATCATGAACAAAGTTCAAGATTTTCTCTCAACAACACAAGAGTTCAAGTTACCCAAGTTCAAGAAACCCTCAAGAAAATCCTCAAGAAATCATCTATTAAGATATGTGGGAGTTTATCCATGGATCCCTTTTAGCCATGGAGTCCAAGAACCTTTTTTTTGTTTTAAATTATGAGGTTTTCATGTTTAAGTTGAAATATCTCCATGAATCTCTTGTTAATTTAATTACAAGTTATGCTTAGAAGTATTGTTTTCAAGTGGAATGAGCCATTACATGTTTTAAATGTTGTAATCTTAATGTTAAATCCCTAAATTATGATTTTAGTCTTATAATCATGTTATTCTTGCATGCTTTACCCATTTCCATGCTTAAGTTCAGGACTCTCACGTGTTTGATGAAATGTCTAAGTGTTAGGTTTTGAACTATGATCCCCTACTATGGGTTGAAAGCTTTTATATGGAATTATTGTTTATTCCATTCAGTGCTGGAGGGTTATAAACACCCGGTACCTATGTGATTTACCTAAATTCAGCTTTTAAAGTATACAGATAATTAATCCATTATTCTTATAAGTATACTTAGATATTTAAATTTATGATGAGCACCAGTATTTGTTCTGTTAGGAGTAGGATTTAGCACCGAGTGAACCTAGGGATGGGGGCTCACCCACAAGTTAAGACTAGGTACTTAGTAGCAGTCCCTAAGTTCAAGAACTATGTTGCCAACATAGGATTATGAGATGTCACCCATCAGTTTAGGACTGACACTCTTTTAGGGGTCACCCACCAGTTTAGGACTGATTCTCTAGTCCTTCGGGACATCAGATTAGTAGATCCACACCACCAGTGTTAGTACCCATGGCACGGTACTGATACCCTTCCAACTGGGGTTACAGGTTAGACCCCGATTAGCTTAGATTAGGGCATGTCAATTATATGATACCTCCCACAGTTTTAATCAGTATTCAGTGTATTTTCAGTTTAGGTTTGCTTACTAAGTGTACATAATTTTAGATATTCTGTTATACAGATTTCAATCTTTCAGAATTATAGATTTTTCACAATGACATAACAGATATATACTTAGTCTTGCATTCTCAGATATTATTGTTTTCATACATTCATGCTCTATTATCTCATATTGTTTAGTTAGTCCTTACCTTATATGCACAGTACTCTACAGTTTCAGTCTAGTTATTCAGACTAAGTACATTTCAGTCTTACATGACCAATATTTAGTTATCAGTTAATCAGTACACAGATACCGATTAATCAATATCTAGTTACCAGTTATTCAGTATTCAGACGTCAGTTATTTAGTATTCAAACATTAATTGTTCAGTATACGATTATTAGTCATTCAGTTAATTAAATCAGCTTAGTATATGCTATGTTTGGTTTTGTATGTTTATGCATTCGAGCTCAGTATAATTGTATATTCATATCCTCGAGTTATGTCATTTCCATCACATAGTTTTAGACCCAGTATTCATATAGTATCCATGTTTTACTATTTTCTTCAGTTCTACATATATTATAAAAGTAAAGTTTTAAGAAACTAAGTCTAGTGATTTATCAGCCTATCAGATTTTATTTGTTATGCATGTTTTAAGATACTTTAGCTTTCAGTTTATCTCAATCTCTTGTTGAGTCTACTAACACTTAACATGCATGTTTTTTTAAGATTTTGTACCTATTCAGTTTTACGTATTGCATTCACCCCCGCTTACTCAGTACATTCTAGAAGTACTGATCCACATATATGTCTATGTGCTACATTATCTCATAATGTAGGTACCAATTATAACCTGTGCATCATAATTAGATAGTTGCAGCTTCCATCCAGCAGGTGATGAGTTCTCTAATTTCAAGGACTCCAGTCAGATTTAGTTTATGTACTGTGTTGTATTTTTGATTTTCCATATTTATCGATTAGTGGTAGTTAGAGGAATGCCCCAACTATCAATAGTCATTATAGTAGAGGCTTTATAGATACCAGTCAGAGTCAGTCATGTAATTTGAGTTCTTTTCTTAGTTTTATCAATTTGTAAGATTTTATTGGTTACATACTTATTTAGATTTCATTATAATTATGTTTTTGCACAACAGAACTAGCTATCAATTTATTGAATTAGTTGCTCAATTAGTATGTAAGCTCATGGGTTAGCTTGGGATCACCTGTGGTTCTAAACATTGTGTTATGACTAGGGGGTAGTCTTGAGTCATGACAAGACTTATTACCAGAGCCAAAAGTTCTAGTGTTCTAGGCTGTCTATAATGCCATGTATAGTAGAGTCATATGAAATGGTACATAGATGTCTGTACTTTTCTTTGAGAGGCTACAGGGTATTTAAGAAATGTTTCCCTTCTTTCATGTCTCAGATTGCATAGTAGAAGTGTCCTCTAAGAAATTTATACAAATTCTCATCTTTCTCCATTCATGTCAACTATTCCTTATTTTTAAGGTAATAAAAATAGTGAAGCTTAAGTCCTTACAGATAGAGTTTTCTCAGACAGTCCCCACAGACAATTATGGGATTATATGCAGGCTCGAAAGTATCCTATCAGTGCCTTTATGTTCCAAAGCATGAAGTATTTCATTCATGTTCATAAAAATCATGCACTAAGCCTAAGTTAGATGTGTTTTTTGATCCCTTCTCAGAATCCTTTGATAGCATATGATCTAGAGTTAGAAGCATGAACCCAAAAGTTTAGAAATAGTAGAGTTGGGATAGTATTATCTAGATTAAACAGATTATGTATCCATAGGGATAGTTGTATGAAAAGTGAATCAATAGGCTTAAAGCAGTATATGCAAGAATTTATGTATGTTGATTTAAAATTATATGTTGTTGATGTAGGGTATGTTGGTGTGATGGTAATTCTCATAGTTTAGAGAGAAATATAATTTTAGAAATATGATATTAGTAGGCTATGATGGAAGTTAGTGTGGTTCATTAAAGGTTTGGGGATATCCATGTTAAGTGTTAGAATCTAAGTTTGAATCTTGTATAATTGAGCTAATCGAAAGAAGAGTTGAAATTCTTTATAGTATGAGCTCAGTGTCTGGTGTTAGCCCTAAAAATTCTAAGATAATCAATATTTAAGATAGTGTATGATGATTGTTGGGACTATATAAAGTTAAGAGTCCTATCTCAGAAGGAAGTATTAGTAGTGGGTTTTACATTATTAGGTGTAGTCTTTCAGGGTGAGATTATTATCTATGTGTGTTGTTATATCTCAGACTCTATAGTAAAATGGTTGCAGTTTAGTTTAAAATTTATTAAGGGGTCCACAGACTTAGAATGATGGCATTAAGCTAAGGTGGATATGATAGAACAGGTAAGCAAGTTAGGCTCTCAGATTCTAATATTGATGCCAGTGTATTGTAGAATATCAATAGGGGAGGAAGATGCCCGACCCATTCTCATCTCAGTGAAAAGTTTTGTACTTCAGTTATCACAACATCTACTCATATCATGACATCTACTCATGCCTTACATGTCAGTTACATAATCATAGTTCATGTTTATGCACTTTCCATAGAGTCATGTACGCTTCTAGTTCCTAGTATAAGGAGTTCTAGTTTGCTCAGCAGTACGAATCATGTTCCATGAAATCATGAACTCCAAACTCAGGTCATGCAGCTCATGACTCATGTACTCATGCATTACAGAATATTCAGTTCTAGGTACTCATGCTACACTCTTAATGACTAATGAAATTTATATTTTGTCATGTATGTTCTCAGATTAGATCTCTTTGATGAATCCATAACTTTGATATTCTATTCCTCAAGACCCAGTTAAGTGTCAAAGTTATGCATAATATCCTTTTATGTTTCAGGTCCTCTTATTTTAACCTCTCAGTGACCTCTCCTTATGAAATGATAATTGTGATGAGTAATTGTTTAGATGGGAGAGAGTAATGTTTCATGTTGGGAAAATATTGTTGAATGATTGTTTTATGCAAGGCAATATGTTTGAAGGAATATTGATGTAGATCTTTAAATATATATCATGGTTAGATGAGAATTTTATATGTGTTTTAGTGTGGACAGTGCGGGGAAGTTTCTATTGATAGAGGTATTAGAGAATATGAGAAAGATGATTTTATGGGTGTTTGTTCAAAAGTTCATAATGTTTATATATATGTAGATAAATGCATTGGGCGTTGGTGAATTCCTAGTAAGAGATTGAATTTCGGTGTTGCAGTGGTAAGAAGAATTATTCTTGAGATGAGAGTTGTGAACACACAAGGGGCATTGAATTCATGATTCACACTAGTATTACAGTGTTATGTTTGCACTTTGTAGATTCGAGTAGGCTCGAGCATAGTGAGAGAATTCAGTTCAACTCAGACTTCAGTAAATATAGTTATCAGTGTCCATGTAAATATTTTAAGTAGCCTCAAGTGAAGTGCAGTTTTGGAAGTGAAATGAATAGTTTAGTATAAGCTTTCAGTATTATTCAGTCCGTATAGCCATCAATCCCGTCTAGCAGTCAGACAGACAAGTTCCTATGGTTTTCCATCTTTCCATCTAGTCATACTATCCGGAGTCTTATGACTATGACTATTCCAAGAGGTAATTTCGTTTGCATCCAGGTAATTTGCAAATTCAGCACCGTTCATGCATCATGGATCAGTTTTAGATTCCAATTGTTCAATCATGATTCAGTCCGTAAGTTCCCCATACATTATCTCAATCTTTCCTTAGTATTTCAGCCAAGTTTGTATAATTCGGTGGAACGAAATATCCCAAGGGGAGATACTGTAATATCTTGAGTTTCCATATCCTAAACCTCTCATCTTTTCTTTATGAAACCATATTCAATTTGAGGTAATGGTTACTCATAAGCTGACTCTCTCATTTTTATCTCAGCCTTACAACCATTCTCATGTCATTACATGTATTCATGAAATCAGTTCCGATTATGTATCATGATCGGACTCAATTATGCAGTCATGTTCCAAGTCATTCATGTTTAGAATATGATCCTAGTGACCTTAGTACTCTCAATCTAACCATTCCCATTCGAGGATGAATGATTCCAAGGGGGACATAATGTAACACCCCACATTTTTGGGCTAGACTTTGAAGCATCGTTCCTACGTGTGTGAACTTTAATCCCATGATTTTTATGTTAATAAATGTGTCTTGGTCATTATCCTAGTGTGTGAAGTGATTTCGAGGTGAAAAATGTTCATAGGAATTACTTTGAACAAAGTTGAGCTAAGAGCCTTTGATTCGTCCAAGTTTGGCATTCAATTCTACAAGGGTCTACTTTGAATGCGTATAACTTTCGATATAGGTGGAATTTTTCAGCTCAAGCCCCACTAAATTGTATATAATTGAGTTATCTTTCCAACGATATCAATTTTGCCTTAATCCGATACCCAAGTAAAAAGTTTAAGCAATTTTCGTGAAAGGCAGTGAGGGCACGCGATAAGCCCTCGCCACGGGTCTTACTCCGCTGTACTGGAGCGTGTATTGCGGGGATACTCCCCAGGCTGAGAGGTGTGACACGAGGTCTATTTCCACACTGTTTCAACTTCTTAGGGGTCAAGGGGCAAGTTTGGTCCTTTTCTCTCAACCCCAAACGTCCAAAGGGCAATTTATAGCATTTAAAAGGGCATTATTTACCATCTTCCTCAAAATTTCTCACGTAAAAATCCTCTCCTTTCCCACCATGAACAAAGTTCATGATTTTCTCTCAAGAACACAAGAGGTCAAGTTTCCCAAGTTCAAGAAACCCTTAAGAAAATCCTCAAGAAATCATCTATAACGTATGTGGGAGTTTATCCATGGGTCTGGTTTCAACCATGGAGTCCAAGAACCCTTTTTGGTTTTAAATTATGAGTTTTTCAGGTTTAAGTTGAAATATCTCCATGAATATCTTGTGAATTCAATTTCAAGTTATCCTTATAAGTGTTTTTTTTCAAGTGGGATGAGCTATTACATCTTTTAAATATTGTAATCTTCACGTTAAATCCCTAAATTATGATTTTAGTGTTGTAATAATGTTATTCTTGCATGCTTTACCCATTCCCATGCTTAAGTTCATGACTCTTATCTGTTTGATGAAATACCTAAGTGTTGGGTTTTGAACAATGACCCCCTACTATGGTTTTAAAGATTTTATATGACATTATTGTTAATTCCATTCTGTGCTGGTGGGTTATGAACACCCGATACCTATGTGATTTACATAAATTCAGCTTTTCAAGTATACAAACAATTAATCGATGAATTTTATCAGTATAATTAGATATTCATATTCATGATGAGCACTATCAGTTATATAATAATATTCGGTTGAGTTTAGTTCAGTCCAGTACTAGTGTCAGTTTACTTGGAAGTAGGATTTAACACCGAGCGAACCTAGGGGTGGGGGATCACCCTACAGTTAGGACTGGGTCCTTAGTAACTGTCCCTATGTTCCAAAACGATGTAGCCAAGTAGGATTATGAGATGTCAGCCGCCAGTTTAGGACTGACACTCTCTTAGGGGTCACCCGCCAGTTTAGGACTGACTCCCTAGTCCTTTGGGACATCAAATTAGTGGATCCACATAGCCAGTATTGGTACCCGCGGAACAGTATAACACCCTTCCAACTGGGGTTATAGGTTGGATCCCGATTAGTCAGATTGGGGCATGTCAGTTATATGATACCTCCCACAGTTTTAGTTAGTATTCAGTGTATTTTCAATTCAGGTTTGCTTGACAAGTGTATAGACTTTCAGATATTCAGTTATATAGATTTTTGTCTTTCAGAATTATAGATTTTTCACAATGATATAATATATATACACTTAGTCTTGTATTCTCAGATATTATAGTTTTCATGCATTCATGCTCTGTTATCTCATATTGTTCAGTTAGTCCTTACTTTATATGCAGAGTACTCCACAGTTTCAGTTCAGTTATTCAGACTAAGTTCAATTCAGTCTTACATAATCGATATTCAGTATCAGTTAATCAGTATACAATTATTAGTTAATCAGTATACTGATACCAACTAATCAGTATCTAGATACCAATTATTCAATATTTAGACATCAGTTATTCAGTATTTAACTATCAGTTATTTAGTTAATCAGATTATCTTAGTATATGCTATGTTTGATTTTGTATGTTTATGCATTTGTGCTCAGTATAATTGTATATTCAGATCCTCGAGTTATGTCAGTTTCTATCATATAGTTTCAGACCCAGTATTCATACAATATCCATGTTTTACTATTTTCCAGCTTCAGTTCTAGTTATATTATAAAAGTAAAGTTTTATTAAATTAAGTATAGTGATTCACCAGTCTATCTGTTTTTATTTGTTATGCATGTTTTAAGATACTTCAACTTTCAGTTTATCTCAGTCTCTTGGTGAGTCTAATAACACTTAGCATGCATGTTTTTAAAGATTTTGTACCTATTTAATTTTACGTATTGCATTCACCTCCACTTACTCAGTACATTCCATAAGTACTAATCCATATATATGTCTATGTGATTTATTGTCTCACAATGTAGGTACCAGTTATAGCCTTTGCATCATAATCAGACAGTTGTAGCCAGCAGGTGATGTGTTCTCCTATTTTGGGGACTCCAGTCAGATTTAGTATATGTACTATGTTGTATTTCTGATTTTCCATATTTATTTATTAGTGGAGTTGGAGGCATATCCCAGCTATCTATAGTCAGTATAGTAGAGGCTTCATAGATGTCAGTCAGAGTTAGTTATGTATTTGAGTTCTTTTCTCAGTTTTATCAGATTGTAAAATTTTATCAGTTTCATACTTATTCAGATTTTCATTATGATTATGTTTCCACACAACAGAACTAGCTATTTAATATATTGAATTAATTGCTCAAGCAGTATGCCATCTTAGCTTGGGATTACTTGTGGTTCCAAGCACTGTGTTACGACTAGGGTTACCCTCGGGTCGTGACAATATTACATGTTCATGTTTTCATTCTCAGTATCCATATATGACCCTCATTTCAGTTTTACAGCCTATTCAACTTTACATGAGTTTTACATACAGTATTCATGTTTTACTGCTTCCCAACTTACAAAATTATTTTAGGCTCATGATTTATAAATCTCACTATGACTTATAATTTTCACGTATAGCCATGTTTTAAATGTATGTTTTAGCAAATAATGTATATCCTTAGTTTTAAAGCATGTTTTAAATATTTCCATGACTTAGTGCATGTCCCCATATACCCAGTACATTCCAAAGTATTGACCAGATAGATGCGTTTGTGGATACATTCCTTCATGATGTAGGTACAAGATGTAGTCTATACACCAGGGTTAGACCGTTCTCAACATTCAACCAATAGGTGATGAGTTCTCTTATTTTAGGACCTCCAGTCAGTTCTAGTTCATGTACTGTATTATTATTATTCTTATGTATTGATTCGTGATAGTTGAAGGAATTTCCCATCCACCTACAGTCAGTATAGTAAAGGCTTCATAGATAGTCAATTAGATTCATGATATGTAATTCAAGTTCTTTATTTATATTGATCATGTTGTAAACTTTATCAGTATCACATTCATTCAAATTTTCACATGATTATGTTTCCTCTCAGTTGTTTAACGTGTGTGTATATATATATTTATATATTAAATTAGTTGCTCAAGTATCATGCCAGTACATGGGTTAGATTGGGATCACTTATGGTTCTAGCACCGTGTTACGATTAGGTGGTAGTATTAGATCATAACAAGGGACTACATATTTATCTTCCCTAAGATAGGATAAAAATGCCCGACATCACTTTTTATTAATTTCTAGGCATGAATAGCTAACACAATCCCCATTGGAGTAGACTTAAAGGTATCCTTCCAATATACCTTCTCTATCTTGAGCATTGCTACTTTGACAGGTTTAGCATACCTGTCAAGAATGGCATGATAGAGAGAAAACCAATTCATCCCCAAAGTAATATCAATGTCCTCCATGGATTGAATCACTAAGTCTGCCTAGATCTTAAACCCCATAAACATTATAGGATACTCATGAATTATTTGATCCATATATATAGAACCGTAACTGATGTGGACACATACATAGAAGTATAAAGATATTCACTGTCTATGTCCCAACCGAAGGACAATTTCATTGAAACATATAAGAAAATCAAACCAGGATCAGACAATACAGATGCAATATGATCATAGACAAGAATAGTACATATGATCACAATATTAGAATATTCTACGTCTGTATGATTCGAAATAGCATAAATCTGAGCCTTATCACTACCCTGACCACTACCTCTACCATCCTAAGAACTATTTCTACAAACCTATTCCACACCCCGGTTGGCTTGGTTTCCACCCTTTCCTATAGCTTGCCCACCAAGCCTACCTTATGGATGACCCCTACCATTTCCTCCACCACCATGACCTACGAAAAATAGAGTAGTAGAAGTCGGCCGCTGAGTGAATTGAATTGCAGATAAAAAATTTAGGACAATACTGTTTAATGTAGCATAAAACCCCACACTCATTGTATCTAATGCACAAAACATGCCTATGAACTATAGAGGATGAAGGTGTATAGTTTCCTACCCGTGAAGGTTAATAGTTTACCTCAGGCGTGCACCCTGTGAACACTGGCATTGCCAAATTATATGGTTGAGAAGAACCATAACCCTTTGAGAAAGTATTACTGAATTGGCTTAAGGTCTAGTCCTTCTTGCTGTCTATTTTTACCTTTTTTATCTGTAAAAGGCCTCAACCTTCTTGGCAAACTCAGCTATCTCCTAAAAGGACTTTATTGACTCAACCATAGATAATAAAACCGACTGAATCCCAGAGTTTAGACCCTTCACCATGTACCTAATATGCTCCTCCTTTGAAGTGATCAATTATAGTGCCACACGAGATAAGTCATAAAACTTGGCCTCATAGGCCATCACATACATATTACCCTACTACAACCTCAAGAACTCTTCCTTATTTTGATCACAATAAGTGTAGAGACTATATTTATCAAGGACTACATTATGAAATTGTATCTAAGAAAGTAAAGGTAAGGCAACCCTACATACTACAAATTACCTCCACCATTTCTTGTCTTTGACCTACAGCTAAAAAGAGATAAACTCCACACCATACCTTTCAGTAATACCTATTTTATACTGACATTCATGACAATTTGTCAAAAATTTTAATCTATTCTCAAATTCTATACCATAGAATAATAGGGGCTTTATCTTCATGAACCTGTAGAATAGTCCATGTTCATCACTAGACTAAGTACTTATTAAGGATACACCCCTATTTTAGAGCCTTAGTTATCCTTGGTGCTACTGTAGCAACTTGTTGTAAGTTTGGGGGCGATAATGTTGTAACAATTGGGGTTTGTCCTATGCTAGCTAAGCTACTCAGGAATCTCAAAACATACTAAATCACTTCTATGTACAAAGGCTTTGAGGCTACATCATTCGATGCTGGAATCACATTCCTTGAACTATAGTCTCCTTTTCCTAAACCGTCACTTCTTTATTCTGAGCAAGGTCTAGGGAATTATGTTTTGGGGGAAAATAAGGTGAAAAATATATTTTTGGTCCTTCGGCTATCTAAGATACATACCTAAAAGATTCTTTCCTCTGTCTCTTCCTTCTATCTCTATCCCAAACTCGAGGCCTTCCCCGAACAATGGCCCTACTGATGGATATATATATTTCTACTGGTGCTACTATGGCTGCGACTGCTGCTGGTATGATGAAACAAGTATTCACTATTTGTGAACAAGAGAAAATGAGTTGGATACCCATTTGGGTCTCTGGATACCAATTGGGATCATGTAATAAAATAAAAAGATGAAAGAATGGAATTCTTTTCCTAAATCCTTAAAGCCTCCCGAAGAAAAGTATAGATGTTTCTGTTCTGTTCTATAGGACATACTAGACCTATTCTTGTATGATGAGATCTACGAATCCAGTGCTCTGACACCATCTTTGTCATGACCTAAGCGGTCATGATTGTCACCCTCCTTAACCTATGGAAGGAGAATCATGCTTAAAACTAATCCTCAAGTAACCTAATGCCGTTTCTATATTCACTTTACACTAATTCATTATTTGAAAAATTCTAAAATGTCTTTATTAAATTGTCAAGAAATCAACATCAGACCAACAAAATTATTCAACCACTAATATAGTGCGAAAACCTCTATTTACTCCAACCCCTAGACCTAAAGTCACCATACAAGATCAACTAAAGAGGTCTAAATAGATTATGAAAATAATATCTAAAGCACATAAGGAAAAATACAAAAAGTCTTAGTCCTAAAGAAAGGGACATAAACCTAAATTATAAGCTTCGTTCTCACCCTTGAGTCAGAGTCTAGAACTTCTAGCTAAAGTTGAGGCCTTGTCTCCAAACAAGTACTGGTAGGCATCATAGATCGACTAAAACCGACACCATACAAATAAAAAAATCAAATTGATTCAAAATGATCATAATAAAACTTATAATGAAAGACAAATAAAAAATTATGACACTTCAATTTAGAGGAACACACTCATACTTATGTATGTTTACACTTATTCAAATTCAGAAACAAGTTGATTCACAACATATAATTATTACCGAACATTCAACGCATACGAATGAATGTATAAATGTAAGATGTGCACATCTTTCCTTTCTCTTCTCAATCTTATCAACATTTTCAACAATATAAATATCATCACAAACATCATGATTTTCATAATATCTTTATTATTATTTTAACAATATCAATGTGTATGAATATTCAATGCAGTCCATAATCACAAGTAGTGCTCAAAAGACATCACAAATACTTAATTCACATATAAGTATAGAGTCAAGGGATGTTTAAATTCTACAATAAACTATAACCTACCCAGATTTCTTTCTCAAAATTATCTCTAGGAAAACATCTTTTCTTTTCTTTCACTTACAACTTCTTATTGATCTATATTGATAAAATGACACACTCATTTCAATTAATTTATTGCTTTAAACCATAAGGTATTAATAATTTAAAACTTTTTATTCAACTTAATTTAGCATGAACAACTAAGATTATGCTCTGATTCATGTTTTCTAACACCTTAAAATCATTGTCTGCCGACTTTTTGTTCATTCTCACAAGCTTTCATTAATTTCATGAATTAAGGCTAAACCTCAATTTCTACTATGGATAATTTTCTAGCAATTTCTAAGAGTTTAGAAGGTTATTCAATTTGAGGACATAAAGAAATTTTACCTCTAAAGATGAAACTCCCAAAATTTGCAGAAAGTCGTCCCTTGCTAAGACCATACTCATTCTTGAAAAAATACGAATGAAAAACATATTTTGGGATTTAAAACTATAAAGTTTCCATGTTTTACTGATACAGTGATTTGTGACCTGTTTAGGCTATCGCTGCAGTGATTCTATTTTCTACTGCAGTGGTTTCAAGCAGAAACTCAGGACCTATACCTACTTTTGTCCATTTCACATCACACTTCTTGAATTATAACATCGCGAACCAACACCAAATATTATTATAATAGTACACCCTTAAAATTTATTGATTACTAGGCTAGCCAGAAATTCCTTAAAAATCACAAAAGTAAAATTTTTATGGGGGGAGGGGGGTTTCACTTTCTATTTTTAGCCTAACAATTATTTAGGTAGATACACCATGTCAATAAAGGTAATGATGCTGACAGACACTCTATATAATCCCTTTATCACTATTTAGCAACCCCCTGTAGTTGGACGGACTAAAACTCTACTATGCAGTTGGATGGTCTTACAATCTACTCCATGTTACTCTATAATACCCATATTTTACAACCTCTCATGATATTATATAATTAAATCAAAGGAATCCTTTGTCTTAAGCTAAAGAAAGGTAGGGGTTTTATCTTTATTAACTTATACAATATTTCATGATCAGTTCAAGTCATAAAAGGACCCAATACCTAATGAGGAGCCTAATGAAGAATTACTTCTATCCTAGAGAGATCATTCATCCTGGGGGTTACCACAACGGCATGCTACACCTCTAAATATTGGTGAATAGACACAATAGGTGTGTCCCCATTATCAACCATCTAACTCGGAAAATCAAGGAACTAGTGAATCAACTCAAAAGACAGTTGCGGAGGAGTTGCACCTCCTAAAATTGGTGCATCCTTATATTTCTCTAGAATCTCCTCATTCATAACCTTATCATTATAATCACTAAGCAGTGGAGGTGACTCAGATCTCTACCTAGCTGGATTGGCTACAGTCGATGCTCCACCTCTGGCGGGTGTTACCCTTTCTTTTTATCTTTCTCTACTCTTTGCCCGTCCTCTACCTTTTGCTATGGGTACTACTGTTGTATCAGCTAGTGAAAGAACCCCTACTTTGGCCCTATTTTCTCTCATATTTACCATATGAAAAATGATAGACTAAAAAGGTCATATACCAATTTGGATTACCTGATACCAATTAGAATCAAGTCATTGCATGAAAGAAAGAAGAAAGTGAAGTTTTTGAGAGTCCTGTAGCCTCTCAAAGAAAAGCACATACATCGCATACCATTCCATAAGACTCTACTAGACTCATTCTAGTACGACAAGATCAATAATTGTAGAGCTCTGATACCAACTTTATCATAAACCCTAATCGGCCGTGAGTGATACCCACTCGAATCCTTCGGTGAAAGAACCACTTATTTCAGATAATTAATACCAATACTTAATAATTTTAGTGATAACAAATCAAATTCCATTTAAATACGTAGTATTTCTAAATATATTAATTTGAATATGGAAACAAAAATGTTAAATCTAAATGCCCCCAAAAATTGAAGGTCATCATGCCAAAACATCTAATCAAACATAATCCATAGGTAAAACCTAAAAAAATAATAATAAACTAAACTGTTTATATCCAAACAATAAACAAGATCAAATAAGAATGATCCATAGTTGCTTAACAGATGACACTTATCGTTAGATCAGAAGTCGGTCATTTTCTACAAATGAGGTCTTGGCTGAGCGACCAAAATATGGTCATACTCTACAAAAATAAAGGCACAGGGTAGTATCAATACAAAACCACTATGTAATAGTATGGTTATAGGCTAACTCGACTTGGCAGATATGACCACTTAACTAATAATTCATCAACAAGTAGCAACCATGTATTATTATCAACTATCCTTTCTTAGATTCATTTTAATCAAGCAATCAAATTGGTAAAGGAATCGTTAAAAAGTAAATAATGTTCAACTCATGGATACTGCCACAACTCATCAAAAAGATAACTCAAATTTATCATAAACACCTCTTTATTGTAGTTTAACAAACATTAACTAAGTTCAAGTACCATATCAATAAATCAAACAACATAAGGATGCAAAAATAAAAAAAAATAATGTGTTTCATTTCACTCAATGAACCTTCAAACTTTCCAATTGTACATACATGCTATAGGTCTTATTTATGCCCACTAGCCATGACTTGTAGGGGACAAACTTAGTCATGTACCAAATAACCCAGACAACCTGTGTCTGCCTGTCATGACCCGAGACTGTCCCCTTGTCATAAAATGGTGCTTAGAACCACAAGTGATCCTAAGCTAACCCATGTGCTGTCATACTACATGAGTAAGTAATTTATTGTAACGCCTCGTACTTTTGGGCTAGAATGTAAACTGTCATTCCTACACATAATAGTTCCAAAGGTTAATAAATCCTATGAAAATTTAGTATGTTAATTAATTATGAAGTGTGGGAATCTATTTGAGCATGAATTGATATCATAGAGGTCCCTTAACTCAAAGACGAGTTGAAAGCTTTCCTGTCGATTGAGTTTTAGTGAGCGTCTAAACTTGGGTCAACTTCCATCGACCATAACTTTTTGTATATAATAAATCATGGGGACTAATTTATATAAAATGAAAGGTATTTTAGTCCTCTTTCCAACGATACTAATTTTACCTTAATCTAATATCCGAGCAAAAAGTTATGACTTTGCAAAGTGGAGTGAGTCGCCTAGCAATTGCCTAAGGCTACTGAAATTGTTGTTCCATGGGAAATGCATCGCCCATCCCATTTTGGGCATTGGGAAATTCAAATGCCAGCCTATTTTGGGGAATTGACAACGTGTGGCACTACCTAGCTTAGGCCATAGGCAATACGTCACATGCCATATGGCCCAAGGGTGTAAAAACTTCATTTTTAAGTCATTTTAAGGGCAACCAAGTCTTTTACATTCCAAAACCACCCCTAATCATCCTTAAATGAAATTAGGGTCATTATTAATGTTTTGACTCTCTTAAATCCCTAGTTCATCTCTCAAGAACAAAATAAGAGAAACACAACTAAGGGTTAAACATTCAAGACCAAGGGTTTAATCTTTTGCAAATTATTCACCTCTAAGGTATGTGGGACTATCTTAAACTCCATGGGCATAAGTTTTACTATTTTTATCAAGATTAAAGATCCCCAATCATGTTTAAAGAAGGGTTTTGAAATTGTCTTGAAAAGTATGTATCATGAAATTATTTTGAAGAAATTATATTTTGTCTTGAACCATTTTTTATGAAATTTAAATATAACTATCTATCTATGTTTTGGTTGCAATGAAAAGTTTGATTTACAGCATAAATGATAAAAAAACTCCCTCACCCATCATGATATTTTTAATTTCAAGTGTTATGGGTTGTTTAAAGGCATGAACTTTCTAAAAGGAAAACTAAAGGGCGAATGCTTGTTTAATGATCACGGGTTGATACTGTTTATGACATGTTGAGAGGATGTTTTCGCATGATAAACTTTGATTTTGTCAAATTAACAATTTCCATGGGTTTTGAGTAATGCAAATATGATATGACCACCTTAAGATTGTACTATTGAGAGAAGAGTGTTTTGATGTAAACTTAAATGAGAATCTATTGCTTAAATCTCTCTCACTTGATGTTTGAAAACTAAGGGTGGTCATTAACATGACAATAAGTTAAAAGAGTCTACAAATATGATATGATGTGAATTTATTGACTTGCAAATCAGGGTATAACGATACCCGATAAAGACATACCCTTAACGAAATAAGTATTAAATGTTTTAAAAGTATGAAGCATGACTTTAAATAGCTAAAAGTTGGGCGTAAGAGAGCTAGTTGGTTACCCGAAGAAAGTGTTTGAGTGTAAGGTCTCAATGCTGGAAATCGTAGTTGCCGATGCAGGATTTATGATATATTATCCTACATGAAAGGACATTTAGGACATATTGCATGGGGGGATTTCCTGCGGTGTGCTCACATAAGGGGTATCACCACTCCAATCCTGTCGGATACTTGGATTGGAGGCCTGGCCACCGAGTCAAGGGCGGATTCCACATAGCCCATGGAATTACAAACTTGTAGGGTATACCACTAGCTTAGAAGAATAACAAAGATTGAGTCAAGGTTGCCAAGAATTGATTTGAAATTATTAAATATGCCCATGTATTTTTACTTATATAATGTTCACTATTATTGTGAAATGCTCTCACCTATTTTATATAAATGCATGATATTTTAGGTTGTTTCACATGCCAGTACAATTATATTGACCCCTATATTTCAAGATCTGAGGCTTAGTCCTGGGGTTTCGTTAAACAGTAGATTAACTTGATATAAGTTATAGCTGGTGAGCCTCCCTTACTTTGAAAAGCCTGGTTATGAAACTTGTCATAGTTATATTATTTTGATTCATGGTCCGACTGGGGGCCTTGTTCCAGAGTTCAGACAGATGTTATTTTCAGTTAGTAAAGATTTTGCTGACTAAATCTTTGAATGTTATGAACTTCATTTTATGTATTTTGAAGACTATTTTTAGTTATTTTCATGTACTTTGAATGTTATGAACTTCATTTCATATTGTCCAGTTGAATTTAAAAAATGACCATGTTTTCGTTTATTAATCATCCATATTTCTTTACATTGTATGAATATTGTGTATGATTACCAGATAGAATAGGGGTGCTCGGGCCTTCACAATTTTGGATGTCAGTCGCGGAAAGTGCCTCGATTTGGGTTGTAACAAACTTGGCATTAGAGCACGGTTCATGGTCCCAGGGTGTCTGCAAAATCATGTCGGGTAGAGTCCTGTTTATGGGTGTGTAGCGAGCCACACTTATAAGTAGGAGACTACTAGGCATTTAGGAATGTTTCACTTTTCTTTATGTTCTAGATCGTGCCATTGTGTTGTCTATTTGAAAGTTGTCAGATTCCATCTTTACTCTAATTTCGTTAACTATGTCTCCTTGCCGAGTCGATTCAAGAGTAGAATCTTAGAGCCTAGATGAGGTGGTCCATTCTAATTCAATATTAGAAGATTATGAAATTGTACAAGGACTTGAGAGGAGTCCGTTGGTGCTTCAAGGCGTATTGATTCTAGTGTAAACTTTGATCTCAATGAAATTGTGCTTTTTAGCCCGAGGAAGTAAGTGTATCCAGTCCCTATCAAAATTCTTGTTGCAGATGTCATGCATAAGGGTAATGATGTATAGCAGAATGTTGGAATTGTTTTTCCACTTGAGTAGTGAGACTGGGCCAAGAAGTTGGTGATATGAATTCACAAGGTTAGAAGTTAGAGTAAGAGTGACTTTTGAGTAAATAAATAGTTTTAGTTGTATAATCGTTGATTGAAGAATGATTTGCCATTTTATGGTGATAGACTAGTGTGGTAGCAATATTAGTAGATCGTATGGTAGTCTGTGGAGGAAGTTTTTGTCTATGATTATTATCTATTCAGAATAGGGAAAGAGCCTAGAGTGGATAGTTCTGGTGGCTATGGAAATCGCTTATAGGCTGTGAATGGAAATGTTTAGATTAGCCAATAAGTTATAAGTATAGACACATTATTGTATATGGAATTTTGAAGGTAGTTGTGATGTATGCATTAGTAGGTAACTATGATGTGAGAAAGTAGAATATGGTGATAAGATCATAATGGGTTATGATATAAGATTAAGATTGACTACCTTCATTATGTGACCTTACCCCCCACTTGATTTGTCTTTTCTTTAGTAGTTGTAAATTTATAGTGCGTGTGAGAAGGTGTGTAGTAGATTTAGAGGTTTAGTAGTAATGTCGTGGAGAGGATGGACTTATGGGCCATAGATAAGTAAAATAAGAGACTTAGGTTGATATTTCTATTTGATTGATTAGTATAGTATGTAACATTCTTCATATGATTGGTGTTGTTAGATAATTTGCTTGAAATTTAGATGTGGACTTTAGTAATAAGAATAGTAGCTCAAGATTAATAATGCATGTTTTATGGGAATGAATTAGTAGGCTTGATGTGAGGTATGAAATAACTTAGGCTGGCAACTTGTGGAAAAAAGATTGGATAATTGTGATATTTATGTACATGAGGACTAGCATAAAAATGATGAATTTTGGTTGAGTCGTTAAGTGGATAAGGGCCTAGGTATAAAAGAATAAGTTGAACCTCAAGGTAGCATGTTGTTAGATAAGGTGTGATGTAGATGAGTGTCACATGTACCTAGATTTCATTATCAAATCTAGTGTTATGGAGAAGTCTGGGGAGTTGTTATATAACATTATTTAAAGTTGAATTAAGGAAATATAGGTGGGCAATATGCGTCTTTGGTATAGTTTTACAAATTTTGTTAAGTTGCAAGTTATGTGATTAGAGGTGTATTGATAAGTATTCTAAGGATTTGAAGATGAAGTGTTGTGTATGTAGAAGCGTGGATGTTTGTGCCTATGATAACGTTAGCCATAAATAGATGACTTTGGAGGTTGGAGGATGATAGGATTAGTGTACTCGAAGGGGATGTCCTAGAATGAATTTAGTATCCTTGTATAAATTTTTTTTATAGAGGGGAGTTTGTGTTCATATGTATACTGGTACCCATTTATGATAAGAAGTGTGAAGGCATATGCTCATGAGAGTGGGAGTTGTAGAGTGATGGTTATAGAGGCTAGCGAGATCTTAGATTAGCACTTTTGAAAAACTAGGCCTTAAGAGTATAGTTTATTAGAGAGAGTTTAGCGCTTATGTGTATGGTGAGATATCTTTATGTGTTGAGAGTTATGTCTATAGATTTTGATGTGAAGGTATGACCGCAAATTTAGGAAGGTAACTTTGATCTAAGGGGGAGATGATAAATTAAAGTATTTCCTGAATTTTCTTGTGGTGTCAAGTTTCTAGTAAGAGGCATGATAAATCAATTCTTATTCAAGAAAGCTCCTCCTACTTTGGTTTGAATTAACACCTACCGATGTCTTATATACACATCTACGACCTATGTCTAAGGTTGGAACACTCTATGTAACTCATGTCATGTTCCGATCTCCAAACTAGAAGCCACAATGTCCCTCAGTGATTCTATATTTCAAGTATCCAAGCTCTATGTTATGAGGTACATGATCCATAAATCTGTGTCCCAAATCATGCTTGGTTCTAAGGATCCATGTTTTCGTATGTTAACAATTCATTTTATGTCACGGTTAGCCAAAATTATAAAGTTGTACGAACTTATGACTATTTCAGCTCTGAAAATGAGAAGCAATAGCTTCGAGTAGAAGTCCTTGTCTAAATCGTCGACTTCATAAATTCCATACTCATGTTATAAGACTCGTGATGTAAGCCCTCATGATTTTCACTGTGGTTGTCCTAAGAACTCGTGCTATGTTGAGTTTATGCTAGAACGACTCTCCACTTGTGATCCAAATACTTGATATATGAAAAACTCCATGATTGTATCGTATCTTCAACGTCCCACCTTGAGTAGTGCAATAAGTATATGTTATAACCGAATAGTGTTACTCCTTTTCATGATGCTTGTGCTCAGGTCCTTTAATAACTCTCTGTATGTTAGTATGATGGTAGTTGTGGAAGCGTAGAAGTGTGTTAGGTGGGGGAGTAGATGTCTTTGTAGGTGAAAATTGTTGATGTGATTTCTTGAGCTAAGGTTATAGGAGCAGGGGAGGAAGGAGATGAATATTCTTTATGTGAAATAGTTAGGAGGGAAGTATATGGCAAGAATCTTTGTAAGAATGATTGAATTTGCTGGTCGTAGTGGAGAGATACATGAAGTGGGGTGTAGTAGTGGTAGGCTTGAATTTTGTGATTGATGAAAAAACAAACCAATAAGCCATGTGGTTAGTATTCTTTGAATTAAGACTTGAGGTTTTTGGATTATAATGATGAGGTGAGGTAATTTCTTAATGTGATGTAGAGTACAAGGTCCCGTAGTTTAAATTAGCATCTCTTTCCTCTGTGTTAGGCTTCAACATAGAAGTATTATACGGTGAGACACAAATTCTTGTGGTTAGATGTGTTACGAGAGAATTGTAAGTTGGAAATGATGAAGTATGTTGATTAATGTTGGGGTATAGACAAGTAGTGCCTCTAAGTTTAAGTCTTTTTGTTGTGTCTTGTAAGATGGAGAATGATAACATTCTTATATCCCACAAAAATCTTATCTCATGTCTTGTACCAATCTTAATCAGGCCGAGGACTCTTAGGAAAATTTACGTCTTACAATGTTTTGATCATGTACCATAAAACACATGCCAAGATCATGTTGATGTAAAATTTTGTTATCTCAAGTTTCGTGCTTACCCATTTCCCTAGGGGTTATCATGAAGATCGTGTGATGCCTTTGCATATTTTATTTGAGGAAAAATGTTCAAATCAATATTACGTTCTTTATTCTACACTTTTAGAGCTTCAAGAAGTCCCTACACATCATTCGGGGACAAATGATCCCAAAGGGGAGATAATGTAACACCCCATACTTTTGGGCGAGAATGTAAACCATCATTCCTACGTGTAATAGTTCCAAAGGCCAATAAATCCTATGAAAATTTAGTATTTTAATCAATTATGTAGTGTGGGAATCTAGTTGAGCATGAATTGAGATCATAGAGGTCCCTTAACTCAAAGACGAGTGAAAAGCATTCCTATCT
The DNA here is from genome assembly GCA_030864215.1 of Capsicum pubescens. Taxonomy (NCBI): domain Eukaryota; kingdom Viridiplantae; phylum Streptophyta; class Magnoliopsida; order Solanales; family Solanaceae; genus Capsicum; species Capsicum pubescens. The sequence continues at coordinate 87,424,035 of CM061540.1, forward strand.
ATTATTTTTTAGTGTGCATCTAAACTTGGGCCAATTTTCATCGACCATAAATTTTTGTATATAACGAATTAGGGGGCCTAATATATATCAAATGAAAGGTCTTTGATTCCTCTTTCAAACGATACCAATTTTACCTCAATTCGATACCCAAATGAAAAGTTATGACTATGAAAAGTGAAGTGCGTCGCCTAGTAATCGCCTAAGGCTACTGGAATTGTTGTGCCATGGGAAATGCGTCGCCCAACCCATTTTGGGCAATGGGAAATGCGACGCCCAACCAATTTTGGGCGATGGACAATGCGTGGCACTGCCTAGCTTAGGCCATAGGCAATGCGTCGCATGCCATATGGCCCAGGGGCCTAAAAACTTTGTTTTAAAGTCATTTTAAGGGCAATCAAGCCTTTTTACATTCCAAAACTGTCCCTAATCATCCTTAAATGAAATTAGGGAAATTAGTAACATTTTAACTCTCTTAAATTAGGGTATCACCACTTCAATCTTGGTGGCTACTTGGATTAGAGGCTTGGCCACCGAGTCTAGGACGGGGTCCACATAGCTCGTGGAATTACAGATTTGTAGGGTGTACCACTAGCTCAGAAGAATAAGTGAACATTAAATAAGTAAAAATAACAAAGAGTGAGTCAAGGTTGTCAAGAATTGATTTGAAATTATTAAATAAGTAAAAATAACAAAGAGTGAGTCAAGGTTGTCAAGAATTGATTTGAAATTATTAAATATGCCCATGTATTTTTACTTATTTAATGTTCACTGTTCTTGTTAAATGCCCTCACCTATTTTTTACAAACGTATGATATTTTAGGTTGTTTCACATACCAGTATAATTGTATTGACCCGTATATTTCAGGATCTGAGGCTCAGTCCCGGGGTTCTATTAAACAGTAGATTGACTTGACAAAAGTTGTTGCTGGTGAGCCTCCCTTACTTCGGAAGGCCTGGTTACAAAACTTTTCATAGTTATATTATTTTGATTCATGGTCTGACTGGGAGCCTTGTCCCAGAGTTCAGACAAATTTTATTTTCAGTTAGTAGAGATTTCGCAGACTAGAGTCATGTACTTCGAATGTTATGAACTTTAATTCTTATTGTCCAGTTGAATTTAAAATGTGACCATGTTTTTGTTTATTAATCTTCCGTATTTCTTTACATTGTATGAACATTGTGTATGATTACCAGATAGAATAGGGGCGCTCGGGCCTTCAAGGTTCGGGATGTCCATCGCGGCTAGGGCCTTGGTTCGGGTCATGACAGTTATAATGTAAATGAAAGCTAAATTTACTGAGCAGAAGCATAATCATGAGAAAATCTGAATGAATGTAATACTGATAAAGTTTACAACGTGATAACACTTAAGAAAGAACTTGATTTACATATCATGACTCTGACTAACTATCTATGAAGCCTCTACTATACTGTCTATAGATAGCTGGGGCATTCCTCCAAGTACAACTAATTGGTACTTATGGATAATCAAAATACAACATCTGAACTATAATGGATTGGAGTCCCCGAAATAAGAGAACTTATCTCGTGCTGGCTGAAAGTTGAGAACTGACTGACCTTGGTGTGTGGACTACATCAGGTGCCTACATTATGAAGGAATGTAGCCACAAGAGCATATATGTGATTAGTACTTTGGAATGTACTGAGTATATGGGGACACACTAAATCAAGAAAGTACTGAATACATGCTTTAAATTTAAGGACATAAGTTATTTGCAGAAACATGCATTTAACACATGGTTATACGTGAAAAAATGTAAGTCATAGTGAGATTTATAAATCATTAGCTAAAAACAACTCTGTAAGCTGGGAAGCAGTAGAACATGAATACTGTGAGTAAATCTCCTGTAAAGCTGAACATACCATAAAACTAAACTGAGGATCATGTATGGATGCTGAGCATGAAAACATGAACATGTAAGATGAATGCAAGACCAAGTAAAACATGTACTGAAATGATCTGAATAACTGAAAATCTAATTACTTGGTCAAGCAAACCTGAACTGGTATAGACTGAGTAGTGATTGAAACTGTGGGATCTATTATGTAACTGACATGCTCCAATCTGAGCTAATCAGGGTCCAACTTGTAACCCCAGTTGGAAGGGTGTCAGTACCTTGCCACGGGTACTAACAATGGTTGTATGGACCCACTAACTGGTGTCCCGAAGGACTAGGGAGTCTCCCTCTACTGGTAGGTGCCCCTAAGAAAATGTCAACCCTCAACTGGTAGGAAGACCACTCAAAACCTACACTGGCTAATAGTTCTGGAACACAGGGATTGCTACTAAATTCACACGCTCTATTAGCAGGTGAGCACTCATCCCTAAGTTCACTTGGTGCTAAATCCTACTCCCAACTTAACATACACTGGAATCATGAACTGGTACATGCACTTATAAATGATAAGGCCGGGTTATGGTATTTTGAAAACAACAGTGCATGCAGAGTATGAAGTAATCATAAACATGAAAACTTATGTACTTAACATGAAATAATACCAGTAGGTTCACTATAAAAATGATGATTTGAATATGGTGATATAATCATGTTCCAGACTAAATTGTTACTTGAAAATGAAAACATGTAAAAACACATATCTATCGGCTGTTGATAACCCTCCAGCACTGAATGATTACTTTAAATATAATAACATCATCAAAACATTAATAGTAAATCATAATTCACAAACCAAAACATATTAAATTTCAATAACCTATAAATTACATGAATTTGATCATAGGAATGAGTTAAACTTTGGAGGATATCATGTTTACATTATTTAAAGTATAAATTTGAGAATCAGATATGGCATAGACTAAGAATGACTTGGGGGTTTGAAACTTAAATCATGCAGGAGAAAAATTCACTTGGGAAATATCATTGGCATGGCTTGAATGTAATACTAATTAGGAAACAAGGATAGATTTCATGAATTAAGTTGAACTTGATCTCAAAGTAGAGTATAATTCATATTTGAACCAAAAAGGGGATTTTAAGACTCAATGGGTGGAAAGGACCCATTGATGAATATACCACATACCTTAATTAGACGACTTATTGAAGAAAGCTTGAAATTGGAACTTGAGTTATTGGGGAAAAAATCTTGAATTTTGTTCTTGGGAAAAAGGGGAATGGTTTACGTAAGCGTTAACTGATGAAAAGTGGTAAATAATGCCCTTTTGGGGATTTAATCCGTCACTTGGGTGTTTAGGGGAAAGGGGAAATGACCAAAACACCCCTTGGTCTTATACTTATTAATGCAAGAAACATATCCTCTGCATCGCAGAAGATAGCGCGGAGCCTAAGGTCTGCATCGCGGAGCTATCACAGACCCTTACTTTTTCTCATTAAAATGCCTTTAACTTTTTGCTCGGGTGTTGGATTAAGGAAAAATTGGATGAGTTGGAAAGAGAACTCAATTATCTATAATTTGGTGGGACTTGAGCTTAAAAATTCCATATATTTCAAAAGTTATACATGTTTAAAGTTGACCCTTGTAGGATCAAATACCAAAATTTGGCCTAATCAAGAGCTCTTAACTCTACTTTGTTCTAATTGTTTCCTTTGAACATTTTCACCTCGATAGAACTTCACACACTAGGATAATAATCATGACACATATTCACATGAGAATCATTGGTTTTAAGCTTATACACGTAGGAACGACAGATTGAATTCTAGCCCAAAAATGCAGGGTGTTATATTATCTCCCCATTGGAATCATTCATCCTCGAATGATGGATAGGAAATCAATGAAGCTTTAGAAATATGATATAATAAAGACATGACATGTCTACTAACGAAGGACATAGCTGAGCTGAAACATTAAAACTTCTATCATGAAATTAATTTTTGAGCTGACTTGACTTCATTAATTGTGAGGAGCTGATTCATGCTGAGAGTTTAGAACTCACTTGAAATGTTCATGATATGATCTTACATATAGAACTGCAAAGTGATTACCGATGCAATTAAATTCCAAAAGTTAGTAAGGAGGGAATAAAGTACGTAACTTCTCATTAGGAATTGTTTCTCAACAAAGCACGTATAAGAATCAAAAGTAAAGGGCTTCATGGCATCGTCAAGCACATTATGTAAGTACGAATCATGAGACAACAAGACTAAGGTCATACAAGGGGTATTACACTATCTGATCTGGAATACTTGGAAAAATGAGATCATTCATTGAACACTTATGAACTGAATCATAGCTTATTATCTAAATAAGGAATCGAAATATGGCTACGACTCTTTAACATGGAATATAGGCTTATAACATAAGCTAGGATAGAATTACTAAGTCTTAGGCAATGCAACTACTAACTTTCAAGCTTAGCCACACTTCTAAAATACTCCCTCAACTATAATTTTCCCCTTAAATACTATGCTCATTTAATTAAACTTATAATTCTCCCATGTGCACATATGACCATTCTAGCCAAATTCTGAGTTGAGCTACCTGCTCTCACCATGTTCAAGCCTAACTTGAAATTACAGGGTATAACACAAAACAAGATAGTACTATTATAAACCATGAATTTAATACCCTATGTGTGTTTCCTAACTCTCATCTCAAGAATAATTCTTCATACCACTTCAACAACTAAATTCAACCTCTTACTAGGAATTCACTAACGCATAATGCATTCATCCACTTATATACCAACATGACATTCAAGCCTATAATTATAACCACATATAAACTTTTGGTCACTCAATCCTCCTAGGAACTTTTACCACATTCTCAAATATCTCTTATCAACTAAAACTCCCATACACTATCCCCAATAAAACACACATAGAATTCTCAACTAACCATGACATATATCAAAAGCTCTGCCTCAATCAACCTTCAACTGTATAGCCTTAGATAAAACAAGCACACCATATATTTTCATAATACCAAATATTTACCATCTCCAATCTAAACCATTGTTTATCAAGCTTCATCACCGCTATCTTTACGTAAGGAGAGGTTACTGAAAGGTTAGAACATGATGACTCAAAGCATGAAAGAATACTATGCATAACTTGTACTCCTAATTGAGTCCTGAGGAGTAGAGTATCAACAACATGGATTCATTAAAGTTATCTAAATTGAGGACATACGTGACATAATCTAAATTTAACTAATCACTAAGAGTGCATGATGAGTTATGGGAACTGAGCATACTGTAAAACATGAGCTGCATGCCTTGAGTTTAGAGTTCATAAATTCATGGAATATGATTTGTACTGCTGAGTGTACTGGAACTCCTCATACAAGGAACTGAAAGCATACATGATTCTATGAAAAATGCATTAATTGAGCTATGATCATGGAGATAACATGTAAGGCATGAGTAGATATCATGATGACTGAAGTACAAAACCTTGACTGGATTTAGAGAAAATTTTAACTTTTATATGCTAATAGTGTAAAAGACATTAGAATCAATTAAATTATGTCTATTCATCTCATCATTTTTAGAAGATTCAGAAAACAAAGTAAAAAAATAGAACATTTCTAGGAAATCTCCATCACTATCAAAGACAAAACAACTTGAATGCCAAGGTCCTAGTTACTGTTACTGTTACAAAAACTAGTTACTGTTCTTTAGTAGTATATTCCAGGTATTTGTCATAGGACGTAATGTATATCCAATGTTAAAAATACTTAAATTCAAATGGAACCAAATTCATATAGTGACTTTGAAACTTGATAGTCAAACAAATGAGATCACATGCAAAATATGAAAAGTTGAACCCTTAGAATAAAAAAACAAAGAAAATAAACGATCAGTAGAGACACAAAAGTCTAGATGAGTTGCTGTCCCAGCTAGAACACTGTATTCATTAAACATCTGGTCTCTTACAGTCCCATGCCAGTACCACTTTTGCTATTTGTATTTAAATTTCACGTTTTTGACTCATAATTAACCAAAAAAAAGTGTCGACTAGTTTTAAAATATGTACTAGCATCAATAAAATGGATAAAAATCACGTGAGATCAAGGTTCAAAATTCAGTTGTGACTAAATCAGTTAGTTAATTTCTTCTTATTTATTTAAGTTTTGATGGACAAAGTTACTCATACATTTATTTTACTGACAAGTAATAGAAATAGACACACAAATAGTTGATTTGCGGGCAAATTGGCCGGCCGATTTAGGATATAAGTTTTACCTTTGTACTTGCATCAATCCCATATTCCTCTCGATCGGTACTTGTATAAAAAATGGTATTTTAGCGAGAAATGAAAAGATTATAACTTCACCAAAGAAACCAACCAAAGCATGACCAAATACAAAAAAGAATTACTCGTATACGATGTTTACACAAAACTAATAAATACAACTTGACCATGGCAAATAGATTTTGCAATGCGAAATGAAAGTACCTCAGAGTAGATATGATGAGATTCAGGAGAAGAACCTTGAGTAGGTAAACCAAGAGCAACACCAATATCAGCAACAACAGGTTGTAACTCCTTAACTGAAAGTTTGCCGTCTTGGTCTATGTCAAGTTCTTGAAACTTATGATCTACAAAGTTACTAGACACTCTCTCATTTCCAACTAACTTCACTATATCTTGAATCAGACATGGCACAACAATATTTTTGGACGGTCCAACCAACATTGTGACCTTCACTTGACAAGAAAAGACTAGAATTGCAATGTGAGGGATCCAATAGGCAGTATATGACACGGGATCGACAAAACTTAGTAGTTTTGGCTCAAACCCTGTATCTTTTTTAAGAAATTCATTTAACATGTGAACAAATTATTAATTTTTCACTCAATAACTCATAAGACTAAACTCTCAAACTTATAATCTTCAAATCCTAGCTCCGTCTCTCGAGGGAGCAAACTATTTTTCCAAGACATAACTAATGCATATTAGATGTTACTTATCTTAAAAGTTATTGTGGATATATGAGGAAGACTAAGCTAAGAGAAGACCATTTGAACTTATAGAAGAATAAAACTGACAAGAGATATGGTGAATCTATGCCCAAACATTGAAAATTGGACTAGCAGTGAATGCTTATACCAACCTGGTAGCATCAGAGTGCCTAGCCATTTCTTCTTTCCTTTGATGCATATCTACAACTGCTTTCACTTCTTTTGTTGTTTCACCAGTTAAATGTGGAAAAAAAGGACAAAATATTCATTTTTTTTCAACTTCTTGAAATATGTGCCCCTCTTCTTGGGAGAAATAAAGAAAAAAAGAGGTGGTGGGGGTTAAAGGGCCAGAGAAGAAATAAGTTCTTGATGGAGTGTAGTAGTATTAATGCAGTGAAGTAATGATGAGTATTTCAGAAAAATGGAGTTAAATCCACCCGAAAATCTTGATTTTCAAATAGTATAGTCACCAAACATATACACAAACGAAATACATGTACTGTATGTTGCTCGGACTCTCCAAAATTTTTTTGCACCCATGTCGAATCCTCTACGAACGCACAACTTTCAAAGGATCTGACATGTACCTATTGACATTTTTGAAGATTTCGAGCAACATAGAATGTACCAACACTCATTAACAACCAAAAGATAAAAATACAAGAGCTAAAATTGTAGCAACAGAGTGAATAAAACATGCTACTCATAAAAGGAAAAAAATCAAAGAAAAAATAGATGCCAAAGTACTATGAGGATGATATATGGATAAGACCAATAAGGACCAAGAATGAACCAGTTCCTTTACAACCCCAGAAAATAAGAAGAAAAAGAAAGCACAAATATCAATATTTATGACAAGAACCATAGTTAATAACTAGTGTTAACAAGAAACTAAACTAAAAGTCTCAACTCATAAACCATGGGAATATACTATTGATACTTATTCTTTATCAAGAAAAGGCCTAATAGATGGACATGCATCATGTTAATTGCCAAGGAAACTTTTTAACAAATGCTTTAGGCAGCACAATAAACTGGTAAAATGTAAACAATTACAGAAATTGTATTCAAAAGAAATCTTCAAGTGAAGTTCCAGTCAACTTCGATTTTTATAGTCCACAGGGTGTATTCCTAAGGTGTATTCAAAAGAAAATATTCAAATACCAGTCACAAAGTTCCAACATCCACAACCAACTTTTGCCAAGTGAAGTTTCAAACAATTTTGACTTCTACTGTTCAACTTAAAATACTCTTCTTTCTACTTCAACTCAAATATCATCTATTTGACCTAATTAAATCCAAGAACATAAGTCAATTAAATGCAATACAGGACTTACATTAATCTTTCAATACTGGGAAGTGCACCAACCTCGGAGTCTAGCTTAAGTGCATGCAATGGCCTATCGGAGTAGCAATAGCCTGCCGATCGGAGTCAATTTGGTGGAAAACATTAGAGAGGGTCAATTTGGGGAAAATGAGAGAGAGGGTGATTTGGGGGAAAATGAGAGTGTCAATGAAACGAGAGGGAAAATAGTGGCCAATTAAAAAAAAGAGGGAAAATATTTTTTATGGAATAAGTGCTATTTTTTGATTGATAGCGGGTGTTTAAAACCCCCACAATTAATAGCGGGGGTTTAAAACTTCCACAAATTTATAAATTTTAGCGATAGATTTTTAACCCCCGTATTTCATATAATTATATGGAGGTTAAAATAACCCCCGCATAATTTTTTGTAGTGATTTATGAAAAAAACTTTCTAATACTATAAATCAGGCTTAATCAATGATAATCAATCTAAACTATGGGATCTAATTAGGATGAGTGTCCATATAAAGAGTCTATCTCATGCTACCAAAGGTGCTACATCGCTATCCCTCTGATCAAGCCACAAACATACTCCTAGTCTCATAATACCTCAACCATCCACCCAATATAAGATGATATAAGGTAATGTAATGAAGTAAAATGAATGCTTAAACACAATATCACAAACATGGTCCTAACACATAAATATAGTTCAAGAGTAAATGCTAACACAGAATCAAACTATAGCAAGGATGATAATTCAATATAACTGATGCAATGCAATATAGTGATAATGACGATATGATGGTAAAATATGTTTGAAAGTGATTACATAACTTTTTGTATACAACCATTGAGCTCACAGCTCACAGGTAGGACCTAAGGGGGGGGGGGGGGGGTTCACAACCTATATACTTATATAATCTTAATCTCATGTCTCAAATCAACCTTATGACACATCCCTCGATATAGGCATTTTATAAGGTGTCTTATTTTCTTACAAAAATTTGAATGTTTTAGTGGTACCAATTTCTCATAGATATGCACGTGCGATATGAAGATGTAATGGTCACAACTAATTAGTATGATAATTAAAATTCATTAAATATATGTATAAGTGAGCTTAGAATCAACTCAATGTATAAACAATTCATGATATCAATTTTCACTTGGCACCACGAGAATAAATAGTCATGTAGTCATCAATATTATTATCTCCAAGCCCTCACTCAAACATCACTATAATGATAATGCAAACAAATGCTCAATTAAGTCCTATAATGACAAGTCAAGCCTCCAATTGGGTACATAATTAAAAATAAGATACTTAATGCATAAACATGACCAATAACATCAAGTTAAGCCCCCACTCAAGTGTCACAATAATATATCCTTGCTATTCAATAAGAAATATGTATAAAGCCCTCTCGGGCACATGATTATAAATAGTTACTCAAGTCCATAAATATGTTCACATAAGCCCCACATAAGCGACACAAAATAAACAATAATACCAATAAAATATATCACGGAACTACCCAAACCTAGTTTGGTTCATACATTAAGCCTCAACTATTACAAGTCTATTCATACTTTGTGTATTCTCTAAACCTTAATTGTTCCATCAATAATGACGATAATAACATGATCACCACATAACAAGGACTTAATCCATAATCATACAAGATTCAAGCTATAAAAAAAACATTCCAATGGCTATTATTCAAGATCACTAGGTTATCTATCTACATTATACTCTAACAATAATTGCAATCAGTAGTATGTAATACCCCCGAACTTTTCCTTAAGCTTAAATTCATCTCTAGAAGGCTAAGGAATAACTTACTAACTGTGTAAGATTTCATCCATATAGAATTTCCCTAATTTCGACTTTTTATCATGTGGGAAATTTAATTAGCATTCCAACGGTATAAGATCCACCCAAATCCGATAACAGGGAAAGAAGTTATGGCTAATTTAAGTCCTAGTCGTAAAACAACGTCATTTTAGTGCTTGGTGCGTCACAGAGAGGGTCTATTTGACAATTGTCAAATTCTAGTGGAACTCCGCAATAGAGGCGTGTCGTGGAGGACCTTAATTTCCCAATAGTCAATTTCCAGTGGCCTAGCATGATTGTGACGCGTCGCACTGATGTTCCAGGTCCCAACCGGTGGGACAACGTGATGGCTCCGCATTGTGGTGACTCCCTGATTCCCATTTGTCAATTTCCAGTGAGCCACTGTGATAGTGGCGCATCGTTGTGGGCCATAAAATTGGGTTCCCAGTTCAATTTTTCCAGCTTCGTGCAGGAGATAAAAAGGGCACTTTGGACTTTTTTCAAGCCTCTTAAACCGTACGAACACCAAATTAAAGTCATTTACAAGCATTCTATGAAGGTTTTTCTCAAGTTTTCTCTCAAAAAAAAGCCTAAGTATCCAAAACCTTTTCCAAGAATCTCAAGAATCCACCATAGATATTCTAATTTGAGTCAATATTCAAGGTTCCCAAGTCAAGGGCTTCAAGAACCCTCATTCAAGAGTATGAATAGAGTCCCAAAAGAGAGATTTATTCCAAAGCTTCTAATTCATAGTATGTGGGGTTTGAACAAGGACAATCCTTTCGTCCTTGTGCCCAGAAGTTGTTTTGAATTATAAGAATATAAGGTTTCACATGTTTTCTTATGAAAATTGAAGTATGGGTTTGTACCCTTTGTTGTTGTTCTTGATATTATGATAATTTCCATGTTTTAGAAATTGAGATACATGAGTATGTTGGGATTTTAATGCATAATGCTGAAATTCCAGATTTCTATATGACTTATGAATCCTTATCATCTCCAGTATGCATTTTGACGAGTCTTAACTTGACATTGAACTATGGGCCACTAAGCCCTATTTGAGAATTTCAATTTTATGAACTTGTGTGCTATAAGAACCTATGATTTGAGTACTTTGAGATTATTGAGATATATTTGACCTTTTTGGTCCTAATAGAGTTGGAATCCACAATGATGTTCTATTAAAACAAATAGTAATATATTTTGGTCTTCAGTATAGACCCTTAAGTTATTTGAGGTGGATTTCCTAAGAGTTCTGAGCTGAGTATGGGAGTAGTATTTAGCATCGAGTTAGGTATGATTCCGAGGTCTCATACCCCAGAACAACGTTCCACCGTAGGACTGAGATTTATGGGTCCGAGGCTGAGATAGTGATCACTGAGTTGAGGTTATACTCCCTGGAAAGAGTGTGATTTCTCTCCCTAACATGAGGTTTATTTCTTAGGAGGACAAGACGTTGGACTACATATAGCTCACATGGTTTATATCGGTTAGAAGAAACTCCCGAATGTCCAAAGTTATATAATCTCGAGTTCTAAGTGTCCCAAGTCTAAAAGAGTTCTAGAGTTCCCAAGTGTGGAAAGTTCCTAAAATTTCTTAGTCTTTGAGTTTTAAAGAAATTTTACTCCCCATGAGATAAAAGTAGGAGTTTGAAAGTATTGTTTAAAGTTCCTTTTGACATCAAGTATTGAGAATAAGAGGAGAGTAGAGATTTTAAAGTTAAGTATAATGACTCGCAAGATTTATATTTCATGTTTCACTATTCACAATTCATGAGAATTTCATTTCAAATTTATTCAAGCCATGTGAGTCATTCAGATATGCATGCATGATTTTATAAAGAGTAATGAAATTGTTTATTTAAATACATGACCCCCATATACTCAGTACACTCCCAAGTGCTGATCCACATATACGTCTATGTGCTACATTGTCTTATAATGTAGGTTCAGGTGCTTAGTCCCAGCCTTGTCAGTGATTTTTGAGTACTTTTGTCTACATTTCCATAGTGGTGATTCCTCATGGTTCGAGGACCTATCTTCAGAAATTTCAGTATTTTAGTAGATATATTATTGCTTCCAGTTCAGTTTGAGTCAGTTGGGGACCTGTCCCAATGGATCTCTAGTCATGGAGTAGTAGAAGCTTTGTCAGACTAGCTTTCAAATTTTTAGTATGTTGAGATTTCCAGTATTGTGTAGTTTAGACCAAGTAATTTATTCGTATTTCCTATCATTTGATGTGACAGTACCAGTTTTTTGTTTATTTTATTTCAAAATAAGTTATTATATGTAGTAATAGGCTCAAAAGGTTAGATTGGGGCTACTTGTAGCCTTACGTACCGTGTGATGCTTCGGGATGAGTTTTTGGGGTGTTACAAACTTGGTATCATAGCCTAATTTTTAAGGAGTTCTAGGGAGTCTGACAAGCCGTGTTAAGTAGAGTCTTGATCATCGGTGTATAGAGCACCACATCTATGAGCAAGAGGCTAGAGGACGTTTTAGGAAAAAGTTGTTTCTTTTTTTTCAGATTCTATTATGCTTACAGTTGTCCCACCATCTAATAATTCGTGTTCTCCTATTTTAGAAAATGTCTCCCTGAAGAGCTAACGCCCGCAGAAATGATAATGAGCAACCCCAGCCTGTCGATCTCTTGAACGAGACTATGTCTCATGCTGAGTTTCATGCGGCCTTTCAGGCATTAGCCCAAGCAGTAACCGCTAATGTTTAGGCCAATAACTAGGCCGCAATTTTAAATTAGCAAGGAGATGATTTATATACTTCTAGGATTCGTGATTTCATGCGGATATATCCGCCAAAGTTTTATAGGTCTAAGGCATGTGAGGACCCACAGTTATACCTTGAGGGGGTGATAAAGATCACACAGGTAATGCATGTTTCTGAGGAAGAAAGTGTTGAGTTGGCATCTTATAAGCTGAAAGACATAACATATGACTGGGTGGTGGCATGGAAGAAGAGTAGAGGGGGAGGTAATGCCCTCATTACTTGGCAGGTGTTCCAAGATGCATTTTTAGACAAGTTCTTCCTGTTTGAGATGAGAGAATAAAATATTGAGGAGTTTATGAACTTAAGGCTCCATGATTGTTAAGGAGTACTACTTGAAGCTTAACTAGTTAGCCAAGTATTCTCCTGATTTGATTTTTGACACCCGAGCTAGTATGAGCAAGTTCATGACAAGTGTTTCTAATTTAGTACTGAAAGAGTGTAGGACTCTGATGCTAAAGGGGTATGGATCTATATAGGTTGATGATATATGTATAGTAGATAGAGGTAGACAAGATAAGGGAAAAAGTTAGAGTGAGGGGTAACAAGAGGGCTAGATTTGAGCAGCATGAGTATAGTTAGTCCAGGTCCCATGGAGGGAACCACCCATAGTTCTAGGGCCGTTTATCTATGCCATCACCTTCATCAGCTAGTTCTCTTTCTCCTAGAGGAAGGCAGGAGCAAGGGAACAGGTCTTCTATGTCCCGATCCCAGAACAATGTAAGAAACAGACCCCGCTATCCTCTATCTGCTACCTGTGGTAGGGATCATCCCGGTGAGTGTTTAGTAGACCAGAGGGGTTGTTTCGGTTGTGGCAAGTAGGGCCACAAACTTAGAGATTATCCTCATGCTAGGCAGGGGAACAAAGATGCCCGATCCCATACACAAACTACTAGTGCACCAACTCCTGTAGCTTATTCTGCCCCTTCTCCAGGCACTTCATCTAGCACTGCTGGCGGTCAGCACCAAAATAGATTATATGCCTTAACATCCCATCAGGAGTAGGAGGATTCTCCTGATGTTATTAGTGGTATGCTTCATGTTTTTTGCTTTGATGTTTTTGTGTTGTTGGACCCTGGGTCAAGTTTCTCTTATGTGACCCCATTAGTCATTGTGAATTTCAAAATAAGTCCCGAGAAGATTCCTGAGCCTTTCCTAGTTTCCACACTAGTAAAAGAGTCGGTTATTGCTAAACAAATATATAGAGATTATCCTGTTACTGTTCTTCATAGAATCATGTTTGCTGATTTAATAAAGTTGGACATGGTGGATTTTGACCTTATTCTGGGTATGGATTAGTTTCATTCTTGTTATGCATCTATAGACTGTCGTACCCACGTGGTCAAGTTTTAGTTCCCTGATGAACCAGTTTTTGAGTGGTTTGGGAGTTTGGTATCTCTCAAGAGTCATTTTATCTCTTATCTCAAAGCTAGAAATCTAATATCCAAAGGTTGCATCTATCACCTAGTTAGAGTCAAAGACACTAAGTCTGAGGCTCCAACTATTCAATCAGTCAACATTATTAATGAGTTTCCTGATGTTTTCCCGGAAGATCTCCCAGGGGTACCTCCTGATAGAGAGATAGAATTCGGGATTGACCTTCTTCCCGACACTCAGCCTATTTCTATTCTGCCATACCGTATGTCACCTGTAGAGCTTAAGGAGGTAAAAGAGTAGCTCAAAGATCTTTTAGATAAAGGATTCATAAGGCCTATTGTCTTTCCTTGGGGCACACCTGTTCTTTTCATGTGAAAAAGATGGTTCTTTGTGTATGTGCATTGACTATCGTCAGCTTAACAAGGTCACAGTTAAGAATAAGTACCCCCTTCCAAGAATTGATGACATGCTTGATCAGTTAGAAGGTGCAAGTTGTTTCTCTAAGATAGACCTTAGATCCGGCTATCATCAGCTTAAAGTGAGGGAATGTGATATTCCAAATACAGCCTTCTGAACCTGTTAGGGTCACTTTAAGTTTCTAGTCATGTCTTTTGGGATAACCAATGCCCCAACAACCTTTATGGACCTCATGAATTGAGTGTTCAAGAAATATCTTGATATGTTTGTCATTGTTTTCATAGATGATATCCTTGTGTACTCCCGTACTGAGAACGACCATGAAGGTCATCTTAGAATTGTCTTGCAAACTCTTAGAGATCACCAGTTGTTCGCCAAATTCAACAAGTGTGAATTTTGGCCAAGATCAGTAGCCTTTCTGGGTCATATTATTTTAGCCGAAGGCATTAGAGTTGATTTCCAAAATATAGAAGTTGTAAGAAATTGGCCTAGACCTATCTCTCCGTCTGACATTAGATAGGGGTACTCAGTTTACTTCTTAATTTTGGAAGGATTTCTAGAAGGGTCTTGGTACCCAAGTTCATTTGAGTTTCGCTTTTCATCCGCAGACCGATGGTCAGGCTGAGAGGACCATCCAAACTTTAGAGGATATGTTGAGAGCATGCGCTCTTGACTTCAAAGGTAGTTGGGATGAGAATTTACCATTGATTGAGTTTGCATATAACAATAGTTACTATGCTAGCATCAAGATGGCACCATTTGAGGCTTTGTATGGTAGAAGATGTGGATCACCCATAGTTGGTTTGAAGTGGGTGAGGCTATTTTGATTGGACTTGATGCAGTGTTTGAGGCTATAGAGAAGGTGAAGTTGATTAGAGAAAGGTTGAAGATAGCCTAGAGTCGTCAGAAGTGAGAAGAAGAGACCTTCAGTTTAAGGTGGGTGATTTGGTGTACTTGAAGATTTCACGCATGAAAGGGGTGAAGAGGTTTGGTGGAAAGGGGAAGCTTAGCCCCCGTTATGTTAGACCCTATAGAGTCTTGATCCATGTTGGTAAAGTAGCCTATGAAGTTGAGTTTCCCGCAGAGTTGTCAACCGTTCATCCTATCTTTCATGTCTGCATGCTTAAAAAGCACATTGGTGATTCCGTGGTAGTAAATCCTTTAGAGAGCGCTGATATTCAGACTTGTCTTTCATTTGATGAGATTCCCGTTGAGATTCTAGATTACCAGATTCGTAGTCTGTGGAACAAAGTGGTTTTCTTGGTCAAGGTCTTATGGTGGAACCAGTCAGTTGAGGGCGCTTCTTTGGAAGACGAGGCAGACATGCGAGCCAAGTACCCTAACCTCTTTTTCGCGAGTTCAGATCAAGCCAAAGGTAATATTTTTCCTTAATTCAATGCTTCTAATCTAAAGTTTATCTATGCCTTTATCTTTATTAAGTTCATGCATCCTTTAAAGTATTCAAGAGTTTAGAAAGACATAGAGTCAGTTTAGCGAGTTCTCCATCTTTACCTAGTCAATTTCCTCCATGGTCTTAGCTTAACTAGCGACATTCGTGGATGAATTTTTCAAGGGGGAGTAATTGTAATACCCCAAAATATTTTCTTAAGCTTAATTTCGTCTCTAGAAGGCTAAGGAATGACTACCTAAGTGTGTAACATTTAAGCCATATAGAATTTCCCTAATTTTGACTTTTTATCATGTGAGAAATTTAATTATCTTTCCAACGATATAAGATCCATCTAAATCCGATAATCGGGCAAGAAGTTATGGCTAATTTAAGTCCTAATCGTAAAACAATGTCATTTTAGTGCTTGGCGCGTCACAGAGAGGGTCTATTTGGCAATTGTCAAATTCTAGTGGAACGCTCCGATAGTGGCGCTTTGTGGAGGAACCAAATTTCCCAATAGTCAATTTCCAGTGGTCTAGCACAATTGTGATGCGTCGCGCTGAAGTTCCAGGTCTCAACCTGTGGGTTAACGCAATGGCTCTGCTTCGCGGTAACTCCCTGGTTCCCATTTGTCAACTTCCAGTGAGCCGCCACGATAGTGGTGCATCGTGGTGGCCCATAAAATTGGGTTCCCAGTTCAATTTTTTCAGCTTCATACAAAATTTAAAATGGGCACTTTGAACTTTTTCCAAGCCTCTTAAATCGTAAAAATACCAAATTAAAGTCATTTACAAGCATTCTATGAATTTTTTTCTCAAGTTTTCTCTCAACAAAAAGCCTAAGTATCCAAAACCTCTTCCAAGAATCCACCATAGATTTTCTAAATTGAGTCAAGATTCAAGGTTCCCAAGTCAAGGTTTTCAAGATCCCTCATTCAAGAGTACAAATAGAGTCCCAAAAGCGAGAGTTCATCCAAATCTTCTAATTCAAGGTATGTGGAGTTTGAACAAGGACACTTCTTTCGTCCTTGTGCCCAGAATTTCTTTTAAATTACAAGAATATATGGTTTCACATGTTTTCTGATGCAAATTGAAGTATGTGTTTGTACCCTTTGTTGTTATTCTTGAGATTATGATAATTTTCATGTTTTAGATATTGAGATACATGAGTATGTTGAGATTTTAATGCATAATGCTGAATTCCAGATTTCTATATGACTTATGAATCCTTATGATCTCTAGTATGCATTTTGATGAGTCTTAACTTGAGATTGAACTATTGGCCACTAAGACCTACTTGAGAATTGCAATTTTATGAACTTGTGTGCTATAAACACCTATAATTTGAGTACTTTGAGATTATTGAGAAATATTTGACCTTTTTGGTCCTAATAGAGTTGGAATCCACAATGATGTTCTATTAAAACAAATAGAAATACATTTTGGTCTTCAGTATAGACCCTTGAGTTGTTTGAGGTGGATTTCCTAAGAGTTCTGAGCTGAGTATGGGAGTAGTATTTAGCACTGAGTTGGGTATGATTCTGAGGTATCATACACTAGAACAACGTGCCACCGTAAGACTGAGATTTATGGGCCTGAGGCAGAGATAGTGATCACTGAGTTGAGGTTATACTCCCTGGCAAGAGTATGACACCTCTCCCCAACGTGAGGTTTCTTTCTTAGGAGGAAAAGACATTGGATTCCATATAGCTCACATGGTTTATGTCGATTAGAAGAAACTCCCAAGTGTCCAAAGTTGTATAATCCCGTGTACTAATTGTCCCAAGTCTAAAAGAGTTCTAGAGTTCCCTTGTGTTGAAAGTTCCTAAAAGTTTTGAGTCCTTGAGTTTTGAAGAATTTTTACTCTCCATGAGATAAAAGTAGGAGTTTGAAAGTACTGTTTAAAGTTCGTTTAGCCTTCAAGTATTGAGAATAAGAGGAGAGTAAAGATTTTAAAGTTAAGTATAATGACTCACGAGATTTATATTTCATGTTTCACTATTCACGATTCATGACAATTTTATTTCAGATTTATTCAAGCCATATGAGTCATTCATATCTGCATGCATGATTTTATAAAGAGTAATGATAATGTTTACTTAAATGCATGCAGTCCCATATACTCAGTACATTCCCAAGTGTTGATCCACATATACGTCTATGTGCTACATTGTCTTATAATGTAGGTTCAGGTGCTCTGTCCCAGCCTCGTCAGTGATTTTTGAGTACTTTTGTCTACATCTCCACAATGGTGAGCCCTCATGGTTTGAGGACCTATCTTCAGACATTTTAGTATTATAGTAGATATATTATTTCTTCCAGTTCAGTTTGAGTCAGTTGGGGACCTGTCCCAATGGCTCTCTAGTCATGGAGTAGTGGAGGCTTTGTCATACTAGTTATCAGATTGTTAGTATGTTGAGATTTCCTGTATTGTGGTCGTTTGGACCGAGTATTTTCTTTGCATTTCATATCATTTGATATGACAGTACCAGTGTTTTGTTTATTTCATTTCAAAATAAGTTATTATATGTAGTAAAGGGCTCAAAGGGTTAGCTTGGGGATACTTGTAGCCTTAAGCACCATGTGTCGGTTAAGGATGATATTTTAGGGCATTACATAAAACTAACTAATCAAGGAAATAATCTAACTGCAATCTACTAGGGACTGCAGTACCCATAGATGCCATTTCACCTAACGAGTCTGCTAATGTAATACCCCGACTTTTCATGTTCTAAACCTCTTAAAGGGATTGGCTAATTAATTAGCTTTCCAACGCCACAAGTCTTGCCTCTATCCGACATTGTGGCAAAAAGTTATAAATTTTTTTCTCCAAGAGTCTGTCTGCCAGTGATCACGATTCAATTGATGACCCGTAACCAGAACTTATGAGTTGGTACAAGAAGTCGTAGTCACAACAGTAAGGGTCCTAAGTTTCAGCCCAATGACCACAACTCCACTCCACGATTTGTAATTAGACATTACGAGTTGTGGGGAGGGACTCATAGACTCCAAAGTGTTCATCCTAGAATTCTTTCCACTGGTTACAAATCCAGCCTATGACTCATAGTTAGACCTTACGAGTCATTCTGTGGACCCGTAGCCTGATCAGTGTATGATCCAAGGACCCATCCTCTGAATTTTACTTCACCCAATGACTCGTAGTAAGTCATAACGAGTTGTTAGGTGGCAAGTCGTAGTCAGAACAGAATGAACCTAGGATCCCAGGCTACGACTCAGACCATGACTCATAACAAGTTTTAATGACTAGGAGAGAGTTTTCCTACATGTTTTTTAGAGACTTTTATGTATTTTCCCACTCTCATAAAATCTATACCCATGTCATTTTGGTTTCCCAAGGGGTGGTATAAAACACCCAAAATCCTCAAATTCATCATATAACCGTATTCCATCAAAAAGAGATAAAAGAGGCAATTTTACCATATTCCTCATACAGATTAGGGTTTCTCAAGAGCAAGATCGATTCCAAGGAATTTCCCAAAGGATCTTACGACCAGGTATGCGGGATATTCATCAGTGGGTGTCTCTTTCACCCATTGAGTTCCAAAAAGCTCTCTTTATATTCAAGTATAAAACACTTTTCCTCTTATAGAGTTCTAAGTTATCTATAAATTTAATGAATCTTATCTCAATTGATTTGATTATGAACCAGGAAAATATACTACCTCATAAAAAATTGTGTTTCCATATATTTGATAATGCTCATGTCTTTATTATGACAAGATATTGAAGTATTGAATGTCATTCATGATTTTTTATGCCATAGTCAGTTCCATAATTACCATGATCGATTTGTATTATCCAGTACTGGTAGGTTGTGAACACCTGGTACCTAGATATTTATGCATGTTTTAGATTTTCAAGTCATTAGTCATTCAGATCCTGATTACATCCCTTTATTCAGATTATGATATTCATGTTGAGCATTTATCAATTGTGAATCATGTTAAACTTTTATCAGTAGTAGTGTCAATTCAGTTGGGAGTAGGACTTAGCATTGATCAAACCTAGGGATGAAATCTCACCTGCTAGTACAAGAATGAGACCTTTAGTAGAAGTCTCTGAGTTTCAGAACTCCGTTGACAACATAGGTTCTGAGAGTTCACCCACCAGTTTAGGACTAACACTCTCTTAAGGGTAACCCGGTAGTATAGGAGTAACACCCTAGTCCTTCGGTACACCAGTTTAGTGGATCCACACAACCAGTGTTGGTACCCTTGGTAATGTACTGACACCCTTCTAACTGAGGTTACATGTTGGATCCCAATTAGATTAGATTGGGGAATGTCAGTTAAATATTAGCTTCCACAGTTTTAGTTCAGTATTAGACTATATTAGTTAAGTATTGCATGACCAAGTTTCCATATATCAGTTAATTAGATCATTTCAGTACATGTCTATACTTGGTCATTTATTCATTTTATATGTTCATGCATTCATGCTATATACCTCTATGTATATCAACTAGACCCTATCCCCCATACCAGTACATTTAAAGTACTGACCGTATACTCTCTTTTGCGCTATGTTATCTTATAACATAGATTTTGACACTTAGTTCCCAGATCGTACATATTTCAATCCAATATCATAAAACTGCAACATTGGTGAGTCCTCATCAGTCGAGGACTAGTTTTATTATTTATCATGCTTTCGAGTATTTTAGTTCATGCTATTTCTATAGTCAGAGTTAGTTGGGGACCTGTCCCAACAACTCATCATGTTAAGAGGCTTTCAGATAGTCAGATAATTAGTAATTTTTTTCAGCAATGCATTTCAGAACCCCTTTTGTTATGTATTTGATTATTCAAATATTTTTTAAATGACTTTCACATATTATTTTATTATTTTTCTCTCAGTATTTACAACTTGTGCTAGTTCATGGATTAGCTTGGGTCACTTGTGGCTTGAAGCTCTATGTTAAGACTAGGGGGTAGTCTCGAGTCATGATAAAGTTGGTATCAGAGCATAAGTGACCCAACATAATCTACATCACAGACTAACAACATAAACAACACATAATCAATAATCACCAATACTCATCATATTATTACAATCATCACTGACAACCACCTATGAACATATAATAGCCATCACCATTTTAACAATCAGATATGAATTTAAATTTGGAAAGTGAGACAAACTAATAATATGATCAAATCACAATTCTTAAGTGGTTTAATTATATGACTTGCATGTCAATTTTTAAAAATTATTCATGAAATTTATACCTACAAGCTTCTTCCGGTGCTCTCTAGCCGTGATAGAGCCACCTGTGTGTGTCCCAACAGCTACTTCACGCCTACCATAATGGTTTTTTAAATTTATCCCAGACTTCTTAATACAGTCATCACTTTCCCAAAGTTCCATCCTCTTTTCCCACACATGGTCATTTACAAATTCTGGTTGAACTGTAGCTCTATGTTTTTTGATATTAGAAATGAAATTCTTGTAGCATAATGCAACCTTTTTCAACCATTGTTGCTTCACTAACGGAAGCATCGCAATAGAAATTCTTCTGAAATACAATTTAAAGTAATATAATTAATTGTTAGCTGCAAACTCAAACAATTACTATCGATTATTATTTTAAAAAATATACCCTGAACTCTCCAAAATAACAATCTTTGACATCTTTTGAGACACCTTTCCAGTTGATCCCATTGTGATCAACTTTACTTTTGAAAGACAATGTAATAGAACTGGAGCATTTTGAAGAAGGTTCCAACCTGTACAATATTAAATCCAACACCAATAACACTACAACATTTGTGTACAAAATTAGTATACACAAAATCTATTTGGGCATTGATTATCAACTAATAATGACCAATAGACAATGAAAACATTGAAGAAAAATAAATAGTAAGTACTAACCCTGAAGAAGTCAAAAAAATAAGGATCCGGCCATTGCTAAAACTGGAATCAGCTGAACCAGATATATTTCTCCGACTAGATGTTCCCTCAGCTATTGTGTTGCTTTGAGAATTCATATTCTGGATTGTTGAGATGCTTTAGTTAGGTGAAACAGGAGATGTCTCAGGAATGATTGGGGTACTTCTTTCTCCCAATGTTCGAACCGATGGTGTACTATTGGACAGTAGTGTTTGATCGGTTGACATACTGCTAGGGATGGAACTTGTATAATTCTGTTCAATCACTGGAGTTGAAATAGAAGGATTTTTTGCACGATTAGCTGTCTTACTCCTACCTGAGGACTTGCCTGCACGATATCCACCTCAAGTTATATCTATATAAAAATAATAGTGTCGTTAGATCATTACTATTAAAAACCAAATTAAAGATGGTGTGCTATGAAAAACTAACAGATTAATAAAAGAAAATCAAAAACTAAGAAAATGATAATAATTTAGAGAAGCCAATACTAAAAACAAAACAAAATACAATAAAGATAAAATTGCAAATTTTTATCAAGTACTAGTCACTATCAATGTCTTCTTACTAAAAACAAAATACAACAAAGATAAAATAGCAAATTTTTAACAAGCTTTAGTCACTATGTATGTCTTCTTCAAACTCTTTCTCTTCATTATCCTCCTCAGTTTCATTGGTTTCATATTCTTCTTCTGTAGATCCATCTTGGATTTCATGATGCTATTCAAATAAACCATCATTAAGAGGTCCATTCATTTCAAGAACACCTTCATTTGGATTATGCAATAGAATATCTTCATCAATAGAAACAAACATATCTATCTCATGGACTTCAACTTCTTCAACTTGAAAAGGAACATTCAGTTCTGAAGTTGTCACCACTTCCTTAACTGGTAACTCAACAATATTTTGAGGTTTGACCTTCAATACAACTAGCCAATCATCCTTGTCCTTTTTCTTTCTTGGATAAGGTACATAACATACTTGAGTTGGTTGCAATGCGGGAATAAAAGGCTCATAATTTTTATACGGACGACGATGGTTAATATCAACTAATTTGTACTGATTATGCTTCTTAACACCGACATCCATTGTTGGGTCAGACCATTCACATTTGAATTACACATTTTGCTTTAAAGGTGCATCATAGTATTCCACTTGTGTAATCTCTTTTATCTGCCCATAATAATTACCAAAATTTGGATCCGAGATACAAACTCCACTATTCATTGTTGATCTCATACTACCATGACTTTCTATGTGAAATATATATCCGTTAACAAAATAAACAGAATGGCATGTAGCTCCTATTAATGGTCCACGAGAAAGACTACGCAAGTATTCATTTTTGATGGAATTGCACCGAGCCTATTTAAAAAAATCAAAGATTTAGTTAAATTTGAGAAGCCAATTTAAGTACATCATTATATGAAAGTTAATATTTATTTAAATCTTACATATTCCTTGAATCATCTAGAAAAATTTTCTTCAAGGCCCTAGTCTATTTCACTTTGAGAGAGATTCATAAATTCTTCTTCCAAACGTTGCAGGTACATACTTCATTGCAATAAAATAATTTAAATAAGAGAAGTCACGATATAAGAATAGATTTTATTATTATTAAAAGAATTTGGTTACCTCAAAATGGCTCAACCTCCTCACAATTTAGTAAAATATAAGTTTTGTCCGCCTTGATTTCATCTAAAGGTTAAATCTTTTTTTTTGCTTCTCCCCAAAGTCAACCTAGATGGGAGAACATTGAATGATTTCCTTTAAGATCTTCCACAACACCACTATCATAATTATGGTCCACATTATGATTTCGGGACATGACATGAGGTTCAAGATAATGGGAAAATAATTAGGTTGACTCCATCATCAAGTATGCTTCACAAATGGAACCTTCAACACTAGCTTTATTTACAATCATCCTTTTAAGAGTTCCTAAATATCTATATACAAAAAAAGATAAAAAATTAAGTTTGAAAGTTATGTATTAATTATTCGTCACAAGTTTGACATAGAGTTTCACATTTACCTCTCAAAAGGATACATCCATCGATATTGGATAGGTCCAACAATCCTTGCTTCATATGAAAGGTGCACAGGAAGATGTTCCATTGATTCAAAGAATCCAGAAGGAAATATACGTTCTAACTTGCACAAAATTATGGAATATCTCTCTCTAATCGCACCATATCATCCACTCGTAGAGTGGTCGAAGTAAGATCCTTAAAAAGTAAGCTCAATTCTATAAGTACCTGCCACACATTACTAGGAAGTAGTTATGAAAAGCAATAGGCATTAGTCGTTGCATGAACACATGACAATCGTTACTCTTTATACTAAATAACCTTTTCGCATTTGTGTCTAGCAACCTACCCAAATTTAAAACATACCCTTCTGGAAACTTTAAGCCTTTCACCCAATTAAACAAGATAGCTCCTGCTTTATTTTCTAATAAATAAACAACTTTTCGATATTGTCCATTACTATCCTTTCCCAATTGAGGTCGATCATAATACTTTGTTGTGTATAGAAGTGACTGTGAATTGTCTTTGGTTTTGTCATCAAAATTAAAAACAGTGTTAAAGACATCATCAAAGACGTTTTTATCAATATGCATCACATCAAGATTATGTCAAGTCATGTTAGAACTCTAATAAGGAAAATCCCAAAAGATGCTTCGCTTTTTCCACCCATATGTCTTACATATTATTTTATTAACTTGTTCTGCATCTAACTCTGTTACATTTCTTATTCCCAAATTACAAGTTTGGTCCAAAATTTCCCCTCTTATTTTATATATTGGTGGGGGTCTTTTGACAGTCTGGCCTTTAAGAAAGTTCTTTCAATCTCTACAAAATTGGTGATTTTGGTAAAGGAATATTTTGTGGCAATCAAACCAAGATTGTTTTCTTCCATGCTATAATCTAAAGGATTCTATTTCCTCCATACAATAAGGACATGCTAATTTACCCGCAGTACTCCATCCCGATAATATAGAATATGCCGGAAAGTCACTAATTGCCCACATCAAAGCTGCCCTTAATTGAAAGTTTTGCCTTTTTTGGATATAAAATGCTTCTACACCTGTCTCCCACAACAATGTCAATTTCTTTATTAGAGGTTGCAAATAAACATCAATATTATGTTTGCGATTGCTCAAACCTGGAATAATGATTGTTACGAATATTTAAGACTCTTGCATGCACATTCCTGGAGGTAAATTGTATGGAGTGACAATGACTGAATGGTTGAAAACCATCCATTCATAATCCCAACCTGACATTTCTTAGTTTAGCGGCAAAAAAGGGATGAGTTTTATTGAAGTGATTCCAAGCCTCAGAATCTGATGGATGACGCATCACACCATTTTTTTTATGCTCATGATGCCATCTCATGTCGGCAGCTGTAGCATGGGATGCGTATAATCTTTG
This sequence comes from Capsicum pubescens, assembly GCA_030864215.1. NCBI lineage: Eukaryota > Viridiplantae > Streptophyta > Magnoliopsida > Solanales > Solanaceae > Capsicum > Capsicum pubescens. Next base: position 87,449,401 of record CM061540.1, read on the forward strand.
CAATCTCAAAATCAAAGAAAAATAATATATTTTCTTGTAAGGGACCAATTTCCTCTTACGAGAGCCAACACAACTCTTATACCTTGGATTTCTACAAAATTTACATGATGTAAGGTGTTCATCATCATCACCCCACTACAACATACATTCTGATTCACAACAATCAATCTTTTCAACTAGTAAATCCAAGCTATGCACTAGCTTCATTGTCTGATAATAGTTATCAAGCACTATGTTATCTTCAGGTAAAGCCTCTTTAAGCAATTGCATCATCTGGTTATAGCCTCTCTGCAATATATTGTTCTCCATTTTAATATTTAACATTTGAGAGATAACTGCAAGTTAAGAGAGGGATGAACTGGGATATAATTCTGCATCAGCAGCACTAGCAAATCATAAAATTTTTTTAGACACGAGATTAGGATATTTCTCCATTGAATGTTCAGAAGGATGAGATCACTCAGGTTCAGTATTTCTATAAGAATGCTAGCTTAAACCTTGAGAAAAGTTGGGACTAGCTGCATCCAAAATCATTTGTTGGTATGAATTCTCTCCGAATACAAGTTGTTCACTACCATGCAAGTAATTTCCATAAGAAATCCCACTTGTAACATCTTTTTCCCCTTGATGCTTCCAAATAAAATAGTTCTCAACAAATCCAGATTGACAAAGGTGACATTTAACAGTTTCGACATTCACAAATTTATAGTTCTGACATTTTGCACATAAATATCTAATTTTGTCACCACTCATGTGATTTTGTTGAGAACATGCGAATTGAATAAATTCATTCACACCGGTTACAAAATTAGAGTATAAAGCCCCTCGGCCATCTAACCTCTCATAAATCCAACCACGCTCTATATTATTCATGTTTCTATTAATGTTGAAATAAAAAAATAGGATTATCAGTGCTAGCACCGTGCTCTTCAATCAATAGTTTAGAACATAGCAAAAGTCATCAATCAGCATCAATGTAAGAAGGAAATGAGTTACAATTCTGATTTGAGATAATAAATCAATAACAAGGTAACCAGCTACTAAAATAAAGTACAATTAAACATACACTATCTAGCCAATCAAATTATCAAAAAACTGTGAAAAAAAGCAAGTGGATAAAATAAATTATCAAAAAAAAATATTCAACTGGAGAATAACAATTGAAATTTCTAGGAACAGAACTTTGTTCATACAAAATGCAACAAGAAAGTACAATATCCAGAGCTTTACAGAAACTAAAACAAAGCAACAACAAAATTATTCACTGAATCATATAAAATTTTACAAGTTGTAAAATCAAATTTCCATAAAATCCAACTTAAATAAGAACCAACAATACTACTTTAACATAGTTAAATCCCCTACCAGAACCACCATACTAATTATCAAGAATATTTTACCTGATAGGCCAAATTATTGAACTTCAAAATTCCAGTCAGCTCCAAAACACACCTTTCCCGTGCTTTTTCACCTATCCTTCACTTTCCCAACACTTCAATTTCTGCGATATTAACCAAAAAAAATCAAAACTTCTATGAATAAATATACAAATTTAGTACCAAATACTTGCATGCACCCTAGATTCGGTCCACAGATTCAAAAAAATTAAAAAAATTGCAAATGCAAAAGGGGTAAAGTAGTAGAACCAGTAAAAACTACATTACATCCACGAAAATCATATATCTACTAGCAAAACATCAAAAAATTCTCAAGTTACCAAAAAAATCTGCATTTAGCTAATGAATAATTGATAGCTTTCACATTCACCAGTCCAATTAACACATCAAAGCGCGAATGTAGGTTGACATTTAAAAACTAAGACAAAAAGGTGAAGTCTTTGAAGTTTTTTTATCTAGAACCAAACAGAACAAAATTGGAACCAAACGAGTGATACAAATTTAGAGTAGAAAGTATAGAGAGAAAGAAAATACAAACTAAATCCTTACCTAATTTCGTCTGGGCATAGATATTTTAGAGAGAGAAAATTAGATAGTGAGAGGTGGCATAGAGAGAGAAAATGAGTGAAGAAATGAGCCCTAATCTATTTTTGAGAAATATGTATATGTTATAAGTATTTTTAATTTATAAATAGTTGCGATGGAAAATTCTATCGCTAATAATAAATAAAATTTATAAAAACTATTATAAATAATATTGACGCTTAAATCTGTTGCTATAAATTAATTATAATGATTACACATAATTGGTTGCTAAATCCGTCACAAAATTAACGCGCCAAATTTTCACGCCCAAATATAGCGACGAAAGTAAAACTTCATCGTTAATCTGTTTTTATATCATAAGTTAAACAGAGACTTGCTATGCTTGCGACAAAATTGATGTTTTCATCGTTAATCCATCGTTAAACTGCGATGGAAATTGATATGTCATTAAATTTCATCACTAAATGTTTTTTTTTTGTAGTGTGCCTTGATCCGATATTATGGCAATAAGTTATGGAAGTTTTCCTCCAAGAGTCTGTCAGCTTCCAGAGATCACGAATCACTTGACGAACCATAAAAAAACCTTACGAGTCATTACACAGATTTGTAGTCACAGTATTAAGGGTCCCAAGTTTCAGCCTAGTGACCATGACTCTACTCCACGATTCGTAATCGGACATTATGAGTTGTGGGGAGGGACTCATAGTTTCCATAGTTTTCAACCCAGAATCCTTTCCAGTAGTTATGAGTCCAACCTATGACTCGTAGTCAGACCTTATGATTCATTGTGTGGACCTGTAGCCTAACTAGTATATTATCCAAGGACCCAACCTCAGGCTACAACTTCACCTAACGACTCATAGTCAGTCAGAAAGAGTTGTTAAATGGCGAGTCGTAGCTAGAATAGAATGAACCAAGGATCTTAACTCGTAGTTAGCCATAACGAGTCATGAGGTGAGTATTAACAACTGGGAGTAGGTTTTCCTAGATATTTTTCTAGGGACTTTTATGTCTTTTCCCACTCCTTTAAAAGACAAACCATGTTGTTTTGTCTTCCCAAGGGGTGGTATAAAAGACCCCAAAGCCCCAAATTCATTAGTTAATCGTATTCCTCCCAAAAGAGATAAAATAGGTGATTTTCCCATGTTCCTAAAATAGACTAGGAATTCTCAAGAGCAAGGTCAACTCTAAGGAATTTCCCAAGGCTCTTACTACCAGGTATGTGGGATATTCATTAGTAGTCCCTTCCGCCTATTGAGTCCCGAGAAACTCTCTTTATGTTAAAGTGTAAAACTCTTTTCCCTTTTATCAAGTTTCAAATTATCTATAAATTTAATGAATATTCTATCAATTGTTTCGATTATGAACCATGAAAATATACTCCCTCATGAGAAATTGTGTTTCCATATGTTTGATAATGCAGATGTCTGCATCATGACCAGTTTTTAAAGTATTGAATGTTATTCATGATTTTCCGTACCATGGCCAATTAGATAATTACCATGACCGATTTACATTATTCAGTGCTGGTGGGTTGTGAACACCCGATACCTAGATATTCATGCATATTTTAGTTTTTCAAGTCATAAGTCATTCAGATCATGATTACATCCCTATATTTAGATTATGATATTTATTTTGGGAATTTATTAGTTGTGAATCTTGTTAAACTTTTATTAGTATCAGTGTTAGTTCAGTTAGAAGTAGGACTTAAAGTCGAGCGAACCTAGGGATGAAGGCTCATCCACTTGTAGAGGACTGAGACCTTTAGTAGAAGTCCCTGAGTTCCAGAACTACGTTTCCAGCATAGGTTATGAGAGGTCACCCGCCAGTTTATGACTGTCACTCTATTAGGGGTCACCCGCCAATATAGGACTGACACCCTATTCCTTTGAGACACCAATTTAGTGGATCCATACAACAAGTGTTGGTACCATTAGCAAGGTACTAATACACTTTCAATTAGGGTTATAGGTTGGGCCCCTATTAACTTAGATTAGGGAATGCTGGTTAAATATTAGCTCCCACAGTTTTAATTCAGTATTCAGATTATATCAGCATAGGTTTGCATAACCAAGTATCCATATATCAGTTATTCAGATCACTTCAGTACATGCTTGTGCTTGGTCATTTATTCATTTTATATGTTTATGCATTCATGCAATGTAGCTATATGTATATCATCTAGTCCTTATCTCACATACCAGTACATTCAAAGTACTGATCGTATACTCTTTTTTGTGCTTTGTTGTATTATAATATTGGTTCAAATGCTTAGTTCTTAGATCACACGTAGTATGTTCTAGTATTACACAGCTGCAGTATTGGTGAGTCCTCATCAGTCAAAGACTAGTTATATTATTTATAATGCTTACCAGTATTTCAGTTCATGCTATTTCCGTAGTTAGAGTTAGTTGGGGACCTATCCAAACAACTTGTCATGTTTATAGGCTTTCAGACAACCAGACAATTATTTATATTTTTCAGCGATGCATTTTAGACCCTATTTTGTTATGGATTTGATTATTCAGATATTCTATTAAATAACTTTCGCACAGTATTTTATTATTTTCCTTTTAGTTTTTGTAGCTTGTGCTAGTTCATGGGTTATCTTGGAGTCACTTATGACATTAAGCATCAAGGAGGTAGTCTATAGTTGTGACATTTAATCCTAAGTGATACATAGAATACAATAGCAAACATATAACTCATAAATAGTTTGGAAAAAGTCAAGATACATCGTTACTTGCCTTAAATAAAGACCCACAAGCCCAAATATAGTCAAAAAACTTAGTCGAAATCCAAAATCTCTCAAATTAACATCAAATGCATTCAATTTAGTCAAATGTATCTTCTACAGGTCAAAAGGAAGCTAATGATACCCATATTGGCCCTATTTAAGAAGGATCCAAAATGGACCCCAAAATAGGTTCGAAAATGAAAGGGTTAAAACTAAAATATATTTTAGAAACACGTTCCCATAATCATAGGAACCTACAATTGAAAATTCATATGAAAATAAGTTAAAAATAAGGCCCAAATAAAAGAAAACCATTTCAAGCCTACCAGCAAAACCCCCATAAATCCATTATGAATTGAAAAACGTAAAAATAAAATATTACTCAAAAATCATAATCCTCAACTGAAAAGGACTCTATGTGTGAAAACCCAAGAAAAAATGAGCAACAATATTATGCTCAAATCAATGAAATACTTAAATTTTAATTTGAGGGAAAACCCCAAAAACTCTCTTTTGAAATCTTTAATTTAGAAGAACATAAATGATAAAGTTTGTAGGAAATGATTTACAATTGAGCTAGGAACTTATCTGTATGAACTTATGCATGAAATCTCCCCCCCCCCAAATCTTCCTCCCTATCACCAAATACGATAGAAATGGCTAAAATGAGCAAAAAGTGTATTAATTATGAAATTGCATTGTTCTTAGAAAATAAGAATTGATCTGTTGACCATTGGCCATTGTCCATTGATCTGTCATGGTTTTACGACACTTTCGATGCTTAGAACTAAAAATTATGCAAGTACTTAGGTCCTTTTTGTTAGATGTATTTTTGTGTTTATTTTGCAAGAAAACAGGGTTAGGTTCAAAAGAGGAGAAAATGAGTGAAGTATTGCATAGACACCCACTTATGGACCAAGTTATGGGCTATAAGTAGGACTTATATCCTCCGTATGTACCTCCAGAGGTGACAAAAGACGATTTCAAAAGCATGACATTTAGGCTTGAGACTTACGAAGACGACCTACGGGGCATATATAGTGACTTCAACCTTCGTAGGTACCCCTGTAGGTGGATGATCTGAAAGCTGTAAAATTCATTAAGAAGAATCCGTAGGCAGAACCTATGGCACGTAAGTGGGTCTATAGGTAGTTGCTGACCTAAGTTTTCTTATTTTGTTTTGGTTAGTATTTTTAGGGTTCTGGCGTATTCTATAAATACCCCCATTGATGTATTGTCATTAGTTTACACACTCTTTATACTTACAATATTATATTGAGTTCTGAGATTTGAATTTGATCTTGGAATTCCTGTTCTTTGTTTGTACGGTTGGATATTAATTAGAGATTCTGGTTTTTATTCTTAATTTATTGTAAGATTACTCATATGCTTTCTTTTATGAATTTGATGGGTGTTCTTAAAAATATGAGCGGCTAAACCTCCTAACTAGGGTTGTAGGAACCCTGATGGAATAACAAAGTAGAGAAAGTGCAAAGTCTGTAACGCCCCGAAATCGGGTCCCGAGACGTCACACGGTGCTTAGGCTCACAAGTGACCCCAAGCTAACACTTCTACTGGTATGACTCATAAGCAACTGAATAAAAATACAAATCCATACAAATCAGCATAAATTAACTCTTTTCTGAATCTGATCGATACAAAAATGGAATTTTACAGGATTATAATTCTTCCTTTATAACCAAAATTGAAACAAAATACATCAACTTCTACTGACTGTCTATGGAGACTCTACTAGTACTGACTGTAGGTAGCCGGGTCATGACTCCCGACTACCCCAACTCAATATGACTGAATAAAGAAAATACAACACTATAAACTCTGCATAACTAACCCAAGCCTTTGAATCCAAAGGACCCATCACCTGCTGACTGGATACTACGAACTGACTGGATCCGAAGGTGCAACTATACCTTGTACCTATATTCTGAGAAAATGTAGCCCACATACGAATATGTGGGTCAGCTACATGGAGTCCAACGTACAACCCACGTTGGGGAGAGCCGTACTATCCTTTCCATCAGAGTAGGACTTCCAGTATCAATTCAAAAACACTAGTGATCACTATATAAATCAGCCTCAGGGTCACATCCTACGGGGGCACGTAGGTCTAGGGAAGTAAGGTCACTTTATACCTCCCACTCGGTGCTAAAGATTACTCCTTGACTTAGCTCAGAAATTTAAATCAGCCTCAGGCTCACATTAAGGAAAATCCACAATAAATACTTCAACAATTTTCATCGGGAGCCAATTTGCTACCCCTTTATCATAATCAATAAAAACGTAGATTTCTTTCACAGTCGAGTTGAAAATAACTCATTCACGACCAAAAGGTCAAATCATTCAAAGCATCTCAAATATTCAACATCAACGTGCTTATAACACATATTTTCTCAAAAACAGAATTTCAAATGAGGTTCGCAACCCAAATATCAAAATCATGATAAATATCATTCAAGATTCGTGCTTTATATCACCACACATGTAAATTCATCTTTCAAAATCATAAACATCAAGATTTCATAATAATCATCATAAGATATGGGTTCATGCTTCAAATTCATAAAAATCAAATAAAAATCATGCCTTTGTAAAGAAAATTACTTTTGGGCACAAGAACGAAAGAGAGTTCTTGTTGAAAACCCCCACATACCTTGAATGATGAACTTTAGATCGATACTCATTTTTGAGATGTTAATCGTTCCTTTGAATGATGGTTCTTGGAGTTCTTGAACTAGGAACTTGGAATCTTGAATAAATTTGCAGAATTAATGGTGAACTGTGGAGGTTCTTGAAATCGGATGTAGGAGCTTAGGATTTTCTTTTTGAGGGAATTTGATGAAATATAACATATAATGCTTCAGGGTTGGGATGGATTTTGGGTGAGGGGGAATGACCAAAACGCCCCTAAAAATTAAATAATTTTCGAATCTGTCCTTTGATGGACTATTTTGATAGTCTGAAGTAGATCAACCATAACGTTTTACTCCGATTTCCAAATTGGATGAAACCAATTTCATTAGAAAGGGGACTCTCATATATTTCCATTGATATATAGTATCTCACCCAGATCATTGTGTACGAGGAGTTATGATCGTTTGAAGTTGAACCAAAAATTTACTTTTGTTAGGATGAAGTAGATCAACCATAACTTTTTGCTCCGAAAAACAAATTGGATGAAACCAATTTCATCAGAAAGAGGACTCACAGAGATTTCCGTTGATATATAGTAGATTAACCAAATCATTATGTACAAGGAGTTATGATAGTTTAAACTTGGAGAAAAAATACTCCAGGCCTCAGTATTTTTTTCCTGCACGTTTTACTGTGCACTACTATTCACAGTTCGATCGGAATGTTCATAACTCGTCGCTCGGGTGCCCGTTTTGGATGATCCACATATATCTGGAAAGATTATTTGATAATCTACATAATGGTGGGTATTAATCTATGACATTCCACACAAATAATTTATAATTCATTCTAGAAGATAGAGCCCAACACGTTTACGCATAAAATTTCAACGAAAAATTTCCCGGGGTATTACATTATCTCCCCCTTGGAAACATTCTTCCTCGAATGTCGATGAATAAGTACAGAATACCATGGAAATGAGGACAAAAGGCTGGAATAACGAATTCAATCCACTTACTTCACTCCAATCTTTCGAATACTTCATAGAACATGCGATTCATAATGAGAATGGTCACATAGTTGGATCTTAAACAAAGGAGACTGATTTTAAGGAATTGATATCTTTGGTTTATTCAGAGACTGAGAATCAAAGGTATCGAAGGGGATCTCATCAAAAGAAGGAACACTTGCGCCCAAATGAAACGTACCTCAACACTCCCTCCAAAAGATTCAAATGACATTGTTCGGGGAGAAAATGAACCATAATTTGATACAATCCTATCGTATGTTAACAAGGACCCATATGGCATAAATTAAGATAGTAATTTCTAGGTCTTGGGAAACATAACTCCTTGCTTCCAAACTTAGCAACACTTCCCAACTACTCCCTCGACTATGTTCAAGCCTAACTCCAAGTACTCATGAGATATGCCACATAACACTATAATATTAATCTATATCATGAACCTCAATACATACTGAGCCTCACAACTCCTCACTTCAAACATAACTCTTATTGCTACTCCAACAACCACATACAATCTTATTCTAAGGATCCGCTAACTTGCGGTGCATTCTTTTAGATATACAACCATAACATTCAAGCCTATACTCATAACCACATACGCACTTCGCACATGCACCTCTAAACGAACACTCATAAACCATCTTTCTCGCTTTCTCTAAGATTCCATCAACTACATCATTCACACATACTGGTCAATTCTTTAAACGGCAAACATAATATTTTCTCAACCAATTGAACTATTCACAAACTCTGTATTACTATTCCTACAACCTCATAGAAGTGCATAAAACCAACACACAACAATCTTTCCAAATAAACATTTAAAACTTCAACTAACCACGACATGTATCAAGGACTTAGCCTCAATCTAACTTTACTTCACCGCCGTGAGCACACCACCTTCTATCATAGATAAGGAAGTATCTTCTCTCCCTTCTAGACAACTGCTCAACACCATTAGCTTGACTTAATGAAAAGGTCACAAAATTTTAAATCATGAAGACCTGAAACCTGAAGGGATAATGTAAATAACTTGACTCTCTCTATTGAGGCCTTAGGAATAAAATATCAAATACAATGGGTTCATTAAGGTATCAAAACTGAAGACACCCATAACGGAAACTGAATCTCACTGATCTATAAGAGTATTGCCTGAGTACTGGAACTGAACATACTGTAAAACTTGAGTATATCAGTCATGGGTGGCATGCCCTGAATTTAGAGCTCATAACTTATGGAATGTGATTCCAACTGCTAGAAGAACTGGAATTTCTCATTTTTGAAAACTAGAAGAGTATGTAATTCTCCATCACGTGTGTGAACATGAATTAAGATCATGGAACTGAAATGTAAAGCATGAGTAGGTTTTGGGACAGCTGAAAATACTGAAATAACGTTGGGTTAAGCACCGATCTTTCTCACAGCAAATTTACAACTTACTGGTACTTCTACTAAAATGTAAAACCTTGATTTGACTACTTGTTCTATCATCTCTCCCTTATCTTTAAGCCACCACTCAAATTCTCAAATGTTTACTAATTTCGAATCTCCACGAATATCTCTATCGCCGGAATGTACACCATCTAGTACTTCAACTCTTATTTCTATTAGCTCAACTTAAATACTTTCTAACCTTTTGATAGACCATGCTACTTCTGTCTTCTCCCTCTAATACCATGCCTATGAACTTATGTTTCTAACCCATAAGAATCAAAATCACACTTAAGAGGCTCAAGATTTCCAATCATACGCCTCACCTTAACTTAGCCATCAAAACATCATCCATTGTCTAACTAGTATTTATCCATCTAATAATCCCATGGAACGACTCACTACACCACATACACTAATTCTCGAAATTAAAGCAGTCCTATAATATCTTGGGTGAACTTTCTCATTATAATATAATATTAAACTTAATTACAAGTCAACTACACTTAAACTCTTATGTACACTGTTCAAGCCTATTAGGTCACTTCCGACAACTAATACCATTAATCCAAAAACCGTCATATTCGGCTTCATGATCACCAATCGTTCAAACTTAAGGTCTCACACTTCACATAATTTACAACTCCATCTCACGCATAACTCCCACGTGAAGATTATAAAATAGCACATGCATAAACACTAGCCCACTTAAACTTTATAACAATAATAATTGGTCCTAATCATATAGCCTATCTTATTCACAATCCATTAACACATCCTTCTTTCACCCGTCACTACTATCTATCCTTCATACACAACTTAACATAGTTCATAGCTCTTTACGTCTTAACTTAACTTCCTCTTGTAATTTGGAGAGCGCCTAGATTAACAACACTTACCCACCAAGTACTTTCATCAACAACCTATACTTTTCTAACACCACAAATACCATCAATAACTCTTTCTTTACCCTAAGCAAACAATAATCCACCTTAACTAATAACTCCTCTTCTAACTTTCACTAAACTAACAAACAAGGGTATATCACTTCATTACTAATTCAATCATAAGCAAAAATTCAGATATACATATTCAATAAATCTCCCTTACCACCTTTCTTGTCACTACACTTCTAAACCCACACTTTTAACTAACACAAGAACGACAAGATAAATAACAAGTGTCTAGTGAATCAAAATAGGCCTCACACCGCTTCACTAGACTTTGGCTTTGTGTTTTGATCAAGAAAATGAGATGAATAACAAAGAAGCTATGCTAGTGTATCGAAAGAGCCCCACACGACTTCACTAGACTTTGATTTTTCACAAACATAATGATAACAAGATTACATAATACAAGAGATAGAAACTTGACACACAATATTCAACGATTTAAGAATACACCTTACTCTATCTTAATTAAATAACTCATAAGAATGAGTGCATAACTTTCAACTTAAGGAACTTAACACACTAGAGAGCTCCTCTCAAGCCCTTTGTGTAACTTTTGAAATTTCTTCTAGAAAATATAGAAGCATTACCTGGGGAAGAATTGGAGCTTGCGAATAATGTTATCTAAAAAATAATACATAGAGGGAGAAGAATAGATTAACATTGTAGATTCTGAGGAGGAATCTGAAAGCACATCTAACCTAGGCTTAGTTCACGACTTTTATGAACATGAATAAAACACTTCAATCTTTGGAACTCAAAAGCATTGACAGGATACTTTCTAGCTCTCTTACAATCCCATAAGTATCTACGGAGAATTAAGCTTAACTGTTTCTGATACCTTGAAAATGAGGTAGATTTGACCAGAATAGAGTAAGATGAGAATCTATATAAGCTTCTTGGAGAACCTTTTTATAGCACGATCTTACACTTGAAAGAAGGGAAACATTTCCTAAATTCCCTGTAGCCTCTCGAAGAAAAGTACAGACATTTCCGTACTGTTCCGCCAGAATCTACTAGACACGACTTCATAGATACCCTAGGACACTTGAACTCTGTGCTCTGATACCAAATTTGTAACGCCCCGAAATCGGGTCCCGAGACGTCACACGGTGCTTAGGCTCACAAGTGACCCCAAGCTAACCCTTCTACTGGCATAACTCATAAGCAACTGAATAAAAATACAAATCCATACAAATCGACATAAATTAACTCTTTTCTGAATCTGATCGATACAAAAATGGAATTTTACAGGATTACAATTCTGCCTTTACAACCAAAATTGAAACAAAATACATCAACTTCTATTGACTGTCTATGAAGCCTCTACTAGTACTGACTGTAGGTAGCCGGGTCATGACTCCCGACTACCCCAACTCAATACGACTGAATAAAGAAAATACAACATTATAAACTCTGCATAACTAACCCAAGCCCTTGAATCAAAATGACTCATCACCTGCTGACTGGATACCACAAACTGACTGGATCCGAAGGTGCAACTATACCTTGTACCTACATTCCGAGAAAATGTAGCCCACATACGAATATGTGGGTCAGTACCATGGAAAGATACCGAGCATATGGGGGTGCAATGCATATATAAAATAATATCTTAATATCATCACAATTTATAAAATTATGCATGCTGATATAGATGACTCACTTAGCTTGAATTAAATCATCAAAATCATGGATGAATAATACATGTAAAGTAAAACAAGTGAGTCATTACAATACGTTCCCAATTCACTTTCATCTCAATTTCAAATCATCAAAACAATCAAATCTCATGTCAATTCTCATTAGAATATATTCCTTAAATCTTTTAAGAATAATGACTTTCTCAAACTCAGCCTTTTAAGCAAATATGTTTTCATCTCTAGAAGAGTACACACACACACATTGGGAGAACCTATAACTGACATAAACCATTTGAGCTACATGGAGTCCAACGTACAACCCACGTTGGGGAGAGCCGTCCTATCCTTGCCATTGGAGTAGGACTTCCAGTATCAATTCAAAAACACTGGTGATCACTATATAAATTAGCCTCAGGCTCACATCCTATGGGAGCACATAGGTCTAGGGAAGTAAGGTCACTTTATACCTCCCACTCGGTGCTAAAGATTACTCCTAGACTTAGCTCATAAATTTAAATCAGCCTCAGGATCAAATTAAGAAAAATCCACAAAAAACACTTAAATAATTTTCATCGGGAGTCAATTTGCTACCCCTTTATCTTTATCAATAAAAACATGGATTTCTTTCACAGTCGAGTTCAAAATAACTCATTCACGACCAAAAGGTCAAATCATTCAAAACATCTCAAATATTCAACATCAATGTTCTTATAACACACATTTTCTCATAAACACAATTTCAAATGGGGTTCGCGACCCAAATATCAAAATCATGATAAATATCATTCAAGATTCATGCTTTATTTCACCACATATGTAAATTCATCTTTCAAAATCATAAACATCAAGATTTCATAATAATCATCATAAGATATGGGTTCATGCTTCAAATTCATAAAAATCAAATAAAAATCATGCCTTTGTAAAGAAAATTACTTTTGGGCACAAGAACGAAAGAGAGTTCTTGTGGAAAAACCCCACATACCTTGAATGATGAACTTTAGATTGATACTCATTTTTGAGATGTTAATCATGCCTTTGAATAATGGTTCTTGGAGTTCTTGAACTAGGAACTTGGAATCTTGAATAAATTTGCAGAATTAATGGTGAACATTGGAGGTTCTTGAAGTTGGATGTAGGAGCTTAGGGTTTTCTTTTTGAGGGAATTTGATGAAATATAACATATAATGCTTCTAATAGGCTTTAATATAGGGTTTGGACGGATTTTGGGTGAGGGAGAATGACCAAAACGCCCCTAAAAATCAAATAATTTTCGAATTTGTCCTTTGGTGGATTGTTAAGGACACTCATATATTTCTGTTGAGATATAGTATCTCACCCAGATCATTGTGTGCGAGGAGTTATGATCGTTTGAAGTTGACCGCAAAATTCACTTTTGATAGGCTGAAGTAGATCGACCATAACTTTTTGCTCCAACAGACAAATTGGATGAAACCAATTTCATCGGAAAGAGGACTCGCAGAGATTTCCTTTGATATATAGTAGATCACCCAGATCATTATGTACAAGGAGTTATGATCATTTAAAGTTGGAGATAAAATACGCCAGGCCTCAATATTTTTTTCCCTGCACGTTTTACTGTTCACTACTATTCACGGTTCGATCGGAATGTTCATAACTCGTCGCTCGGGTGTCCGTTTTTGATGATCCACATATCATTGATAATCTTATTCAATACTCTATGCAATGGTGGGTCATAATCTAAGATATTCCACATGAAAAAATTTATAATTCATTCTAGAAGTTAGAACCCAACACGTTTACGCACAAAATTTCAACGAAAAATTTCCCGGGTTATTACAAAGTCTTTCTTGATTGATGTTCTTGCATGTATTGTGATTTTCTAACAAAGACCATAATAGTAATTTGAAGCTATCAACCTTCATCTAATTGACTTGAGATATAAAAGGAGATAGTTAATCTGGCATCTAGGGTAAGGGTTAGTAATATTAAAATTTAAGGTTCAAAAGGTGATGAGTGAAATTCCCTAAAGGTGTTGAAAAGATATTTGGTGACACATAACTTGTCAGATTCTGCATGTAAGGAATTAAGTTAGTTTGACGAAGCATGATAAGTCTATAGAGTTAGGAAGTATGGGGAAACACAATCCAAGTATTCATCTCATCTTGATTTCAACCTGAAGTGATCAATATTCATTACTCCTATTAGTGTTCTCACAAAATCCTCCTATTTACTTTCTGCACTTTCTTACTATATCTGCAAGTTCTTGATAGAGAATTGGCCTATTCCCTATGGGTTTGACCCTAACCTTTATTGGGTTCTATATTTTAAAAGACCATTTTATACTTTCTTGAAGGTGTAATTTTAGGCGACATTAACTTTTATCACCATTGTTAGGGAATTCAGTTATAGATTAATTGATTGAGGTTGTTGGTTTTGATTTTTCTACTATTCTTGGGGAGTACGCCTGTGTATGCTCTGTACCCAGAATTAAGGAAATCCCTTGATACCACTTCATCTTGATCTTGAAAAAACCTTATAAAAAATTGTAAGATTGTAAAGAATGTGCATGGGGTTCATGATGACCCTAATATGATTCCTCTACCTTTGCATGGTGTTCAAGAAACAACAACCCAAACCACTTCTTAGTTACTAACTGAAGAGAATTAAAGGAGGGAAGCTTCCCAACGTTCAACTCAAGAGAAAAGAGTGAGTAGGGAAAAAGAGCGTCAAACAACACTCGATAGAGAAAAATCTAGAAGAGATAGAGTAACCCCCCCCCCTCCCCCGCTTTTGAGTACTTACTAATGTTTGATAATCTGAAGGATGATTTGGGGTACTTACTAATGTTTGATAATCTGAAGGATGATTTGGGGTATGTTGAACCTATCAAGATAGGAGCTATCATTCCTCTTGAGTTTCCACAGGGGGTGAAGTTTTACATTACGAGTTATATGATTTAGTTGCTTAATCTGAAGGGTGTGTTTTCTAGGTTACCGACTGAAGATGCAAACATGCATATCATGAATTTTGTTGGGATATACACTTCATATAATTAACGTAGGGTGAGTCAAGAACTTAGAGACTCAGGTTGTTCTCATTCTCTCTTACATGCAAAACGATGTTATGGTTAGGGGAAATACCTCGTGGGCCTATCAGTAATTAAATTAATTGTGACAATAATTCTAGGACTGATTCTTCCCACCTTCTAGATTGCAGTTGATGGATGATATTTATAATTTCACATAATTGCATTCAGAAGCATTATACGAGACATGGTTGAGTTTCAAGAAGAAGTTTATGACTGTGCCTGCTCACAGAATTTCAGGGAGGAACTTGCTCGAGATATTCTATAGAACCCTAAATGCAAACACCAAAGATATTGCTGATAGTATTACTTGTGGGGATTTTACGAGCCTTCGTTAGGAGCTATCTGTGAAAATCTTAGATCAGGTCTCTAATACTAACCGAGGGTGGCATACTCGAGAGGAAAAAAGAAGAGCTAATACTTATGCTATTGGTGCTTCCAGTTAGTAGAGAGTTATAGATGAGATAGTGGCTTAAGATATGGAACAACTAAGGATGGAAATTGGGTTACTTACTAAACAGTTTGGAACTATGAATGTTGAAAAGGTGAATATAATGGGTGAGAGAGGTATGTATGCTAGATATGATGAGTCTGACTCTGAGGAGAAAGTTAAATATCTTGATAGGGAGATGACGGGTTTCAATCCAGGGGTCAAGGGTCTAAGTAGGACTCTTGGAATTCGAGGTAAGGGAATCAAGGTCAGAACAATTATGGGAATAGGTAGAAGGATTAGAGAAGAAAGAAAGATGGTAATAAGAGGAAAAAATATGATTATAAGGAGAAGAGTAGTGAGTATTTTCCATTGTGGAACCGTGATATTGATTCGAGGATGGTAGCATTAATGGAAAATCTAGTTAAGTCTTTAGAGAATTAAGAGAGTTTGCTTAAGGAGATTAAGACAGATATTTCGAGACTGGTTCAGAAGGTAGAATCACATGCTACTGTGATTAAGCTGCTAGAGCACCAGTTTAGTTATAGTCATCCACTTTGATTCTACATCAGTCGGGCACTCTTCCGAGAAACACCATTCAAAATTTGAAGAATGACAGTCACTATTTAGACTTCACCACTAGGAGTGGTAAGGCTACTATTGATCCTCCTATACTGGTAGTTGATAAGGTAGGGAATAATATTATTGATCTTGATGATGCACCCGAAGATAAAAGTAAAAAGTTGGTAACTGATGGTGAGACTTCACAAAAGTCTATGAGTGTTGAGAAAAGAGTTCAAACTGATAAAGGGTAGGGTTAGGAGGTTGAACCGGCTTTGAAGACCATTTCACAACCTCCCCCACATTTTCCTCAAAGGTTGATGAAAAAGCAGGAATTAGGGAAATATTAGAAATTCATGTCGATGTTGAAATAATTGTATTTAAATATCCCTCTTATAGAGTTATGCAATGTTTATAAAGGACTTAGTGATGAAGAAACGAACAGTGAATTTTGAGCCTCTTGATAATATGAACCATTACAGTGCTATTGTTTCTCGATCTTTGACTGAGAAGAAAGAGGATCCCAGAGCTTTCACTATTTCTTGGACTATTGGGTCTCTGGATTTCTCACAAGAATTGTGTGACTTGGGAGACAGTATTAATCTGATGCTGCTAGTTATATACAAGTAGTTGGGGTTAGGGTTACCTAAGCCGACTTCAATGAGATTATTGATGGCTGATCAGACTGTGAAAAAACTAGTTGGTATTTTGTGTAATGTTTTGGTGAAGGTAGTTTCCTTTATATTACCAGCTGATTTTTTGATTTTCAATTGTGAGGTGGATTTTGATATTCCTATTATCTTAAAAAGGCCATTCCTATCCACGAGTAGGGTATTGGTTGACATGGTGATGGGACATATGAAATTCATGCCCAATGATGAACATGTTACTATCAATGTGGGTTAATCGATGTAACAGCCAAATGACATGCGTGTGGTGTCTGTGATAGACACTATTAAGGATGATTAAGTGAGTGTACCCATAGAGGAGAGAATTAGTGTTGAGTCATTAGAGATGGTGATCATGAACTATCACATCCCAATTTATGAGTCATAATGGTATATTCTCTATTCCTTGAGTAGTTATGCCGAACCATAGTTCGGAGCTAAAAGCAATGAGCTAACTTTGTGGAAAATGGCTAAAAGCCTCAAAGACATAAACAGTAATAATATAGCCATAAAGGTCTAATAGATAGATAGAAACCCAACAACCATCCCAAGACTCAGTCTTGTTGGTACAAGAGCTACTACAAATAAACTATGAGTACTGAATAGTCTATACAATCCGTATCAAAGATGAAAGACTACACATAGATAAATAGAAGGAATAGGGTAACTCTAACTCCAAGAGCTTACCCAATCTCCGAAATCAACCGTGCACAAACATCAAATCAGCGGTGGCTGATGTGCTATAGAAATATTGCACTTTCAGTGCTTAAAAAGATGAAAATATGCAAGTTTCAAGTTACATATTCTTGATACTTACAAAAATATTTGGATTTCAAGATTTAATTTTGGTCTTGGAATTCTCTTGTATTGATTTCGGTTGATTAATTTAGTTAAAGTTTTGAGGTTTTATTTGTGATTATTGTGATTTCATCTTATTCTTTCAATCTTAAATGTTATTGATTCTTTCACAAGAATGAGCGGCTAAGAACCCTTAGCTAGGGTTATGGAAACCCTGGTAGATTGACGAAGTAGGGGAAGTGTTATTGTTTTTCTTAATCGATACCCTTGCATGCATTGTCTTATCTTCACTGTAATAGATATCATAGTGGTTGCAAATGGTAGTATCCTGCCTAGATTATTGCTGCTTACTCCAAAAGAGGAGTAGTGGCTAGGAAAAGATAACAACAATAGTAATTTGAAGTTTAACTATTGATCCAGACTACTAGGGATGGATGGATGTAACACTTGTCAATTCATAGTTTATAATTATAGGACTACTCAAGGAGGGACACAGAGTGAAGATATGATAGAATAGACATAGAGTGTTTCAGATATCAAGTGTCTGAATCATAAGTAAAGGGTCGTTCGAAAAAAACACAATAGTGTATGAATTCTTAGGATAGAGCACAGTGTAAAACTATTGGTGCACATATCAAGATAAAATGAGGGAAAGAGATTGAATTACCTTCTGGACCCAAAAATCAGTAAGACGAACTGGGCTCCCGACGCGCTAAGCACCGCGCTGCGCCGCGTCGGTTCCTACCAACGCGATTCCTGGCGCGACGCATCGACATCGTATTTGCCTACTATTTTGATCATCCAATCATGCCTCAAACATCGTCTGAAATATCCAAAACTTTCCTGAGACACCCCCTTTACACCCTGATCAAGAATCAACTCAAAAATATACGTCTCGGGTTCGGGAAAATCAATTTGAAAATTTTGAAAGTTAATAGCTCATACATATGACTAAGTCTTTTAACAATTAGAAAAAAAAATTCGGTTGTCAGCTCTCCATACATACAACCAAGAGTGGTATTGAGTCGAGAATGCTATGGGGTGTTACATTACAACTAAAACAAAGATTTCCTCTTGAAGAGATTGCTCCTCATTTAAGGAACTGAGATTTGCCATGAATTTGCATAAATTTATCACTTTGGCTAAACCCAACATAGAATGAATCGGTGACATACAAAAACATATTTTCTTAGGACCAAGCATGCTGAGAGACATAGATTTTCATGGATCAAGAACAACATAACATATGTCTTGAATACATGAAAGACTGGATTATTGAAAGACATAATTGCTTTTAGTTTAGAGGTCAGATCATAAACATAAGTCCTTAGAGAACTCAAACCATTGGCATAGGCATGACTTGAACACATGATGTAGGACATTAGCAGAATAATCTTCGAAATGGAAGTAGGAGGAGTATGCTTGAGTAGGAATAAATTTATCATGACTCCTCCCCGCAACATGCCGCATTGAGAAAAAAATTCAGGAACTAACTTAATTTCCCATCTCCCCCTTAGATCAAAGTCACAATCCTAGACTTACGGACATATCCTCTTATCAAATCTATAGCCACAACTCTCAACATAAAAGAGACATCACCACATACTTAAACTCTAAACTCTCACTGAAGAACTATACCCTGAAGGCCTTGCTTTTCTGTAAATGCTACCTTTAATTTTCGCTAGCCTTTCTAGCCATCACTCTACAACTCCCACTCTCGTGAGCACACGCATCCACACCCCTTATCACAAAAGGGGTATCAATATATAAATGAAAACAAGATCCTCTCATTAATCTCTAATACAAAGACACTAAATTATTTTCCAGGAAATCCCTTTTCAGGGACACTAATTGCAATATCCTCTAACTCCCAAAGTCATCAACTTATGACTAGCATTTTCATTGGCATAGACACCCACGCTTCTAAACACTGAACGATCCATCTTCAATTCCTTAGAATACTACCATTACACCTCTAATCACATAACCTACAATTTAACAAAATTTAAAAACAATACCAAAGGTGCATATTGCCTACCTATATTTCCTGAATTCAACTTTAATGAACATATACAATAACTCCCCACACTTCTCCGTACTACAAAATTCACAAATTAAATCTAGGTACATGTGACACTCGTACACATCACACCTTATCTCACAACATGCTACTTCGG
Organism: Capsicum pubescens; assembly: GCA_030864215.1. Lineage (NCBI taxonomy): Eukaryota > Viridiplantae > Streptophyta > Magnoliopsida > Solanales > Solanaceae > Capsicum > Capsicum pubescens. Next base: position 87,469,491 of record CM061540.1, read on the forward strand.
GGTTCAACTTATTCCTATATACTTGTGTTCTTATTCACTTAATGATTCAACCACAATTTATCGTTTTAACACTAGTCCTCATGCATATACATCACCATTTATCCACTCTCTTTTTCATAAATTGCCAACCTAGGCCATTTCACACATCACCTCAATCCTACTAATTAATTCCCGCAAAATATGTATCATCAATCTTGATCTACTATTCCCACCACTACACTCCACATCTAAAGTTCAAGCTTGTTGTCTATCCTCAATTATATACCACTGGTAAAGCATGCCACATACTATACTAGTCCATCAAATTGGGAAATCAAATACTTCACTTCACTTAGCTACTACCTACAATCGCAACCCCGCCATAACCTCACTATTACAACTCAAAATCCACTACATACCTTGTCACATGAAATACTAGTTTACTACTACTAAAGAAAAGACCATCAAAGGGGTAAAGTCACATGATAGGATTAGTCGATCTTAATCTTCTAATACAACCCATTTCAATCTTATCAACATATTTTAGTTCTCACATCATACTCACTTACCTAATCATACATCACAATGATCTTCAAAATTCAATGAACACTAATGATTCTCTACCTACAACTTATTAACTAATTTACTCCTTTCTATTCACAACCTATAACTAATTTCTATAATCACCATAACTATCCACTCTAGGATCCTTCCCTAGTTGGAATAGATAATAATCATAGCCATCCACTTCTTTCACAAACTACCATACAATCTACAAATATTGCTACCACATTAGTCTATCACTACACAATGGCAACCCACTCCTCAATTCACGATTATACAACTAAATCTATTTATTTACATGAAATTCACCCTCACTCTGACTTCTAACCTTGTGACTTAATAGCACCAACTTCTTGGCCAATCTCACTACCCATAGGTCGTGACACTTTAACATACACTACTACTCGGGTGAAAATACAGTTCCAAAATTCTTCTACACATCATTACCCTTATGGAAGACATCTATAATAAAATTTTGAAAGGGACTGGATACACTTAAATACCTCAGGCTGAAAAGCACGATTTCATGAGGATCAAAGTTTACACTTGAATCAATACACCTTTAAGAGCTAATGGACTCCTCTCAAGTCCTTACAAAATTTTATAATTTTTCATGAGTCAATCAGAAAGGACCATACCATTTAGATTCCAGACTTCTGCACTTGAATCACCTCAATAACGAGACATATCTGAGAACATCAGAGTAAGATTTGGGATAACTTTACTTTTGTATGTGCAACACCATCGCATAAATTAGAGTATGAAAGAGGAATATTCTGACTCTATAGCACGAACTAGAACATGAAGAAAGTAAGACATTCCTAAACTCCTTGTAGCCTCCTGCTTATAAGTGTGGCACGCTATATACCCATAAACAGGACTCTACTCGATGTGATTTCGCAGATACCCCAGGACTATGAACTGTGCTCTGATACAAAGTTTGTCACAACCCGAGCTGAGGCCCCAACCGTAATGAGCATCCTGAACCATGTAGGCCTGAGCGCTCTTCTAAATCTGGTAATCGTACACAATATTCATATAATATGAAAGAAAATATGGAAATATTAAACAATACAGAATCATAGTCAATATCATATTTCAATTGAACAATCAAGAATGGAATCCATAAACTTCTAACAACGTCTAACACCAGTCTGCGAAATTTGTAACAACTAAAAATGACATTTATCAGAAATCTAGGACAAGGACCCCAATTGGACCAAGAATCAAAATAAAATAACAATAACAAATTTCCTAACCAAGCCTTCCGAAGTAAGGGAGGCTCACCAGCTCTAAACTTCTAACAAGTTAATCTACTGCTTAACGGGACCCCAGGACTGTGTCTCAAAATCCTAAAATATAGGGGGTCAATGTAGATGTACTAGTACGTAGAGCAATCCAAAATAATGTATTTTTATTTAACAAAAGTGAGAGCAATTTATGAATGGTTTTATATAAGATAAATGATAAACACATGGGCATATTTAAAAGACTCTGAACAATTATCTGAAATCCATGACTCACTCTTTATCTTACTACTGAGCTAGGTGGTATACCCTATAACTCTAAAATTACACGAGCTATATAGAATTTGTCCCTGACTAGGTAGTCAAGCCCCCAACTCAAGTTTTCCATAAGGGTTGGACTCTCTGTCTCTGAAATTCCACAGGGAACTAGGACAGCATATGGTCCCTTTTAGGGACATAATAAACCCGTATCGGCAAAACACGGTTTTGGTCTAGGAGTTATTTGAACTCAAGCCTTCTTCGGACAACCATCTAACCCTCATTAAGCCCACTTTTAACCCTTTTAAGACATGAATTTTCTGAAATTAAATCTGAAACTCTTACTCTGTTATGGTATTCATTTATATGGTATCATCATACCATTGACTTGCAAGTCGAATCTCTAAGCCATAAAATATCATATTATAATCTATTCTTTTAAAACATAAAGTTCAAACCACCACACTTCAAATAATTAAAGAAGATTCAGACTTCAAAACATTTATCAAGTTATGTAAAGACCACTCTTTTCAACACTTTAACAAATATATGGTGGTCATAAAATTTGTGACAGAACATGCAATCTTCTTAGTAAACATCTTTAACCTTTAACACCAATTAAAACACCCTCTCTTCAATTCAAATCCATAATCCAGTCATTAATAATAATCAAGACATTTGTATCATGCTTCTCAAAATGCATTTAAAATAATCCATATCATATGAAAAGAATGGGAAATCATAGAAAGAGAGGGAATCTATATGTTCATGCTCTCAATTTCATATTCAAACCCAATTTCATACATACATATATACGAATACAAATAAATTTGGGGGAAAGGACTCAAGACCAAAATAATAATATCATTAAAGAATTCATAATGAAAGATTGTAAATATAATTCCAAAACCCCTTTTATAAATTCATGATTTCTAAAACTCTAAACCTTATTCAAGGCATTTTCAATAAGCCCATGTAGTTTAGGAAAACCCCACGTACCTTAGATTACTTGTTTTAAAGAGTAGGACTCAAATCTTGATTTGTTCCTTGAAAAACTTGAACTTAAAGGTTGATTCTTGATTCCTTGTTCTTAGGAAAAATCCTAATTTAATCTTATTTTGAGAGTGAAGAAGGAGGTTTTTGATGTTGCAACTGATGGGAATTGATTAATAATGTGTTAGGATGTAATCAAATCCATTGGGGAGCTTTTCTAAAGAGGAAAAGTACTGAAACAACACTTTAAAAAAATCACATTTTTGAGCTTCGGGATGGCCGACGGATCGTCACGGGCCCGACAAACCATCCCCTGAACCATTGATGCAGTTCCAGTGACTAATTCACTGTTTTTGGGGTGATGGGCCCTGCGATGAACCGTCATGAGCCCGATGGACCATCGGCCCGGTCGTCGCTCCTTAGGCAGCCTGACACGTTACAGTTAAATGGGCATAACCTTTTACCCCAATATTGGATTTAGTCAAAACTGGTTGGAAAAAGGATTAAAAGACCTTTCATTTGATATACAGTAGGCCCTCTAATTCGTTATATACAAAAAATTATTATTGATTGAAGTTATTCCAAGTTTAAACGCTCACCAAAACTCAATCGATAGAAAAACTTTCAACTAGTCCTTGAATTAAGGGACCTCTATGATCTCAATTTATGCTCAACTAGATTTCCACACTACAAGATTTATTAACACACTAAATTCACATCAGATTTATGTCTTTTGGAACCTTTACGCGCTTGAACGGTTTACGTTCTAGCCCAAAATATGGGGTGTTACAATTACAACCTAAGTTGATACAAGCTACTTGTTTGATAGTGACACTACAATCCCCACATTTACTTTTCCAGTTTCGCCTGTTGATTACAATAGTTGAGATCCATGATTCCATGTATTCCGTTGGGACCCGACCTAATATTTTTTGGGTTATTATATTTGACAGCGACCATATAATCTTCATATTGAAGGTGTAGAGTTATCAAATTTTGGTGATATTGTTGGGGAATACGGTGTTGAGTTATGAATAGAGGTTGTTGCAATTTTCTAGTCTTTTTGTTTTTATTTCTATTTGGGTATACACCGGTGTATGACTAGCACATGGAGAAGAGGCAACCCCTTACTCCCAAAGAATCCAAATCCATAGAGGATCGTATAAACACATAGTAGAATGATAGAATCATAAAGAGATGACATTCTTGAAGGGTTTGTGATGATGTGCCTCCCCCTCCCCCTGAAGGAGTTCAGGATACTGTTGATTAGTAGATAGGGGTACTGTTGGTACAAGCTGTGAATCAGAGGAGGGAAGAAGAAGCCAAACATATAGCTCAGGACGTAGCAGATCGCCAAGCAGTACTTGATGGTAATCAAAACAGAGTTAGAGGTGTTCGTGCACAAGTGATCCCAATATATCAGTTTTTTCAGCCATACAAGGATGATGAGGAGGATTTAGGGTACGTTGAGCTGGTAGAGACTAGAGCCATTATTACTTCTGTTCTATCCCCATGTATTAAGTTTGATATAACGAACGCAATGATCCAACTCTTAAATCTAAAGGGTGTATTTGCAGGTTTGCCTACAAATGATGCAAACATATACCTTGAAAATATCATAATCTGTAGTTTATAGACAAATATAAGGGTAAATCAGGAGGTGCTTAGACTATGGTTGTTACCTTTCTCACTTACAGAAGAAATATCTTTATGTCTTGGGGAACTACCAAGAGGATCTATCACTATATGGAATGAATTATGCAGATAATGTTTGAACCAATTCTTTTATCTATCCAGGATGTTGCAGCTTAAGGATGAGATTTATAATTTTAGGCAACTGTAGTCAAAATATATGTATGAGGCATGGTTTAGGTTTAAGAAGAAGTTGAGTATGGTGCCCAACCATCAAATGTCAAGGACGAGCCTATTAGATATATTCTACAGAGCCTTGAACATCAATTCTAGAGCCATGACAGACAACATCTCTAGAGGAGCTATTATGAGACTACGCTGGGAGACAACTTCAGAGATGATACATCAGATCTCGCTCACTAACCGAGGGTGAAAAACTAGAGAGGATAAGAGAGGATTTGGCACATCTACTATTGGTGCCTCCTGCGACCAGAAATTAGTTGATGATTCAGTAGAGCAAGAGATTATACTGCTAAGAATTGATCTTGGGTTACTGGTAAAGCAGTTTATAGCAATAAGTTCTAACAAAGAAAATGTTGTAGGAGTACTGGGTGCAGCTTCCAAATCTTATCAGTCAGAATTAGAACATAAAAAAACTATCTGGATCGTTAGTTGGCGGGTTTCCGAACTCAAGTTTAAGGAAACCAAGGTTGGAACTATTATGGAAGAAATAGAGACCATAGTAGGGATCAAGATAGTGACTAGAGGAAGACAGATAACTATAGAGAGAAGGGAGACTAGTACATTCTACCTGGGAGAAGAGATGTAGAATCAATAATGAAAGAGATGCTTACTAATCTGAATATGGGTCAAGAAAATCAGGAGAAGAGACTTAAGAAAATTAGGCTTACATTTTAGGGTTGACCCAAAAAGTAGAATCCCATGCAACTTCCATCAAGTTATTGGAGCATTAATTTAGGTAGATGTTAGCAACACTGAACCAAAGGCAACTAAGTACCCTTCCTAGCAACACTATGCAAAATTTGACAAATGACGGTCATGTTCTTTCCATTACCACAAGGAGTGGTATTACTACTATGGATCCCCCATTACCTACTATGAAAGTGTCAAGTCATGATGAAGATGTTGATGATGAGACACCTATTTTTGAGTTAAATAGGGTAGCAGGTGGTGATGATAAATCTGTAAGAAAAAGCTACAGGTCAGGTCATTGAGGAGAAAACAATACAAATTCCACAACCACCCCTACCTTTTCCTTATCGACTAAAGTAGAAAAGAGAGGAAGAAAAGTTCAAGTGATTCATTGAGATGTTGAAAGAGTTGATCTTGAATATTCCTTTTCTTGAGGCGTTAGAGCAAATGCATGGATATAACAAGTTTATGAAGAAATTGTTTACAAAGAAGAAAGGATCTTCGATTAAGGAATTTAATAGGATGTACAACTGTAGTGCAGTCACCACTTGGTCTCTGGTCTATAAAAAAGGGTGATCCTAGAGCCTTCACTATACTATGCACTATTGGGTCATCTCGGTTCGCCAGAGCTTTATGTGATGTATGAGCCAACATAAATTTGATGCCGCTAGCTGTATTAAAGCAGTTGGGCTTAAGCCCTCCTGAATCAACTATAATGCGGCTATTGATGGCTGACTACACAATGAACAAACCAGTAGGCATTTCTTTTGATGTGATTGTAAGAGATGATAAGTTCATCCTTACAACCGACTTTGTTATTCTGGACTGTGTAGTTGATGCAGAGATGCCCATCATATTAGGGAGACCATTTATAGCCATAGGTAGAGTGATGGTTGACATGGAAAAAGGAGATTTGAAGTTTAGAGTTAATGGTGAAGAGGCCACATTCAACATTCAAAAATCAATGAAGTAGCCAACCGACATAAGGGTGGTGTCGGTGATAGTTTGTATTAATGACCCAAGAGGGTACTCTTATGGGTATCATGATGAATTTTGAGTAATCAAGGTACCCACGTCATGCCGCGATGTTAAATCAAGCATTAAATGGGAGGAAACCTATGGGGTTTTCAGTGAAGCCTGAGTAACCAAAAGATCCACAACATGCTGCGACATTAGATCAAGTGCTAAATGGGAGGCAACCCACTATTTTAGTGTTCACTTTTGCTTTTTTTGATTTTATAGGTTTATAGCTTATAGACTTACCCAAAATATGATTGGATTGATACATGCATAAATTTCCAGGCAAAGGGACTATGTGATCAATCCATTAGAGTCACAAGTCTCTTTTAATCTAGGTAATGTTGAGTGATAATTAAAGAAAAGATGAAATTTTAAGGATAATAATGACAAGTTCTAGACTTTGGCACATATTCATACTTTTGGAACCGTAAATTCTAGTTACGAAGCCATAATTAGTTGGAAAATCCTTAAAACACAAAGTCCAGGAAGAAGAAATTTGGGACAAAATATCACTCCCACATGCGCCCAACACATGCGGATTGCATGTGGGACATGTGGACACAGACAGGCTGCATGTGGTTACCGTAAGCTGTCCATTTGTGGGACCAAATTTTAATCAAAACTTCAGACCCACCAATGCTTATTTAAGACCTAATTCTCCCCCTTTACTATTTAAACATAGTTTGCCTCATTCTGACCCATCTTAATCCTCAAAATTTCATTTTTCTCTTTAAATCCAAACTTCCCTCTCAAAGCATAAAATATTCCCACACATAAAGAAAGGATAAATTGAAACTTATTGTGTTTACCAGCATGTCCTAACACACTAAAAAGAGGTTCAAAATTGGTTTTTGCTCTAGTTCTTCAATATTTACTTTCGGATTATCATAAAAGGGTAACTTTCTCGGCTCCTAATTGTTATATCTTGATTTAATAATTGAAAAAACAAGTTGATATGTGTATTTCCATGCTAAATATATAAAAACAATCATGCTTATGTATAGGATCCTTGAAGTAGCCTAAAATCTTGATGTAGGGCTTTGTTTTGAATTAATATCTAAGGTTAGGCCCTAAACGGAAGTTGAGCTTGAATAATTAGAGGAATACCAGAGGTTGGGCATGTTAGTTTGCATTGAAATTTATGATTATTAATATATGTGGGAACATTGGACTTTTTGGGACTTCAAATCAGTTATAGGGGTGTAAAAGTTGAGGAAAAATTCAAACTTTACGAATTTTGAGTTTTTCTTCAACTTTTGCAATACCTCATTTTTGTTGTAAACTATCGATAAATTTTTTAGGTACACATGGAACCAAAAGTTTATAAGAAGAAGGTTGATACATTGAGGAGACGAGATGAGTCCCCTAAGCCCAGTGGTTTGGTGGAAAAGTATCCAATTGAACATCTTAGAGAAGCTACAACAGGGGTGACTCATAAAGTGACTAGAGAACAGATGCACCAGGTAGCGGAGACTATTATTTTAGGTATAATGGGATAGACTCTATCTAAGAACTCACAGTGAGGAGGAAGTTCAACATTTATTCAGCCTAGATAACGAGCTGAGGTGGTTCAAATTGTCCAGGCTTCCCAAGCAGTGGTAGCCCAATCGAGGATGAAGTCAGCACAGAGATCATCTCGATATTCTCTTCCACCAAGTGATGATAATGATGATGATGAAGTAAATTCTGAACCAGTACGATAGGGTATAGATCAAGACCCCCAGTTTGAGTAGGGGTCCTAGGATTCATCTGAGGATGCAGAGCAGGAGGTGTTGTCAATAGTACCCCAGTCTGAGAAGGGTATCACAGTTCATATACAACTGTCAGATATACCTCAGTCTGAGGAGGGTATAAAGTAGAATTCCCATAAGGTGCCCATTCTAAATAAGGGCACACCAGTACGGTAAGAACATAGTTACGTAACCACACTTACCTTGAAGAAATCTTTTGAGGAGGAAAACACGAGATAGTGTATGGAGGGAATGCAAAAGATATATGACATAGACAATCGTATCTCAGAGACCGGTATGCCTAAAAGGTTTATTTTTTATGAGCATAGGATTGATCTATTTGGGCCGAGTAGAGTACAATAGTTATGTGATTTCTTTAATCACTATCAATCAGAGTGGATGACTAGACCACTCAGTTCTTACAACCCGACTTTGGTATGAGAGTTTTATACATCATATAGTGCCACAGTAGTTCTTCTAATACACAGATTTCCAAGCCTGATGAGACATATGGAGCAACCACAACTTGATCAGACCCTTGTGAGAGGGGTCAATATTGATCTTTCGATAGAGACTATTCATCGGGTTATTTTTTATCCTGACTATATCACTCCCGCATTCACAGTAGAATGTGTCTACAGATTGAGAGTCGCATATAATATACATATCATAAGGAAGGCGAAGCATATACATGAGAGAGTCAAGATGGCTAGATGGATAGCCATCTTTATTTTACCCTTGGGTGATGAGACCCTGTGGATCGAGGGACATGGTGTGATTAAAAATGGTTTATTCACTTTTGCAAGTTTTGGTGGTTGGTCATCTGATATCGACTATTCTCTACTACTTCAGACAATGTATTAACTTAGGAGGGAGCCTCCCTGATTGCTAGTTTGATAGTTAGGTATGCTATTAATTTGCAGCCATCTTTTGGCATGAGAATCATGATAGGGCTTTAGGGGATGTGACAAATTCGCCATTCCCATGCCTTATTAAGAGATTGTATGATGAGGTAGGTGTACCATGGATACAGGGAGTCGATGAGAGAGTACATGTGATAGGAACTGCACATACAAAGACTATGAAGGATCCAATACACCCAACTCTTTCCAGGAGACCTATTGAGCCTACCACAGTACTTCTGGCCTATATAGAGGGCCCTTCTATTTCCACAGAGCCGAGTGATGTACATAGAGGTGATGTGGGATTTAGTGTTGATCTTGAGATAGGGGAGTAGAAAGAGACCTTAAATTTGAGTACTCACTCATCCACTACAGCTGCTACTACAGGTATGATTACGTTATCTTAAGAGTTTTTGTAGATCCTAGTGGATAGTTAGAGTGCCACTGATGCTCGATTTTAGGTTGTTCAGATCGATATGACTATTCTGCATAGGCAAATCCGGTCATAAGCCTGGCCTAGATTCAAGACGCTAAGGCCAGATTGAAGGATACATAGAGAGCTGATACGTCAGAGCTACATGCTAATTTACAGGCACGTCTTGATGCTTTTGAGAAGCGTGTTACAAACATATTCGCAGAGATAGAGATGCTGGATTTAGGCCATATGAGGATAGAAATGGATATATCACAAACAAAGGTATGCTCTCTTATAAAGAGCCATATGGAATCCACTCCTTCAGTCATACCCCTAGTGGTCCAGATATTACCTCCACGTGCTCCCAGATATTTTAATTTTATTGTGGTGGATGATAAGGGTACCTATAGTTGGGGCCAAGAGAGGGCACATAGGAAACCTTTAGGATCCTAATATGACATATGACTAGGCCTTAAAAAAGACCAGACATGACTCGATGGATTCTACAATTGTGGAGAGATAATGGCATGCTACGATAGCAGTGGGTGCATTTTATAGTAGTGCACCGCTACCACCACCACCTCACTAGTGGACATGCCACCATATGGGGATGCTCATGACACAAACTCTTAGTGCGTTCTATGTATCTCATCATTCCCTTTGTTTTATATTATTTTAGAGCATTAAGGACAATGCACAATTTTTAGTTGGGGTGGGGTATACTATAGCAACCGCAGGTTTTTGTTGTCGTGCTTCTTTTTCTGTCGATCACGATATGGTTGTAGAACGGACATGTCTAGGTTAAAATTTATGTCGTGTTGTGTTTTGTGTAATTAGGATATTTTTAAGTATTTAGGGCAGTTTTCCATGTTTTTGATTACATTTTGAGAAAAATAATACCCCTCCAAGATATTTGTTTTAGAATTGTGTGAATTTATATAGTTGTGTAGACATTGTGGATCTTGTTATGGAATTAGGATTAGGGACATGATAATCAATTGCTCCCAATTGCATGGACCGAATAAGTAGTAACCTGTAATATTGACTCTATTCCATGTGTGTGAGATGTTACTTAGTTCCCTTTATGTGTTGAATTTAGAACTTGCCTGGTTAGTCTTGCCTAGATTGTTGGATAGTCAGTTAGGAAAAGATCATAGGCCATTTTTAATTTTTAGTCCACTTTTAGCCTAAATGACCTTCCCAATGTGAAATTGTATTCCTTGATCCCTATTTTGGGCCTTATAGCCTATTTTTTCTGATTTCACCTATCACCTTTCCATTTATGTTGCAATAACCTATTTTTGCCCATTCCTCCTTGGTCATTGTGCACCTCATATTAGGCAAATCACTTAAATTGAGGGTGGTTATATAGAATGGTAAAATGAGAGAAAAAGTTAGTAAGGCTGCACGTGGTAGAAAAAGAAAAGAAAAGAAAAAGAAAAAGAAGGAATAAAAGACCATACCCAGTCTGAATGTGAAATAAAGAATAAAGGGGAGAAATAAAAAATGGCTAATAAGTGAGACCCCAAAGTTAGTGTAGTGCCAGGGAGGCTTAGTTACTTGATATTCATATGTACCATACCAACCCCCTCAAACCTGCATTACATGCCGAGAAAAGTCCTATAGTGATCCTAGCTTAACTGTCTGAAAGCTTAGGTAAAGAAAATATGGGAAAGCTTATGGTATTTGATGCATATTGATTAGAACTTCTTTTCTGTGTGTGAGTGTCTCTTGACTGTCCCTGCATTGACATGCATTATTTCATATGAGTGAGTGTGACTTCTTTGTTGTGCGCACCCATGAGTCATGTTGCTAGTTGCTTATGTGTTTAGGTAGTGTAACTTGTATATATGCATGGTTATTTGTGGATAATATAAATCCATACCTTGATCCCATTGTGTCACATTGTCGTGCTTCATGTTTATACACAATTGGTTTTGAAAAGTTGAGACAAGAGAGGGTATAGTGGTTTGAGTTTAAAGTGTTGATTGACTTCCTTGAATAGGTTAGACTCTTATAGTTAATAGCTGTGTTTTATTTTGTTGTGTTTTATTTCCTTAGGACATGAAAACATTCTAAGTTGAGGGTGTTAATGTGCTATAGAAATATAGCACTTTCAATGCTTAAAACAATAAGAATATGCAAGTTTCTTGGGTTGTTTTGTTAGATATGATGTGTTTTGGATATGTTTTGCAGGAAATTATGGTTTGGATGCGAAGTTCATGAAAAATATAAAAAATGGAGTTTTTGGCTACTTACTTGATCAGTTTTGGCCATTTATGGCACTTACTGGATGTATGTGATCAAAGCATGTGTTGAAATTTGAAGTTTGAAAGTTTGGTTGCAAGCATTTGAAGGCCTGACACTTACCTATGTCTACATGTGGATCACATGTAGAACATGTGGTCTGTATGAGACTAAGGTAAGTACTAGAATTAAATATCCCGAGGGTGAAAAAGCTGGAAACAAACTTTCGGTACTTACCTATGCTAACATGTGGATCACATGTGGGCAAGGTAAGTGCCAGAAGTTCAAAGTCCTAAGAGCTGAAGGTTCATGAAAATTTTCTAGAACTTATATGTGTCTACATGCTCCTAGGGTCAGACCGTATATGGAAAATGCACCCAAGGCCAGGCCGCATGTAGACACAGGTAAGTGGCCACCTCCTATTTTTTGTCCTTTTTTGGAATTCTCTTGTATTGATTTTGGTTGATTAATTTAGTTAATGTTTTTTGTCTTCAGTTGTGATTATTGTGATTTTATCTTATGCTTTCAATCATGAATGTTGTTAATTCTTTCACAAGAATGAGAAGATAAAAACCCTTAGCTAGGGTTGTGAAAACCCTAGCGGATTGACAAAGTAGGGGAAGTGCTATTGTTGTTCTGAACCAATATCCATGCATGCATTATATTATCTTTACTTTAATAGATATATCAGAGGTTGCAAATGTTAGGATCCCACCTCGATTATTGCTACTTTCTCCAAAAAAGTAGTGACTAGGAAAAGATAACTATAACAGTAATTTAAAGTTTAACTATCGATCCATTCTAGTAGGTATTACCTAAGTAAGATAGTTAGCTGTCATCTAATAACTAGAGACTCAAAAGGTTATAGTTAACCGGTATCTAGGATAAGGGTTGATAAGGCGACATCATAAGACTTAATAAGTAAATGATGAAATCTGTCAGCTAGTCTAAAATATGGTTGATGGTACATAACTTATGAGATTCTGCATGCAAGGAATCAAGTTGGTTCAACAAAGCACGATAAGAGTACTGAGTTGTGAAGCCAGGGAGAACACAATCCTAATGTTCATCGACAATTGATTATAACCAAAGTTGATATTATCTACTTGTTCAATATTTACACTACAATCCCCCCATTTAATTTTCTAGTTTCGCCGTTGATTATAGCAGTTGAGAGCCATGATTCCGCGTATTCCCTTGGAATTCGACCCCAACCTTTATTGGATTACTATATTTGACAACGACCACATAATCTTCAGATTGAAGGTATGGCTTGGACGTTATCAGTGGAAACTAGTACTTGGATCTGTACCAAAAATATACAAAAGTATAGTATGAGTACCAAAACCATGTGTACTCTGTAGGCATCATTGGCCGATTGAGATAAATTATGATATAAATACGATAAGATACAAGATAGAATAAGCTAAGTCAAGATAAGAGGGGCAAACCTATAAATTATCTCCGACACTATGGTACATAAATAAATAAATGCATACGAGGTAATAACATAAATGTCACACCATTATAACTACAAGATTGGCCCCCATATGGCACTAAGTGCGATAAATAACCCACTGTAGGGCCCGATAAGACTGGAGAGTACAATTAAGGAAATTAAACAACCAAATAGACGTAAATCACCAAAATATCATGCCATAACCAAGAATCTATTCAAATCACATCATCTTATGCATAATTACCAATGCCGAACTTAAATCGAAACTCAATAGTATCATTATCATCATTTGTCGGGATTGAACCAAAACTCATATTATCAAGGTAATTATCAATTACCAGATTCGAACTATAATTTATATTATCAAGACAATATCAACTGTCTGAATTAAACCAAAACTTATATTTATGAACCGTATCAACAAACCATGAAATCAAGCCATACTGATAAGCTAACCCAATAGACTACGCCAATACCATATCTAATAAGTCATGCCAATAACCATAACCATAGGCAATGTATATACCCATAATCATAAGTCATTTCAATAACCATATCTATAAGCCACCAATCATATCTATAAGCCATTAATCGTATCTATAAGCCACATTATATCTGTGAGCCATATCATATCCATAAGCAATAAGTCATATTTATAAGTCATATCATATTTATAAGACATATTATATATAAGGAATATAATATGTCAAATAAAGATGCAAAGCCTAGGTTGATTCATTGGGTACTATTGTTGTAGAAATTAGATTTTGAGGTCAAGGACCGATAGGGTAAAACAAATCAGGTTGCAGACCATCTATATCGCCTAGAAGAGGAGGTGATGACCAAATTAGGGGATGATATTGAGATTGATGGTACCTTTATAGATGATCGGGTCTTGGCAGTATCACAAAACTTAATCCCCTGGTTTGCTGATTTTTCCAATTATTTGGCAAGTGACCTTGTCCTCAAAGACTTGTTGTTTCAATAGAGAAAGATGTTTATACATGAGATATTAAAGTTTTTTTTTTGGATGAGCCTTATTTATTTTGGGTTTGTACCAATTGTATGATTTAGATGTGTATTCCTAAAGTTGAGATGATGCGCATTCTTAAGGCTTGTCACTTATCTCCAGTTGAGGGTCACCATGGTAGTACTCGCATAACCCATAAGATCTTACTATGTAGTTTATATTAGACAACTATTTATAAAGATGCATATGACTATGATCTTGCCTGTAACCAAAGCCAGTGTCAAGGAAATATCTCACAAAAGCATGAGCTTCCCATGACACCTATTATTGAGATTGAGTTAGTTGATGTGTCGATAATTGATTTCATGGGTCTATTCATGAGTTCTTATCGTATGAAATATATATTGGTAGAAGTTGTCTATGTTTTTAAATAGGTGAAAGCAGTTGGGCTTCCCAATAGTAAGGGTCGCAGTTTCACAACATTCTTGAAGAAAAATATTTTTCTTAATTTGATACTCAACGTGCTATTATTAGTGATGGTGGGTCCCAATTTTGAAATCATTTGTGTAAGGTCCTTCTTGAAGGTGGCAACACCATATCATTCGCGGAGTAGTGGGCAGGTTGATGTCTCCAATCGTAAGAGTAAGTCCATATTGGTGAAGACTGTGAATGTCATTTGGACTGACTAGTCAAAGAAGCTAGATGATGCACTTTGGGCTTACCGAACAATTTTTAAAACTTCCATAGGTTCTTTTCCATATCATCTTGTGTACGATAAGGCATGCCACTTGACGGTTGAACTTGAGCACAAGGCATGATGGGCATTTAAAAAGCTAAATTTTGAGTGGAATGATGCTGTAAGTTTGAGAATGAGTAAGATGAATAAGTTTTGACTCCATTCTTTTGAGAGTTCTGCTTTGTACAAGGAGAAGATGAAGTTGTACCATGATATAATATTGAGAAACATGTATTCCATCTTGGGGATGTGGTCTTATTGTATAATTCGAGGCTTCACTTATTTCCTATAAAGTTAAAGTCTAGGTGGTATGGACCATTCACCTTGGTTAGAGTATTTTCTCATTTTGCAATTGACCTAAAACGAGATGAAGAAGCCCCATTCAAGGAGAACGAGTATCGTGTTAAACACTTAATGGGGAGTATGTAGGAGTCGAAGGTTTGTGATGATGTAAGCCTTGATTAAGTCTGAGTAGCCAAGGAAACCGAGTCATGCCACTATGTTAAATTAGGCACTTTATGGGTGGAAACCCTGGGCTTGTTGGTGAAGTCTGAGTATCTGACATAGACACATCATGCCGCAATTTTAAATCAACCGCATCTTAAGCGGTAACCCAATGTGTTAGTGTTCACTTTGTTTTTTGTTTTGTTGGTTAAAACATGGAGAAACACCTGGAAACTAGTAAGAAATTAAAAAATTCAGACAAGTCCATACTAGTGGACCTACGACCCTACTTATGGGGATCGTACGTCCAACCTATGAAAGGTAAGTGATACCGTAGGTGTTAGAAAATTTTAGGGATTTTTTCGGTCTCTAAAGTTGTACTTACAAACCCACTTATGAGGGTGTAAGTACAACCTATGATCCAATAAGTAGGGTCGTAGAAATCAAACAAAAATAGAGGTTGCAGGATCTACTTACGGTCCCACCAATGAGGGCCATAAGTGACCACGTAAGTGGGTGAAAAATTATTTTGGCCCAAATCAAAATTTTGGACGGACCCATAAAGATTCGATCCGAACCAGCTTGCCCTCACCCATAAATAATTCTTGGATTTAACTTGTTAAAAACATGTTCTTGATCATAGATCTTGAGATAGTACTTGATGTAACCCTGAGATTGGTTAAGTGTCATTTTTCTTGATAATTGTGGAGCCTAGAATTGGTAAAAGGAATTTGTTGCATGATTCTTGCTTGAGAAACCTGTGATCACATAATTAGCGAAAGTAGAAGTCTAATAATGAGATGACAACCCAAATATATGTGCAAAAACCGTGGGTATTAACTTATTACATATTGTAGTGTTAGAACTTTGGATAAAATTGAAATTATGCACTGTGTAGGGATGAAATTTTTGAGAAAAAGCTGACTCACTCTCAGAGGCATACTTACGAAGCCATTTACTGGCCTCTTAATTAGTACCTACGAGGGCATAAGTAACCTCGTAAGTCTGAGACCTGAAGACCTGAAGCTTTAGGGCGGGTACCTATGACCCCTGTATTTACTACTTATGTCCCATAGATAGGGGTTGTATATAGACCTTACCTTGGATTGTCAACTCTTTTCCAGATTTTTTGTCATGTTATTGTGTTTCAAGCACTAACAACTAACTTTTGAGGTACAATGGCACCAAAATTAGCGTAAAAAGAAGGGAGTTCAGTCTAAGCTATGAGATGAGTCTCCTAAATAGAGTGGATCCATTGAGGAGTATGCTATGAGCCCAGAATAAGCTAGGGGTTGGTCATAGAGATAGGGTATAACTGTAATAGTTTTTGCTAAGTTGCGCAATCAGCCCATACCATCACAGGCCCCACAGGTAGAACCACATTAGAACTAACACACTTTATTCAAACTAGGATTCAAATAAAGAAATTGAGTCAGTTACCACCATACTCTCCCCAACTTAGTAGGAAGGATACATCAGATGCTAGTTCGGAGGAGGAGGTTGAGTATGGGTTAGTTTTAAGGTCCAAAAAGGAGGAGGATGTAATTGAATTCAAGTATCAATAGGAGTCATAGGTTGTATCTAGTTATGAAAGTGAGTCTGGATTGGGCTTAGTAGCACCCCAATCTTATGTGGGTGTTGATGTAGCACAGGTCCCATATGAGATATATTCATTATTAAGTCAAGGGACTGAAGCCACTACTTAGGGTACCCATCCTACTTCTTCAGTACCTATGGTACTAGAGTCTAAATCCACACATGTCTAGACCATACCTATAGCTAAGATTCCTTTAGATAGTGTATGGAGGGGATATGGTAGCTTTTTGAGCAAGATAGCTTTATCACAGGAGCAGGGATGTCCATGACATAGTATTATGGGAGAGGTTAGGATTGAGTTGAAAGGGTTAGCAGGAGATCTAGACATGCATGCCTTTTTAAGAGATATCATTTGGGGTGGATGACCCATCCTTTCGGTTCATACAACTCGAATCTTGTTCGTGAGTTTTATGCATCTTATGCAACCACCATATAAAGGGCTACCCTAGACAAGGGCAGATCAATTAAGAAGCATCAACAAACTCACACTTTGGTCAGGGGGTTAGATTTGACATTTTTAAGGCAATTGTCAGTTGAGTGTTATTTAGGTCAGATTATATGGGGCTGATCACAACAACTGAGTTTGATTATCATATGCGGTTTATGCATAGTAGGCTTTCTATGAAGTACCTAGAGAAAAGACATAGAGACTTGATTTGGTTAGATAGATAGCCATATAAATGCTAAGTTGGGAACTGATGCCCTATGGGTTGAGAGAATGAGAGAGATAAAGAAGACATTGATTACACTTTGCAACAAAGTTTTGGTGGGTAGTGGTACGTCCTAAATTGAATTCGACTTTTGTGGAAAATGTCCTCACATAGGACAGAGCTTCTTTGATTTCCAGCCTAATTGCTAGATATGATATTGACTTTCCCAGATGGATCAGGCTAGAGAATCACATGAAGTCATTTGAGAAGACCACCACTTTTCTATTCCATTGTGTGATTCAGCAGTTATGCGATGCAGGTGAAGTGCCACCTATTCTAGCGGTAGGCTGATGATAGGCGAATTTACACGCCTATATCAATATATTTTGCCCATATTTTAGCCTAGTTTTGAGAACAAAGTATATATTTCATGCACTTTTAGTCCTTTTTCCTGTAAATGAGCTAACAAACATGATTAGTAAAGTTTCAGGTATAAATGATGCAGAATTCAGCATTTTATGGCTTACTTGACGCAAAAGAAAGCTCACGAAGGAAGGGAAGGGAGTTTACACGCCTAAGGACCAAAACTGCTGCATGGAAAATCTGTCCCGGGCTAAAACAACATTTCTGAAGACTTTGGGGATTTGCAGTAACTTAGTTGGATTTGGACAATGATACATTAACCTAGTACAATTGGGTTATGTATTTCATTAGTTTATTTGGATTATGATAATGTTACATTAACCTAGTATAATTGGGTTAAGTATTACATTAGCCTAGTAGAATTTGGTTAGATATTTTATTTATCTAGTAGGATTAGGATATGGGTATTATAAATACCCTATCATGCTAGAGATTTGCAAGGAATTTGGGAGAGGGGATATCACAATACTTTCTTCCATCCCTCTCATCTTCCACTACAAACAATTCTACAACTCTTCTAATCTTTCCATTAATTCTATTTTTCTTCTTCTACTCTTCTATTCTTAAATTCCACAACAAGAGAATTGTTACTTTGCCTAGGAATTCACGCCTCACGCCTACCACCTAAGCTACACGAAATTACTCAATCTTGTGGTATAACAACAATGTCAATCATGATCTCCTTCGCATTCATGGGTAACTAAACTTCTCTGTTGAGGTTATGGAAACCGTATGAGATACTATCTATTGCTGTGAGTTTGTGAGTTCGCGACACGTATACTGCTTATATCATTATTCTCTTCATCTTAGTCTACATTCTTTGTGGTTGCAAACGCAAGAATACGCCAGTATAACATTTAACTTGTTCGAAAGAAAGGTTATTTGTCTGGAAAAGAGATAATGTCAAGGTAGTAGGGTCACCCCCTAAAATTCCCTACTAAAAAGCTAGTGCCGTAACTGGACTAACCTCTTGGAGAATTCGTACCGTTAGACACGCTTTAAGCTCGAAAGAGCTAAAGTGAAATAATCCTCGAATAGGTCGAAAGACGCCTGGATTTACCATCGAATACAATTCTCTATAAGCAGTTGCATGTCAGAATTCTACACACTCATAGCCAATAGAGACGTATACCTCAGAAGGTGAACATAACCCCAACGCCTCAATTGTCATTGTTTTCAACTTACGTAACAATCTTTCTCTTTTACTTTGCTATTTTCAGCTTTTATTTAATTGTTTTGGTGACACATTACAATCCCCCCTTTTTACGAGACTTGCACCAAAAGTTTAGTAATCTTGCTTACTTGTTGGCCAAGCTATTCCCTGTGGGATCGACACCCAACCCAAGTTGGGTTCTATATTTGCTAACGACCGCTTTACACTCCTACGAGAGCTGTAGATTGAGCGTTATCATAGACCAACAGATCAAAGTGACTCGCATGGAAGACATTATTTTAATCAAGGATTGGGAGAACTCGGTCCTTGCACATAGAGCGTAACCACCTTTGACTTTTGGTATGGCCCATTCTGAGGGGCCCTCTATTCCAACAGATCTTGTTAAGAGGCTGAATATAAGTATTGATATTGAGATAGGTGAGTATAGATATAATATTTTGATTACTACAGGCAGGGAGATATCCAGGAGAATATCCGTACCAGCCCTAACTTCTACTTTAGAGATAACTGAGGTATCCACTTTTCCCCAAATTGATCAGCTGCTGGGATTGTTCAAGTGTCATATGTGTTTATACAAAATATGATTGAGAATCAATATGAGGTAATTGAGGTCCTCACCCAGATAGAGACTTAGTTAGACACACTATTTGAGAAGGTACGACCATGGGTTTGGACTACGTTAGAGGCTTTTTAGCACAAATTAAAGAGGTGGATGATGGAAGTTTTGGAGGAGTATACTAGAGAGATGAATGCACATATAGACAACTTTGATACTCGGATGAGTGAATGTCTATGTGAGGTCAAGATACTAGACTTGTTGGGCCTACGTGAGGAGATAAATACTCTACATTCAGAGGTCCGATCGTTATCTAAGAGCCATATTTCAGTAGTTCCTCCAATTATTCTATCTATTATGTATCCTCTACCCCGAGATCATATTATGGCATATGATCTATCATGGATGATGAGGTGGCCTTGATTATTGGGGCCAAAAGTGGTTGTGAGAATGAGCTATATGACCCAACTATGAACTATCAGCAAGACCTAAAAAGGGTATCTCATGATCCGGTTATTCCCGCCTTTGTTGATGAATGGAGGTATGCCGAGATGGTAGATGGAGCCTCCAATAGCCATGTACCACAACCACCTCTTCCAATTGAGGCCCATCATGCCCCAGATAGGGTGAGTCAGATTTGGATGCCTTAAGTATCCCAAGTATATTTTCATCCCTTGTTTGACTTTATAGTTATGCACCGGGGACAATGCATAGTCTTTAGTTGGGGGTGAGGGTGTACCATAATCGAGGGTTTTCTTTCCATATTTATTTTCCCGTTGATCGCGTTATCATTGTAGAACTGGTATGTTTAGGTCATAATGTGTCTTATATTTTGTGTTATTTGTTGTTTTTGTTTAATTAGGGGAAAAAATTAAGGAACCTAAGGGCAGTTGATATGTTTTGTGTGTTTGTAAGTGTTTTTAAAAAATGATACCCCTCCAAAAATTTTGTGAACTCTGTGTATGTTTAACTATTGTGAATCTTGTCGTGGCATTAGAATTAGTGACTATAATCAAAGCTTAGTATTTGCATGAATGGTATAGTTAGTAATTGTAAATATAACCTTATACCATGTGTTTGTGAGATACTTACCTAGTTCTCTTAGTGCATTTAATCTAGAACTTTCCCGGTTAGTCTTGACTAGGTTGTAGAATAGTTGGTTAGAACATGATTATAGGCCTTTTTCTTATTAAGTTCACCCTTAGCCTAAATAACCATCCAAAAATGAATAAGTATCCCTTGATCCCTAAATTGAGCCTATATTGACCTATTTTTTTGACTTCACTTTTCCACCTTCCTAATTGATTACAATGAACTTATTTTGGCTCTGGTTCCTCCTTGGATACTGTGCACCTCAACTCAGGCAAATCTTCTAAGTTGAGGATGGCTATCATAGGGGTGCGTAGTTTTAATTGGGTATGCAGAAGGGTGTTTAATGTGAAAGAAAAAGTAAGTAAGGCCGGGTGTGGTAGAAAAAAACTTGAGAAAACAGAATAAATGAAAAGGAGAAAATGAGGGAATAAAAGAAGAATCGTTGTGAAGTGGAGCCAAAATGTATGTGCAGTGTCAAGGAGGGCGAGTCACTAGATCCCAAATGTACCATACCTACCCCCTAAGCCTACATCACAAGATGAGTAAAGTCCTATAGTGATCCTAGTCCAATTGTAAAAAAAACTAAGGTATAGAAAATAAGGACAAGCCTATGGTGTTCTATGCACATTGATTAGAACTTCTTTTGTAAGCGTGAGTGTCTTGACATAGTCTTGCGCATTATAATGATTATACTGTGAGAGTTGGGACTTCTTTCTATGAGGATACATGTATTGTTAACTGTTTATTTGTTTAGATAATGTAACTTGCATATTTTATTGATTGTTTGTTGTTAATGTAATGCCATAGATTGATTCCATTCGTTCATACTATTTTGCTACATAGATCCACACAATGGTTTTGTAAAGTTGGAAAAAAGAGGGGTAAGAGTTTTTGAGCTAAAATTGAATTGACTGTTGTAGGTGCCTTAGGTTTCTCTTAGTTAAGTATCGTGTTGTTCTGGTTATGGGTTTGTTGGACATGGAAACATTCTAAGTTGAGGGTGTTGATGTTCCATGATTTCATGATACATTCGATGATCAAAACTAGAAATTATGCAAGTACATATGTACTTTTTATTAGATGTGATGTGTTTTTGTGTTTGTTTGGCAGAAAAACAAGGTTAGATGCAGAAGAGGAGAAAAGAAGTGGAGTGTTGCCGAGATACTCACTTACAGACCAACTTACTAGCCATAAGTGGGACTTACGTCCTCCATAAGTGACTCCATAGGTGACAGAGGTAGATTCTGAAAGTCCAAAGTTTATTTCCAAGACTTACTAAGGCCACCAACGGGGCATAAGTAGAACCTACGACCCTCGTAGGTACCCCCGTAGGAGGATGATCTGAAAACTGTTGATTTCTCTAAGACGTGTGAACCTACCTAGGATCCACAGGTAGTACCTATGGCCCGTAAGTGGTTTTGTAGGTAAGTGTCGACTTAGATTTTCCTATTTCATTGTGGTTATGATTTTTAGGGTTCTAATGTATTCTGTAAGTACCTCATTGATGTATTGATATTAGCTTACACACTCTTTATACTTGCAACATTATATTGAGTTTTGAGATTTAATTTTGATCTTAGAATTCCTGTTCTTGGTTTGTATGGTTGGATATCAACTCGAGATTGTGATTTTTATTGATAATTTATTGTAATATTATTCATATGCTTTATTTCTTGAGTTATATAGGTGTTCTTATGAACATGAGCGGCTAAACCTCTTAACTAGGGTTGTGCGAACCTTGATGGAATTACAAAATAAAGAAAGTGCCATGTCTTTCTTGATTGATGCTCTTGCATGTATTGTAATTTTCTAAAAAAGTTCACAACAGTAATTTGAAGCTATGAACCTTCATCTAATTAACTTGAGACCTAAAAGGAGATATTTAATCAGGGATCCATGGCAAGGGTTAGTAACACGACACTCTAAGATTAAAATGGTGATGAGTAAAATTCACCAAAAGTGTTCAAAACACGGTTGGTGATACATAATTGTTAGATTCTACATGTAAGACATTGAGATAGTTTGACAAAAGCACGATAAGTCTACGGAGTTAGGAAGTCGGGGGATCACAGTCCTAGTATTTATCTCATATTAATTCCAACCTACAGTGAACAAGATTCGTTACTACTTTTACTGTTCTCACAAAATCCTCTAATTTACTTTCTGCACTTTCTGACTACGTCAACAAGTTCTTGACAGAGATTCGTCCTATTCCCTGTGGGTTCGACCCCAAAATTTGTTGGATTTTATATTTGACAACGACCGCGCTATACTTTCATGGAGGTGGGATTTTGGAGACATCAAATTTTGACGAACAATTTTTTGCTATTTTTTCAAGTCTCCAAATGGACACTCACGATTCATTTGAGACCTAATAAAAATAAATCATATATGCTACTAGGTTTTTTTCAACATTTCAAACTCAATAGCAATGTCAGATTTAAAAAAATATATATTTTTAATAAATTAACCTGAGACTCTATTTTACTATTTTTCAAACCAAGGGGCAAAATGAGATATAAAGGCCCCAAACTTGAACAAACGATGCTACCAACCCAAAATCAACATTACAAATCTAATGAAATAGTCAGAATCCTCATCTAAGACTCTAATTATAAAACGTTGACCAAATTCAAACCTATTCTTTTAAGGATATTCAAAATCACAAACTCAAATAACACACTCTTGAATGCATCGGGGACGGTCTCAACCATCTCCACAACTCATAAATCATATAAGGCAACCACAGGGAGGGGCAAAATGATCAAAACGCAAAAAATTCTAAAATCATATTGAGGGTCATTGCACCATCTCTTTAGCAACTATAGACCACTTCTTACACTTTTTCTAAATAATTTCCATTTGTTATACTACTATACCTTATTACATTATATATAAAATTTTGAAGGCAAGAGCTCACAAAGACTTTTCTTTTGCATTTGCTATCATCTAGTGCATATGTTGGTCCCATATAGTGAAGGAGGAAGGTTGTATCTTCATCCATCTTAGTGGTTTCTCCAAAATTCAATTAGTATATTCACATTCCACAAACAAATAATACTTATAGTCATGATGTTTCTCACAAAGATAATAGTCCGGACTTACTTGCATACCTCCACTTCAGTAGGCGATTTGTAGTGAACAATTTACCTTGCATAAGTAGAGAAGTCGTGAACCTTGCATTTGGCCTTGCAACATTGCTATACATCAGACACTTCCATACTACTTGTGGCCTTTCAGGTAATAGTTGATGGTAGAATTGTCTTATCACACTCTGTCCTAAGTAGGCTTATTAACTACAAGCTTTCTCTGGATCTCTTTCTTTTGATTCTATTTTTGCTTTATTGATCATGAACAAAAAACTTTTCTTTCTAAGTCAAACATGAAAATACACTTGTAACAACAATAAATTGTAGATACCACACTCGAACAATAACTATTATCTTAAATAAAAGAAAATATATGTAAACTGTAATCATCTAAACTATTAAAATTGTGATTGTTTCAAATAGAAAAAGATTTATTTTAGTTTTATTCATATAACATTTTGATAGCATTGGTATATTGATATTTATTAATTAAGGCTTTAGAATGTAAGTTTAGGTTTATTTGTGCTTTAAATGAGCTAAAATTATAAGTCAAAAATTGTTGTTAAAACACTAAGAAATTAGAGCTATGATAAAGTTATAAGAAATATTATAAACTATATATGTATAAAATAATTTTAAAATTGTACATCTATAATGAGATATGTGTGATCTCGATTTGACTTTCTTAGTAAAAAATCAGAATTAATATAACCATTTTTGTCATGACCCTAAAGTTGATGTCATGGTGACACCTACCTCGATAAAGTCTTGGTAGGTAAGTCGAAAAACCCACAATGGAAGAAAATGCGAAGAAAACAAGAAAATAAGAGACTTCTAAGATGAAGTCAGGCCATAACAATCATAATCAAAACTAAGAATAAAAATACTAACAAATTCCAAAACACTAGTGTTATAAGTGGAAATAGCATCTAATACATAACCAAATTTGCAATACATAAGCCTATCCCTGAAGTAAATAAGGACAAGATAGAATACAAAGAGGTCCAAAAGTTGTCCGAACTCTGGATGATTACTCGTAGCTCAAATACCAACTCTGATAATGCAAAATTAGCTGTCATGAGTCATATTAGAACTAGGATATGCACCAAAAAATACACAGTGATGTTCCATGGAACTTTGATGCATAAAATAAGGAAATTATGGAAGGACTCAGGTATTCTTATTAGATATGATGTACATTTGTGCTAATTTTTTCAGGGAAATAGGGTTCAAAGCAAAGACTGAGGAAAATAGATGAAAAAGTGATGATGTGGTGACCTACTAGTCAACCTATAACTCATGGGTAGCACCATAATTCATGGGTAGAACCTATTCTCTATGAGTAGCTGGTGTGAGTTGAGTTCTGAAGAATGTTACAGTGCCTGATTTCTATGATACCTACCTATATTCCATGACTCTAACTCATAACACGTAAGTTGCAATTGTGACTTGAAGATCTGAAAGCTTGATGTCAAATCTGATTTTCATGACTAGAAGACACAACTCGTGGGTGGTACGCACGACCCAACCCACGAGTCGTGAGTTGCTACTGACCCAGATTTCCTACACTATTTAGGATAGATTTTATTTTGTATCTACAAATACTTCTTGGATGTTTTATTGTTAGGTTACCCACTTTATATACTTTTTACATTGTTTTGAGTTCTAAGTTACATTATTAATCTTTGAATTGTTGTTCTTGGTTTTTAGGGTTTAAAATTTATTTGAGATCTCAGGTTTTTTGCCTTAGTCTTTGTACGTAAAACATAATGTTTTCATCCTTGGAATATTTATTTGTTCTTACGACCATGAGAAATTAAACCCTACAACTAGGCTTGTGGCAACCTTGATGAATTAACAAAGAAGGTTGAGTGCGAAATCATTCTAGATTGATGTTCTTGTATGTATTGATATTTTCTTTGATTTTATTGCTTTCTTGACAAGTGCACACGCTATGAAATTTCCTATAGTCAAACTTGATTGAGAGAGAGGTAGAGATTAGGAAAAGTAGATAATAATAGTAATTTTAAGCTATCAACCTTCATCTAATTAACTTGAGTCGTAACTAAATTGTTAGTCTGAGTTCAAAATATAAGGGTTAGTAATGTGACTCTAAGATCGAGAGGAGATGAGTGAAATTCATCCAAACCAAGATTGAGATATGGTTAGGTGATACATAACTTATTAGATCTTGAATGCAAGACATCAAGATAGTTTGACAAGAATGAAAAGTCTGTGGAGTTATTAAGTCAAGGGAACAAAATTCTAGTGCTCGTCTTATATTGATAACAAGTTTAATTGCCCAACAATCATTACTGTTACTCTGATTATTATAACACCCCTCTTTTATTATATACACAATTTCCTAATACGTCAGTAAGTTCTTGATAGATTTTTGGCCTATTCCTCTTCAGATTGACGCCAACTTGGTTGGGTTTTATATTTGATTCAATGACTACTTTATACTTTCTTAGAGGTGTAATTTGGGAGACATTACACAATAAGAGTGAGTACGGTCCACTTGTACTTAGTAGGTATCATTGTTCTATTGAACAACGTACAAAATAAAACAAGTAAAAGATACTATGAGTACAAAACCTTCAAACAGAAAAATTCCCAAACAATAGCTCACACCATCTTCACTAATAGTTCTACAATATAAAGACAATAACAAAACTTATACACAAAATATAACTTAGGAAACTAACTATACGACAACAACAAAAAGGAAATACAATGATGTAATGTAATACAATGCAATAATGATATGATAATAAATGTAAGCCATCACATGGCCTTTTGTATACACCTTTTGAGCCTCAGCGATTGAAGACAGGCCCCATGGGGGTTTGCAATAGATACATTTTCTTATATCTCAGTTTCATATCTCAATTTACCTCTCTAACTAATATTTATGGATCAAGGGTTTTATAAAGTGACTTATTCACATATCTAGCTAATGTTCATGGATTAAGAGTTTAATAAAATATTTCTCATTAGTACCAATTTCCATGAATATGAATGAATGAAATGATAGTGCATGCTCATAATCAAGTCAATATAAAGTAAATGAATCAATTCAAATTTTGATATAAATGAGCTGAAATCTCCTTAATATGATAATAGTCCATGATATGATCCCTCCTTATCACCACTAAAGTGAATAGTCATGGAGACATCAATAATATCATATAAAAAATCCCTTTCTCGGGTATTGCTATCATGATAAAGGTAAATAATATTTAGATAGGCCTATAATATCTATTCCAGCCCATGCATAGGAAACACAAAAATAATGACAATTAATGCATAAATAAGGGCTACAATATCAAATAAAGCCCCCACACGAGCATTATATTAATTATAACATCTCAAATCAATAATAATATACATAAAATCTCCCATACAAGAAACAAGATAATACTAATAACCTCGAAATACAATCTCCCCATCTAACTCTCTAACACACCATATGCTTTACAAGAAAGTTAACTACCCAGCTTAATCTAAAGAAAGTCAAGCCATAACCTATCTTGAAATATCAAAAGATCACGCCTAAGCCTTCAACGTGGAGCTTTTTCTCCATGAATGATCTTAAAATAAGATAAATCTATCAAAAATATAATCTACACATCAAGAGAAGATAATTATATCCATATTAGCTATATTTAAATCAGGTCTAAAATTAATTTAAAGAACAAATTCAAAAACAAAAGGGTAAAACCAAAATTTTATTTTAGAAACATCTACCCCATGTTATAAGGAGTCTTTATTTGAAAATTCAAGAGAAAATGAGTTGAAATTTTCAAATTAATAAGAAACTATTTTAAGAGTTTACCAGGAAAATCCTTAAATTCTAGTTTGAAAAATAAGATTAAAAGGCGTTTTGAAGGTAGAACCAATGGATAATGATGAAAATATAAATTTAGAACTTACCCAAAATATTTTGGTAAGGAATCCTTGAAATCGCCACTATCCTAGGTCCAAAAGATAAGAAATGGCTGCAAATTATGAAAAGAGGGATATACACTGCCTAGGTGTCCCCTTTTAACAATCACAATCGCTTATGCCAAAATCATAATTGACCAGAATCAGAGCCTTCATAAATATGATCAGCCTCCTCGTATCCGCGATGAATAAAATCCTAATCCCTGTGATTGTTATCCCCCACCTCAATGGCCATGCCCCACAAAATCCTTCTCTTCAAATAAAAGGGTTGGCTGTAACATCCTTGATTTTAGGTACTTAAAAATTTCTAAAATTTTATCCTCACTGCCCAGACTATAACTCCCTTTATGAGTCATAAGGAGTCTTGATGGGTCTTAAAGACCCAATCGTAGCCTGACTAGTATGTCGGCCTGAAGTTTTTGTCCTGACTATGAATTAGACTCTATGAGTCATAGGGTCTCATAACAAATCATATGGTGCCTTCTATTGTCTAACCAGTGTTATGCCTAGATTTTTTCTACTTTAATAACGACTGGACTATGCGAGTCGTAATGACTGAGCACGAGTCGTAAGGTACAACTCATGACCAAGTTAGTGTTGGTGGTTCTGGGAACTGTCCAGACTATGAGTGGGACCTTATGAGTCGTAAGGTAACCCTAAGAGTCACAAGGTCAACTGTAGTGACCGAGATGTGATTTTTCAATCTTTTCATAAAGGGCATTTTGGTAAATTCTCCTTTTCCGTTACTTGAATCTCCATGACCATAAAGAACATTAAGAGATTATTTCTTATTTATAACACAATCAAAAACACTCTTAAACTCACTAAATTCCTTTCAATTAAGATACTTAGGGTTTCCAAGAAGTTCATCATTTAGAGCTCTCAAGGGAAAATTCCCTTCATTACTCTTGATATTTTAGGCATGTTACTCTCACATAATTATTAATTTATTAAAAAGTATTTATTTAAATGGTTTAATTATATGGTTTTGAATGTGGGTTTTGATACGATTGGAGTCTTTTGATATGGTGATTCTTAGGTTGTTTTTCCATGATTTATTATGCATTGTTTATGCTTTATTGGTGGTTTTGAACTTATGGGATGTATGATAATGGTGAAGAAACTAAGTGGTCATGGTTTTCTCCAAGATTGGTATTTTGAAATTGGAATTTGATTTTAATAATTCTATCTCCTCAACCCACTTGTGTAAATGGCTTTGGATTGTGAATTTGCTAATTGGTTTGACTTACTCACTTATGATATTGCAGTGCATTTATGATTAAACAATGAACATAGATTTTGAAAACCTTGTTGGCTATGATTTGATTTAATGAATAAAGGGGGCCGAGGTATTTCCCTAGGTTAATGTGATTGTTATGGCATAGAGACAATCTTGGAAGTGCAAGGTATGATGATATCCATGGTTTTCCTTGATGGTTGGTTCATTGGTTAATAAATGGTTTATGTGAAACTTATTTTAAATTAGGCTTAATTGAGGTTATTTAGTAAAGTCATAAAGGTGTGTGTCTTGGATGAATTATACTGGAAACTACTATTTGTCGACATGAGGTTTGGTCTTGATAAACTGTTGCATAGTTCACACTATTGATATATTTGTATCTTTGATTGATGTGGGGTTGGTTCATTCCTCGGTTCTTCTTGATACATCCGGTTCATGCGGCTAACACGCACTGAGGCCCTTTCAGAAGGGAGAGCTGAACACATATAGCCTGTGGGTGCCTATTTATGATGGTTGAGCTACATAGTCCAGGATAAAGTTTTACTTCATGCTAAGCCTTGTTCCCTTTCTAGTCATGACACACTTATATATATATATGGTTATGTGCATTGAGTTTGAATCATTGATAATGGTATCATCTTATCCCTTATCCCTGAGTCACATGCTAGTGCTGAACCCACTAACTGTATTCGGACGTTGTACCCCCATGCAATACAGGTATTAAAGATACTTCTACTTTTTCTATGCAGTGTTAGGTGGATCGTCTCAATTCGTCGATCGTTGGTCTTAAAGTGGTGAGCTTCCATTCTCTAGAAGACCTGGTTGTTTCCTCAGTTTCTTTTTATTGACTACGATTGAAAAGTTCATATCAACATTATCATTTTCATTGTCATTATCTGAGTTGGGGGCATGTTCCTACACTTTATTGATTTTGGTTTTGTTAGAAGGCTTTATGGATTACTGTGGACTTGGGTGATGTTGGTTGGGTTTTTTTGATCAGTTATCGGTTATCGATTATAGACATGTCCTTAATTATTTAAGCATATCCTATGATATCTTGTTATATATTTGGAATTCATCTGTTGTTGGGTATATTATGTTCTATTTAGCTAGGTGTAGGGGGTGGTCTCAATTCCTTATTGGACTTGAGATACGCGTCATGGCTAAGCCCTAGTTTGAGTTATGACAAAGTTAGTATCAGAGCCTAGGTTTGGTGTTATTGGGTGTCCATAAAGTCGTGTCAAGTATAGTATCTTTTATGGATGTGTAGCGCACCACACTTATAAGAGAGAGGCTATGGGGTATTCAGTAATTTTTCTCTTTCTTGTTGTTCTATTTTGGGCTATAAGGTCTAAGATCTTGAAATCTCGTCTAATTATCATTTGTTCTCTTTTCAGATCATGCCTCTAAGAAGATCTGATATTCATGGATACTCTTCTATACCGCTTAAGGATAATATGGACGGGGCCATCCTACTCAAGGAGTTCAGATGTGGTATAGGGTCACAACTTTTGATTGCCCTAGTGGATATTCACTAGTTCCCATTGATCCTTGTCCCACTGGTAATACTCATCCTTGGTCATCTCCAGGAGATGTTACCAATGTTGAGTTACGTTGTTCCATTCATCTATTGACCCAGTTAGTGACATCTCAGTCATGTAAGTAGAGTTTTATTGGTGATGTTGTGAGTTCTTCTGAGTCCATTAGAGTTGGCTAGTTTATGAGGCTAAATCCTACGACCTTAAGTGGTTTTAAGGTTAGTTATAAGGTTGAGGAAGATCCTCAAGGGTTCATAGATGATATGGAGAAAATTATTTATGTGATGCATAATTATAACTTTGAGGGTGTGAAGTTCACTGAATACAAGCTGAAAGATGTGGTGTATCATTGGTATAAGGAGTGGGATCAGTCTTGGGGAGATAATGTGGAGTTGGATTTATGGGAGGATTTTTTTAGTACTTTTCTTGACCGCTTTTTTCCTTAGGAGTTGAGATAGATGAAGGCTAAGAAGTTTATGAATTTGAAGAAAGGCAAGATGACTGTGAATGGGTATGCCTTGATGTTTCATCAGTTGTCCTGTTATGCTCCAGAGATAATATCTAATATGAAGTCTAAGATTAGGAAATTTGCTTGGGGATTGTCTCGAGACTTGGTGTTATTGTGTAAGGCTGCCTTATTGAATAGTGACATAGATATCTCTAGGCTTGTGATATATATAACAAGTGGAGGATGAAAAGATAAAGCATACAGAGGTGAGTGAAAGGCAGAGTAAGAAGTTTTGGTTTTCAAATCAGGGTGAAGGTTAGCAGCATAGTGGTAGAGATGGTAGGAAATGGTCTAAGGAAAAGTGGGGGAATTTTTTTTCTTATTCTACGTATAGTTCTCCATATACTAAGCCATCTAGTGATCACCATTTTTAGAGAAACATTGGATTTAAGGCATAAGGCTCCTAATCTCAGGCCAATGGGGCTCAGTCAGCTCTATGTTATCCCCCTTATCATTTTTGTGGTTAGGTACATCATGGATTTTATGACGAGGGGAGGAATAAGTATTTTAGATATGGTCATCCTGGCCACATTCAGAGGAAATACCCTTCAGGCGATGTTGCTACCGGGGCTAATAAGATCCCGATTGTTGTATCTTCTGTTCCAGCACCAAAAGGTGGTACTTTTGGGTCTGGCACTCATCGTAATCATCTATATACGCTTACAAATCTTCAAGATTCTGAGGTATCTCTTGATATTGATACTGGTACGCTAAAACTATTCTCTTGTAATGTATATTGTCTACTTCATCCTGGGTTTACACTATCTTATGTGACCCCCTATTTGGCTATTCATTTTGGTTTTGATCCTGAGTGTATTCCTGGTCCCTTTTTGATGCATACCCCGATGGGTGACTAGATTATGTCTAGAAGAGTCTATAGGGGTTGTGTGGTATCCATTCGTGGTAGGGAGATGTTTGTGGACCTGATTGATTAGACATGTTATACTTTGACGTGATTTTAGGGATGGATTGGTTGCACTTGTCCTATGTTTCTCTTGACTTTTGGACTCGAAGGGACAGTTTTGATTCCTGAATAATCAAGTGGTTGAGTGGGGAGGTAGTTCCCTAGTGCCTAAGGGAGGATTTATTTCTTATATTAGAGACCAAAAATTGGTTTCTAAAAGGTGTCTTTATAATTTAGTTCGGGTTAAGGATTCTAGATCCAAAGGTCTTTCCTTGCAATTGGTACCTGTGTTCTGTGAGCTTTCCGAGGTATTTCTAGATGAACTTCCTGGTGTTCCTCCTGATAGGGATATTGATTTTAGGATAGATCTTCTATCGGACACTCGTCCTATCTCTATCCCTCCTTATAGAATGGCTTAAGATGAGTTGAAAGAACTCAAGGAGTAGTTGAAGGATATTCTAGATAAGGGTTTTATTCGCTCTAGTATTTCTCCCTAGGGTGATTTGTTTTTTTTCGCACATAAGAAAAATAGGATCTTTCGAATGTATCTAGACTACCGCAAATTGAATAGGGTGGCGCTGAGGAATAAGTATCCACTTCTTAGGATTGATGACCTCTTTGATCAGCTTCAGGGTTCTAAGTACGTTTCTAATATTGATCTTCGATCGGGTTACCATCAGTTAAAAATTAGGAATGTGGTCATCCCTAAGACAAATTTCCTAACCTAGTATGGTCATTTTGAGTTTTTGGTGATGTCCTTTGGTTTGACTAATGCCCCGACGACATTTATGGATCTTATGAATTGGGTATTCCGTCAGTTCTTGGATTTTTTCGTAATTGTGTTTATTGATGATATTTTTGTGTATCCCAAAAGTGAGGTAGATTATGCCGATCACCTCCACCTTGTGTTGAAAACCTTGAAGGATCAACGATTGTATGTGAAGTTCTCTAAATATGAGTTATGGTTAAATACTGTAACCTATTTTGGCCATATTATTTCTAGTGAAGGGATCATGGTGGATCCACAGAAAGTTGTTGGTTATGATGTGTCCTAGGCCCAGGACTCCAACCAACACTCAGAGCTTCTTGGGTTTATCCGATTACTATAAGAGGTTTGTGGAAAGTTTCTTTCCATTGCTTCCCCATTGACTAAGTTGACTCTGAAAAAGGTAAAGTTCTTATGGCCCGATGCTTGTAAAGGTGGTTTTCAAAAGTTGAAAGATAAGTTAACTTTTGCTCTAATTTTGACCCTGCCTGAGGGTGTTGATGGTTTTCTTGTTTATTGTGATGTGTCTTAGGTGGGACTAGGCTGCGTATTTATACAACATAGTAAGGTGGTTGCTTATGCTTTTAGATTATAGAAGGTCCATAAGAAGAGCTATCCGACTCATGACTTAGAGTTATTGGTTGTGGTTTTTGCTTTGAAAATTTGGTGCCATTATTTGAACGAGGTTCATGTTGACATCTTCTCAGACCCTATGAGTTTGCAGTACATTTTCATCTAGATGGAGTTGAATATCAGGTAAAAGAGATGGCCTGAGTTGCTCAAGGACTACATATGAGTTTTCACTACCATCCAGGTAAAGCTTATGTGGTTGTTGATGCTCTTTGCAAGTTGTCCATGTGAAGCTTATTTCATGTGGATGAGAAAAAGTAAGAGTTGGTGAAGGATATTCATCATTTTTCTAATCTTGGATTTCGTCTCTTGGACTCTGAGGATGGTGGTGTGATGGTGCAAGAGGCAGTGAAGTCATCTCTATGTGCCGAGGTAAAAGAGAAATAGGTTTGGGATCCTACCTTGATATATTTCAAGGATGATGTGGGTCACCAGAATGTGATGGCCTTTGAGATTGGTGGTGATGGTATCTTGAGGTACCATGGTAGGTTGTGTGTTTCTGATATTGATGGATTGCGTGAGAGGATCTTGGATGAGTCTCATGAGTGAAGGTACACTATTCATCCTAATTTGATAAAAATGTACCATGATTTGAGAGAAATTTATTGGTGGAATAACCTGAAGAGGGATGTGGTCTATTTTATGGCTAAGTGCAATGTTTGTCAACAAGTGAAGGTGGAACACTTGAGACCCGATGGGTTTTCTCAAGAAATCAAGTTGTTTGTGTGGAAATAGGAAGTAATTAATATGGATTTCATTACTGGTCTTCCACGGTCGCATCATCAGTTTGATTCCATTTGGGTCATCATAGATAGAATGACTAAGTCTGCTCACTTCTTGCCAGTGAAGACTAACTATTTAGTGGAATATTATGCTAAGGTCTTTATTGAGGAGATCATGAAGTTGCATGGTGCTCCAGTTTCCATTATATCTAAATGAGGTACTCAATCTCATATTACTTTTGGCATTTCTTTTAGAGTGGTTTGGGGACTAAGGTGAACCTTAGCACCGCCTTCCACTCACAGATGGATGGAAAAGTGAAAAGTACAATAAAGACTTTGGAGGATATGCTAAGGTCCCGTGTAGTCAATTTTGGTGGTAGCTGTGTCGACCATTTGCCTCTCATCGAGTTTGCTTATAATAATAGTTGTCACTCGAGTATTGGGATAGCTCCGTTTGAGACTTTGTATGGTAGGAGATGTAGGACCCCATTGGGTGGTTTGAGGTTGGTGAGAATAGGTTATATGGTCCCACCTTTATTCACCAAGCTATGGAGAAGGTGAAGGTGATTCGGGATAGGCTTAAGACCACCTAAAGTCGCCAAAATTGATATGCAAGTGTAAGGCGAAGGGACTTAGAGTTTAACATGGATGATTTGGTATTTTTGAAGGTTTCTCGTATGAAGGGAGTTATGTAGTTTGGAAATAAGGAAAATCTCAGTCTTTGTTATGATAGTCCATATCATATTTTGAGGCGAGTGGGCAATGTGGCTTATGAATTGGAATTGCCTTTGATATTGGGTTATATTTATTCGGTCTTCCATGTTTTGAAGTTGAGGAAATACGTGGGTGATCCTTCCTTGGTTGTTCCTTTGGATAGTGTGGGCATCTCAGATTTCTAATCCTATGAGGAATTCCCAAATGAGATCTTAGATTGGTAGGTTCGCTGGTTGTGGGCGAAGGATGTGTCTTTGATAAAGGTTCTATAGAGGAACCAAAAACATGAAGAAGCTACTTGGGAAGCTAAAGATTACATGAAGTCCAAATTTCTATTCTTGTTTCCTGCTCCGAATAATCGTGAGAGAGGTATGTGTATTCCATAACATCTTTGTTTTTTGACTTTGTTAAAGAAAAATTGTGAATTCGTTGATATCTTGTTTTTTGTCTTTGTTAAAGGCAAGAGTAGGTGTATTTCTTTGTTAAATTGTGCTAAGGGATACCTTGTCTCATTATCTAAAGGGGGAGGATGTAACACCCCAAATTTTTAGTCCTTGAAACTTTTTGAAATTTTATCCTCACTGCCCAGAATATGACTCCCTTTACAAGTCGTAGGGAGTCTTGCTGGGTCTTATGGACCCAACCGTAGCATGGCCAGTATGTTGGGCCTAGAGTTGTTGTCCTGACTATGACTTAGACCCTACGAGTCTTAGGGTATCGTAACGAGTCGTATGGCACTTTTCGTAGCCTAACCAGTATGATGTATAAATTGTTTCTACTTTAACAATGACTGGGCTAGGTGAGTCGTAATAACTAAGTACGAGTGTAAGGTAAGACTCGTAACCAAGTTAGTATTGGTGGTCCTAGACACTATCCATACTATGACTGGGACCTTACTAGTCGTAAGGTTACCCTACAAATCGCAAGAATCACAAGGTCACCCGTAGTGACCAAGCGGTATGTTTTTAGTCTTTTCATTAAGGGCATTCTGATCAATTCCCCTTTTCCTTTACTTGAACCCCACTATCATAAAGCACTTTAAAGGGGCTCATAACACAATAAAAAACATTCTAAAACTCTCTAAATTCTCTCAAGTAAGATAATTAGTGTTTCCAAAAAGTTCATGATTTAGCGCTCTCAAAGAAAAATTCCCTCCATAGCTCTTGATATTTCAGGCATGTTACTCTTCCCCAATTATTAGTTTTTGAAAAACATGTATTTAAATGGTTCAATTAGATGGTTTTGAATATGGTTTTTCATGTGGTTGAGGGTTTAGAAATGGTTGATTCTTAAATTGTTTCTCCATGCGTTATTATGCATTGTTTATGCTTTATTGATGGTTTTGAACTTATGGGGTGCATGAGAATGGTGAATATACTACAGGATCATGGTTTTCTCCAAAATTGGTATTTTGAAATTGGAATTGGCTTTGAATAATTATGTCTCCTCAACTCACTTGTGTAAATGCCTTTGGATTGCGAAATTTCCAATTGGTTTGACTTACTCACCTATGATATTATACTGCATTATTGATTAAACAATGAACATGGATTTTGAAAGCCTTGTTGGCTATGAATTGATTTAGTGAACAAAGGGGGTTTAGTCATTCCCCTAGTTTAATATGATTATTATGACATAGACTCAAGCTTGCAAGTTCAAGGGTATCACGATACCCATGGTGTGCCTCAAAGGTTGGTCATTGGGTAGTAAATAGGTTATGCTAAACTTGTTTTAAATTGGGCTTAATAGGGGTTATGTAGTGAAGTAGTGAAGATATGGGTCTTGGATGACTTGTATTGGAAACTTATGCATGCAGACATGAGGTTTGGTCTTGGATTGACATGGGGTCGAGGCATTTCTTGATACCTCCGAATTGTGCGGCTAACACGCACTGTGTCCCGTTCAACAGGGGGAGCTGAACCCATATAGCCCATGGGTGCCTGTTTATGATCGTTGAGCTACATAGTCTAGGATAAAGTTTTACTTCATGCTAATCCTTTTTCCCTTTCCCGGCATGACACACTTATATATACATATGTTTATGTGTATTAACTTTAAATGACATTGAAACATTGTTCATGCCATTATTTTATCCCCTATCCTTGAGTCATATGCTAGTGCATAACCCACTAACCGTCTTTGAATGCTGTATATCCATAAAATGCAGGCATCAGAGATACTTCTACTTTTTTTGCACAGTATTAGGTGGATCAACTCAGTTCGTCGGTCGTTGGTGGTGAGCTTCCATTCTTCAGAAGACCTAGTCATTTCATCAGTTTCCTTTTATAGACTAGAATTGAAGAGTTCACATTAACATTATCATTTTCATTGTCAGAGTCGGGGGCATATCCCGACACTTTATTGATTTCGGTTTTGTTAGAAGGCTTTGTGGATTACTGTGGACTTGGGTGATGTTGGTTGGTTATTTTTGGTCGGTTACCGATTATCGGTTATAGACATGTCGTAAATTCTTTGAGCTTATCCTATGTTGTCTTGTTATATTTTTAGAATTCATCTGTTGTTGGGGGTATTGTGTTCCGTTTGTATAGGTACAGGGGGTGGTCTTCGGTCCTTGTTGGACTTGAGATACCCTTCACAACCAGGCCTTGGTTTGGGTCGTGACACTGGCACTCAAATGCAAAGAAGGAATTTGGTCTGTATAAGAATAGCAAAACTAGAATATGCCAAGTCCATAAATCCTCCGAATGGACCTTCGAGATTCGTTCGATATCCCATAGAAATAAATCATATATGCTATTAGACTATTTTTGACGTTTTGAAATCAATGAAAACATTGGATTTTCAAAAGAGATCATTTATGACAATGCCCCTAGGACCCAATTTTGATTATTTCACTAGTTTTCTAAAAGAAGGATCAAAATGCAAGATAAAAGCTCTTAAACCACCCAATCCCACTACTAACTCAAAATTGACATTTCAAATATGATAGAACTGTCCAAATTGCGCCCCATACTTGAAATATGAAATGATGGACGATGTTTAACTCTTCCTTTAAAAGCCTCTAAGAATCTCAAACTCTCTCAAATCACTCTTGAATGCATCAGACACCATGTCAATCATCCCCACAACTCATAAATAACATGTAAACTATGAAAAAGGGTAAGACGGTCAAAATACATAAAAAGAAGAAAAAAATCACAACTATGGTTGTTACATTTCTTAAAAATAATGAATAAAATAAAATCACTTATTGATTGTTTTTCCATTTTGTTTTAGTTTGCCGATTTGGTTAGAAATTTTTGTTTTCTTTCTTCACTCCTGATATACAATGTAAAAACCTTTAAATATAATGTAAATTTATTCTAGAGAGTCAATACTCAAGAAATATTGATATATCAACAATTTGACTATCTTTACATGTTTTAGAATTGGTACATATGTAGCTCATGAAAAATAAATAAAAATTATACAAAAAGAAAAACTATTTTAAAGTGAAAATAACATCCTCTGATGAAATAAGACCTATAATTACCATTTTATGAAACCTTTCAAGTAATTACCTAGCATAAAAATAATTTTAAAAATAAATACTCCTTGATTTTGAGCTCTAATTTTGATAAACCTATATATAACCAATCAACACTTAATCCCCAGTTTATATTAAACATAATAAATCAACATATAAGCCCGGTTTACTCAAGAAACCGAATATAGAAAATCAACATATAAACTCGATTTCTCCAGAAACCAAATATAGAAAATCAACATATAATCCCCATTTTACTCAAGGAACCAAATATAACAAATCAACATATAATTCCTGATTCACTCAAGGAATTATCACACTCACTTGTACCTTGAAAATACATGCTAAGAGTCTTATGGTCGTCCACTAACCATAAATTGTAGGGGACAATCTCTTGTCCATGTACCAAAATCCAAACATCAAGTTTCTCTAACCTTATATCAACAAATCTTGTGAATATGTTCAAATACTGATGCATCCCATAATAATAAGTACAAATCTTGTCAAGATATTTAAATACCAGTATGTCCCATAAATAAAATCAAATATCAAAACAATCACAACAATAATGAGTATTCAATAATTACACTCGTATAACCAACAAGATCTCATAACAGCTCTTTAGCAGGACTAATAATTAGGATATCAATCAAGCTGTTACTTCTTTTAATCATAAATTCCATTAGAAATATAAGGAACAATTAGAAAGCATATATAACTCAAGTTGGATTCCCACTACGTAAAATAATCACCTACAATTTGCACATATGTTACGACTCTAAGGTTTAGGTTATGATAACACATGCCTTGGCCCAAACATCGTTGGTAAGACAAACCCAGAAGATAGAATAATCAACAAATCCAAGAGAAACCTAATATGTGAGACTCCTAGAATGGAGTCAAACAAAATATGTAAATAACATAAAACTTTGGACAAAATAACAACAAATCTCAAAATATTGTTGTCATTAGAAAAGATCATCTGTAACAAGGTTTAAAAGTAAATATACTATAATCCATCTCCAAATGAAAGCAAAGACATGATAAAACTAAGAAGAGGTCTAGAGGCTACCTTGAACTTTGGAGATCACCCGTATTTCAATCACTAACCCTGATAGCATAAATCAGCTGCCACAGGTCATACTCAAACTAGGATTTACATTTAAAGGGCACACTATGAGTCAGTACGGTCAATTTATACCCAGTAGGTATTATAGGCCAGTTGAGAAAAGAATAAAATAAAATAAAATAAATAAAAGATACTATAAGCACGTAACCTGCAAACAAAAAAGTTCTCAAATAACAACTCACTCCGTCTCTACTAATAGTTCTACTATGTATGATAAGTAAATAAAAGGGTAGCTAAGCATGCAATATACAAAAGGAAACTTAAATCAAATAACCTGTACACAAAGGAAATACAAATAGTGTGATGCAATACAACGCATTGATAGTGGAGCCGTCGTATACACCTTTCAAACCTCAATACTTTAGGACAAGGCCTATGAGAGGTTTGAAACCCATATACATTTATAATATAAATGTCATATCTCAATCAACCTGATCGAAACATCCCTCGGTCTAGGCATTCTTAAAAGAGTTTCATTTTTTTTTTCAAAAATTAGTGTTTCTTATGTCTCAATCAACTCTACTGACACATCCCTTGGTCTAGGCATTTTTATAACATGTCTTATTTCAATCAAATGATCAACATTCGCAGTGACATCAATCATATGAATATGTATAGATGAAATGAGGATGTGATGCTCACAATTAATCAATGTGAGGATAATAGTCAAATCAATACAAGTATAAATGAGCATAAATTCAACTCTATATGTCTCTAATGCATGTTATCAACCCTTATTTGGCACCACAAGGATGACTAACCATGTACAACCTTAATAATATCAATTAAGATAATAAATTCTTATGAAAGACCTTAATAACAAGTCACGCCCCCACTTTATAGGCACAATAATGAATACGGCAAGTTGATGCATAAATAAGGCCTATAAAATAATATAAAGCCCCTGCTTAGAAATCACATCCATTGTATGATTCCAAGTAAACAAAAATATACCCCTAAACCCCACACGAGCACATGATAAATAATGATACAAAAAAATACAACTCCCAAAACTAAACTTCCTAACCTATAACATGCTTTAAATGTTCGTTAACAACCCAGCTCAGTCTGAAAGAAGTTAAGCCATAATGTACTTTGAAGTATCTAAATCAAAGCCTAGAATCCATCAATGTAGAGACCTAACCCTCTCGAACAGTCTTATAACGAGATAAAACTATCAAAAACATCATCTATGCATCAAAAGTAAGCTAATGATAACCATATTAGCTATTTTCAAAATAGAACCAAAATTAGTTTGAAAACTAAAGGTATGAAAATGAAATTTTATTTTAAAAACATGTTCCAAAAGATTATTGGAGACAACATTTGAAAATTCACACAAAATGAGTCAAAAAAATGCTCAAATTGAAGAAAAACAATTTTAAAAATTACTGGCAAAAACCCCAAAAATCAAATTTGAAATTAAGGTTTGGAAGTTATTTTGAAGATAAAATAAAGTAAATTAATGGAAATAAAATTTTGGATCTTAATCAAGCATGAGATATGAATAAAACCCTTAAAAATGTCTTTTCTCAGAGCTTTAAAGTCCAAAAATGGTCAAAAATTCGAAAATGGACTATTTATAATGTTAAGAGAATAGTACCTCGCAATCGCAACCCAAGCCTCATGATCGTAAGGTTCAATGTTGACTACCAAATACTTGGCCATTTCACTCACGAAAGTTGATAACCTAGACCATCGCATTTGTTATAGCCAGTCGCATTTGGGATGAAGGAAATATACCTGACCCGATCTCGTTAACCCTTTGTGATTGTGGTTCCACCATCATATTTATGATGAGAATACTTTTCCTTATCCATAATTGTGACTTGGTGCTCGTATTTACGAAGAAGATGACTGGCACTAGATATTAGTTGATCAACTAAAATAAAAGATTCCCAAAATCTCCGAATAGACTGTAACACCCCGACATAATTTCAAGCCAATATTAGAACCATACTTCAAGTTCATGCAAAAAATAAAACATCATTTTTTTTGATAAGTTATTTAAGAATATATTAAGGCCACAAAAATCTCTTATCTCATAGCCAAGTCAAAATATCTCTTACTGATTGAATTCTTGAGAAGAATCTTACCATAGTCAACTTCAAATGAGCATAACTTTTAGATTACTAATAGTTTTTGAGCTCGAGAACCCCCAAAATATAGATGATTGAATTAGCTTTCTAACATCACCAGTTTTACCTTAATCCAATATCAGAGTAAAATGATATGCTCAATAGTTTGTCAAGGCGTGAATTCCCATTGCACCAGCGATGGCCCATTGCAGCAAAATGTCCACCTTAAGAAAAATTACCAAAATTTGGTCATTTTGGGATGGTTAAAGTGATGGTTGGTCACGGGAGTGATGGGTCGTCGTCCAAACCATCAGTAGGGACAATTCTCCACTGTTATGACATTTTCAAAGGATTTTTTGGTCTTTTACCACTCTTTTAACACCTAAATAATATTGTTTAAGCTATTCTAAGGCTAAGTATAAAGCCTAAATAACTCTTAATCCCTCATTCACAACACAACACATGAAATTACTCAAAGAAAAATGTGATTTCCTCTTCTCCAAAGCAAGAAATTAGGATTCTTCATCTCCAAGTTTAAATCCTCAAAACTTTAGTTCAAGAATCAAAACTAATTAGGTATGTCGGACGTCAATAAGGAATTCCTTTCACCTTTATGCCCAAAACCTAGTTTTAAAATATAAATTTTAGTTATGATTTCTATGATTCCCATGAATTAGGAACTTTACCCAATTATATTCCAAGCTTAAATTCAGTCCCCCATGATATATTTTATATTTATGAGTATGTTTACGTTATTATTTAAGATTTTTTATGACTATATTGTAGTATTCACAATATTCTCATGTCCATGCATGATTTATATGATATTAATTCAGATTTAAAGCATATGGTGAAGCTATATAAGATGTATCAATTATCAGGACTATTAAGCATTATTTATTTTGATTTTTTAGATTTCTGTGCATATTAATTGACATACCATGTTTTCCTATGAAATTTAGTATTTTTGCATACTTAGAATTATGAACCTTCTGTATGTTGGTAAATTCATGATTTTGGACTTGACTAATGAAATTTCCTATTATATTCAGATTATAGAATTCTACTATTAGTTGCATTCTTCAAAGATGGTGGATTATGAAAACCCTATGACTTAGGATATCATGCATTGACAGTTAAACACTCATCCTTAAATTTTCATGTTTAAAATACTTTCAGACATAGAACTTATCTTTCAACCATAGGACTTTAGTATTATTGAGCTATTCACTGTATCAGTTTATATTTTGTTGGGAATAGTACTTAGCATTGAGCGAACGCAGGGATGGAGGATCCTTATTAGTTAGGGTGAGACCTTTAGTAGAAGTCTCTAAGTCTTAGAACTACGGCTACACCAAAGGTTCTAAGGGATCACTCGCCAGACCAGGATTGACACTTGGTAATTAGTTTAGTGGTACTACATCAACCTTTATACCATGACAATGTATATTGGGCCCTTTTTAATGGGGTTTAAACATCAAACTCAAAGTTTATCTCACATGGTTATATGTTGATTAATAGTTTCTCCTACATTGAAACTCAGTTATTGCAAGACCTTGTAATAAGTTTATTTAGTACAATATTAATCTGTCACATATTTATTTACTTGGTCATTGCATCTATTCGCATCCCACCATTTCAAACCCAGTATTCATACATGACCCTCCGTTTAGTTTTACTTTCTTTTACACTATGAATTTTCAGACTATCACTGCACATTAGTATATATGTATTTTATATAGGGTCATTGAACTACAGTTCAATTCCATGCATTCAATTTGCACTCAAGTTTATCTCTTTATTTTCTATTAGCATTCAGTATAATTTTATAGCATATTAGACATCAACTTTAGATTAGTTATATTAGTTATGCTTCTACTTCTTTCCAGTTTACAAAAATATATTAGCTTATGATCTAGAGATTTCACTTTGCCTCATAGCTCTTATGTACAAACATGTTTTAAATGTATATTTTATCAATGAATTATGTCCTTCAGTTTAAAGCATGTTTTGGATGTTTTCATGACTAGTGCATATCTCACATACTCAGTACATTCCAAAGTGCTAATAGCACACCTCTTCTGCCTATATTTTTTATGTGATGTAGATTCAAGTGCTTAGTATCAGGATCTTAGAAAGGAAGGCCATAGAATTCAACCACTAGGTGATGAGTTTTCTTATTTCAAAGACTCAAGTTAGTTGCAGTTCCAGTATTATATTTTGTTTTTATTCATATATTTGATTAGAAATAGTTGGGGTCATGTATCGACTACCTATAGTAAGTATTAGTAGAGGTTTCATAGACAG
The DNA here is from genome assembly GCA_030864215.1 of Capsicum pubescens. NCBI lineage: Eukaryota > Viridiplantae > Streptophyta > Magnoliopsida > Solanales > Solanaceae > Capsicum > Capsicum pubescens. Next base: position 87,513,571 of record CM061540.1, read on the forward strand.
CTAGTTAGAGTTGTTGTAATTAGTTTCTCCTTCTTTTCTGAATGCAGATGTTCTAACTAGACATTCAACATGTAAATGTACTAAACAAGTTTATTCCATGATTCTGCTTTTTCTCAGTCAGTTTAGCTTTGATATATATTTTAATTAGTTGGTCAAGCATTATACCAGTATCATTGGTTAGCTTGCGATCACTTATGGTTCTAAGTATTGTGTTACGACTATGGGCTAGTTTTAGGTTGTGAAAAAATTGGTAACAAAGCACACCGTTCAAGTGTCCTAGGGTATCTATGAAGTCTTGCCTAGTAAAGTTTTGCAGAATTGTACTGAGACGTCTGTACTTTTCTTTGAGAGGATACATAAGGAAATGTTCCTTTCTTTCATATCTCAAATCATATAGTAGAGATATTCTCTAAGAAACTTATATTGATTTTAACATTGCTTCATTCCAACTGACCATGCCTTATTTTTTAGGAAATAAAAATAACCAAGTTTAAATTGCTACTGCTGGAGTTTTCTCAAACAATCCCTACAGACAGTTATGAGATTATACATGAGCTTGAAAGGATCCCATCAGTGCCTTTAAGTTCCAAACTTTGAAAGAGTTCAATCATGATTATGAAAATTATGCACTGAACAAAATTCAGATGTACCCTTAGATCCCTTCATAGAATCCTATGACAACATGAACTAGAGTTAGAAGCATAAGCCTAGAAGTGTACAACAGTAATGTAGATTTAATGTTTTTTTGGATTTAGTTGATTATGTATCCATGGAGCTAGAAAGGTGTTGTGTAGATTGGATAATTGCACTTTGAGAGAGATTTACTAGTTGAGGGTCTTAGAGTATGTATATTCCTTAGCCAGGATCAAAATTAGGCCATGAATAAAAACATAGAGAACCTTGTTAAGGTTGAGTATGCTCATAAAATTTTGAGTGGACTAGTGTTTCATGATTCCTATCCAGTAGTAGCAAATGGGTATTAGTATATGTGTAGTTGTATGGATATATATGCTGAGCGTGAGAATATAAGATTTAATTACCGATGTTCAAGCTAATAAAAAAAGAGTTTGAAGTTGTAGAAGGAAAAGGTGTATACTAAAGGTATTGAGATACTTCAGAAGATTCTAAGTTAATTAGAATTTAAGTTATTATATAATGACTATTGGGGTTATAGAAAGTTTAGAGTTGTCTCTCATAAGGAAGTACTAACAACGGGTTTTACACTTTTAGATATAGTCTTTCAGGAGGAGTTTTTATTTATGTATACTGTTATATCCCAATGTCTAGAGTAGAGTGATTGAAGTTCAATTTAGAATTTATTGAATAGGTCCACAAAAGATTGCTTAAATCTACGGGTGAGATAATATAATAGAGAACCAAATTAGTTTTTGAGATTCTAGTGATGATGCTTATGGGTTATAGTACAATACTAGCGGAGGAAGATACCCGACCCATTCTTATCTTAGTACAAAATTTTGTACTTTAGTTATTACGACACTCAACTAATGCCTTACAAGTGAGCTCTATTATCATAGCTCATATTCATGCAATTTATACAAAATCATGTCTACTCCCAGTTCCTAATATAAGGAGTAACAGTTCACTCAGAAGTACGACTAATATTTCATGAATTTATGAATTCCAATTTCAAGTCATCCATCTCATGACTCATGCACTCATATTTTACAATATGTTTAGTTCCAGGTACTCATGATACATCTTTAATTACTAGTGATATCATGCTACATCATGTATGCTCGTAAATTAGATCTCTTGAATAAGTTTATTCCAATTACGTTTTACTTCTTAGGCCTTAGTTATGTATCAAAGTTATGAAAATCCTTCAGTCAATATTTCACAATATCCCTCTTATTTCAGATACTTGTGACCCTTCTTATACTTTTAGGATGATGTTGCTAGAAGTTGATGGATAAACCTAAATGATCTATTGATATACCTGCAGATAATGAATTATAGTGGTTAGTGACTCTGCAATTGGAACTTAAGGCTGATTGTTTAAGATGGCAAGAAGAAGTGTATCTTTGAGGGTGAGAGTTCCAAGTGAATATAGAATGTAGATTTTTTTGGTTAAGCCCAGTGTAGTCCTTTAAGTGGTAGAGCTTTGTATCTCTTAGTTAATATTAGATAGAGTGAGAGCGATGAGTTAGACTAGACAACTTTTAGCAGTCATATGTGGAGTGCCCATATGAATGTTAGAAGTTTCAACTATGTCACAACCCAAAATACAAGGGTAATGATGGCATTTGTCGCGGCGAAGCTTGACAAGTAAGCCTATCACACAAACTGAAACAAAAAGGGAAATAACAATCCAAACCCAAGGCTAGGCTCCTAGAACGAAACTGAACCATATCAATATAACAATGACGGAAACTAACTCAAGGATAACATGCCAAACTCTCCAAAACTTGGTGTCATAGTGTAAGAACTACTAATACAACCCATGAATCAAATACATCAGAAAATCCAACAGAAACAATCTCTATCTTTGATTACTAGTAAAGAAATATTCTAATACAGAAAGATAGAAGTGGATCCATACATATGAAAATCCAACCACTATCTTGAATAATTTTGAAGGCACCCGAGTCAAACATTGTGTGGTGTACTCAAACTAAGACCTGCACTAAAAGGGCGCAATAGGAGTGAGTACAGTCCACTTGTACTCAGTAGGTAACATAGGCCGACTGAGAAATGTTGATAATAAGGAATACAAAAGTACACACTAAGGGCACATCACTTGAAATAAGAAAATGTCCCGCAATGGTTGTCCACACCGCTCGGACTAATAATTTTATAATATCCAGATATAATGTAACAAAGCACCAGAAAGCAATACAAGTATACATGTACACCACATATAAGCAAAGAAAAGATAACAAAAACATAAACGAGAGCATCAATTTCAAGTAAGGGAAGAAAGAAAAATGGATAAGTAATAAGTAAAACAGAATATACAATCACATCACAAGCATAATAAAGTAAATATGATAAGAATGATGATAATGATGATGATTTAATGCATAAGGTTGTCGCACAATCTTAGAGACCATCACAAAATATTTGAGACCATCACACAGTCTCCGTATACACCTACGGAGCTAAAGATTCAAGACGTATGACCCATGGGGGTTCGTCATCCCATATACAATCTATATCACTATCTCTTTCCCAGCACATCCCTCGGGGAGGGATTTTATAAGATGTCACATTTTCTATCAGAAAAAACCAATGTTTCCAGTATTTCCATGGTGGTACCTATGTTTCATTAATGTACATGATATGAAGATGTAATTCTCATAACCAACCACAATAGAATTTTCATATCCAACCAAGTGAGTCAAATATCCATTCAATATTTCCAACCATCCATGAAAACCAAAATAATTCATATGCCAAAAGAAATTAAACACATCACAATATACAATTAGCACCACAATAGGCTTTTCATCAAGCAAGATATGATTATTTTCATGTATATAAACTATCAACGTCACATAGGACCCTACACGGTCACACATAGCACATAATATCCCAAAAACTACAAAATAAATCACATATAGGACCTCACACAGGAAAAAAATGCTAATATAGACATTTTTTATGATTATTTCCCACACCCTTAACATGCTTTTGTATCAAAATTAACTACCCAACCCAGTTTGAAAGAAGTTAAGCCATAACCTCCCTTGAAGGTCAAAACCCGGTCTGCGACACTTCAATCCCAAAGCTTTACTTCTCACGAACAAACCCAGACTCAATTAAAACATGGATATATAGAATCTACGTGTCAAAAAAGCCAACAATACCCATTTTACCTATTTTCAAGTCTGGGTCAAGCTGGACCCCCAAAATGGGTTTTTGAAAAAGAAGGGCAAAGTCATGACTTTATTTCAAAAATATGTTTTCCATATTTTTAGGATCCTGCAGTTGAAAACACAAGTGAAAATGAGTTAAAAATGATGTTCTACTTGAAGAAAAACCATTTTAAAACTTTATCAGATAAAATCACTGAAATCTATTTTAAAATAAAGAATCAAAGTTGTTTTAATGATGAAGCTGAGGGAAAACTGATAATTATGAGGTTAGAAACTCATCCAAGTGAAAAAGGTTTAAAATTGGGGTTTATATTAGAGAAATATAATTTTTAGGCCTTACGTTCCAAAATCCCCAAATTTTATTCTTTAATCTATGTTTAAAATAAGAAATAGATGATAGAGATTGAATAAAATAATGGAAATAGATGTTATGGAGCTTATCCAAGTTTATAAGTGGAAGAAATAGCTAAAAATCATGAAACCCTAAGCTCCAATTCTCAAAAATGGTGAAAAATGGCGAAAACTAGGTATTTATATACTGGCATCGCGATTGCGGACCAGGTGTCGCGATCGCGGTACCTAGGTATAAAAAGTATTGTAATCAATGAAAGGGTATCACGATCGCTACACTACATGTGCATGCCCAATTGTGATCACGACATGAGTATCCCGACTGCAGGTGCACCATCTACGTTGTGCACCAACTGGGGACTTGGTGCATTTCAAGTATCCTGGGACCCTCCAAAATTATTCGAAATAGCATGAACGCAAAAGAACTATGCAACCTTACATAATTAGATACTCCAGACTCAATATCGATATCAATTTTTCTAAAGAACATCATTTTCACAATGTTGACCCCCGAAATTCAAAATTATAACTTTCCGAACCGAGGGTCAAAATGCGATTTAAAAGCCATAAAACCACACAAACCATGTTACCACCCTAAAGTCAACGTTCTGGATCTGCTGGTGCAGTCTGTTTTGCCATCCAATACATAGATCAAAAGATGTTTCCTAAAGTTAACTATAAGGCTCTCGAAGCTACCGAAAACCACAATATTGCATAAAACAGACCAAAATACATCAGGAACCGTTCTAATCAGACCACACCCTAGAAACTCCACAACACAACCATGGGGAGGGGTAAAATGATCAAATCAAATAGAAAATACATTTCACATAATTCATCAAAGTTTGAGTCGTTACAAGTTAGCTAAATGTGGTATGTTCATAAGGAGGAAGCAGGGTTGAGAAATGTTGCTAAGTTACAGGTTGTCTGTCTTTCTGCTAAAAGCATAGTATTCCTATTCTTACTTTTTGCATAAGATACTCTTGTTTTATGATAGGTAGCTTCACACCCGAGGTGTCTCATGTTCAACTCTAAGTCATTCCTATCCTATGAGCTCAGACTAGCAGATTTGGATTCTCAAACCATGTTATAATCCTTATTAGATATATCAATCAGATCATGCTATTACCTCTCTAATGTTATTAGAACTTATGACAAGGAGCGTTGAAGGTAGCAAATACTTCTTTCTCAGTGACGCTTAGAAATTTCATGTCATTATATATTACTTGACAGTTCTACATACACGTTCTTTCAGGATTGCTTAATTTGAGTTATAAACTCTTAGTATGATTTAGTTTGTATAGCCAACAATCTAGTTTAATGATCAGACAGATAAGCTCCTGTAATTTCCCATCTTTTCATCTAGTTTCACCAGTTTGAGTCTTATGAATATGCCTATTCCATGAGGTAATTTATTTTCATTCATGTTGTGTGTGAATTTAGTTGAGTCCTTACTCCCAGTCTAAATCATTCCGAACCATAAAAGATATCTAGATTTAGAAATCAGTATCATGTTTGTTATCCAACTTTAGAAGTAAGCCAGACAGTAAAAGTAAGTTCCCTAATTTTCAGACTAGTCCAAGTTTCAGTTAGAAATTTAGTCATCGTGTCTACATTAAACTCTTAAAATTCAATTTTAGGAAAGCACCTCTTTTCCTAACCTTTCGTCTTAGTTAGTTTTCATTCAGGGACGAATGACCTCAAAAGGGAGATATTGTAACACCCATGACTTGAACTAGGGACTAGCCGTGATGTGTATCTCAAGCCCACCATGGACCGGAGACCACCCCCATTACCTAACCTTATGAGCACAAAATAACCATACAAAGTAAGGCAGAAGCCACTTAATCACTAACAAACATAGGAATAGATAACTCTAATGGAGACTAAGAGTCAATCAACAACTAACCAACTCACACCTATCCACAATAGCCTCTAAAACCAGAATACCAAATTGGTCAAGACATTCCCTCAACCATGACCAAAAGGATCCAAAGGGATAGTCTAAAATATAAGGAAAAACAAACTAGAAAATAACGGGCCTTCCAGAGTTTAGAAGCTCACCATTTCAAAGCAACTCAATAATAGTGCTAATCTACCTAACGCTGCACAAGGGTAAAAAAAGTGTCTTCAGATCCTACATTATAAAACAATGTAGTGTCTTAGGACGGTTAGCGGGGTGATCACTAGCATATAACTCAGGGAAGTGATAAAATATTGCCAAGTACAAATCAGTCCAAAAACTCTATGCGCACATTCATATACTTATATATAGGATATCAGGGTAGGGAACAAAGCTTAAGCATGATATTTAAAATCATTAACCTAAACTGCATAGTTCTAACCGTCCTAAGAATAGCCATGAGCAATATGGGCCTGTCTCTTCTACCAGAAAGGATTGAATGCGTGTTAGCCACATGAATCCGAGAAAAACTAACAGAAAGCTAAAGCCACCAAGGCAACTAGTCATCCAAAATATATATATATGTGTGTGTGTGTATGTATGTATATATAAAGTCTGACTCAAAATCACGATAATATAGAATCCCGTGCTGGCAAATGTGGTTTCAAGTATTGGTCCCTTCGGGCCCTCCACCTTCCACAGAGAGATACATAACCCTCTTTAAGCCAAATTAAAACTATTTACGCACATTCCCTTCTATTTACCAAGGAATCTTTCAATTAGGCATTTACCGTTGGTATCTTCATACCAAATAATTATGCTTGCAAGCCAATGTCATTATGTCAACCCAAACCAATTAGCCAAATGACTCTAAGGTTTTTAATTTACCACAAATACATAGACATCAAGGCCTTTAAAAATCAATTTATGTTCCTTTAACCATTTATGCATTGCAAGGTTTCAAAAGTGAAGTAATTTCTCTATATATCCATGTTTCAAACCTGATCACAAGTTGGGTTGAGGTTAAAGCCAATTACAAACCATTAAACCATAAAATTTAGGGAAACCCACATTCCACATTCCAGTTCTTAGACCCATGCATATATTCAGTTCAAAACCATAAGATAAATCAAAGATAGCTAATTCAAATTTGTAGGAAAACCAATTCATATGAAACAATTCCAACCCCTCAACCCATATTCAAAATCCAAAAATTAAAACCACATCGATAATAATTTAATTACATGCTTTATATAAAAACAATTTAAGGAAGAGATACATGCCTTAATTAAAGAGAAATCTTTTGAAAATACTAAGGAAAGAAGCCCCAAGCTTGAACCCTAACCTCACTGCCTTTCAACCATAGTTTTTTAGAGAATGCGGGAGTTTTAATGTTTAACAATAGGTTATATAGAGATTGGATGGGTTATAGGATGTAAAAGGACCAAAATAACCTTAATACACTTTTGACCATCGACAAAAGGAGGGAGGTTCGTGGCACAAATCCCAAAGCAAAGCCTTAGGTCTGTAGCGCAATGCTTAATGCGGAGCCTCAACTTCGGGGCGCTAAGCCCAGTGCAAAGCTGAGGTTGTGAGTCTTCGCAGACTCCACCGCGGTAATAAGCCAAAGAAAACCACCTTCTTCACGATGCACAACTTCTTTTTTGATTCCAAACCTTCCCCCAATACACCCAAACTCTTCCTGAAGTTTTTCACGCTCAAGATAGGGGTTATGTAGGCTTGATTAAGCTAGTTTTTGAACCCCATAACACCCGGGGTGTTACATTACCCCACCACTCCCACCCCTTCCTAGGATCATTCATCCCCAAATGAGCGATTAGGTTACACATAATACAATATAAGGAAAAGCATACAAGGACACAAAAATAACTCAAAAATTGACATTAGGAGAAGTAAGTTTCTTTACCTTAAGAACTTATATCCAACGTCGAAACCAAGAGCGGGTATTTAGACATCATGTCCTCTTTAGCTTCACACATAGCTTCTTCCACTATTTGATTTCTCCAAAGCACCTTTACCAAAGCCACATCCTTAGTTCTCAACCTACGGACTTGTCTACCCAATATTTCAATCAGGACCTCCTCATAAGATAAGGAATATGAAATACCAACATCCTCAATAGGTACAATCAACGAAGGGTCACCCACACACTTCTTTAACATCAACACATGGAATACCGGTTGGATGGAACCCAAATTCGCAGGCAACTCTAGCTTATAAGAAACATTTCCAATTCTCTTCATAATCTGGTAGGGACCAATATAATGAGGACTGAGCTTTCCTTTCTTCTCAAACATCATGACTCTTTTCATAGGAGACACCTTAAAGAATACCCAATCAGTAATAACAAACTCCAACTCCCCTTCTCTTACATCTGCATAGGACTTGTGGCAACTTTGGGAAGTCTTAAGTCTTTCTCTAATCAGTTTCACCTTCTCCATGGCTTGGTGAACCAAGTCAGGACCAAACAATCTAGTCTCACAAACCTTGAACCACCCAATAGGAGACTTACACCTCCTACCAAAGAGAGCCTCAAAAGGATCCATTCCAATGCTAGAGTGATGACTATTATTACACGGAAACTCAATAAGAGACAAATGATCAACCCAACTCCCCTTAAAGTCAAACACATAAGCCCTTAGCATATATTCTAAAGTCTGAATAGTCCGTTCCGCTTGTCCATCCATCTGAAGATGGAACGCGATGCTAAGGCTCACCTTAGTCCTCAAACCTCTTAGAAATGAAGGCCAAAAGTGAGAAAAAAATTGCGTATCTCAATCCAAGATGATCTAATCACACGATGGGGACATTCTTCGCTAAATAGCCAACCTCACGACACACATAATAAGTCCTATAGCCCGCCTAACCAGGAGAAAAAACCACTAGGATCGAATGGCCACCCTGCACTGCTGAATCCAAAGATACACCACCTGAACTTTGTAAGGCCTCCTGCACTAGCCTACCTGATAACCATGAGAACCTCAAAAATCTCTACCACGAGAAGATTTACCTCTGAACTCACAAAAATGGTGCACTTTCTTGATGCCATACTGAGATACTCGAGGAATACCCTCTTTCATCTTGGCATGATATATAATACACAAAAAAGATTCCCCAAATACAACCATTTTGAGATGCAACCAACTGAATAGAGATATCCAGACCCTTCACAAACTTCCAAATCTTCTTAGACTCGGTAGAAATACTAGTATAGGAATATCTGGAAAAGGTATGGAAGCGTGCCTCATACTCTGCTACAGTCATGGTTCCTTGCTCCAGTTGGTCAAACTCAACACGTATCTGATCCCTCAAACTATGCAGCATAAATCTGTCCAAAAAGGCATCAGTGAACTGATCCCAAGTCAACTCAGGAGCATCAAGAGGTCTACAACAAACAAACAATCTTGACCAATATCTCTCAGCATCTCTTAACTGATAGGTAGTGTAAGCCACTCCACGCAACTCAAGAGAACCCAACAATCAACAAAGAACTCATAGGCATCCTCGCCTACATCATCGCTAAATCTAGGAAGATCTAAATAAGTAAATCTCTCCAACCTCTTCTAATCATCAGAAGACATCATAGTACTCAAAGTAAGGAGAGACATAGTGAATCTAGCAGGATGAGATACCATATGAGAAGGTAACATAAGCGAAGGCTGAACTCCTAATATCGAAATATCATGCTCAGATATCGGTGCTAAAATAAGAATAGGACTCGGGGTCTAAAGAGAACCCAAAAAAAAATCAGGTGCAATAGGAGGATCTACACTCTGAACAGGAGGAACACCTGACATAACCAAAGAAGAACCCTCTAAATGGGTCAGCAAATACACAAACAATTACTTCGACACTGAAGAAAATGAACTCTAAAGCACTGGAGTAGAACCCATACCTCCAACTTGTTCAACACGAGGCTCAGGGGAGAATCCCCAAGAACTTCTCCTAGATAGAGCTGAACCATATGCCCGTTCCCTTTTTTGAGTCCATCTATGACCTAAGGCTATCCCTCTCAATTGAACTATATCTCCAAAAGTAGGCTCTGTATCTCTAACCTTGTGGGACCTAATCAACATCATCTGCATAGAAAGACTAAAAAACAACTCAAAATACAAGATATGAAAGAACTTCGCATGGTAAGGACTAAAATAAAGAAAGTTCCCTAAAGACATCCTATAGCCTCTCGAAGATAAATATGGATGTCTAAGTATCAATTCGCGAGACTTCATTAGACATCCTGCTCTTACACCATTGAGACCAATGAAACTTGGCTACTTTGATACCAATTTGTCATAACCCAAAATCAATAGGTCACGATGGCACTTGCCGCAGCGAACCTTGATAAATAAGTCTAGCACACAAACCAATACACAAAGGGTAAAACAATAAAAATAACCCCAAGATCAGGTTTCTAGAATGAAGCCAAACTATACAAGTATAGTAAGTACAAAAAGAATATAACAATGTAGCCATAACTCCCAAAACTAGGTGTCAACTGTATAAGAATGTATCTAGTACAATTCCAATCCAACAAAATACATAAGATATCTAAATACGAGAGAAAATTTATCTCTGAAATTAAAGCAAGAAATAGTCTATAAACAAAGGTAGAAGAAGATATCCGAACGCCTGAAAATCATCAACTACCTTAAAAGCTCCAAGAATCACCTGTGTCAATCAACGTTGGATGCACCTAAACTTGAATCTACACTAGAAGGATACAGTAGGAATGAGAATAGTCCACTTTTACTCAGTAGGTATCATAGGATGATTGAGAAAAGTAGAAAATAAGGTACACAAAATAGACATTGAGGGAACGTCACCTGCAATCAGAAAATGTCCCACATCGGTAGCCCACACCGCTTGCACAAATAGTTCTAATATATATATCACAAATACAACAACAATACAACAAGTATAACAAAAGTATACATTATATCATATACAAGTATTAACAGAGAAGAACATACATATATAGGAGGGTCAAGTATAAGTAACAGGATATAGAGCAAGTAGACATATAATAAGTCAATATGTAAATTCAATCACAACATCAACTCAATAAAGCAAGTGCAATTTATAAGATGATGATGCTGATGATAATGCTGCATTAGGTTGGCACACAGTCTTGAGGTTGACACATAATCATCGCATTTTCTTTGGTATAATCCTTTGGAGAAGGTCCATAATATCCAATATTTGATACCAATATTCATTATTTTCTAGGTTTCCCATATTTATCGTGCTTTGAAGCATATACATAACATAACAAACAAATCAAGTACACATACATAATAATAAGTAAATATAAAGTAATAAAATAAACAAGTGAAACAATACGTATAAAGACATGAGAATGATGATGCAATGTTCCCTACCATTCAAAATAAGTATTTCCACAACCAATCTACATGGTGTATTTCCACAACCAATCCATATGTTGTATTTCTACCAACAACCACAATGTTACAATTCCACCACCACGTGAGTTAATATCCATTAACTATTTCCATTATCCATAAATTTTCAACAAGATTAATATGCCTAGAAAGTATGAATATATCACAATACACCATTGGTACCACAATAGGCATCCCTAACAACACAATACAATTATTCATATGTATTCCAGGCTACCAACATCACGAAAGACCCCCGCACGGTCACACATATCACATGATATTTTAGATTCAACAATTACATCATATTAAGGATCATACAAGGGAACAACATGTATATAGACATATTTTATGATTAGTTCTTGACTTTAACATGCATTTTGGTATACAAATTAACTACCCAACCCAGTCTGAAGAGTAAGTCATAACCTACCCCGGATGCCAAAATCGGTCAGCGACACTTTAAACCCAAAGCCCTACTTCTCGTGAATAGTTTCAAAATCATATAAAACCAAGAAATGTAGAATTTATGCATCAAAACAAATCTAACAATACCGATGTTGGCCACTTTTGGTCTGGGGTCAAAACGCACCCCCGAAATAGATTTTTTAAAAAGAAAAGCAAAATCATAACTATACTTCAAAAACGTGCTCTCCATACTTTTAGGAACCTATAGTTGAAAACCCAAGTCAAATTGAGTCAAAAACAAGGTTCAAATAAAAAAATTATTTTTGATCTTTACTGAGGTAAAACCTTTTAAATTTGTGTTATAATCAAGAATCAGAGTTTGTTTTGAAGGATAAATTGATGAAAAACTAGTAATTATAGGATTAGGAACATTATTCAAGTGAAAAAAAGAGAAATTTGGGGATAAATCAAGTAATAAGGTTTTTGGAGTTTTGAACAATTAAATCAAGAATTAAAGTAAGAAAAGAATGAAATCTCACCTTAAACTCACAAGAGAATGAAGAAATAGATGTTAATCTAGCTTCCCAAGCACCCATAAGCTTTACTTTTAAGATCTCACACTATTTTAGGATTTAACTCTCAAGAGGCAAGGTGAAAGAATGAGAAAAATTGGTCAAGGAGGGGTATTTATACTCAACCCGGGTTACCAAGCATTTAAAGCATAAATCAGTTTCCTCAAATGACATTTACCCTTTATTTTCCAGGTGTAACTTGTTGCACCAGATTTTTAAGTCCCAAAACGAACTGATGTCGCCCAAAACTACACTCCAAATAGAAGTATAATGCGGTCGATTTCAAATATAATAACCCAACTAGGTTGGGGTCGATCCCACAGGGAACACATGAATAGTTGTTTGACTTGGTGTGATACACGAACAGTACAGGAAAGAAAATCGGGGGTTTTAGTATCAATCACAAGTAGTAACCAATCTTGAGTTCTTTTAAGTTGTGGACAGGAGTAGACAAAAACCAGACTTGTGTTCCCCAGGCTTCTTAACTTCATATTTTCTCTTGATCAACCCAACTATTCTATTGTTATTCATGCAAAGTCTACAAGATGTGTATTACCAGACGCTTATTAGGCGCAAAGATAAATCTCACCCTTTACTTATTAGGTCTCCGGGCGTCGCCTTATTTCCCCTTGCTATAACCTCAGTTCACCTTTACTTATTAGATCTCAGGTGATTAAATGTGATGCGGGGACTAAGAGGTGGAGGTAGAAGGATCCCAAATCACTATCTTAACTTCTTTTCCCAATCACAAACTCCTTAATAGGGATGGATGTAAATATAGGCTATCCAAAGATACTGCACCTACTTGATATTGATTATCATGAAGTATATTAAGATACATGCATAAACCCTAGAACAATTGAGTATCACACTCATTTTACATAGCTAATCCACCAGGGTTCCCACAACCCTAGCCAAGGATATTACTCACTAATGTTTGTGCAAGAAAACATGATTATCAATGAAGAACCATATAATTAATTACACAAGAAAGAATATGAATAAAGTCTAAAGTCTTGAATTGAACAAAACCCAAAATCTCAAGAATAATTATAAAAGTATTGTAATAAAGCATAAGAGAGTGTAACCCAATAAAATAGGTATTTATAGTATCTCAAAATAAAATAAGAATCCTAATAAAAATAAAAAAGGTAAAGTTTATGCAGGCAGTCATCCCATACGAGTCATGCCCTGCCTTCTCGTATCAGTTTTGGTGTCTGTTCTCCCAAGGCTTCAACATTCTATTCAGCATATAACCTCTGCTTGCGAGTCGTACCTGAGTGTACAACTTGGATCCTTCACTCTTGTCCACCTAGGACTTTTTTCATTCCATGATCTGACCACTAGTTTGTGTACGACTTCTATATATGAGTTGTACTCATACTTCTGACTCATATACTTTTGTGACTTAAACTCTTTGGTAGTAGCTTAGGTTTTGTTATGCTTATGACTTCTCTGTATGACTCATATCCTAGATTATGACTTAGATACTTGAGTTGTATCTTCCCCATACTTAGCTCCTCAGTTTGGATTTTGGTTCTGTTATGCATATGATTTAGCATACGAATCGTAAAGGATGTTTATGACTCAAGACTCGTATCCTAATTAGAATTGGTATTTCTCAGGTCTCTTTCTTCTCTTTTCATTAAAACACTATTGTAGACCTCTTTCACCTGCAATATACACCTAAGGAAATCATAAATTTACAGATTTAAGCAATGAAAGTGACATGTTTCCACGACACATCAACACCCTCAACTTAGACTTTTACATGTCCTCAGGTAAACACAACCAAACATACTTTTTGAATACTGAGAGGATGCTTAAATAGGAAGATTTTAAGGTACCCATGCAGTGATTTTGAACTTGATTTCATTCTTGTTATTTTTCTCTTAATTCTAACTTTTAAAACTCAAGATGCGTATAATGATTTAGCTCATGTAGAAATATGAGAAATCTAATAATGTCATTATATTAGCAATAGACAACTGGGCATAGACACAAACTAAATTCCCAAAACAATCTGTCAACCTAGTAACATAGCCCAAGTGCACTCACAGTCAAAAAAATCCCATTCACTCTTCGTATGGATAAACCAATCTATTTAAGGATATAACAAATAACTCTCTTACTCACAAAAAAGTATCACTGGTGCACATAGAATACCATAGGCTTGCCCTTGTGGTGTTTTCCTAAGTTTTCAGTTGGGTATGGTATGATATCTTTTTGGGATTAATTTAGTGACTAAACCTTCTGGACACTACGCATCTCTCAGGGTCAACTTATCTTACCACTTCTTCTTTTATTCCACCCTTATGTCTCCCTTTTACTTTTAAGTACATTCTAATCGGGCCAGGTGTGGTTTTCTAACTTTTATTTTTCCTTTATTTTTCTTTTGCTTTTCATTTCTCTTTTCTTTTTTTTGTTTCACCACAGTTGCTCAAGTTTCAATTATTGTCCTTCTACACACTTTCTTCATACTCGTTTTCTCTTATGCTCTCATATAATATCCACCCTCAACTTAGGTTTTTTCCTGAGTTGAGGTGCACAATATCCAAAGTAAAACTAGGACCAAATAGGTTCATTGTAAGGTCAACGAGAAGGAGAAATTGGTGTAAAAAACTAATTGGTCTATTCAGGATCAAAGATTTGGATCAAAAGATATTCATTAATTTAGTTAGGATATTTTAGGCTCATGTGGACTCACACAAAAAGTTTCTATGATCACGTCCTACTGATGTGTGAGCAGACGCTAACATATTGGAGGCTTTTAACTGAGAATAATTGCAAGGTCTTAAGAAACTTTTGTCGTTTATGATTGTTTTATCTTTGATTTTACAGCAGAAGACAAGATGCAAGAGAACCAACAGGGATGGAAACAAAAGAGTTGAAATCTGAAGCAAATAGAAGAGAAGTGTGGCTGACGACATTCCTAATAAGTTGCCAGCCCTGTGATAAGTTATCAGATATACCGTCAGCCTTAGACAGAGAATAGACCTTAGCTGAAAGTTGTACAGATATTTCCTGATAAGTCGTTAGAGAGTTGATAAGTCGTCAGAGTCGCCGTCAGCCTTAGGCAGAACATGTGACCTCAGGTGGAGAAGTGACGACATTGTCTGATATGTCATTACATTTATGATAAGTCATTAGGATTCTTCACCAGCCTTAAGTAGGAAGTGCTAAAACTAAAGAGGGAGCTGACGACATTTGTGATAAGTCGTCAGACTCCTGATAACGTGTCACGAATATCGTCGCCTAATTCGAGGAATTATTAAACTGTGATTTTGTTTCCTTACTTAGGCTGAACTTTAAAAAGTATTGTTTAGGGTTTTCTAAAGGAGTTCTGAACATAATTTTGGAACATACATATTTTGTTATTTTTCTCTCTAGTTTTTAACTTGAAAAATAATTAACTTTGAAGAGATTTTCATCAATATTTTAGGATTTCTATTGTGATCTAATCTGAGAATCACTAGTTATTATTCATCTTGTGGTAAGTTCATCTTTCAAATTATTAATACGTCTAGTTGTTTCGCTTATTACATTATGAGTGGCTAAATCCCTTTAACCCGAATTATGGATCTATGGGTTAAGTCTTGGTAAGATGCAATGTGTTTTCGATTTTAAAGGTAATAGGACTCCTTGATAATTTTGAGATTTTAATTATTGTCTATTGGTTACAAACGATAGATAGCACCTGCTTTGATTTGCTTGAGATAAGAAATCAAATATAGTAGGAAGTGAATTATTAACGGGGACTTGGAAAAACTAAACTTCCATTTAATAATCGACGTTGTAAAAAGGTTGATTAACCTAAGGTAAAGTCTGGTTAGTAAATATAAATTCCCTAAGTCCGAGAGGATTAGAGAATTAAATACTTAAGTAGGTCGAGATACATTTAGGCATAACTTCAATAGAGATAATCTGTTGTCCTACCTAATGTGAGAATATTGAATCATTATTAGTATCTGTCAAGTACTAAAGCCCATAGTGAACATAATTCTGGTTTGCCATAAACTCTTGATTACAAACACTAAAACTAAAGTGACCAATAATTATTTGCTAATCTCCAAAACCCCCATTCCAAGAAACATCCAACTATCAGTTGATTAAATCGCAAACAACTTAAGTTTACAACATATTCCCTGTGGGATTTGACCCCAATCTAGTTGGGTTATATATTGACAACAATCGCTTACATTCTTATTAGAGAGGTGTAGTTTGAGCATTATCACCTACTTACCTATCTTAGACCTAGGTAAGAGTAACTAGGCAAGTTCTAGATTTCGACACACCAAAAACTCAGTATACCTCACATGCACTTACACAGGGCCACATTACTAAGTACTAGTTATCCAACTATGCAACTGTTTGCCCCTAATTGTTCTATCCTTAATCCTAATGTCATTTCTAGATTCACATCAGTCTCACACAAATATATTTATCAAACATTCGTATCAAAAAAATTTTGAGGGGTCAATTTTTTCAACACAATTCCATTAAACACTGATTTCATCGTACTTATTTTAAATTAGCAGTGTTTCATAATCCACAAATCAAAAATAAAAATCAAAATTAAAATCTTTTATTACAAATGAAATATTTCAAAATCCTCAAAATTCATAATCAAAATTAATCTGCTACCACAAGCGCGCTAATTTTCTCCCTATTTCAGCTGTCTGCATCAAACCTGCAAGTCATAATAGACTTTCAGTTTTAGCTAGTTATACTTTTCAGCTACTCCTAGATTTGAATTAACACCCATACCCAATAAAAATAAATTCTATATCCTCATTTCTATAAAAAATAAATCAAGTGAGGATAGAAATTCATACCTCGGCGCTCAGGCACCAGTGCATCCACATCAGTACGTGGACCCTCGGATTGGGTCCCACTCTCATCAGCGATTATCCCATCATCCAAGACTGAATCAGCAATAATTGGGGTTATAACATCTACCCCCTCAGCATCAACAACTAGTGTTCTTGATCCACCAGCTCCTAAGTCCATCTCGTGGAGCCTTGTCTCCTTATTCCACTCATTTTGGAGGCTCTCAACTTTGGCCCTCTTCTTGGCTGCTTTGTCTTTCTTCTTCATTCTCTTCTTCTCTCTTTTTTGCTCTTCGATCTCCTCAACTAGTGCATCTATTGGGACTACCCAAATGTTAGGTACATGGAGAGTAAGGATCATTCCCTCGACTAGAGGCTCAGCAAACACCATTCTCTCATAATGCTCTATGACTATTTTCTTATTTTTTTTACAACCTCATATCTGATATCAACAATATTGGGTATCTGTCCACCACTAATCTGTCAAATGATCCTCGACTTAAAAGAATCTAGGTGACCTTGGACCGTCTATCTTAGCTCTCAAACTATACATCAATCCAAGTCTTTAGACCTTCTACCATCTTCCCGACCAAAGCCTCCAGCATGGCTAATCATGTCATGACCTCAGTACAGTATGCCTTTAAAATAAGCATAATACCATATGGCATACTTTGAGATCTGGGTGGCACCGACTGGACTTGTGGTGGGGCACTAGAAAATCCTATTACATCAGTGTGGGATCCCTCTGTCTATGTTCCTGCCTTGGTATCCTCCGCTGCAGCTAAAGTATCAGTCTGACCATCCTGAGGAAACAATCACGCCAAAATATTTGTTGCCTGTCTCGCCTGTCGGGCTAATGGGTTAGCCGCATCTCTAATCAGGTTAAAGTCAAAAGTCCTCGTGGCCTCAAGCATCTCATCAATACCAAGGAGTTCCAACACTCTCGAAGCCAAACATAACTGTGTAATCATACAATGGTAGGCCATTAACGCCTCACCCCCAATAGCATGATCCCGCATCTCCCGGGATAAGAATTTTGCCATGTTGAACTCATAGCCATCCATGAAACCAGCTATCATAGTTTCCCGGACTGGGCTCCCAACATCATCACTAGTAGTTAGGCACAATCGATGTCGGGTTAGTGTCCACCCAAGGCTTACCCTGGAAGTTGAGGGTACTTTTCATTATCTCCTGTAAGACCACCCCGGGTCCTCATACAACGCCGATAGTGTGTTTTCTATTTGAGGCTATACGCACTACTATCCATGAAAAAATCACCATCTAATCCTCAGAACCTAGATTTCTCTGAGATATCATTCTCATCTCCTCTATTCTATAGCCCATCTCACTAGTATTAACCAAAGTCGGATACTCTGGTCCATACAAGAATCTTCCAATAGTCTAGGGGGGAATATCAACCAGAACGCCCCGAATCATAAGTGACGTGATAAGCTCACCACCCTTCCACAGTTGTCCCTGTGGGTATTGCCTCTAAAGATCACCTTTGTATTTTTCATAAAATACCACACAAAGACCTCACTTTATCGTCCAAGCGCTCTCGTCATTCTCTAAAATTCATACTTCCAAAAGTGCTCCTCAAAACCAGGTAATTCTGACATCCTAGTGGTAGTCAATCTTCGCTTTGGATATATTAATCTTTTTATCTTGCCACCCAGAAGTTAGAAAAGCCTACTTTTGAATATATCCTGCATACCAGGGTACCTTCATCATTCAATAATGGGCATCGGTGCAGTGGTAAGTGCAAGTGTGGGATCTTGTCGATCTATCGGGGTCGCATCTACCTCTTCTGACCCTTGAGCTTCTTCAAAACTAGCCTCTACTAAACTGAATTCAGCATTATCATCTTCATCATTGCCAGTAGGCAATGGTGAGTGGGGAGGAGGAACAATAGGATTCTTCCTCCTCGACCCTTTTGGTGGTGATTCTGACTCTTGGGTCGCAACCCTCTTGTCTTTTGCTTTCTCAGTTACTTACCCTTTTGTTGCAGCTTTTATTGTGATGGTTTCCTTATATAATTCTCAACTACTATCAGTGGAAACCTTAAACTTGAAATCACTGGATTCTGCACTCGTAATCGGTGCTTGCTCAGTTACCTTCTTGGCTTGTATGGATGAGAAAGCATTCTTCGGAGGCATGGTTCCTTAAAATATACCATTATTAGTAAATAAGTACTGAAAGAAATAAAAAATTAAAACTAAAGCTCAGTGTCCTTGTTCTGGTCAGGGTACGAGTATAGGTAATGGTCGTACCTACTGGGTACAACTTGTACGAATAAGTCATATCTTATATAGTGCATGATATTTGTTCACCGATTAGCTTACGACTCCTACTAACCAATCGTACCTACAAGATGCGACTCATTACCAACAGTCGTAAGAAAATTAGAAATATTTATTCCTACTTAAATCCTCCTAGGTGGGTATGACTAAGAGTGTACGAGTTGTATGGTTGGGTATGAATCGTATGGCTGATCGTATCCATTCCATAACCTTAAATGTCTTAGACCTCTATGTTGTCAGTGGGTACGAGTCCCATTACGATGCCCGTACTGGTGGGTACGAGTATCCATTGCAACATAGAGGTCAAACTTTAAAGTTTGACTCCAAGTCAATTTTCCAAAATACCCACAACTATTTCCAACCATATCAATAAGTTAAGTCCACACAAACATACCAAATCCATTTCCCAAAACCTAGTTCTACCCCAATTTCTAATTATCAACAAGAATACCTAAGCTAGGTTACCAACAATTCAATAAGAAGTTCATAGTATCAACAACTACTCATTTCAACTTGAAAAGTAATGAGAATAGATTAAAGAGCTTACTTGGTGTTGGAAAATATTGAATTCTTGATTTCAAGTTCTATTTTCTCCCAAATTCGAGTTTAAATCAAGAAGAATGAGAAAGTTGAAGATGATGGTAGTTTAATCAATTTTATTACAAGTGATTTTACGAATTAAATCTTGAAATTAGGGTAAAATTTGAATAGGGCACGAGTTCTTGTCTATTGTGTTCCCGTCGGGTGCCCCTTTGTCTTTTTAATTAAAGATCTAGGTCGGGTTGACCGGCGAATTGACCTGGTAAGCATGGGTATGAGTTGTGTATAGAACTCGTACACAGTCTTATGGGTTGTTTCTTTGACTCAGATAGACCTGGAACCTTACCTGGGTTCTGGATTAAATAGGACTCAAGGTGACGAGTCATACCCTGAAGGTACAACTTTTTCTAAGAAACGTATACATTCCAGAAACTATTTTTTATTCTGTTTTTTCTCCCAGGTCTATACGAATCTTACTCATGAGTCGTATCATCTAGGTACGACTCGTAAAGAGTCTGTGGTACTAAAAAATCTTCAACTTCTATGGATATTTTTTGCCTTCCTTGTTCCTGCAAACTGAACAAACATACTATCCTATAAATGAATGAGTACAAAAACATAAGTTTTCTCCCATGCAACGCTTGATTTAACGTTGCGGAAAGATGTGGCTAAGTTGAATACTCATATTTCACTCATTATCCTTATGGTTTCCTTCCATGCCGCGCTTGATTTAATGTAACGACACGACGTAATTTTCCTGATTACTCAGTCTTCATCAAGGTCGAAATCAGCAACTTCATCCACTTCTTCAACATTCCCCACATAGTGTTTTGCTCTTTGTCCGTTCACCTTAAATGGGGCTTCACCATACTTCTTCAATTCTAAATCACCATAGGTGTAAACCCTTAAAAAACACTACATGGACCACACCACTTTGACCTTAACTTACCTTTAAACAAATAAAGTTTAGACTGGTAAAGCAGCACTTGATTACCCTTTTCAAATACTCGCTTCTCAATCTTGCGATCATGATGTACCTTTATCTTCTCTTTGTAAACTGCTGAACTTTCATATTATCTGAGCCATAATTCATCCAACTCGTTGATCTCTTTTAACCTTGATTTAGCTGCATTCTGCCAATCTAGATTCAGCTTCTTCAACGCCCATAGTGTTTTATGCTCAAACTCAATTGGAAAGTGGCAAGCCTTGTCATACACCAATGGATAAGGTGAAGCACCTATAGGGTTTTATAAGTTGTGCGGTAAGCCCACAAAGCATCATCTAATTTTTTACCCAATCAGTCCTTTTGACATTCACAGTCTTCGCCAATATGGACTTGATTTCTCTATTGGACACTTCAACTTGTCCACTAGTCTGTGGATGATAATGTGTTTCCACCCTATGTTGCACTCCATATTTTTCAAGAAGACTTTTGAATAGATAATTGAAAAAATAAGACCCTCCATCCCTAATAATATCCCGTGGCATGCCGAATCAGGAAAAAATATTCTTTTTCAAGAATGCAGTGACACTACATATTTCATTGTTAGGAAGCACAATTGCTTCCACCCACTTTGAGATATAATCAACTTCCACAAGTATATACTTCATTCCACACGAACTCACAAATGGTCCCATGAAATCTATGAATCATACATCAAACAATTCTACTTGGAAAATAGGAAGTTCATGTCTTCTAGTAATAGTACTTTGTCACTGACAATGGTCACATGCAGAAGCATAGTTATGAGCATCCTTGTATATAGTTTGCCAATAATAGACACACTGTAGAATTTTATGAGTGGTGTAGGTTCCTCCATGATGACCCCCAACTGGTGAAGAATGACAAGCCTTGAGTATGCTTATCATCTCCACTTTAGGTATGCACCTACTAATGATTCCATCTGCACAAATCCTGAATAAATAAGGTTTATCCCAAAAAAAATTTTGTACCTCATGCATGAATTTCTTTCATTGGTGATAGGAAAGATCTTCTGGAACTAGAGAACTGGCTAAGTAATTTTCATAATCTGAAAACCATAGAATTAAATCATGGGAAGCTGCTAATAGCTGCTCAGCTGGAAAACTGTCATCAATCTCCAACCCCTCTGCAATCTTTTGCATAGCTTCCTCCTCCTATGTAGACAAGTGATCTGCAACTTGATTTTTCGTACCTTTTTTATCCTTTACCTTGAAGTCAAATTCTTGCAACAAAAGCACCCACCTAATAAGCCTAGGCTTTGAATCTTTTTTAGCCATCAGTTACCTCAATGTTACATGATCAGTGTGCACAATCACCTTTGTCCCTACCAAGTAAGATCTAAACTTTTCGAAGGCAAGAACCACTACTAATAACTCTTGCACCATCAAAGTGTAGTTCTTTTGAGAAGATTTAGTATATTACTAGCATAGTAGATGGGATGAAGAATCTTTTCTTTCCGTTGGCCTAGTACAGCCCCTAAGGCCAATCGTCTAGTATCACACATAATCTTGAATAGAAAAGACCAATTAGGAGAAAAATGATTGGAGAAGTCACCAACTTCTTCTTTAAACTTTCAAATGCCTTTTTACATACATCGTCAAAATTAAATGTTACCTCCTTCTCAAGAAGCTGTCAAAGAGGATTAGTAATCTTTGAGAAGTCCTTGATAAATCGCCTATAAAATCCTGCATTCCCTAAGAAGCTTCGAATTCCCTTTGCAGAAATTGGGTAGGATAACTTTTCAATCACCTCAATCTTCACTCAATAAACCTTTATGTCTCTCTTTGAAATCTTGTGCCCAAGCACTATTCCTTCTTTAACCATAAAATGGCATCGAATTCCATTTACAGAAATTGGGTAGGGTAATTTTTCAATCACCTCAATATTTACTGGATCAACCTTCATGCCTCTCTTTGAAATCTTGTGCCCAAGAAGAATTCTTTCTTTAACCATAAAATGGCACTTTTCCCAATTATGTACCAATTTGTATTCTTCACATCGTTGCAGTGAATTTGCCAAGTGCTTTAGGCAGTCTTCAAGAGAATCACCAACAACTGAAAAATCATCCATGAATACTTCGATGGTTTCTTATAACATATTAGAGAAAATTAATATCATATATCTCTGAAACGTGGTTTGGGCATTGCATAGCCCGAATGGGATGCATTTGAATGCAAAAGTCCCATAAGGACATGTGAAAGTTGTCATCTCTTAGTCCTCCGATGAAATGATGATCTGATTGTAGCCTGAGTACCCATCAAGAAAGTAGTACCATCCTCTGCCTACTAACTTGTCTATCATCGTATCCATGAAAGGCATGGGAAAATGGTTCTTTTGAGTATATACATTCAATTTATGGTAATATATGCACACTCTTTATCCAGTGACTAGACTCACAGGTACTAGCTTTTTTTTCTCGTTAGGCACAATAACTATTCCGCCTTGTTTGGAACTCATTATACTAGACTGACCCATGTGATATCATCAATGAGATATACCACACCAACATCTAACCACTTAATAATTTCTTTCTTCACCACCTCCTGCATGGAAGGATTGATTCAATGTTGATGTTCAATAAATGGAACACAATCTGGTTCAAGCTATATTTTGTGAGTACACAAACCAGGAGAAATACCCATAATATCTGTCATGGACCATCTGATGGCCCTCTTAAATCTCTACAATACTGACAATAATGATTCTACTTCTGAATATCTCAGACTAGCTGTAATAAAAGCAGGCAAGGTGTTATTGGCCCCCAAACATGCATATCGCAAGTGAGATGGGAGGGTTATCAACTCTAACACAAGTGGCTCCTAAATGGATGGACGAGCAGGAGGAGTCGTTCTATTCTTAAAATCTAAATCAAGCTTCTTTGGTGCAAATTCATAAGAACCCTTTCCATGCAGTTCACTCACTATCTCCTCATATTCCTCAATACCATAAGAATAAAAATTCATGATCACAGTTGCTAGTGCTTCAACACCTAGTCTTTCTTCAATAGGAACAACCACATCAGAACAATCATCCCAATGAGTAATTGTATCAACATCATGGAATGAATCTGCCTCTTCATCATATACATCAACAAAAGATATCACTCTCAACTCATAAGTTTGTCTCATGGATTTACATACATTGAATATCATATGTTCATTTTTAAATCTCAGCATTAGATACCCCATCTCCAAATCAATCAATGTTCTACTTGTGGCTAAAAATGGTCTTGCCAAATTTGGGACTTGGAAGTCTACTTCACAATCTAATATCACAAAATCAGCAAGAAAAATGAATGAAGCCACTTTAACCAAAACAACGTATAAAATACCAACTGCCTTTTTCACCGTCCTGTCTGCCATCACTAGTCTCATGGTGGTAGGTGTTGGAGCTCTCTACCCTATTTGCTTGAATACTGCACATAGCATAAGGTTGATATTAGCACCTAAATCATATAAAGTATGAGAAAAGTTGAAAGACTCAATAGTGAAAGGTATAGTGAAAGCACCAGGATCCTCATTCTTCTCCACCAATAATCAAGTAGATACAACACTACAATGATGAACATTATCAGCTGGCTCATAACTGACTTCTCTCTTCTTGGTGATCAAATCTTTCATAAATTTTGCATATTCAGGCATTTTTTCCAATGCCTCTACAAGCGGTAAGTTGACTGATAGTACTTTTAGCATAGATAAAAACTTCTTATACTTCCCATTTTCTTATTTCTTTTGCAACCTTCGTGGATAAGGAGGACAAGGTTTATGAAGAGGCTTCCACAGAGGCTCTGAAACCTTATCTTCTCTTACATCCTACTTGCTACTGTTCTCTACATAAACAGGCTCTTCATTATTTTTCTGCTCATTAACAGGGGGTACAGGTGGGTCTGTAGTGACCTTACCACTCGGATTGGTAATGGCATAGAAATGACAATCATTTCTCAGATTCACTATTGTATTTCTTAGAAGAGTGCCAGGATATCTCTTATTTACTGTTGTCGACATCTGACCAAATTGTTGCTCCAACTTCTTGATTGTTGTCTCGTGTGACTCATATTTTTGGTTTAAACCTGACAAATCTGCTTTGATATCCTTCAGGCAGCTCTCTTGACTTTCATGCCTTTTTACCATCTTAGACAAAAGTGCCTCCATTCTGGACTCTGCATCATGACTACCTAGTGGAATGTACTTGTCACTTTTCTCTTTATAGTCATCTTAATGTTTCCAATCACCATCTTTCTCTCTCTACTCCTATCTTTGTACCTGTCATTATAATATTTTCAACCTTGATTCCCTTGCCCTTGGGCTCGGAAATCTGCCAATCTACGATCAAGATACTTTGTCTCCTCTTCAGATTCAATCTCAAATGGTTTAGAAGTAGACTCCTATACTTCTACTGCATTCACTTTAGCAATACTCATTGACGCAAATCATTTCGTCAGCAACCTAATATTTGTACGAAGTTGAGCAACCTCTTGTGCTACCATATCATTACCTTCTCCATAAGTATATGTTGCTCTAATAACATATGCACCACCGCCACATTCTGAATCTCTCGTGTGCTATCTTTTATTAGTCACCGCAATATCATCTAGCATTTCTTGTGCAGCATCCCATCAAAGACGCATAAATGCTTCTTCTGAAATAGTGTGTGTCATATCTCTCAAACATTCATTCAGTGATCTATAGAATATTTTTGACAAGTTAGACCCTATGATTCTTTGATTTGGTACCATTCTCATTTTTTTCTTGATTCAAAACCATGCCTCATACATAGATTCTACTTGTAACTATCTGAAATTGTAAATTTTATCCTTAAACTATAGCTTTATGTAGGTGGGAAAAAGCTACTCAAAAATTGTTTGTTTAACTCATGCCATGTAGTGATAAACCCTCTTGGAAGTTCAACTAACCATAGTAATGCTTCACTGATTAATGAGAATGGGAACAACCTTAATCTCAATGTTTCTTTATAAACCCCTAGAATAGTGTAGGATGTGCAGATCCCAAGAAAATTTGTAAGGTGCATATTTGCGTCATCCTTAGCTGAACCACAAAATACACCCTTCAAATTCAACAATTAGATCATAGCACTAGTAATATCAAACTTCACATTAGAGGCTAACGCAGGAGGAACAATGGCTCCAGACTCAGAAGGCTCAATATAGCCCATATCTTTTTCCACTTTCTTATATGGTTCTAAGTGGTTATATGAAGGAATATACAGAGCTCCGCCTCTCTAAACTCGATGATCAACAACCAATATAGGCCTGACTAATCCACCCTGCTAATCTAACTCTGCCTCTACAGCAATTCTAGCTTCTTTGGCCTCTTTTCGCTCTTTCTCCAAACGGTGTTGTTTTTGTATGTCTGCAATATTTTGTGGATCTAATGGAGAACACGGGAGTGCTGCATTTGGATCCACTAGTGGGAGGACTTGAACCCCCTTACAAACTTTTCCTGACATCCTTCTCGGTGTTTGAAGGATTCTCTTTGGCTCTGAATTAAATGGGAGTAAGGGACTGCCTCTACTCCAAGTAATTGTCATACACCGGTGTATGCAAAAATTAAAAATAGAAAATAAAAGACCGTGAACTTCATCAATTCAATTCACAACTCAAACCGTCTTCCCCGGCAATGGCACCAATAATTGATGTCGCCCAAAACTACACTCCGAAGAGAGTATAATGTGGTCGATTGCAAATATAATAACCCAACTAGGTTGTGGTCGATCCCACAGGGAACACGTGAATAATTGTTTGACTTAATGTAATCCACAAGCAGCATAGAAAAGTAAAAGGGAGGTTTTAGTATCAATCGAAGGTAGTAACCAAATTTGAGTGCTTTTGAGTTGTGGACAATAGTAGACGAACACTATGCTTGTGTTCCCCCTGGCTTCTTAACTTCGTAATTTTCTCGTGATCAACCCAAATATTCTATTGTTATGCATGCAAAGTCTACAAGATGTGTATTACCAGGTGCTTATTAGGCTCGAAGATAAATCTCACCCTTTACTTATTAGGTCTCAGGGCGCGCCTTGTTGTCCCTTGCTACAACCTCAGTTCACCTTTACTTATTATGTCTCAGGTGGTTAGATGAGAAACGTAGAATAAAAAATGGAGGTAGAAGGATCCCAAATCACTATCTTAACTTATTTTACCAATAACAAACTCCTTATTAGGGATGGATGCAAATACAAGCTATCCCAAGATACTGGAACTACTTGAGATTGATTATCATGAAAAAGATTTAGATACATGCATAAACCCTAGAAAAATTAAGTATAAAACTCCTTTTGCGTGGCTAATCTGCTAGGGTTCCCACAATCCTAGTTTGGCAGATTAGCCGCTCATGATTGTGCGAGAAACCATTATTATTAATGAAGAACCATATAATTAATTGCATAAGAAATAAAATGAATAAATTCCAAAGTCTTGAATTGAATAAAACCCAAAATCTAATGAATAATTTTAAAAGTATTGTAATAAAGCATAAAAGAGAGTAACCTTAAACCCTAGGGTATTTATAGTATCTCAAAATAACATAAGAATCCTAATAAAAATGGGAAAAGTAAAGTTTATGTCGTCAGTCGGTATGACCCAGTCTTCACTTATACTTGCATCATACGAATCGTACCCTGCCTTCTCGTATCAATTCCAGTGTCTATTCTCCTAAGGCTTCACCTTTCTATTCAGCATATGACTTCTGCTTACGAGTTGTACCTGAGTGTATGACTCATGTCCTTCACTCGTATCAACCTAGGACTTTTGTATTTCCAAGCTCTAAACACTAGTTTATGTACGACTTCTCAATACGAGTCGTACTTAGACTTCTGACTCGTATACTTCTGAGACTTAACTCTTTGGTAGTAGCTTAGGTTCTGTTTTATTTATGACTTATCTATATGACTCGTATCCTGACTTACAACTTGGATACTTGAGTCGTATCTTCCCCATTCTTAGCTTCTCAGTTTGGCTTTTGGTTTTGTTTTGCATACGATTCAACATACGATTCAAATAGGATGTTTACGACTCAAGAACTAACTTGTATCCTGATCAAAATTGGTCTTTTTTTGATCATTTTCTTATCTTTTCATTCAAACATTGTTATAGAACTGTTACACCTGAAATATACACCAAAGTGAATCATATCTAACAAAATATCCTAAGTTCATGCATAAATTCGCGGTTTTAAGCATTGAAAGTAATGTGTTTCCACGACACATCACGGACTTCGATGAGGTGTTTGGAATTTATTCGGAGTCCAATATATGAAAATAAACTTTGTAACCACACTAATTTGATGCTCCAGACTCAATAATGATATCAGAATTTTGAAAATACATCATTTTCACAAAGTGGACCCTCGGAATCCGAAATCATAATTTTTCAAACTGAGGGTCGAAATGAGATTTAAAAGCCACAAAATAGTACCAAATGAGTTACCACCCTAAAATTGATGTTTTAGATTTGCTGGGGCAATCCGTTCAGCCACCCATCGCATGGATCAAAAGATAGACACAAAAGTTCCAAATAAGGTTCTCAAAGCCTCCAAAAACCATAATATCACACAAATGGTACCAAAATGCATTGGGAACCATGCCAATATCACCCACACCCCATAAATACCACAATACAACTATGGGGTGGGATAAACAGTCAAATCATACAAAAACACATATTTCACTTATTTTATCAAATTTTTAAGTCGTTACATCATCCACCACTAAAAATTTAGTTTGTCCTTGAACTAAGGAAAAGAAATACCTGAATGAACGAAGAGTTAGGGATAAGAACTGTGCATATCAGACTCAACCTCCCATGTAGCCTTATCTACAGGTCGATGTCACCACTGAACCTTAACATAAGGATAACTCTAAAGCGTAACCATCTAACATCCCTAGACAAAATAGAGACCGACTCCTCAACAAAATACAGTCACTCATCTAACTGAAACAACTCCCAACGGATGACATGAGACTTATCAGGAATGTAATAGCGAAGTATAGAAACATGAAAAATAGGATGAACAATCGACAAATCAGGGGGCAAAGCCAACTCATAGGCTACATCACCAATGGTCAGAAGAATCTCAGATGGACCAATATGCCTGGGGCTATGCTTTTCCCTCTTCCCAAACATCATCAAACCCTTCATGGTTGAAACTCAAAAGAAAACACCATCACCAATACCAAATCTCAAGGAACGATGCCTATGATATGCATAGCACTTCTGCCTACTCTGAGCCACTCTCAGTTTGTACCTAGAGGTCTAACCTTAAGAAAATCAAACCAAACCACTAGAGAGCGACAACGCCTACCATTCAACATCTTAAAAGGATCAATATCAATACTAGAATGGTAGCTACTATTATATATAAACTTTTCTAAAGCCTAATATTGCTCCCACTGGCCACCAAAATCCATCACATAGGCATGGAGCATATCCTTCAAAACCTAAATAGTCTGCTCTAACAAATTGTCAGTCTGGGGTGAAATGATATGCTAAGATCAACCCGAGTACCCAACTTATCTTGCAAAGTCTTCCAAAAGTGTGAAGTGAACAAATAACCCTAATCTAAAATGATAGACACTGGAATACCATATAGTCGCATAATCTCATGAATATAGATATGATCTAACCTCTCAGTATTGAAGGAGACCTGCACTAGAAGGAACTACACAAAATTAGTTAATCGATCTACGATGACCCAAACCCTATCAGATCCATGAGAAGGGAGAGAAAACCCTATCATGAAATCCATAGTAATCAATTCCCACTTCTACTCGGGAATGGATAATCTCTTAAGCAAATTGCCAGGTCTAATATGCTCAACTTTCACCTACTGACAACATAGGCAATGAGCCACAATATTTACTATATCTCACCTCATACCACCCTACCACCAGTAGTGATGTCTCAAGTCACAATAAATTTTAGTCACACCTGGATGGATAGAATATCTCAAAAAATGGGCCTCCTTCAAGATCAACCTAATCTAGTGTAACACCCCAAGTCTGTAACCCGAACGCTACACGGTGCCCGTAATCCTGAAAGACACAAGCTAACCCATGAATGGGTGCTCAATTAAAATTTTTTAAAAGTATAAAATTCCAAATTAGTCCCTACTATTGCGGATTCACCCACTTTAAACAAACTAATGGGAGATCTGCATCTCCTTCCATAAAATGCCTCAAATGGAGCCATCTGAATGCTGAAATGATAATTGATATTATATGCGAACTCGATCAAAGGAAAGCGATCATCCTAACTACCTTTAAAATCAATGACACATGCTCATAACATATCTTCCAAAGTCTGACTGGTCCTTTCTTCTTGACCATCTGTCTGAGGGTGGAAGGTTGTACTAAGGTGAACTTAGATTCCAAAACCTTTTTGGAAAGCCTTCTAGAAATGAGAGGTGAACTGCATAACTCTATCTGAGATAATGGACAATGGAATTTCATGTAATCTAACCAGCTCTCTGACATAGAGCTTCGCATAGTCCTCGGCTGAATAAGAGGTATGGACAGGTAGGAAATGAGATAATATGGTTATCCTATCTACAATGACCCAAATCGAATTATATTGATGACGAGTAGAAGGAAAATCCATTATAAAATCTATGTACACCTCTTCCCACTTCCAAGTGGGAATACTGAACTCCTGCAAAGACCCACTAGGTTTTTGGTGCTTAATCTTAACTTGTTATTATGTCGAGAACTTAGCTACAAACTCTACAATGTCTCTCTTTATCCCACTCTACCAATAGATTTCCCACAAGTCGTGGTACATCTTGGAGTCCCCTGGATGAATAAAGTAACGTCCACCTTGTGCTTCTACAAAAATTCGATGTCTCAGGTCATCTATACCTAGCACACATAGCCGACCCTGACAACACAATACACCATCTCCCCCTTGGGAATAAACCTCTATCTTTTGATCTCTGATTGATTCTTTCAACTTAACTAGGTTGGGATCCATATCCTGCTTTTTCTTTACCTCGGAAACTAGAGATAATTCTGAACTACTCTACACCCATACACTACCTTCTGCTGAATCGACTGAGAGAACACCTAGTCGGGCAAGCTGATGAACTTCCTGAGCTAACTTATTCATACCGTTTTTCACAGGAGAAACACTACCCATAGACATCCTACTTAAAGTATAAGCCACTACATTTTCTTTACCCGGATAATACAGAACACTTATGTCATAGTCTTGTAATAACTCCAACCAGCTTCTCTAACGGAGGTTTAGGTCTTTCTGAGAGAACACATACTGTAGGCTCTTATGGTCAGTGAACACATCAACCTGCACACCATACAAATAGTGCCTCCAAATTTTTAAGGCAAATACTACTGCTGCTAATAAAATTACTACTGTTTCTAATTCAAGAAAATGAGTAGGATAGTTCTTTTTATGGGGTTTGAGCTGTCTAAAGGCGTAGGATATGACCTTATCTCTTTGAATCAAAACACTCCCCAAACCAACTATAGAACCATCACAATTCAGAACCTAAGCCATCTGAACCATCTGGTAGAGTCAAAACTGGCGTTGTAGTAAGTCGAATCCTCAACTCCTGAAAACTCTTCTCACAAGAATCTGACCAGTGAAACTTGACCTTCTTCTAAGTTCAACTCAACATAGGGGATTTAATAGATAAAAATCCCTCAATAAACCATCAGTAATAGCCAGTCAAACCCAAGAAACTCTGGATATCTGATGGAGAGATAGGTTTGGACTAGTTTCTCACTACTTCAGTCTTTTGAGGATCAACTCTAATGCCATCACCAGAAATGATATGACTAATAAAAGCTACTGACCTTAGCCAAAATTCATACTTACTAAATTTGGCGAATAGCTGATGGTTTCTGAGAGTCTGTAAGACTATTCTTAGATGGTATTCAAGATCATGCTCACTGTGAGAGTAGACAAGGATGTCATCTATGAAGACTATGATGAACATGTATAACTACCGCCTGAACACATAATTCATCAAGTCCATGAAAGCTGTTGGGGCATTGGCAAGGCCAAATAACATGACTAACAATTCGAAGTGACCATATCGAGTTTTGAAGGCTATTTTCAAAATGTCACATTCTCTGACCCTGAGCTGATGATAGCCTAATCTGAGGTCGATCTTGGAAAAGTAAATAGCACCCTGAAGTTTGTCAAACAAGTCATCATTTCTGGGGAGTAGATATTTATTCTTCACTGTGACTTTGTTTAGCTGATGGTAATCGATACACATTTTGAGGAAATCGTCTTTCTTACGTACGAATAGAACTGGTGCACCCCAAGGGGACACATTGGGTCTGATTAATCCCTTATCTAAGAGATCCTTCAACTATTTTTTTAACTCCATGAGTTCTACTGGATCCATTCTATATGGCGGACTAAAGATAGGTTGAGTATCTGGAAGAAGGTTTATTTCAAAGTTAATTTCCCTTTCGGGAGAAACTCCAGGAAGATCTTCGGGAAATACATCTGGGAAATCACATGCTACTGACACTAATTAAGGATTAGGGGTTTCTTAGCTAGAGTCTTGTACTCGAATGGGATGGTAGAGACATTCCTTGGATATCATTTTTCATACCCTTAGGTAGGAAACAAGCTGACCCGTAAGTGTTGAAGTACTACCCCTCCACTCTAGGAAAAGCTCATTCAAAAACTAAAACTAGACAGTTCTATTTCTGTGGTCGATTGAGGCATAGCATGAATAAAGTCAATCCATGCCAAGAATGACATCAAAATTGGTCATCTCAAATTTAACAAATTCAGTTGAGGTAAATTTCTGAGT